>VDFB02373365.1:231631237-231932825 GCA_007258455.2 Sequoia sempervirens
CCACTCGCAATTCAGTGCTCTAGTTGGCTTTGAGTAGACAAACCTACACATACACACACAGAAACAGGAAAAATGTTGGGTTGTGTTTTGAGGTTTGCCACAGTCAGACCCCCGTTTTGGTGTTCCCACCTCCATGGACAGCCAAGATGCCACAATATAGAGAAAATCGATAAAGGAAAGAATAGAAAAGACGCTATCAAATATAGTGCAAAGATAGCCCGAATGCTACTCTATAAGACACAATGATGTTAAGTAAATACAAAGAGAAAAATCACCTTCCCTTCTGCTAGCACTCAAGGCTAAGCAAGGAAGATGCCGAGAGATGACACCACGCTAAGAGAATGGAGCTTAGTAGACCTGCAAAATAGTGGTGTTGTAGCAAGAGTACGTTGTAGGAGCCAAGAAGAGAGCTTGCAGCAGCAAGGAAGAATGATCAAGAAGAGAGCAAGCATGAGCTTGAGAGAGTCAGAATTAGCATGGAGTGAAAGAATGAAATAGAGAGAGTGAAAGAATGAATTTGAATGGGTAAAACGGAGGCAAGGAGTCGTTTTTTGTTGGTCAAGACCCAGCAGAGAACATTACGTTTGCGACCAACTAGAAAATGTAACATTTATGTGGATTTCAGAGGTAGGAATATGTCAGTATGGCAGCGCGGCGCGCACGTGTCCCTGAGAAATATTCCTCCACTAATGCAAAAAGACAAGGCTAGGTGGAAGGAATGGAATGATGGCGGTGGGTTTTGCATCATCAGACTTATAATTTCTAAAGTAGAGGTAAATAAATGGGAAATTTTCCAAGGGTGAAAATTTACACCATTACATTTTTCCCCCACTTTAGCAAGCTAAAGTAGAAAGAGATTGAAGAGAATATACCAAAATCGTTGAGGAAGCAGATCTTCGATTTGGCGCACTTGGGCATGAAAGAGGGGGCTGCACAGGTTCTCAGTCCTTCAAAGCTATTTGTGATCTCGCCACAAACATGTTAGGCTACAGACAAAACATGTTTGGCAAAAAATCATAATAGACACACAAGAAGACACAAGTCGGCATGATAAGACACAACCTGATCGGATAGACACAAGACACACACTAATCAGATAAGCCTGTGGCTGTTGCAAACTTCGTTGCAAGATAGTCACAGAAAGGATGGGTCTAGTCAAGCTGCCCTCAAGCTAGACGCGAGGATATACGATGGCTGACACCAAGACAGCAACATCGAATATCAAATAAAAGACATAATTTTGCAAGACACCAAAGAAATTCATTCTTAGAAATGATTTCAAAAGGGGTTCCTTCGGCAAGGAACCCTTTAAGACACCAAGGGGCCCATTCAAAGGGATATTCCATTTGAAAGACACGACATTTCCCGCAAGTGATTATGTCATCAAGGAATCCTTTTGAAAGATATTTCATCAAGGAATCCAATGGAAAGAATGCTCCTCAAAGGAAAGTTTTCAAACTCTTTCATGTTAAAAAAAGTACTCCTTTTTCAAAGGAAAGTTTCTAGATACTTCTGCCACGAAATCGTTTTCGAAAGAAAAATTCACCAAGAAGTCCCCATTGAGAGAATGCATCAGTTTGGAAAATGAAAAAAAAAAATTGGTAAGGGATTCTTGGCCAAGGAATTCGCTTTATTAAAAATCAAAGAAGCATGATAGCCCCCCCTTAGGATGGTGTGTGTGTTACGCAAAGGAGCACATAGCATCCTAAGGTGAGAAAGGGCAGGCAGAGATGTCATGGCACGCAACACATAAGAACCACAACATCAAAAAGCAAGCAAATAGAGACGAAGAAATCAAGAGACAGGGGGATCTAAGAATTCGAGGTCAAAACTATTCATAGATATAAATAGATAGATAGTAATATAATATACGTATGAACTATCATCAATCTCCAAAGTTCTCAGAACATGAAGAAGAGCACATAAAGACAAAGTGAATTAAAAATTAGGTCAACATGGAAGAAGGCCTAAATGCCCCCAACGCTTTGCATCGTTCCCAATTATTGAAAAGCAAGTTCATGACACATAGAAGAATGATGATACACATAGAAGAAGTGCACAACAGGTTCTCCACGCCTGTATCCAAGCACCTACAAGGGTAGCGAGGGTCCTCCAAGCAGGATCACAAACATAAAAAGACAAGCACGAGGGAACACAAACACACAAACAAATCTATGCTATAGATAAAGAAAAGGTACCACCCTAGTCCTCATTGACTAGCAGGTCATCCTACTCCCAATCTAGATCATTGTAGGGGGAGGGCGGATGGGCCTACAAGGGCGGGATAGCAAGAGTGGTACCCTCTGACTCGCCTACAACAAGGGCCAAGGAAGAAGGCCCCTCAAGGTCTTCTTCACCGAGCTCCTGTGAGGCTAAAGTCATCGATCTTGCATAGATGAAGGACAAAGCCGAGATATCATCCACCAAATTAAAGATACACTTTTCGAGGGAAGGGCGAGGCATTCGAGAGCCACTGTCGGTCTTAGGGAGAGGGGCAGTGACTAGCTCCAGAGAAGTAGGGGTCATCTCTATCACGAGGACGACACAGTCCAAGACAGAACCAGCTTCCAAAGAAGGTGAACCCTTCTTCCGACCTCCACTCCCAGCAAAGTCATCCTCCAGCTTGCGCTTCAACAGCGAATATGGAATCCCCATAGAAGAAGCAAAAGTGGAGGAGGAAGAAGACAAAGCCGCAGTAGACACCACCATTGTATTCAACATGTCGCTGGGCTGAGGGAAGGGAGGGATGTCTAGGAGGGACATCAAGAGAGGAGGCTTCATGGAGGGAGCAATGAAAACTTACACCCTTTTGGGGTGAGCATCATTGGGACCTGCCAGGGGAGCCAGAAGAAAAACAGAGGCGATTAGAACCGAGGCAGAAACAATAGAAGAAGGCGGAACAACAAAAGAGGAAACAGAAATAGGGGCAATTGGCTCCCCCTCCGTCTTCTACAAAGCGGTGTGTTTGACGGTCAGAGCCTTTCGCTTGCGCTTGCGCTCATGCACAAGTCGGTTATGATGGCTACGGGCGCTGGAAGACGCGACCTGAGAAGAGACCAAAGGCTACTGCTCAACCGCAGGAGTATCCTTCACAACCGTTTCTAGTGGAAGGATAGTCTCCTAGGCGGGAACAGGAGGAAGCACAGGATCAGAAACAACCATAGAAGGAGAAACAACCACAAGAGGAGAAACAGACACAGGCACCTCGGTAGTAAGCCTCTTCCCATTCGTTGCCCTAGGGGGAGGAGGAGCGGTAGGAGGCCGCAGAGGCCGAGACATAGGGGCAGCCCCACGAGAACCCTTCCCCTTGCCATAGACAACAGGTCAAGGAACTATGGGAAAAACAAAAAGCTCAAAAACTTGACACTTTGCATTTCGCCACATGGGCACCATCGCACTTCCCATGCGAGGCATGGGAGCGGGAGCCAAAGATGCCGCAGCATAATGAGAAGTGGAAGCAAGAGCAGATGACACAAAAGGAGAGGGCCCTTGGGCACGAGCAAGCTTCCCCTTCCCCTTTGGCTGGGGAGAAGCAGCTTGTTGTTGTGCAATCATGGAAGTCTTCACAGAAATCGCATAGGCAAAGACTAGATAGCTAGCTTTTGGCGTCGTGCCCTTAGTTTTGTATTTAACATATGCACAGTACAACAAATCTCCCCTTGGAGGGAGAGGTCCGATTGGAGCAGGCCAAAAGTGATCCAATGAGAAGCCCCCATTCGATACTAATAATTTATAACCAATGTCATGCACTACATGCACAAAACATTCATGAGGGAATTTTAGGCACTTGTGAACCACAAAAGCAACACCGTTCATAGAGACTAGCCAAGGAATGCCTAATCTCACCCTGAACAGGTCGGATTCTAGGCTTATAACAAAGGACGCATCAACAACCTTGGGTCCAACCAAGACCGAAAGAGAAATGGTGCCCATAGGGGCAACTGAGAGTCCATCATGCGTACGGAGAGTGGCCTGCGACTCTTCGTATTCCTCCTTGTGTAAGCTATTTATGAATAGAGCTTCCTTCATTATGACATTCACCCTACTAATCGGATCGACCAAGATGCCAGTTGCGACATTGTCATTATCCAAGCGAGATGTATAAAGGGGAAAGCTCCCTATTTAAAGGCAAGTCCTGCGAGGTGAATGTTATATTGGGTGTTACATTCGTAGACTCAGCAGGAGGAATACGTGTGAATGAGACCATATTCATGTATTCAGATGGAACTAACTCAAAAGATGTAGAAGATTGAGTAATTAGATTTGCAAACTGAGACGAAAAATGGGTCAATATAAATTTGCAATTCCCTATTTTCCTTTGCCATAGACTTAATGGAATTTTGCTTCTTCCCATTGAGGCGAATTGTCCCATTGTCGATGCAGTCCTGGATCTCATGCATGCATTGCTCGATATGATGTTCATGTACTTGGTGGAATTGGCAAAATTGTTGCTCGTCATACCACTCAGGATAGGGTTCAGATAGAGGTCGAGGTTCTGGCAATGTTAGAACTTTATCTTTTAACAACTTCTTTAAAACAGCAATATAAGATTTGGATAGCTTCGTAAGTGTCTATTGCGCCCCAAACCTTTATCTTTGGGTGTAGAGACAATGTTCGCAATAGCTTTGTTTTTGCTAGAAACCAACACTACAAATCGGTTATCAAAACAGGAGCGCGAAGACAAACCCACGAACTATGCCACCATCTAGTGGTACTCACGCAGCGCAGCACACAGGTGTGCAAAATAAAGGATATTTCATCAAGGCAAACTTTTCTTGCCATGATTTTTGTAAGTTACCAATGAAAACCTTTTGAATATCTAAATCCGTTAAAGGATAAGAAATTTGAGAGAACAGCGCTTGATAGCAAGCGATAAAATTGGTCACTTTTTCCTGGTTCCCCTGCTTACATTGGACGAGATTCGAACAAGTCATCTGCGGTCCAATGTTAGCTTGGAACTGCCTGAGGAACTAATTTACCAACTGATTGAACGAGAAAATAGAGTTATCCGATAAGGAACAGTACCACTCAAGGGCAGTGTCCTTAAGGGATCTTGGAAAGAGTTTAGCCATTGGAGCATCATGGTGGAAGAAATCAGTGCAAATAGCATTAAATGTCGAAACATGCATCTGAGGGTCTCCACGACCATAATACTTTTCAAATTTTGGAATCTCCATTCCCTAAGAGATAGGAGTGTTTAGAATAGAAATGGATAAAGGACTATGACGGAAGAAAGGTCGAAAGATAGGTTGAGAGGTAGCATTGGATAGGTTTGCTAACTGGTTCTACATCTGACCCATGTTCTTCAACAAGGCATTTAAAACAGGGTCAGAGGATGAAACAAGATCAATGGAACCACCACCAAAACGTCCGGAACCACCGGAGCTACCAACCCCCATTCCAGCAGAGACCCTACCACCTAGACTAGCTTGGACTCCAGGATTACGGCCAGGAGCATTCGGCGTAGCAAAACTAAAGCCCAAGGGTACTATATTCACTTTAAACGATGGGGATTGGCTAAGGACCAGAGGCAATGTCAACAAAAGGGACGGTCTCAATCATACACACCGATACCCTAGGCATGGAGACTTCTAGCTATCTCTCAGCGGTCTCAAAACCTAGGTCTCGGGTGGTAACCAAGTTAGGATTATACGTTGAGACATGAGTGTCCACAATATCTACAAGGCCCCAGAGAAATTCTATGCCTCTTCGGTCCTTATCCAACATAGTTCTACCTTGGCTGCTTTGGCCAAAGTTCTTTCTCCAAGTACTTCTCGAACTCCCCAAGCCTTCTATCTAGGGAAAGAAGTTGAATTGAGGGGATCTCAATAGCATCATCTTCCTCCACAGACGAAGCAGAAGGAGAAGCAGGGGGTGTAGGAATATGAGTAGCTTCCCCAAAAGGGCTAGAAAAAATAGTATGCATTCCCAAAACAGTTTCTTCAAAGGTAAGACGAGTAGTAACCTTCTTAGGATCTATCTCTATATGTCGTAAGCTCCTTCCAACAACGTGCTCAGAGGTTGTAGACTGAGTCATAAAGCTCATAAAGCTTCACAACACAAGTTTGTAACGCACCCAAGACACGAGAGAAAGGTTCTTGACACAAAGAAACGGAAACGAAGACTTTCACGTTAGGTTCACCAAAAATGTAGAGTAGGGGGATTCACCACCCCCAAGGCTCCAAGTCATGGGAGAGCCTCAAGGAACGAACTGCCCTAAACTACCTCAGGTTGTTTGATAGGTTGAGTGAGAGGCTAAAAAGGAAGGGAAAACAGTGCACTGTTTCCCTTCTGCTAAAGATAAGGTGTTTCCAGAATCAGGTGAGCCAACCACAAAGGTTTTGGACCGCAGACCGGACAGCTCACTGTTTGAGGAGGGCAGTGCAGGAGCCAAACTCCAACGCACCGCACTGGCATCCTACGCAGACAGAGATCTAATAAACAGTCAGAAAGCACAGAGAGGGCCTACTTACTACCCAAATATTGAGGGTTTATAGTTTAACAGAGAAAATGCAAGAAGCAGAAAGTACAACAAAAAAAATACTGAAAACCTATTCTAGTATGAAAATGACAGAGAAAGAGAAGGAAAAGATACCATTCCGCTCACAATTCAATGCTCCAATTGGCTTCAAGTAGACGAACCTACGCATACACACATAGAAACAAGAAAATGTTGGGTTGTGTTTTGAGGTCTGCCACAGTCACATTTTGGTGTTCCCACCTCCACGGACAGCCAAGATGCCACGATATAGAGAAAATCAATAAAGGAAAGAATATAAAAAACACTATCAAATAGAATGCAAAGACAGCCTGAATGCTACTCTATAAGACACAATGATGCAAGTAAATACAAAAAGCAAAATCACCTTCCCTTCTACTAGCACTCAAGGTTGAGTGAGGAAGATGGCGAGAGATGACACCATGCTAAGAGAATGGAGCTTAGTAGACCTGCAAAACGATGGTGTTGTAGCAAGAGTATGTTGTAGGAGCCAATAAGAGTGCTTGCAGCAAGAAGGAAGAATGATCAAGAAGAGAGCAAGAATGAGCTTGAGAGTCAAAATTAGCATGGAGTGAAAGAATGAATTTGAATGGGTAAAATGGAGGCGAGTCGTTTTGTTGATGCATAGCCACAAGCTTCATACTTCCAGCAGCAATCAAAGAATAAACTCATATAGCCATTGGCTATTCATTTATTGTAAATAATTTAATTGCAATGTAATTTATATATCTCTTATTGATGACGACTTGTGAAGAGGCTCTTCACTTGATTAATAAATAATATTTTATTGTGGCCGACTTCACCTTCATATCCGCCATCTTTCATGAGTCACAACTCTTCATTGAAGGCCAACATTGCATCTAGAAGAGACGCATTGGTTTGGAGATCTCCCTATCGAATTGTATATAAGGAGGCGCTAGTCTCTCATTCACATCATCTTACAATCATACAAAGAAAGTGCAAATTCACCTACAGCAGAGTTCGATATTGGAATGCATCATTATTCTTCATAGAGATCGAAGTAATTCTTCAAGAAGGCCGAAATTATCATCAAGGAAGTGCGATATTATTATCTGGAGTTTGCATCAAGTGTGGTGCTGATATTTGGCCTTGTGATTGGCCTCATTGTAAAGAGAATTGCTGATTATTATTCAATATATAAGTGATATATTGTTGCTGGGTTTTTCTCCCTCAAGTTGGAGGGTTTTCCCAGGGTATATGCTGTGTCAAATTGTTTAAATTGTTGTATATCTGCTTATTTAATTTTTAATCCTAAAACTAACACGTTTTTCATCGGTCAAGACCGAACAGAGAACGTTACGTTTGCGACCAACCAAATAACATAACGTTTCTAAGGATTTCAAAGGCGGGAATCTGTCAGGACGGCAAAACAGCGCACGGACGTCTGTGTGGCGTGCACGCGTCCCCAACAAATATTCCTCCACCAACACAAAAAGACAAGGCTACGTGGAAGGAATGGAATGACGACGGTGGGTTTTGCATCATCGAACTTATAATTTCTAAAGTAGGGGTAAATAAATGGGAAATTTGCCTAGGGTGCAAATTTACACCATTACAAAGGGTAAAATTTACCTCACCACCTAAGGATTGCCATTGCCTTGGAAACATAGCAGCATCACATGACCTGGATTCCACCATCACACTAAACAAGAGGGGTCACACACAACAAATAGACATCAATTTGCAATCTTACTATAGTCTGCCAGCCCATGAAGTATACAACCCCCAGACCACCAAACCACAGGGATCGAGTTTATACCAAGGATTTCAACTATATCTAATCATTGGGTATTAACTAGGTAATAGGACATTCCTATAGTCCTATTTGGTTACTCAGTGACCTAGAATCTTAAGACTATTGTAACTGCTGAGTGTGTAGAGATATTTCTGATTGTTGACTATTTGAAATTATTGAAATTCAAGTTAAATTTGAGATCATTAATTGCTACAAGCTATGTATTGTGCAAGTCGATTTTAACTATACAATCTAGATTGTTCTTTACTATGCTACCTGCAAGTAGGAAGGATATTATATCGGTATCAAAGAAAGCAGTCCTACCAGCTTGTAGGATTAATTAATGTTTATGCAATGGAGTCAAAGAGATCAGAGAGCCCGGGTTGGGGCCTAGCTCGGTTGGCTAAATCTTTCCCGCTTGAGGTTGGTCATGAGGTCTAGTCTCCCCCGGTACCGGAGGGCGTCGACCAGCCCCACTAAAAGTTTACCGCATCTAGCTTTATATGGGGTCGTACCCGATTCCAGCAGCCTACTAAAAAAGAGATCAAGAGCCTTAGAGAGGGAAAGGAGAAGATTAGAGGCAGCAACACAAAAGTTAGCATTGGAATTGGTGGTAGAGGTAAGAAGAAGATGTTAGATCAAGATGATGAATGCAAGGCTTTCCTGCATAGACAAGAACAAATGGCACAAAGACAAGAACAAATGACACAAATACTCATCCAAACGACACAGAACATGATTAACAATAATAATCCCACTAGTCCTACACAAAACTATTCAAGAGAAGGACATAATTCAGATCAGAATGCAGTTGGAAATCACACAAATAACTATAGGACTCCAATTGGATCAACACCCAAACCCTTGCAACCTACATTTTTACCTAGAGCGGAGTCAACACAAGAAGAGGAGGAGCCAAAACCAGCTACAAATGACTTTGATACCTATATAGAGGAGTACATGAGACTTGATCTGGATATTAGAAGTTAGATGCTAGATTAAGGAATGGGCCAAGGGGAGATAAAAGACAACCTACACAACAATTCAATTGAGATCTACAACAAAGGGTGAGTATGTTGATGCTCCCAACATTTGATAGTTCTGAAAAGGTCATTGCACAGACTCGGGTTCAAAAACTAGATACATATCTCTCACTCAACCCTATGATAGAAGATGAAGCAATCAAGTTTGCTACTCTTCATTTGAAGGGTATAGCACATGAGTGGTGGCATGACGGGTTGATCACACAAGGGCATCATCACATTATGACATATGTTGATTTTACAAAGAAACTCATGGACAAGTTTAATAGGAGGGATGTGGAGATGCATTTTAGACAATTGACACATTTGAGGAAGCATGATTCAATAGAAGATTATGTAGCAAAATTTCAATGGGATTTAGTCATGGTGCCAAATGTTATAGAGAGGAGACTCATGTTTTTTGTTTATCGAGGGATTATCGGGGTCACTTTGAGATTTGGTAAAAGCTTCTAAGCCAACATCTTTGTAGGATGCTACCCGAAGGGCATTGAATTTGGTGGATTCCACAACCAAGAAAAAGTTCTACCCCAAGAGTGCACCATTAAGACAGCATAAGAGGCCTTTCCACGAGGATTTTTCACAACCCAAGGCATTACCTCCAAAAACTAGTAAGGTGGAAGTGTCTAAAACTAAGCTTCAAAGGGAAATAATGTGATTCACTTGTAGAGAGCCATGGGAGCCATGTCACAAGTGCTTGGGAAAGGGACAAGTACACTACATAGAGGTAGTTTCCGATGAGGATTTTGAGGCAGAATAGTTTGAACCTAAGGTTGTTTTGGATGAGGTTGAGCATGAGGATCAAGGAGGAGGAGAATCTTCAGAAGGTACACTTGCCACTCTTTCAGGAGCACCTAAGTATCATCCTTTCCAAGCTAGAGGAGTCTTACATGGACATAGAGTGATAGTCTTGATTGATAGTGAGGATACCCACAACTTCATTGATTAGGGTTTGGTAACTAGGATGGGATTGAAGATAGATGCTTTAGAGGGATTCAATGTTACAATCATTGATGGGTTTAGACTATTCCATGCAACAAAAAGATTCAACATCTTGAGATTACCCTAGGGAGGCATAGAGTGAGATTATTTCTATGCGGTTGGCATTGGTGAGACAGATTTTATTTTGGGTGTGCAATGGTTGCATTCACCTAGTGAGTTTACACAAAACTATCAAACTATGGAGTTGAGGTTCAAATCCGAAGCAAAGGAGGTGATTCTTTGAGGTATCCAATGGGGCTCCCAAGATTGTTTCAACAAAAAGGATGGCGAGGGTTTTTCGTACAGACCAAGTGGCTTGGGCAGCTGAATGTTTGATTATAGATATAGGTTTAGCCAAGGATGAGAGATTTTATCATGTTGACATCCAATCCACCTTGGATAAGCATAGCAAGGTGTTCAACGATATTCCTTCTAGATCGCAATCAAATAGAGGTTTTTAGCATGTGATTGAGTTGGAGGAAGGAGCAAGACCAGTCATCATTACAACTTATTGTCATCCTAGGAGGCACAAGGAGGAGATTGAGAAGACAATTAAGGAGTCGTTGGATATGGAACACATACAACCTAGATCTAGCCCATTTGATTCTTCCATGGTGTTGGTCAAGAAAAAGGATGGTACTATGAGGATGTGCATTGATTATTATAGAGTCTTCAACAAGAAGACAATCAAGAACCGCTACCCCATTCCCAGGATTGATGAGTTGATAGATGAGTTTCACGATGTGGTGTACATCTCCAAGAATGGATCTACAATTAGGGTATCATCAAATAAGGGTCCAAGAAGAGGACGTGCACAAAATAACTTTTAGGTGTCTTTATGGGCTTTATGAGTTCTTGGTCATGCCATTTGGGTTGACTAACGCATAGAAGCAGAAATCCCCAAAAAATCACCAAAATTGCAAGTTTTAAAAAAATCGCCGAGACCCCCAAATTTTTCACGAATTTTTCTGGAGGTTTGACCCAAAAAAAATTGTTGAAAATCACCATTAAATCGGCAAAAAATAATGCAAAAATCGCCACATAATTCCCACACTAAAAAAACGTGTTTCGTGCTATTAATACAGGTCATGATTCGTTACAAGCACTTTACAAGCAAATAAGGGTTTTTGTTTGCAACCAAGGACAAGCAAGACTTGGTTTCAAGGGTTTGATGACTGCAACCATTCACGAGTTTCATGACTGCCGCCATTCACAAGTTTGACGATTGCTGCCAGGTTTTATGACTATTGCCATTCGCGAACAGGTATTCTTTTCCAGTTGTTGTTCTACATGCCAGTGGTTTATCACTTTTGCATTGCATGATGGTAGATCTTACAGCAACCTAAGTTGTGGTATATTATGTTTCTCTAAGGGCGCTTTTTTTAATTGAAAGAATGTCAAAAACACTTAATTATCCAATCTCAACTTAATTGATCATTTTCACAAAGTTTCACCAATATATAGCACACAATTTTCTAGGCAATAGATTTGTTATGAATGCTTATGCAAATGAGCCTCAAACCAGATATTGAATATTTATATTTGTCATTCTTTACTGTAAGAACTCTTTCAAGTCATCTCGGAAAACCCTTAAAATGGTGCAGAATTATCTGAAGTTGAACCACATGCCTCATGTATGTTTGCTTGCATTGCATTTGTGGCTCTCAAATCAGTTTGCATACTATTTTCTATTCATTGTTTATGAACTGATTGTAATTCTTTCTGAGGGTTGTTCTATTCATTGTTGATCTGCAACATGTATGCTTTTTGAATATTTTTTGTTATAGGATTCCCAATTTTCTGATCCCATAGACTCTGCTGTACCATTTTGTTATATTTGGGCTCTCTTAAGCTGTCCCACAACAAGAAGTGACATTGTCAAAATTGCAGTATCAAACTTCCCCAACAAGGAGTAGATTTTAAATCCCCTTTAGATTTCTTTGCTCCACAAGCAGCAAACAAACCTGACTGGATTGTTTGTTTACTTGCAACCAATAGGCCTGAATTAATTAATAGCTTCAATTTCTTGAACCTATAAAACATATTAGAGCATCTTCGGACCTGCAATTCATTTGAACTTAAAACAATGTTGACAAAAATCGGTGCATTGCCATGACACAACAATTGCACTACAAATAATCATGACTCTTCAACTCATAATGTTTTGTTGCAAAGAGACACCAAAATCTTCCTTTACAATGAGCAAACTATTCAAGCTGAGAAATGAAGCACCTAATAACTAGATTGGAATACTACAGCTCTTTTACAAAAGTTGGATCATCATCATTTGCTCATTTTTTATGGCATATTTATGGTACAACCAGTGCAAGCAGCATTACATACTGCAGGGTCATTTTAATGCCATCACTGTGAATATCAAAGTTAATCTTTATAAACAGTGACATTCATTTTGAACTATATGGTTGAGTTGGAGAGTGTAAAATAGGTTTGAAATAGGCCAAAGAAATGTTACACCACTGAAATAGCAGCTATCATATGTTGTGACTTAGAAATACTTGCTGCTATGTTTGAACTTTGAAGTTTGAACTATATGGTTGAGTTGGAGAGTGTACAATAGGTGTGAAGTTAAAGTTCATGCACGAATACTGCCATCCAAAGGCCATGTCCACCTGAACTTCGCAAATTCAAGCTGGTCCTGTTCTACAACAGTTTCCTAGGACCAAAAGCTAGCACGGAGTCACCATGAGCATCCAATATTTCAAATTGCATAACATATATGATTTTACTAGCCAAATTATACAGTATTAGCAAACTCTGACAACCATGGTCAAGGATTTCAAACCATTTTTATTACGGTTTAAAATTTAAATCATTTTACTTTGCAAGTTTGCAGTCATTTCCCTGCAAGTATTCTAAAAGTCAGTAAGCTTAAATTTCACTGATTTTCAGTCCTGTACATAGATTCTAACAAAGCCTAGTATTCCTCTAAATATTTCATTTCCCTAAATGCTAATGTAGTTAAAGTTCTACTAGAGTTTCCCTAATTACTTAAAGATTAGTGCTCAATTATCGACCAATTTGAGAAAAAATATTCCACATGTTATATTGAGAATAGCTCTCAAATACAATGAGAAAATAATCAAATAAGACTGAATTAAAACATTTTTGAAGATTTGATCATAATGCCACATCAAAAAGACTTTGCATGGACACATTGCACTTTAGTTTCGGGTACAACGAAGGTTAAAAGCAACTGGTGGATATCACTGGGGGCATTTATCGCTTCAAATGGCACTTGGCAAAGGAGCAAGGAAATAACAGCACTCCTTGTCAAGCATGCCCTGCAGATGTCACATATCAGGCAAGACAGGTTCTTCATGCAATTCCTGAGAACAAGGCAAAAAAGGCAAGAACCGGGGTTGAAATAGGTTCTAATTCTGCAAATACTAGAGGGAATCAAGGTCAGGAAGATGGTGCAAATGAGTTTTTGAGGGAATCAAGGTCAACAACTTCTTCTACAGCACGTGATCCAAACACAGGTGGAGAGTACAAGATGGAGGAAGAATGTCCATGAACAAACAAAGAAGATGATTGGAAACTTTTGGTACTACTCTAGCTTGCCATTTCATGTTGCTAGATCACCATATTGGCAAGGTATGGTGGATGCTATTGCAGCTGCGGGTCCTGGGTTTAAAGACCCATCTTACGAGACATTGAGGGTTGGTATGCTCAATGATGCGGTACAGGATGTTAATGATGTTCTTAACGAGCATAAACTAGAGTGGGCAAAGATTGGTTACACCATAATGTTATATGGATGGACAGACAGAAGGAATCAAACCCTCATCAACTTCCTCGTCTCTTGTGAAATTGGCACTATATTTTTGAAATCTGAGGATGCATCAGATACAATTAAATCTGCAGCTGCATTGTTCAAGATGTTTGATTGAGTGGTCAAAGAAGTAGGGCCACAAAATGTGGTTCAATTTATTACAGACAATATTGCAGCTTGTGTAGCTGTTGAGAGACTCTTGATAGACAAATACCCCTCTATATTTTTTGCCCTATGTGCAACACATTGCCTTGATCTAACCCTTGAGGACAATGGAAAACTTGAATGGGTTAAGGAGGTATCGCAAAAGGCCTGCAATGTTACGAAATTCATTTATAATCACACAAGGGTTTTGTGCATGATGAGTGCTTTCACAGAGGGCAAGGAGCTAGTTTGACCAGGGGTGACAAGATTTGCAACACACTTCCTTGCACTATAGACTCTTTGCCAACAAAAAATGAACTTGAAACGAATGTTTGTTTCAAATGAGTGGATGGAGTCTGGCTTCGCAAATCTAGCATATGGCATAGCAGTGGCAGAGTACATGTACTCTACTAGTTTTTGGGATGCAGCTGAACAAGTTGTAGAATTTTCAGAGCCTCTAGTAAAAGTCTTGAAACTAGTGGATGGGGAGGCCATGGATAGGGCCAAGGAGGTAAAGAGGGGTAGGATGGACAATAACAGGGACAAGTATATGCCATTATGGGACATAATTGATAGAAGATGGGATTGACAGATGAATTCTCCCCTCCATGTTGCAGGATACTATCTTAATCCAAGTTTGTTCTATAACTCTTCATTTAGACATGACGATCGTGAGGTTTCACATGGCTTGTTCATATGCATGTTAAAAATGTTTTCTACCACAGAAAAATTACAAGCAGCTATGGGAGAGTTAGCAATGCACAAGCAAGCAAGGGGTTTTCTCTCATCTAAGGCTGCCATGGAAGGCAAAAAGACCTTTCTACCAAGTAGACTCTATAAACCTATGACAATCTCTCTATTTTGTGGACATGATTATTAAGTGTTGAGATTATTTTAAGATATTCTTACATGATATCATCTCCATGTAATGTGTTTTTGCAGCACAATGGTGGGATTATTTTGGTCATGAAACCAAAAACCCTAGATGGATGGAGAGACGCATTTTGAGCCAGCCATGCAATTCATCCCCATGTGAGCGTACTTGGAGTGTTTTATAACACATACACTCCAAGAAACGCAACCGGCTAACACAACGGATGAACAACTTGGTGTTTGTTCACCACAACCTCCGCTTGAAGCTAAAGAAAGCTCAAGGTTAGACTTTCAATATACTTGCAGTTAGTTGAAATTGTATTCATTATCTTTTTCACTTGTAAGGCCAAGACTAATTTCTACATGGGCAAAAACAGGTACTATTGAGGATGACAAGCCAATTGACCTTGATGAGATTGATCGAGAGTCTAATTGGATTGCTACTAATGAGGATGACAAGCCAATTGACCTTGATGAGATTGATCCAGAGTCTAATTGGATTGCTACTAATGAGGACTTTCTTGAGCCTGAGGATTTCGAGATGCTAGAGACTCACGCGGATAGTCCTAGAGACTCACGTGGATAGTCACATGGTTGAACAAATTAGGTGAGGCTCTGACCTAGGAGCTTCATCATTATGATCTGCTGCCCTCTAGCGTAGTTGTCATTGGCTACATTTGATTTTTCTAACTTTATACTTTGGCTACATTTGATTTTTCTAATTGACATTTTGTCATATGTCAACATCTACTTATTATGCACTATGAAGTATATTTTGTGCAATGCATTGATGCAATGTAATCAGTGATATGAATATAAACAAAAAGATCTATTTTCTACAATTCATAGGTTAAAATATCTATTTTATTTGCTCTCTATATCTCTATGCTATGGAAATGACCTTAAGTTTCAGAAAAAAGTAGCTTTTGTTTCTTTTTCTACAATTTTTTACCTTTTTTTCAAATCCAATTTTTCCCAATTTTTTCAAAAAATCTTGAACTTTTGGTTTGTCGATTCTTTCCCCAAACGATTTTTGCTGCTATGGTCACTAACGCATCTACCACATTTCAATCATGCATGACCCAAGTATTTATTTTACGATTAAGGAAATGTGTACTAGTTTTCTTTGATGACATCTTGATTTATAGCAAGACATGGGAGAATCATTTGAGGCACATAGATGAGGTGTTTGATATACTAGAGCAGCAATCATTCTTTGCTAGAGCATCAAAATGTGAGTTTGGTTTGACCAAGATATTGTATCTAGGGCATAAGATTAAAGCCCAAGGGTTTAGCATGGATGAGGAGAATATCAAGGCAATGAGGGATTGGCCTCAACCTAAGAATTTATCACACTTATGAGGATTTGTGGGACTTTGCAGCTATTATAGAAGGTTGGTCAAAAGGTTTTCACAGCTTGCAGCCCCATTGATAGGTTTGACAAAGAAGGGGAGCTTCTCTTGGAGTGTTACAATACAAAGAGATTTTGACAAGCTCAAGGAGGTAATGAGTTCATGTCCTATTTTGGCTATTTCAGATTTTTCACTTCTTTTTGTTTTAGAGTGTGATACTTTAGAAGAAGGTAAATGGAATAGCTTTGATGCAAAACAAACACCCCACAACATTTGAGAGTAGGAAGTTCAAGGAGTCAGAGAGGAGTTTCTCTATCTATGACAAGTAGATGCTAGCCATCATGCATGCACTAGCCAAGTTCAAGCAATATTTGGTTTGTAGGAAGTTTGTGGTGAAAACAAATCATAATAGTTTGAAGTTCTTTTTCAATCAAAAAGATTTGAATAATAAACAATAAAAGTAGATAAGTAAGCTACAAGCCTATGATTTTGGCATTCAGAATGTTAGAGGAAAGAATAATGTCGTAATGGTGGCAGATGCACTATCTAGGAAGTCTTATTTGTGTTTTATAATTAATATATTTGTTGTTTGGAAGGTTTCTATAATAGTTGAATATGCCAAGAACACATTTGCTAGTGATATTTTGGATGGCAAGCTACAAGATGACAAGTACAAGGTAGTTGACGAGCTCGTTCTTTATAAGGACCGAATGTATCTTGTTCCAAAATTAAAGATGAAGGAGAAAATCTTGAGGGCATGTCATGACACACCACTAGCTAGTCATTTGGGGTACTACAAGACATATAAGCAAGTAAAAAAGAGTTTTTAATGGAAAGGACTCAAGGGTGATGTTTTGAGGCATGTTCAGGAGCGTTTGGCTTGTCAACAAAACAAAGTAGACCATATCTTTCTTGCTGGTTTATTGTAGCCTTAACCCATTCCAAACCAAAAATGGGAGGCCATCTCCATGGATTTCATCACGGGCCTTCTCAAAGTGCAAGTTAGGATTGCATCTTTGTGGTTCTGGTGCAGTCAAGGATGGAGGGTCCAGGAATAGGACTGTCCAACCTTGCAGCAAGAGTAAACACAACGGAAACTTACAGAATTGGAATAACAATCCCACATGGATATATAGATAATGATCAATTATTCACAGGCAACATGCCTTGCCTTACGGCTTACAGATTACAAAATGATATGGCGCTAAGCCCAAAAATACAATGCGGGTCGAAGCCCTTATCTTCTATCTATCACTCTATCACTTTTATTACTATCCTTACCTAACAATGCTTATATATATCAATTCCCTACTCCGAAAAAGGTCCGCATCAACCTCAAAAGGTTCCAAAACCCCGAAGTTGATGAAACGTGTGAAGGTTGGCCAAAACATATGATTCTCCTTTGATCCTTGGTTAAACATGATGCGGATCGGAATGAAGGTTCCTCGATGGATGTGCATCCTTATGAAATGGTTTCCTGAGCTCCACAAGTCACAGGATAGGTCCACACACTTGAAAAGCCAAGACTGGTCGGTGAATGCTCTCTGTCCAATTACAGCTAATATTTTGTTAGCAATATCTTCATACCGGTATCTCCAAAACACTTGAATTTTGGATATAATGTAGATGTTGCAATGAAGATCATATATCCTACTCCGCGAGCTCTGATGTTACAATGCGGTACAATGTGGTTGTTAAATTTTAATATCAGATTAAGTGCACAGAAATTAATTCAAAAAATAAACACACAACACAGCAGATACCCTGGGAAAACCCTCCTCCTGAGGGAGAAAAACCCAGCAACAATATATCACTTATATATTGAGTCTCAAAACAAAGTCTCCTTTACAATGAAGGCCAATAAGAGGGCCAAGAGATAACACCACAATCTGATGAAACTACAGAAATACAGTGATGTAATCTGCTAACAAAATACTCAGCCTCCTACAGATCTCGATCTGCTCTTGAAACAATTCGCACTTGAGAGAAGGATGGAATGAACTTGCTTGATGATCGAATGGAATGGAATGAGGTTGTATATATACATGATGGTGGAGAGGTCGCACCTCTTCAAGAGCAAGGTCGGCCTTCATAAAATGTAAATACAAATAATATAAATCACTTAACAAGAGAGGTCGGCCTCTATTGAAATTTGTGCCTTCTCAACAAGTATTAATTACAATAAATAATTGTTAATTGCAATCATAAAGATCGCGCCATTTCAAAAGATCGGCCTCCAATAGAAAGTTGTCTTCTTCAAAAGATGAGCTCGCAATTCAAATAGCCGTTAAGGCTAACATTTGAATTGCCTTCAAGTGCGTGGATCTGAAGAAGCACCCGACGCTGTAAGTAACATCAACAAATGTATGAAATACTAAGACTGGGTCCTGACAGTTAACTACTGAAATGCAAGAAAACATGAATGCAAATATTTTTGGTTGATGCAAGATTGCTTGAAACTTGGGATGCTCCTACATCAGGTTTTGGATAGGCTCACTAAGTATGCTCATTTTTATGCTATATCTTCAAAGTGCAAGGCTCTACATGTGGCTGATTTGTTTTTTAGAGAGATATTTAGACCACATGGTCTGCCAAGGAATATTGTTAGTGATAGGGGCAGAAAATTAATTAGTTTGTTTTGGCAAGAATTCTTTTGATAGACAGATACAAAATTGACGCCAAGCACTAGTTATCACCCTCAAATAGATAGGCAAACAAAGATTGTGAACAAATGGATAAAAATGTATTTAAGGAACTATGTTATAGGATAGCAAACAACATGGATTAAATGACTCCGCCTTGAAGAGTTTTGCTACAATTCTACTAATCACATGTCTAAAGGTATGAACTCTATGGTTATGATGCCATTTCATTCATGGATTTGATTATTTCAGGTAGTAGAGTTCTTGAAGCTAAAGATTTGGTACAACAAAGTCTAGATATTGTGAATGCACTCAAAGAGAACTTACAGCAGACCCAAAACCAGCAAAAGATGTATGCTGATTGCCTCCAATTAGAGAGTTTTTGAGGTAGGAGACATGGTATTTTTGAGGTTACAACCTTATAACCAATCTTCTCTCAAGGGAAGTGGTCTAGAAAAGGTTAAGCCACAATATTATGGACCCTATAAGATCATAAAGAGAATAGGTTAGGTTGCATATAAGCCAGAGCTGCTGGAAAACAACAAAATTCACAAAGTTTTTCATGTCATGCCTTAAAAGGGCTCTTGGACAACAAGTTACACCTTCCCTAGAGCCGCCACCACTTGATGATGAAGGGGAATTGATTTTAGAGCCCAGGGCTATCATTGACATGAGAGAGAGAAAGCTAAGAAACAAGATCGTTCCAAAGTACTTGGTGAAATAAAAGAATCTTCCATTAGAAGTTGCTACATGGGAAGGAGTGGAGATCTTTGAGCATCCAAATTTGAAGTTGTTTGAGAGCAAGAAAATTGGAGGAGGACTATCATGTCTCCATTTTCCGTCCCTTAGTCTTGCCTCATTATCTTTAACAAAAATAATAGTGTTTTTAAACACTGCCTTAAATTATATAATATAAATATAAAATGAAATAAAATAAAGTAAAATATCAAATTTAAAAATGTGGCGCCTAGTTTTGAGCTATGGGACCTATCTCTCATTCAGGTATAAGATCAAATCATGAAGCTTTTGGGAGGTATGTGATTTTGATTATTGAAACTGAAATTTCTAAGTGATCTAGCCAAAGAGAACGAAACCCCTTTGAGGCGCTAGCATAGGTAGGATGAAAATTCTTCTTGCTAAGCAACCCTAAACCAAGGGTTGTGCAAGAACTAACCTAGACCCGGTTGAATATTTCAGGTCAAACACTAAGGAAATCCGCAAGCAAAATTGAATTATTAGATCCAAGCAAGTTGTGGCTATCCTACAGACCTATTAGAGTGCCAATCAAGGAAAAATCCTACCATATCAGTTGCTGATCTATAAGTAATTGGAACCACTAGTTCCAGCAGTTCACCAGGGTAGAAGACTGCTATCACACTAGCCATTGGGTTGTGTTGCCTTCTAGGTCTCATCAGCAGCTGGCAACGGGTATTTTGGGTGGATAAGGGCAGATTCTGAGGACAGTCCCTGTATTAGAGCCAAGGCGACTTTGCAGGATAAAATCCACCTCACCACCTAAGGATTGCAACTACCTTGGAAACATATCAGCATCACATGCCCTAGATTTCACCATCACACAAAACATGGCATGTTACACACAGCAGATAGACGTCAATCTACAACTGTACTATAGTCCACCAATCCATTAGGCATGCAACCACCAGACTACCAACACACAAGGATTGAGTTTATACCAAGGATTTCACCTAGATCTGATCACAAGGTATTAACTGGGTGATGGGGCATTCTACAATCCTATTTAGTTGCTCAGTGACCTAGAATCAACAAGTTGAAGACTATTGTAACTACTGAGTGTGCAGAGATATTTCTGATTGTTTATCTAGAATTATTGAAATGCAAGTGAAATCTAAGATCATTAATTGCTGAAAGAAGTATACTACGCAAGTCCATTTTAACTGTACAATCTAGATTGTTCTTTATTGTGCTACCTGCAAGCAGCAAGGATATTACCATAGTTGCCAGGAGACACATCCCCCCCCGCTTTGAGACGCGTCTCAGAGACTGGTACCATCTTTGGAGACTTCCGCCGAAGTTTCCTGAGTACCCTGCCGTCTCTTGCTACAGAAAACGACGTCTCCTGCTAAAATACCTATAAAAACTTTAAAGTTCAAACATTTGAAACTTTAAAAAATTAAAGCATAATGTATTTGACGCGTCTAAGAGTGATTAAATTATTGTTTTGAAAGTTCAATGTCATCATATTTTCAGATTTTCTATAAATTATTTATTTTTTATTTATTTTTTTTATTTATATTAAAAAAAATGGCGTCTCCAAGTACCCCCGTCTCCTATTTTCAAAACAAAAGTCGTACTGGTACCAGTCTCCCGTACCAATACCAGTCTCCTGGCAACTATGGATATTACAGGTACTATAAGTATAGACTATTTTATAAAGATAGAAGTACTTTCTATAAGTATTGATGAGCCCCACTTCTTTCATCAGTTTAAGTTAAGTTATGACTTAATCAATGCTAGGTGGCATGCTCCAAGGGATTCCCAAAAAAAATTAAAGGCTAGCTTCTCTAGAGTTAGCATGGACCATCCAATCTGCTAGCAATAGATTCATTTGACAACTCACAAGATATACAACCTCTACAACTCCTCCTTGCATCCTGACAGCATAGTTTTCGCACCATGACTTCCCCATGTCATCTTACGAAGTTTTGGAGCATTAGAGTAGCAGAGGCAGGCTCAATCACATCCAAAATTCAAATTTCCCAATGCAAAAAAGCCAATCATTCATGGCAAGCCATTGTACAATGTCAAGACAGAAAGATTCACTTACCATCATTGTTATAGTGCAGTACTGGGCAACAAACTTCGTGAGCCGGTTACCAAGGAACCCACAACCATGCCAACCACCAATAAGAGTAATTAAAGCACTAAAATTGCAAAAATGTCTTCCCTCTATAAAATTCAAATTTCAGATGTAATTTGAGGGGCAAAGCATTGTGGGCTAGGTCATATAATCTATAAAGACCAACCTGCATGCCCATTTAGAACATGATGTAACTACATATAGCTGAACAGTGAACTATAAAGCCTGATGTGTCAATGAATTCTACAAGAATCAGGCGCTTGACGTGCTTGTTTGGTTCTAGCCTCTCTTTTCTAACTACAAGGGGCACTTTATGTACATTTCAGAAAGTATATACATGTAACTTGTAATAATCAATGAAATTGATAGAACACATGCATTATCCTATGTGACTGTTGACTTGTCTTTGTTTATCATTGCCTATTGTATGTATGTTCTCTTCGTTGATTAGTGCATCATAAGTTGTTAAGCTCAATTGTGGTAGGAAAGACAAGATCTATCTAGCATGAGCCTTTTCTTGTGCTTTATTTTCTTTTTGAAATCTCTATCCTTTTTCACCTCCCCCAACACAACAGCTTTAGACTTAACTTAGAATAGATAGGGAGTCACCCCTCCAATGCCGGAGATTATCTTTTAGGTACCTCCCTCATTGCAGACCTACATTGTTGCCTACAAGGCTCTCCATGATCCTCAATGCTATTTGATGCATTGGCCCCTGAAACAAATCTACAAACTAAAATCAACAAAAAACCTCCATCTCAAGCACCCAATAAATAGAAGAAGCAATAAATGAAACCATCAAATCATAATTAGGAAACCATGAGCTTTCGATTAAAACCTTAAAAATTTAACCTTCCTTTCTTAAAATAAATATATATTGAACGAGTTGAAAAGAAAAGGGCTCTACAACTTGGTCGGTTTCCTACTTTGTGGGTGTCCTCGGGCACCCGCGGAGGAGGCTCGGCCCTCCTCCACAATTCTAAATCAATACTTTCCGGACTTTGCCTTGTACTGTGCAGTGTGGGAGCGGTATTTTCTCCTGATCCGGTCTGGTGTGGGTTATGGGCTCCTCCCATCGATTTTCCTTTCATTCGTGCCGAGGCATGTGGGTGATTGCATTGGGGGTTTATGATCATAATGAATGGGGATACGGCTCCCCCAGTAGATTCCTTAAATGGCTCGGCTTCCGACGGGTCTGTTAAGTCATCTAGAGATATTGTTGCAGGCAAGCGGGAGTGCCTTCCACAGGGTGCAAAGTTCGTTGCTGACTGGTCTACTCCGCTGGCGGGTGATGGAGAGGAGGGGCAAGGTAAGCAATCCTTGTCTCCTCCTTTGAAATCTGTCCTGGTTCTCAATGAAGAATTGGATAAAGCTATTTATGAGGAAGATGTGAGGCTTTCTAAGACTACTATCTTTTTTGCGGCTATCGACCCTGATAAGGTACCGGCTAGGAAATATATGGAAGAATGGTTCAAAAATGTGTGGGAAAAGAAGTTAGGGCTGCATTTTTATTATTGTAGAATGGTGCAAAAAGGATTATTTGTTTTTTTCTTTAACAACCCTAAATTTCAACAGGAAATTGTTAATAAGGAAATTTTGGACTGTTGGGAAGGTTACTTTTCGAGCCCTAGCATGGCGTCCAGAGGCTCTGAATGAGGAGGTTTTGGCCTTGTCCAGTCCCCGATGGTTGGTTTTAAAAAATGTTCCACCTCAGCTCTGGAAATTTGTTCCTCTTTTGCTTGAGCCTTATGGCAAGGTGTTAAGAACGGACGAGACCAAATCGCCTCTTCCCCATTCGGATGCGAGGGTTTTGGTCTCCATAAACCCGGGATTGGATCTTCCGCAGATCCTGGAAATCAAATTGAAATCCGGCACCATTAATTGTGTTGTGGAAACCCTAGGAGGCCTTAATGCTTGTTATCTCTGTCATAGAGAAGGGCATATTAGAAGGAATTGTCCGGTGATTAAAAACAAGGTTAATAAAAAGCACGACTATGGAGGCAATAAGAGCAATAAGCATGCTCTGCCAGAACTTGGTGGGGATTTTAACCTTTCGGGGGAAGCAAAGGAAGGTTGTCCTCCCCCAAGAGTTGAACACCAGAAAAATTTGGCCACCTCTGTAAATGAGGTTGAAAGCAGTAATGCAGAAAATTTGAACTCATTCTATCAGGAGTTGAACATTGCCATGAATAAAAATGGGGATGAGGTGGGGGACCTGTTTTTTGGCAAAAATTGTCTTCCATCTCTTTACCAAAATGATTCGAATAAGGTTTCTCTCAATGGTAAGCTTAATGCACAACAATTGGCCCTTCAGAAATTAAGACAAATAAAGAAACCCGAGGGTAATGAATCTATTACTGTGAATGAGCTTTATTCTTTTAATGATAAATTTTTCAGAGATTTAAAACTTGTTGGCTTAACAAAGGAATCACAAATAATAAAAGATCATAAGAGTGAAGGGGTTTTGTGCTCTGATATTGGTGGGGTCTACTCCACTAAAGATGCTGCTTTTTCTGCACCTTTATACCCTAACAAGGAAGCCAACTTGGAGGTATCTTTCCACCCTAAGGGGGACGGGATTGACTCAAGACCAAATCTTGAGTATAACACTCTGAATTTGATAAAGAGACTGAGTTTCAGTCAAAATTGGCAGTTGTATCTATTAACCCCCTTGATGGATTGGTCAGTTTGGATGGGTTTGCCTCTCAATCAAGCATGGACTATGCAGATGACCTAGGGATTCTCTCTACTAGGGAAACCACTGATGGGGAGGGTGTGCCCATTGAGGTGCTTGTTAAAAAAACCAGAAGGTATAGGAAGAAGAAGGGCTTGGATGGCACAAAGTTGCAGGATGATAAAGATGGCAATCCCCTTTTAAAAGACAAAAGAAAGAAGCTTAGTGGGGTGATCCTTCCACCTAATGCTAAGAGAATTGTGAGGCAGAGAATAAACTGCCTAAGTGCTTTGATAATTTTAGGATTGATAAGGCCCTTCATCCAATGTGCTTAAGGATGGAACTTAATTGTCTTTCTTGGAATATAAGGGGCCTTGAGTCCCCTGATAGAAAACACCTTGTCAAAAGGTTGGTTGCCCAGAAAAAAGAAATGGATTTCTTACTTCTCCAAGAAGTCAAATCTGTTGGATTTGCCTTAGAAACCAGCCTAAAGATAATTTGGAAGGATGCCTCTCAGTTTGTGACCAAGCATGAACAGGGGAAGGGTGGGGCTGTCATTATGATGGCTAACAAATGGAGCCAGTATGTGGTTCAGTCTGGTGTCTCTCCCTGTAACAGGGCAGTTTGGGTTATTGTAAAAAAGAAGGAAGACTGCTTTGGTATCTGCTCGATCTATGCTCCTAATGACTACAGAGATAGGGTTTTGCTTTGGAAGTGGTTGTTCAATCTCCAAGATATCCCTTGGATTCTGGGGGGTGACTTTAATTTTGTGGAAAGAGAGGAGGACAAATATGGTGGCGTTGGTCATGTTTGGAAAGACTATGAGAAATTTCATTGGTCAAGACTTAAGTCTAAGCTAAGTCTTGAGGATCCCATTGAAGGCCAGAAAAAGGAATGTAAGGACATATGGTTCACTTGGTCCAATTACCAAAAAAATGGGAGGAGGGTGCTTTGTAGGCTGGATAGATTTTATATAAATAAAGCCTTCTTCTCTGCTGCCCTCCTTAAGGATTGTTGCAAGGTGGAGGTTACTGCATTCTCACTCTCTAACCATCACCCAATAAGAGCAAAATTTGTGTTTAAAAATGGTGTTGCCTCTAGTGTTGGTCCCCGAAATGGGTTTTCTCTTAACTCCAGCCTTCTTGAGGATGAAGACTGTAAATGTGCCATAAACTCTCTCAGAGCCATTAATATGTGGTTACATAGGTCCCTACCTCCCATTGAGAGATGGGACTTGAATGTGCAAGGCTGGAAGGTTCTTTTCCAGACCATTGGAAGGAAAAAGGCAAAGGATAGAAGGAGAAAGGAGACTTGTCTGCAGGACAGTCTTTATAAGGCAGAATCTGAAATGCAAAGTTGCCCTAATGATAGCTCCCTGGTGGATAAACTCACTGTGCCCAGAGACAATCTCAGGAGGTTTCAAACTAACAAAGTCAAGGGTCTGAAAATTAGAGCCAAGATGAATTGGCTGGAAAATGGTGACAAGGGTACAAAAATTTTCTTCAGATATTTAAAGAAGCAGGCCAGAGAATTAATTGATCGGATTAATGCAAATGGTAATATCCTTCTGAAGCAGGATAAAATAAGAGGGCAGTTTTTCCTCTTCTATTAGAATCTTTTCACTTCTGAAAGGGGTAATGAATCTTGCTTTCGAGCTAGGGACTATATCAAGGGGATATTGCCTAGTCGGGTTGGTAATGAGGCAGCCCTTGAATTGAACAGAGAAATTTCTAAGGAGGAGATAAGAAGATCTATTCTCTGCCTCAAAAATGATAAATCTCCAAGGCCTGATGGTCTATCTGCAGAATTTTACAAATCCTTCATTGATTGGGCTTGTGATGATCTTTACATGGTCTATAAGGATGCCTTTGAGAGGGGTTCCCTTGGAAAAAACATTAACAGAGGAATTATTAAGTTGATTCCTAAAGAGGGAGACAGAACCCTTGTTAAGAATTGGAGACCCATTACTCTCCTGAATGTTTCCTACAAAATTTTGGCAAAAGTTATGGCTGAGAGGCTGGCTGGTATTCTTCCCACCATCATTAATTCAACTCAAACTGGCTTCATTAAGGGGAGGTACATCTTGGAGAATCTGGTGACAAGTTGGGAGGCCATGCATTGGGCTAGGAACTCAGGGCAGGATGCTGCAATGCTCCTGCTAGACTTTGAGAAAGCCTATGACAGAATTGAATGGGACTTTGTCCTTATGGTCCTTGAGGCATTTGGTTTTCCAAATGTGTTTTGTTCTATGGTCAAGACTCTGTTCCAAGATGCTTCTGCTCAAGTATATGTTAATGGTGTTCTTTCACAGGAAATTGTTCTTGGGAGGTCAATCAGGCACCAGCTCTATTTGTCATTGCCTCTGATGCTCTTCATTATATTTTGAGGGATAGATCATTGTCCCCTGGGGTAAGAGGTATTAGGTTGTCGGATTCCAATGAGCTTATCAACCTTCAGTTTGCTGATGATACTTCTATTCTTGTACAACTAGATGAGGATAACTTTGCGATTCTTATGAAGAAGCTTGAGATTTTTTGTTCTGCTTCAGGGGCAAAAATTGCCCCTTCAAAATCTTACCTTCTTGGGTGGAAGGATAAGCCCCCTGATTGGGTGTGCAGATATGGTATCCAATGGGGTGGTCCTCATAAACTTGTGAGATACCTCGGTATCCCATTTGCTATCGAGCCCAACTTGAAAGATATGTGGTGCTGGATTAGAGATAAGATTGAGAATAAATTAACCAAATGGAATAAGCATTACCTCTCCTTTGCTGGGAGGTTCCAGATCTATTAGAAAATTTTGTCTTCTTATAGCATTTATTTTGCCTATGTTTGGTTTTTTTTGCTCTTATCAAATCAATGCTATTCAGAAGAGAATTAGGGAATTTTTGTGGTCTGATGGTAAGGGGGAGAAGAAGGAAGCATTCTATCAAATGGGAATGGTGTACTATCTCCAAAGTGAGAGGTGGGTTGGGGCTTAAGGATCTGAGGATCCAAGGTACTGCTTTGGCTTCTAAATGGGTGGTTGGGGCTTTGGATGGGGAGGAACCATGGAAGGTGCTAGTGAGATACAATATTGCTAATGCTGTGCCTAAGCATGCTAAATTCTGGAAACTTCTCCCCTTCAGTGATATTCTTAGCTGCGAGGTGCCTATGTCACCTGCAGGGTCCAATGTTTATAAAACCTTTTGGAAGGCTTGGTAAATTGTTAAGAAGCTCTTATCCAACTGCCAACTCACCAAGGGTGATAATAGGGCAATCTTTGCCAACAGGTCTATTTGGTGGAACCTGAAACGTAAAGGGAAGCCCTTGGCCCTTATTCAGGGATGCTCTGCTAAAGGCTGGGCGCTTAAAGGAATCCTTTGCTTTAAGGATATCTTAATTAATGGTAATTTGAAGGATTGGAATACCCTTAGCACTGAGTTTAACATCCCTCAAAGTAATTGGAGAACATACACGGTGTTGAGAGAGGCTTGTGGCCATCTCAAGTTCCCGATTAAAGTCATAAATGAACCCCTCCATTATAAAGATTTTGTGTGGCAAAATGGCAACAAAATAATGAATGTTAAAGTTAAAGATATTTATTCTATGCTTACTGATCAGGTTGATATTACTGAACATATAAATAAAGTTTGGCAAATTAACTTGAGCAAGGATCATTGGCAAAGAATCTTTTTGAAGAATTGGCAGAAGGAACTTGAGGCCAAAAAGGCCTGCTTCAGATGGCTTCTGATTTTGCAGAAGCTCCCTTATAAAACTAGCACAGATGATCTTGAGATGTGTTCTCTATGCAGGAAACCTGAAACTTTGTCTCATATCTTCTTTGATTGCATCTCTGCCAAAGAAATCTGGAATATGTTTTGCTTTTCTCATAATATCTGGGGCCGTAATGGAGGTTTAAATTCTGTGAATATGCTTTTAATCCAAAATTGCAAGTAAAGTAAAACTGGTGCTTTATTCTGGCATATCCTTTCTACTGAGATTTTGTGGGCAATTTGGAAATCCCGTAATGAGGACCGATTTCAAGGTAGAAGAAGATTGCTTACCGAGTCCTACAAGGAACTCATATTCTATAATGTTGCTATGCAGGTGTTTATTACTGTGGAGCTGTCAAAGGATAAGTTTCGGAAATACTTGGAGAACAGGGAAACTTCTATTGATATCATGGATGCCAGATATGGTCATATGTGGCAGGAAGGACACCCTGGTGCTGAGGTTTTTTTGAAGGCCTTACAGGCATTCAGAGATGAACTTAAAGAAGAGCAAAAATCTAATCCCAGTCAGTATAAAGGTAAAGAAGTGGTTATTGTACTGATGGAGCAGCAGAAGAACAATGTTCCTGATTATTCAGTTGAAGAGATCAATGCAGCCCAGGCTTTGGTGGCTCTTAGTGATGGTTATAGCTCTGCTCAGCATGGTTAACTTCTGGCCGATGGTGCTTCTTTTGTCATGGTTCCTTGTATATGGGTTTGTTTCATATGATGGTACCTTTGTTAATGTATTTGTGTATATTTTGATCTCGGGCTCTGATGTAATTTTGAGTTGAACCTGGCCCTGATGTTCATAGTTTTTATCTTCTGTGGTCCAGGTTAGGTTGTTTTTTTTGTGGTTGCAGGGCTTCTTGGATGATCCGATCTGATGCTGTGATGTTTCAGATCTGGTCTGCTATGTACTGTTCTCCTTATATTTAATATAAAAAAATTAGGAAACCATGATTTAAAACGAACAAAAAAAGTGGCACCCGAATCCCTAGTCAAAATCAAACACCCCAATCCTAAGACGAGTCCATAGGTTAAAATGGCATATTTGTTGCACCTGTCATAAGCTCATCATAATCCACTCGCCAACATGAGCACTTCATTTTAGCTCCATTATCTCCATTAAAATATGTCTTATGACATGTCATAACATGCATCATAAGTTGGTCAACAAGTATAACTCCCTCTTACAAGCCTCTTATGTGTCATAGATGCTCTTACATTTCTGTTGTGGAAGACCCAACTTCCAAAGGTCATCACTTTTGATCCAAGAAAATGTTGGGCCCTCTTTTTTTAAATTAACGATCTAGAAGAGATCCATGTCACTGTAACTAGCTTGCTCTAGATAACGCTTGTTTATATATTTTTCCGGGACCAAAATCAGCCTTTAGAACCCTAAAAATTGCAATTTTTTTGTTCTTAAGAGGTTGAAACACCTTTCCTAACACTACATTTATAGTAAAAGGTTTGCATTTGAAAAGTTGTATGTAAGATATGCTTAGGTCATATTTAATGTTCGTTGTTTTATTGATCTTCTTCTATAACTGTGCCTTGTGCTTCATCTGTGTACTTTTCAAAAAATATCTGGTCCATATTGTTGTTTATCTGCACTGTACTGTATCCATAATATTTCAATTTGTGTAAACAGGAAAACCCCAAAAAGGAGGGCATGAAATTGGAACATACCAAAAAAATCAGAAATTTATAAAAAAATTGAATTGGGGATATTACAGGTGATATGACTGGCAACATGAGACCAGGCGGTACAGGGATCCATGGATTATGCCTAATAATGGGACGAATCATCATAGTCCTTCAAACAGAAAAATCCAATTGCCTAATCTTGGTGTCTGCAACAAGAGGGTTTGCGGGGCTTCCGTATCAGGATTACCTCTGATACAGGAAACACAATTTTGCTGTTATCCCAAAATGCTTACAGAACTCTCATCCTGGTTTCTGAATATAAAATTTGACACTGTCTATAGGATCCAAACTCCACCTAGATTACAATTTTAGGTACAAAGTTTAATTCTCAAGCATCCATTGAGGCAAGACAAACAGTTAATTTCAACCTAAAATCCAACTCCTAAATTATCCTCCGCAAACCATTTTTGTAAAGTAAAACTCAGTTACGAATTCTTAAAAAGTATTCTTGGTAAAAATAATTATAAAAAAAATGCTGCTATCTTATATCATCCTGAAAAAATAAATGTGAAGGAAGGCTAAATGACTCAGAACCCTAGAAGTACCTCACTACCCAACATCTGTTTCAATTAAATTGCGGAAAAACTGAAAGTTCTGCAACGTACAAAATAAGGGCTTGTATTCATTAGCCAATGCAGCCTAGCGATTAACTATATATCGTCATTGCTAACTGAGCCGTTGATAATTACATAAAAGAGACGACATAGAATTAAATCGAATACTATCAAGTTAAATCAGTGTATAGTTTATTTAAGAAAAAGGCAAAATGAAAACCCAAATGCATTATGGTTACCGAGCAGGAGACCATCCATGTCGAAGACGACATCTGTAATGGGCTTGTATTTTGGAAGTACCAAATCACCCATGGTTAACGCTATGATTGTGATTATGCTTCCCCTGTTACAACTGGGTGACCTTACCCAGCTTCCATGGGAATCCGCTTTTCTTTATGGGCTAATCAACTCCCTGTAAACGACTGCAGAAGTAGATTTTCGTAACGTGTGAGATCATGTAAAATTTTAGTATTAGGTACCCAATTTTGCTCACTAGGAGATGGGAGTGAATTACCACCCCTGATCTTCAATCGCACTTCCACCAATGGTTGAACATGTTGTGATCAAAATAAATCACCTAAACATTCTAATATGAATAAAAAATAATAATAAATTACACATATTAGTAACTAAATAAAAATAAACTACTTTATTTTTTAGTTATCTTAAAAGTATAATATATTATATATTAATATATACAATTTACATCTATAAATTAATAATAATTTATCAATGACTAAATAAAAAAAATCTAATCCTAATACTAATATTCCTAATAGTTGATCATTTTTCACCATAATACTCTTGTCATTTTCCATGCCGCCCCATGTTAGTTCATTCTCCACCGCTCCTGGCTACCTCCACCTCCCTTCGTGTCAACCATTGGATGATACACCGTGTGTGTGGTCATGGAAGGGGATGTGTCTTGTAGGTAACGATTATAAACAGTGTTTTTTCATTCTATTATGTAGCTTTCTTCCTTTTTTTTCATTGTATTTTGGGTTGTGCAGGCCATGGCTCCTCTTTCGAAGGGATCTATAATGGACATCATACAATACTTTTGTGAATGTGTCTGTCAACACAAAAAATTGAAAGGGTTGGATCTATGGAGCGGGTAAGGTCTTTTATGACCTTACTAAGACTATGGCTTGTTTCCCTTTTACTATTTAAATTTCTCTATGATATTTTTTAATAGTTGCTTAAAAATCTATGTGGTTATTCTATTTAACGATTGCAATTTATAGTATAAGATTCATAAAATTTTCTAGATTTTAGTGTACTCTAAACCATGAATTTCAAAATAAAAGAGCTTTTATCATAAGTTGTCGAAAAAAACTCATTTGGCTTTGTTTTGTAGGGTTTTTGTTTTTTTTTTGCCTGATAAAACCTAGGCCTTATATTTTTTTATCAAGGTTTCATGTTTAAGGTTGTCGTTATGGTAATGTTTATCAGGGTTCCATTCCTATTGTTTATCAAGGTTTCTTTGGATTAATAAATGAGCTTCATAAAGAGTGATTTTTTGGCTACAACTCCATTCCAAGTTAGTTGGTTGATCATATTAAGTACAACTCCATCTTTCTCATAATTAGTGTATTTGCATTTGTTGTTGTTCTTGTCCTTCGAATTGATAGTAGTAGTGGCATTTTTCTTTTCTTTTTTGCTTGTCCTTGCCCTTTCCTTTCTCACCATCTTGTTGTCCTTTACCCTATTGTTTTTTAGAGTATCAAGTGCTTCTTTTCTTTTCTAGGTCTATTTAATATGGTTATGCACCATGCTTCATCTATATCTTTTGGTTTGGCCATCGAAACTTGCCTCTTCAAGTGCCCAAATAACCCTCATATGTATTTCATAAGTGCTTCTTGGCCAATGACATCCTTTCCTAGTTGAACTATTTTCTTTCTAAATTTTCTTGTGTACTCTTGTACAAATTGAAATTGTCTTTGTTTGAAGTAATGCCATTGCATTATTCTCTTTTTGTCTTAGTAAATGGGCTAAAATTATTTCTTGAGTAGATCCTTGAAGTCTTTCCACTTGGATTTTGGTGGTACATTTCAAAATTGCAAAGAAGGGGTATAGTTTTCAAACCATGTGAGAGCGTGCCATATTTTTTTGAGTTGCAAATGAATTGTTGGCAAGGAGATAATTTGTGTAAGCTAAAATATACCTTCATTTGAGAATTCTAGTGATCCAATTTCTCAACACTTAATTTTCCATCAAAGGGGTGAATGTTTATCTTTACCTCAGCCTTGAAGAAACTATTATAAGGCTCTCATTCTTGCTCTATCCTCTTGGGCTCTTCTTTCTTCTTTCCATGTTCTTATGCAATACCTATTTTTTCAATTAAGAATGGGATTTTGTTTTCCACCCTATCCAACTTTTCTAGTAAGTGGGAGATATGAACAACATCATTTTCCAACCTTCTAAACTGTGTCAAATCCTCATATATCTCTTGTTGAAAGAATGAGGAAGTAACCCTTTTAATGTGTTGTCATTGATGCCAACATTAATTATTGATAGTTTGTCTAATCCGATGAACAAAATGTATGTTAATCTAGTATTTTGATCTGGAATTGCTCGTGTAATAAGATCATCTTATGAGATTATAATATTTTATTCATGACTAATTTGTGCATCTATGATCAAGATTTCAATGGATTTGGATGAACAAGTTGAAAGTTACAACAAAAGTTCGGCATATAGTTTTGGCTTTATACAATACAAATGGGTACGTGTAATCCGATTTGCGTTCCTCCAATAATTGGAATCAGACTTTACAATTTTGGGAGATTGTTTACAGGTGTCAGTACACTATATATTCTTGATGGCGAGTCCTTATTTGATCAGATGGATCATTGATGGTTGATTAGTTGGCTTATTTTGTGATTAGGTATAATTCTTGGCTGACCTAATACTTGATATGTGTTGTGAAGATTAAATATGTATTGTAGATGTTAATGAGATCTATTTTAGGTCCATGCTGACCTAAATTGAGTGTTGCACATTTGGTTTGAGCATGAAAAAAAAATTGAATCAAGTATGGAGTCGATAAGGTAATTTTGAACTAAAATAGGGCTACATCTAATTAGGCCAACCTAATTGATGTATGCGGATGTATTGGGTATATATGTAAGACATTTTTGAGTTGAAGGATGATATGAGATGACATGATATGTGAAGTGATGCAATATGTTATGATTTGTATGTGTGTGATTTGAATAAGAGCAAAATTGTTGTCAATGTTGAGCGACTGTAAAGCAGAGCAATATTTTGTATTTAGAGCTTCAAAAGAACTAAATTCAACACAAGGAAGGTACACTTTGTATCAGTTCACATTTTGGTTGTATAGCCATTTCTATTTTGTATTTATTTATAGTTGTGAGCCTTATTGGACAGTGTGTCCTGGCAGTGAGCCTATGTAATATCTTAGAACCATTTATAATATATTGTGAGCTAATCCTCACCATGATTTTTCCCTTTTTGGGTTTTCCACATAAAAATCTTGGTGTTTATGTGTCATGTGATTGGTTCATGCTTTCATTCATTATTGCAGTTAGATATGTTTTATTAATTGGATGGATTATGATTGAATGGTTTAATGGAATACCGATTCAACCCCCCTCTCAGTATTCTGAGTGTTCAACAATTGGTATCAGAGCTTGGTTCCTTTTAAGAAGCCTAACACCTTGAGGAAGATCTTGGAGGTTGAACACATGGCTGACAAAAAGTATCCTATTCCTCTGGAAGAAATTTATGCAATTAAATACATAGAAGATGATTGCATGATTGAAAAAGAACTTAAAACTACTCTTAAAGATCTTTATAGAGTTGAAGGTGAGAACAAGAATCTAAAGGAAAACCTGGAGGAAGCAAATGAATGTGTTAAAAAATTGAGAGAACAAATCAAGAATTTCAAAGAAAGACATAGAGAAGTCAATGAACAATTGAAGCAAGCAAATGAAGACATCACTAGACTAAAAGTGCAATTGGAAGAAAAGAAAAGAATTGAGGATTGTCTGAATGCAATGGTACAAAGTAAGACTAATGAATGCACAAGACTTGAACAAGAAGTGGTAAACCTGAGATCAAATCTGGAGAAAGCAAGAGCTCACGAGGACAAATTCAAAACAAGTTCTACAATGCTTGATGAACTAATTGCATGACAAAAAACATCTAAAGATAAAGGTGGTTTGGGACTTGAAGAAGGAGAAAGCTCAATGACCAATTAGACCCCTAACAAGGTTGACAATCAAAATTAGAATCAAGGCAATGGAAAAAAGATTAGAAATCAAAGAAGCAATCTTAGAAGACCCCCTATCAAACAACCAAATGCTTAAAGGTACCCATCTTTCAATGGTATTTGTTTTTCATGCAATAAATTTGGACATAAGGCTATAGAATGTAGAAGTATAATGAATCAGAATGTTGGATCATTCTCCGAACAATGTTTTGCATGCAAAAATTTTAGACATAGAGTTGTTGAATGCAGAAATCAGATGATGAATAGATATAATAATGGTAGAATGGTTTGATCCTTCAATGGTTATTGTTATACATGAAATATATTTGGACATAAAGCTAACCAATATAGATCAAGATTGAATGGAGGTCAATTTAGTCAAAAAAAATTTGTATGCTACAATTGCAACAAACCTGGACACATTTCAAGAGTTTGCAGAAGCAAGAATGGAAGGCAGACTAATAGATGGGAAAGAGGAATGAACCTATGAAGAAAATTGATCCTACTGAAGTAAAGAAGGAAATGAAGAAGATTTGGAGAAAGAAAGAGGAACCTAAGAACAAAGATGAATCAAATGTATTTGTACCTCCCTCTAGTGCATATAATTCTCTTGGAAACTAAACCTAGGCATGGGCTTAGGGGGAGCAATAACAAAAAAATCTAACAACCCCCTGGAAATATGAGGCATCAAGGAGTGACATGGAGATATATGGTGTAAAATGACAAAATTAAGCTTTTGGAAAAGAAACCAATAGAAAATATGAAAATCTAAAGAAATGTGAAGCATTTAGGGTTTAAAGTGTATCAGTGAAGTGTTTACTAGCTTTTTGGAAATTGAATCAGTTAATGTGAAATTAGGGAAAATTGGAAAATCATAGAGTTTCTAAGTCAATTTTAATCAATTTTATGCATTTGGTGAAAGAGTAATGAATTGAAAGAGTGTTGAAGGTGATTCAAAGTAATTTGTACAAACCCTAGATCCTATTGTGAGCATATAAGGTATTTATGACTATTTGTGCTTTGTGGGTTTGAAATAGAAGTGATTTCATAAGCATTTGAGTTTGAGTTGAGGCTATAATGGCTACACCAACTGTTAACATCACCGAGAGACCTAGACCCAAGTTCAAAAAATATCCAATGAAAATCTTTGATAACGACCCCAACAGTGCTTTCTCAAAGATTATTTATAGAGTTTTACCCATAAAGGACACTAGGGCATACATACATGTCAATTTGGATGAATATAATCACCAAAAAATGAGAGATCTATGGTTTAATGAGTTGAATGGAGATGACTTCTTGATAAAACTTGAATATGTTAACCTAGTGAGAAAGAAGCTTGATGTTTGGAATTGGTTCCCCAACTACAATTGCAAGGTAGATGTGAAGTATGTGAGGTTGGCATTGAGTAGAATACATGATAAGTTCATGTGGAACAACATGCCCGAATTGATTTCTAAAGAGGTGATTAAGGTTGTGATTGGATTGTGTAATATTGGACCTGTATCGGTACTAAAATTTGTGAAGAGTGAAGTGGTTATGGAATTAACTGGTGTAACCTTTGATAGAAGAGCCCTGACAACAAAACCCATCAGAAACCCTGCTGTAAAGTATGTTGCAATGATGATAGGTCACAAAATTTATTTCACAAATAGGGATAACTCAGTTTCTACAACTTTTATCTATGTTACTCATGATATGGTTGTAAATGGGGAATATTATGATCTATGTGAGTTGCTCCAAAATCAACTCCTTGAAAACCTAAAGCAAACCAGAGAGAAGTATGCATTCAAATTTGGAACCCTAATTATGTGTTTGTTGTTTTAATTTTTGAGAGAGCTACCTAGTAGGAAAGACATGGGATATAAGCAGACCAATGGGACATCAATTTTTTTTATTATATGCAAAACATAGGCAACTACAAAGCTTAGGATGATGCATTGACTACATTCTTTGCAGTATTTCAAAAGAAATGCATGATAGAGAAAGGATTCACCGAAACTTGGTGGAGAAGTATGCAAAGAAAATCACTTTTCTTATTTCTACTGATGAATGGATAATCGAAGCTATTGCACCAAGAACAATATGGATTGAGCCTCTCGGATATGAAGTTACTGAGAAAGATGTTGAGGGACATGTTGATTTGTTGTTAAAGAGTCTTAAGGACCCCTTTTTTCCAAGACATGGAACCTATGAAGAGAAATCTTCATAAATTCACCTAGAACTAAAGAAACCAAAAATAAAAAGGAAAGCAAGAAAAATTGTGGAAAAATGGGCTAGGAGTGAAGGATACACAAAAGAAGAAATCAAGGAGGCTATAGAAAAATAAGCCAGAATAGTTGGTGAGTCCTTCAGACTAAGGAGATTAGGAAGAATAGCTTCCACCCTTACCTCTGCATTTCCCAAATCCTTTGCCACAACTATTGTAAAAGGAAACAAGGTGGAACCTAGTGCTCCGATAATAGAAGAAGTGAATGCACCCTCTAGACCCAACACCCAGACTACTAAGAGAAATAATGTACCTCTAGTAGCATCCCCTACCTCTGGAAGGAGGAAGAAGAAAAAATCATTTAGAGAGAAAAACTTGAGTGCGGTTGTGGAAGAAAAATTGAGCTTGGAATTGAGCATGAAGAACAACTACCAAGAAGGGGTATTGCCACTACAAGTAGTGAAGATGCTTCACAGGAAGCGAGCACTTGGAGCAAAGAAGCCTAAGGTTGATATTGTGGACACTTTTGAGGAAGAGGTTAGAAAAAGAAAAAGAGGCTTTCACAATGCACATCCATAAGAAAGCCTGTGAAGAAGGAAAATATTTAGAGGAAGTCTCCAAAGCAAAAAAGAAGAAAAAAAAACTCCTCTGGTAAGAGCTCGTAAACCAATAAAATTAGATGTTTTGGTTAGTAACATGTTAGAGCATGATGATTTATAAGAAGGAACTATAAAGTTGTATGATGAAGTGGATGAAGAAGACCAGAAAACAATTATTGAAACCATCATTCAATACATTATCATTTTAGATGCAGATATGAATAACATTAGGAAGAAGGTTCCTAGTGTTGTGTGGGATGCCTTGGTGGAAAGGAGGCGTGAAGAAATTAGGGTTAATGACAAGATGAAATCTAATGCTTTAGAGGAAATGAGATCATATTTATCTAGGAATGACAAGGCCACATTAATTGAATTATATACCAAAGAATTCAGAGTGAAACAAAGGGTCAACATACTTATGGGTAGAGAAAAGGACCGAGCAGACAAGTTGAAAAAAGATATAGTAAATACTGTTAGGGATATAGCAAAAAAAATTGGGATAATTACTGCTTCATCATCCATAATAGCTCAAGGAAAGGAGCATGATAAAGAAAAAGTTATTATTGCAAAGGAAAATGTTCCTCCGATTACAAAGTTACTTGTTTTAGAAGAAGTGAATGTTCATACTACAAAAGAAACTCCATCAATTATTGATACAAAGAATGTGGTTTCCTCACCACCACTGGTAGATGAAACAAATGCTTCTCTAGAGATATTTACTCCTTTAGAAGACATAGACACTACCACCAGTGCTAATGATACAAATCAAAATACAAGACAAGAACAAGAAAAGGAAAAACAAAAGAATGTTGATAATGATGCTAACAAACAAAATAGAGATACTAAAAAGAAAATAATCAAAATGGAGAAGAAGGACAAGGAGAAAGGGAAGAGAACAATAAGAAAGATGATGAGGAGAAGGAGGATGAAGACAAAGATAAACAAAAAGAAAATACCTCCGGAAAAGAAGAGGAAGAAGAGAAAGAGGAGAATAAAGAAGAGACTGAGGTTGAAAGGAATGAAGAAGGGCCTCAAAAGACCATGAAGCCACCAAAGCCATTTGGAGAATCCTCTGGAAATACACTTAAGGGTCTTTTGACAAAACAAATAATATTTTAATCGGTTATTTCTCCCTAGTTGCTATAGCTCCCAATGTGCCAAGGTAGTGTGGATCTTGAAAAGATCTCACCTATTTAGAAGTTGGAGCTTTGAGACATCTTCCATGCCTCCAAAAGAAAGCAGATTATAGAGACTCATCAAAAGGGAACGTAACTGATTAATGATGCAATCAAGTCTCTACAAGATGCTACTCTCGATGCACAATTGATAACTCTTTAACCCCTATAGAAAATCTCAAGTTTTTGGTTGACTCACTTGAGGATTATGCATCTAGTTTGAAGGAGTAGATAGAAAAGAAGTTGAGTCAAGATTTGCAGAAAAGAGACTAATTGAGCTGTAGGGAGGAAAAATGTGCATATGTACATAGCAAGGTGAAAGAATGTCTGAAAGAAGTGCAAGAGTGTGAAGATGAGGCTAAAACCTTGTTTTTGTATTGCATGAGGTGGTCGTATGTCACTCAAGGAATTAAAGACTTAATGGTCTCTATTGAGTCACATATATTTAATGCCTCTAGAGCTTATGACCCCGCACAAGACAAAGATTACATTTCTTGGACTACCATTTCTAATCTACAAAACAAGTTTTTCACTCTACAATAGCATAAAGAAGACATCATAAGGAGATTTGGACAGCTCGGGGACTTGGTGAAAACCAAGCACATATTGGTGTCAAGTGCCCTTGTTGATGCAAAAAGGCTTGCAAAGATAAATCCAAATCCAAGTACTTTGGAAGAGGGAGAGGATAACATTATAGAGCTGGAATCAATGTGTAAATCACTTGCTATACCTAAAAGTTTTTGGAATGACCGAAAATCTACATGGCAAGCAATTTTTAAGGAGCTAGAAGGTGCCTCCTCCTCCAATTGAACATTTTTCATATAATATTATTTCATTGTTTCAATTGCTTTTAGTTTTCCATTGTACATATGGTCGAATCAAATCTTTGGGATAACTCCCTAAGGGGGAGTTAGTACATTTCAATTTCTTTTGTGTACATATACATCAAGTTTTAGAGATTACATGTGTGTTACCAACACACCCTTTGTCCTTGATGTCAAAGGGGGAGAAGTTTTGGTGCTGGAGAATTTGGGAAAAATGAGAAGTGAGAAGTCAAGTGATAAGAGATGTTTTTAGGAGAAGTTTGATAACTATGATGATGTATGTTTGAAAGGGGGAGATCATGCAAGTTTGAAGTTTTTGAAGACAAATGATGATGGTGTATGTTTTGAGTTTTGGAGATTCCTTTTTGGCACATGTTTCCATCAATGAAAAAGGGGGTATTTTTGAAAGAATGAAGAAAGAACCCTTTTAATGTGTTGTCATTGATGACAACATTAATTATTGACAGTTTGTCTAATCTAGTGAACAAAATGTATGCATCTTAATCTAGTATTTTGATCTGGAATTGCTCATGTAATAAGATCAGCTTATGAGGTTACAATATGTTATTCATGACTACTTTGTGCATCTATGATCAAAATTTATGTAGGTTTGGATGAACAGGTTGAAAGTTACAAGTAACAAAATTTGACATATAGTTTTGGCTTTATACAATACAAATGAGTATGTGTAATCTAGTTTGTGTTCCTTCGATAATTGGAATTAGACTTTACAATTTTGGTAGATTGTTTACAAGTGTCAATACACTATATATTTTTTATGGCGTGTGCTTATTTAATCAGATGGATCATTGATGGTTGATTAGTTGGCTTATTTTGTGATTAGGTCTAATTCCTAGCCAACCTAATACTTGATATGTGTTGTGAAGATTAAATATGTATTGTGGATGTTAATGAGATCTATTTTAGGTCCATGCTGACCTAAATTGAGTTTTGCACATTTGGTTTGAGCATGAAGAAATTTTTGAATCAAGTATGGAGTTGACAAGGTAATTTTGAAATAAAATAGGGCTACATCTAATCAGGTTGACCTAATTGATGTATGTGGATGTATTGGGTATATATGTAAGAATTTTTGAGTTGAAGGATGATATGAGATGACATGATATGCAAAGTGATGTGAGATGTTATGATTTGTTACATGTGTGATCTTGAATAAGAGCAGAATTGTTGTGAATGTTGAGTGACTATAAAGTAGAGCATTATTTTGTATTCAGAGCTTCAAAAGAACTAAATTCAACACAAGGAAGGTGCACTTTGTATCAATTCACATTTTGGTTATATAGCCATTTCTGTTCTGTATCTATTTTTGGTTGTGAGCCTTATTGGACAATGTGTCCTGGCAGTGAGCCTCTATAATATCTTATAACCAGTTATAATATATTGTGAGCTAATCCTCACCATGGTTTTTCCCTTTTTGGGTTTTCCATGTAAAAAATTTGGTGTTTATGTGTCATGTGATTGGTTCATGATTTCATTCATTATTGCAGTAAGATATGTTTTGTTAATTGGATGGATTATGATTGAATGGTTTAATGGAATATTGATTCGCCCCCCTCTAAGTACTCCGGGTGTTCAACATCTCTATCCATATCTCTTGACATTGATCTTAATGTCCTATTTTGCTTTGTTGTACCAATATCAAGCTCAAAAGGAACTAAATTACCACTTCCACTTGACATTGTACTAGGCATAATCAACCAATATCCTTATTTATAGTTCTTGCAAGTATACCAAAACCTTGCTCTAATACCTCTTGATTTGTTAAATGTTAGAAACACTCTCCTAACAATCACTAGTTGCGAATACTATATTGTCAACTCTACACAAAACCTTCTAAGTTCTAACAAATGAATTCTTACTTTAGAATGCTTGTAAGTTCAAATTTGAATGATTGATAATGAAAATAAAACATGGAAACAAGATAACTCATTCACACAAGTACAAAAAAGCCATGAAAATAGGCCAAGCATATAGATAAACTTCTACAAACCCTAAAAAATGAAGAAAACTCTTGAAGAGTGAGCTCCAAGTTCTCTTGCCACTTATATCTAATCAATAACAACTGTTTACGATGTCCGATGGATGAATTGGAACTCTTACATCAAGTTCAACAAGCTACTAACACTTGCAAATGGTTATTGCACCATGGAAACCCATGTTTTCTTCTTTGTATCAGTTAAATTTTGAGCATAATGAAGGTAAAATTTAGAGCTAACCCTTGGAAAATGAGTTTCCAACATTCTTAATAAATCTTTCATGTGTCTCTCCCTAGTGCCAAAATAAAGTCCAAACTATGGAAAGTTGAATTGAGTAGTCAAAACACTTCAGTTGCATATTATGTCCAATTTGTATGAAACCACCTCCTATTTGAAACCTATAGTTTTGTCATAATTTATTTTTTGTTTGTTTTCAACATTTAACCCCTTATTTACTGACCTCCTTGTAACACTCTGAATTACCCCAAGGTTTCCACAAATATGAGAACAAATGTGTTGGTTTCCAAAACTATCCAATGGAGGAATCACTAGTAAACATAGTCTTAAGATAACTTCTCAACTAGAAATGAAATCAATTGATTACATTGTCACATTACTTGGATCTATTTTTTAGAGTGCTTCGAACACCATTTTTAGAAATATGAATACCTGGGTGAATGCTAGTGCACAATCATTGCGAATGGAAGACTACCTCAATAGTATACATTTCAATTACACCATCTTCAACAAGAATTAGTTTCTTGCCTTTACCTATCTTTTGCAAAACCAAACATTGCTCAAGAGAAAATTTTACCATTTATCTTGTCTCTTATGGAAAGTAGAAAGTAAAGAAACAAATTTTTTTTCTATGTTGCAGTATGGGGTTGAAATGAGGAAAAAAATAATGAGTACAATATTTTAAAATGCATTATTCAAGAGTAATCTTTCTAATTATAAGTAGGACATGTGTTATGATTGTCATATTAATCTTTCCTAGTAATTGTTGTTACTAAAGCATCAAAATATTAACTTGGATTTGTGTGTTAGAAAATATGCGTGAATTATATCAAAACAAACACACTTAGATGGGAAGTATTACAATAAATAATCTATCTAAATCAAACATAATCCAACAACAAAATTCTTTAAAAACTTCTCATCTTCCTCTAATCTCAAACGTCTTGGTAATTTATGTCCTCATATCTTATTCCTGCACAAATCACTGAGATGTCATCTAATAAATGAGTAGCCTATCTATTTATAATGCATAATCTAAGTCCACATCTACATGATTAGATGATTGCTGGGTGGAACATGATAAAATGATATGGTGAAATGGACAACTACACACAAGATGATGTGAAAGTAAAACAATGCAGAACTAAACTAATGATCTAATGAAATGGAAATGACTCTACATGCTGAATTAAACTAGGAAATATCTAAAGGAGTCAAAGAAAATTGATAAACTACTATAAATGCTAACTAAAATGTATACTAAGCTCTCAAAACATGGATGAATTCTTGCAGAGTAATATTATGCAAATTCTCCTTGTTTAAAAAGTTGTAAATGGGCCTCAATTTATAGATTTTTCCAAGACATTGGGTGAGTTGGCAGCCATGAACAATTGAGATTTGATCTTGAGAAATCGACGGTGAAGAATGAGAAGGATGGAGAAAACAAGACAATGTTTCCCTTTAGTAAAACCATCTTGCCAAGTGTAAGAAGGAATCAATTGGAGGATGAAGCCATGTGTCTTGAAGGTTGTTAAATTGTTGAGAGTAAATATCCAATTTATGAAAATAAGAATAATTATTTTCATGTGACACATGGTGAGTTGGAGGGTGAGGTGGAAGGTAGTTAGAGAAATATGTAGAAATGTGACAAATTAGAATTTAAAAATTCAAATTTGATGAGAGAGAATCAATTAAAATAAAACAAATTATTTAGATTTGTTTATTTTAATTCAATCATGAAGAGGGTGAATTAGAATAGAGGAATTAAGAAAATAGGAACTATGTAAATAAATTCGCAATTTATTTAAATAGTAGAAGAATAAAGATTTCATTAATTAAATAATCAATATTTAATTAATATTTTCCAGACCAATTTTGAGTGTATACATTTTGCCCCTCTTTGAAGTGATGTGTTTACGCATTACTTCAAAGAAAAATTAATTAGTGCTGCTAAAAATTTTAACGATGCCCCGGACAGTGATTTTCAGGAAATTACAACTGTATGCCCCCTTGGGAGATAAATCAAGAAATTTGTGATGATAAAGGATTTTTTAATGATTCTTGAAAATTTTAATGATTTGTGATGACGATGATGATAAAATCCTGATTTGATAATATTTCAGTGATTTATCTCCCGATATGAAAGATTTTAAGCTACCCCAATTAATTACCCCTCAAAAGAAATTAAAACAATGCCACCAAAATCACTCATTTTAATTACCTTTATTAAGAGGTAAAAAGTGAAAAGGAATTCATTTGTGCAAATTGTAAATTGAAAATTGTGTGAAGTGAGAGAATTTTGGAGCTTCTGAGCAAGATGGTGATCCCTTTGCAGACACATCGATTCGAGTAGGTACGGCAACATAATCAACTAGCGGAATACGGACCTCCGATAACAATTTCGAAACCTGCATTTGTGATTTGAAAATGCATTTTTTTCATGTTTTTCAATTCGAATTTTAAATGTTAAAACATTTTGGTGCTTCCAAAAATTTTCGTGGCACTTAGGGTAGGTTTTTCGGTGCTTTTGCCAAAAGTTTTGGTGCCTTAGAGAGATTCTCTTGTGCTTCCAAGGTCTGTTCTGGTGCTTTCAGTTTTGGAGCCTAGGAGGTTTGAAATGGCGCCTCCTAGCTATCTGTAGGTCAATTTTAGGAAATGGCACTTTTGCTAAAAAATTTGGCACCTTAGAGAGATTCTCCAACACTTTGGGTGAAATGGTGCTTTTGCCAGATTCTGTGGCGCTTTTGAGGATTTCTCCAACACTTTCATGAAATGGTGCATCGATCTGATTATTTGGCACATTGGGGGAATATTTTGGCGCTTTGGCTTGAAATGGTGCTTTCGTGGTATAGAATGGCACATGTGCCCCTTTTGGCATCTTGAAGATATGTATTGGTGCTTTTAGGGCAGATTGAATTTTTTTTTGATTTTTTTCTCCTTGAATTTTGTGATGTTTGATTGTGTCAGCCAATGATTAGGTATGGATGATAGACCAAATGATTTAGTGACCTCATGATAGGCGAGATACACTAATGATGATGTTGTTTTGACCTTATGATAGGTGAGAATCAAAACAAAATGTTGACGAGATTTGATGAAAATATCAATAGGATTGATAGGTTGATTGATTGATTTGATGATTTGATTTGATTGATATATTGATTTGTGATGTTTGAAAATGATAGGAGACAAATTTAGATAATCTTTAGTCTCGAGAGCGATTCCCGCTAACATGGGAGATGATTCCACAACTATCTCATGCTGAGAGAGATATTGTTGAGAGATGTGGTTTGTCTTCATTGATTGATATGCCCTGGGTTAGGATTAACTAGGGATTGTTGACGACATTGGCAGAGAGGTGGAATAGCGACCACAACACTTTCCATTTTCCTACCAGAGAGATGACCATTATGCTAGAGGACATGTACAGGATTTTGCGGATTCTTTTAGTTGGTGACATCGTGACCTATGATTTGACCAAGCAGGGAGGTATAGATGTGCTACGCTAGATTTTTCATGATGATCAGATTGTTGGATGTTGGATGTTGTGGCTGGAGATATTTTCCAGTGATGTACCTTTGCGTTCCATTCTTGTGGGATTTGTCGGTGGCTTCTTATGTCCCAACAAGAGGGCAAAGGGATTTTCCGTCGGTTGGGGTCGTAATTTGGAGCAGATGATCCAGTTTGGGACCCCGTTTGCTTGGGGATCATGTTTTCTTGTGCACCTATGTCATGATCTGCACCAGGTGGTATATCTGGGAGGAGCCAGCTTGTCTGTCAGGGTTACATTGCTTCAGGTTTGGGCCTAGGAGCATATTACGGTGACACAGCCAAAGACAGATAGATTTTGACCATTTGGGAGGCCTTACATCTATGGTTATGCAAGTGCAGTTGTCTAGCATAAGATGGGAAAATTGGAGTATTAGAGGTGGGTGCTCGATGACTTGGATGCAGTTACCTAGTGACCATATGTGGATTGTGAGCAGTGGGCAGAGGATCACTTAGAGGTTCCCTACTTCATGACGACTAGATACCTGATTGGAAGGACTCGGTATATTATCGAGAGATTCCTGTTACTAAGAGTGTTGAGGCAATATGGCAGAGTTCAGGGGATGCCACAGGGATCGGCCCTATATTCCCGCAGACAGCAGGATACTACTGAGTGGGGACCAACATTGTCCTATGATGCCGCATGTGATGAGTATCTGCACTTACAGTTAGTGATATGGGACTATCATTTAGAGATCGTCGAGGGATACATGAGTGAGGAGTACACAGTATATTTTGGTCAACATCTATTCCCTAGGCTTTCAAGTCCTGATGAGCCCATGCTAGCCTTTGAGGATGATGAGGATAGACCACCTAAATGGGGACGAGGTAGAGGTGATGGAGATGGTGAGGAGGAGGGAGAGGGTGGAGATGAGGGTGATGATGATGATGGAGGGGATGATGGAGGTGATGACGATGGTGGAGGAGATGAAGCTAGTGGTGGTCATCCCAGTTTCGACACTAGAGTGCCTCGCAGGAGGTGATCCTTGGTTGTAGCATCATAGTAGCGGGTACATATATGCTTTCCCTCTCAACAACAACAGTCGCAAATCACTACTTTGCACACACAAGTTCAGACTGTTCAGGGGTAGTTAACATAGTTACAGGGGCAGTTACAAACATAGACACAACTATTGACTTAGGTGCAGACACAACTCCTACAGGCCTAGGGACAGATTCAGATATTGACTGCTGAGAGGGATGTTGCCCGACAATAGCTAGCATAGGTATAGGGTAAGGGACAGGTACAGGGACAGGTTGCAGCATTGACCACTAGAGGGATGCACTGAGACGATGGGTTGAGTAGGAAGAGGCCATTACAGAGAGGTTATAGTAGGCTGCTACAACCACGAGATCTACTGATTATTTTTGAGAGATACACTGCACTTCTCAGGAGGCTCATTTTTACAGAGATCAATATCATGAGTTGGTCCCTCTTGAGTGGCAAGAGAGCTTCAGTAGATCTCGAACGAGTAGATCATAGCCTCAGACAATGAGCATTGGTGTGACATAGCCATTATCAGGGGATAGGAGAGATCCAGGTGCAGGAACCTTAGGTGCAGCAGGGGGTACAAGTTCAGTGAGTCCAACAACATCGGGAGGCAATGCTACATAGTTTTAGCCATGATGTATACACTGACTTTTGATGATATCACCCTTTGATGTTGTATTTCTTGACATCCAGATTGTTGAGAATGTGTGTCTCAAACTCACTAGTGAAACCCTAGTTTTGTTGCTTAGACCTTTGTTAGTGATGGATCCTGCTTGTACCGCTGTACTATTAGAAATTGTTCCTCAACTTGTTGGCTTGTATCTCTATTCAAGTCTTCGTTGTCGGTCGATCGCTAGAGTTCCTAAGTTTGTAACCTTGTTGTGGGGTTTGGAAGTTTCGTAACTTCCCGACTGGGCAATAGTGGTCACGGGGATTGGTAAACTCGTAACCAGAAGTGGGAGTTATGAAGTTTGTGTTTTCTCCGACTGGGCGATAGTGGTATCGGCTTGTCATGGGATTTTGTAACTTGGTAACTTGTATGTAGTGGTTATGAAGTTTGTATTTTCTCAGACTAGGTGATAGTGGTATCGGCTTGTCGCAGGATTTGGTAACTTGGTAACTTGTATGCGGTGGTTATGAAGTTTGTGTTTTCTCCGACTGGGCGACAGTGGTCGCAGGGATTGGTAAATTCGTAACTTGTATGCGGTGGTTATGAAGTTAACATTTTGAGTGACACGTCAATAGGTGTTCACTTTGGTGGGGCCATGTCGATGATTGGTTTGACCACGAGTGTACGAGTGAGTTGGTAATCAAAAGGACTAACTCGTGGATACCTAGAGTCTTCAGGATTTTGTTTATAAACTAATGAATGTTAATATTCCACGCTAATGTGGGATAATGTCGACGGTTGAGATTCTTGGTGGTTGAGTGAACCAAATTGGTTTGGACAGTAGATTCCTAGAAATTGAAGTGTTGAAGTGAACATAGCAAGAAGAATGACATAATGATTGGGAGTGTGTGAACCTGAGAAGCCATGAGGTTGTGCTAGCTGAAAGGCTAGTTGTGCGAGTAGGATAGTGAAATGAAATGAATCTACACTGTGTGTTGTGTGAGGAAATTATAACAGTGTGAGGATTTTGAACAATGTTGCTGCCTGTATTCTCCATATGAACAAGATGTAAACTCCTGAAGAGCATAGCTCTAAGATTGTATTGTAACTATTATTGTTGTTGATTAATATAATTGAGTTGAGTGTTTTGGAGGGTGGGGTTTTTTACCTGAAAGGGTTTTCCCCACATAAATCTATGTGTTCATTTGTTTGTCTTTCATGTTGGTTGGTTCTATAATTTGAATTAGTACATTAGTGTTGAATCTAGTTAAGTTTGCATGTGCTTTTCTCAGAAGTGTCAATGAGGGAAATCAATTGTGCCTGTTTCCACTTTATGGCATAGTAGTATGTGTCTTTGAGGTAATTTAATGGAATTAAAATCACCAAAGGCACTGCAGTTCTTAGATGCTCTGTTCTGAGATGACCCAATTTTCCTTACAAGTGGTATCAGAGCCTTCTTTTGGTTGTTGTTTTTGGGTATTTCTCCTGTGAAGACTTCTTAGCCTGGAAAGCTTGAAGAAATCTGGAGGAATCGGTTGATAATTAACCCTTTGGTGAGTAAAATTTCTTGCTCTTTTGAGACAACAGGCAGCATGAAAGACATTAAATATGGAGAAATTGGAGTTGATCATATTGTAATGATGTGGTCTAAGGCTCCTAGTTGGCAATGAATGATCCTAATGCAAGAGGTGTGAGTTTATGCTTATGGTTGTGTTGCAACAGAGCGTGGTTCATACTGGGTGTCTGTGTGAGGGGTTCCCTGATGGTATGGAAATTCTTGGGCTATTTTTCAGCCACAGAGTATTGTGCTTGTGCTAGGTGTTTTGACTTGGCATTGAAGGCGGTGTTCTCTATTACCCTGATTGTATAAAGGCTATGAAGTTGATCTTTGGGTGGTCTAAAAACTTTTGAATAGCTTGGCTTGCTCGTATGCATGTACATGTTGATGGTTATGGAATTGGTCTGGGATGGGCCTGGAGTTCCTGTACTACTTGTTCCTTTTAAGGATGTCTTGTACTTGCATGGCTTAGATTCACGTTCTTTGGTTTTGAGGGTTTTATAGATTTTCGTTGAAAGAATCTATGGTTATGCATATTCATGTTATTCCATTGTTCTGGTTAACTGTGATGGTTGTGTATAGACTCTTGCATCGTCCAGATGTACAGTGGATATGGGTGTCCATGGATGTCTTATAAACACGGTGGTTTTGCATGGTAAAAAAAAAAACTTGTGTCTTTTGTGGAGCTACTGGTAAAAACTATTTTTTAGACCCTGATAGTTTGGGGCATTGTTGGATGAGATAGTTGTAGTTCTACATGTAAGTGTTACTTGTTGGTTTCCTAGACTATGGTGCTTGAGTTGTGGTCATGATTGGAAAATCATATTTGGTTTTGATCTGGTGTTTGAGTCAAATTATCTACATTCTTGCTCTCTTTGAGACCTCATTTTTGCATTTTCATTATGATGATGGGTTTGTATGTTTCATTATTTGTATCTACAAGTTATGTAGTCGTATGGATTGATCACCCATTTAGTTGTATTGGGATAAGTTGGAAGTGGACTGTCTATATCCACAAGATTGTCTTTTCTAAAAATGCAGATTTCATTAGTTGGCCTTGTATGTGGTCACTTGTGCATTGGTATGGTTGCTTTGAGATGAGAGGTGTTGAGTACCTAAATAGTTGATTATGGGAACTTGTAGCATGTGTATCACAATGTCATGGAGAGATTGATACACTTTGTTTAGTGTAAATCTTTTGATAATGATGGTGTGGTTTGCGTGATTTGGAGATCGTGGTGCTGCTTGGCATTGTTGTCAGATGGACATGTTGTCGATTGTACCTAGAGATTTTTTAGATCAACAGATGTTTGGTCATGATGCTTGGAAATATTGGATGTCACGATTCAGTGGGAGCTTTAGCAGTGACTGTGTGTTCATCACTTGGTGGTGAATGATATTCTTTAGTGTTGCATATGTTACTAGGAGGGACTCTTAGATCCTGTTGCTGTAGAAGGGTTCTTTCGCATTTGCATGGACACTATTTGAGGATGTGCAACATCTTGGAACCATGGAGGACGTTTGGAGTCTTTGGCTGAGATGTTGGTGGTGCTTGATAGGTGATGTATGTTCAGAGCTTGTTTTGTTTTATGTCATGGTATACTCTTTCTTATGCATTAGAGTTTTGACATTGTACATTGCTCTTGAGACATTAGTTTCTTCACTTGGAGCATGGTATCTCCCAACAGGGATGGAAAGATCATGTTGTCATGATAAGTTCCTGATTTAGATGATTGGAGCTTTGAAAATGGTCTAGTAATTCTTTGTGTATTGGGGGCCTTGATCATTTGCCTGATACTTCATGATAGTGCAGTGATGCATATGAAGTTTAGCATGAGATGATTGGTTGCAGGTATTCATGGATACATGGAGAATAAGGTGAGGCTAAAGTTCTTTTGAGAAAGGTGTTGTTTACAGTTGAAAGTCTTAGTAGCCTTCACCTTGGTTGGATGTGAGTTCAATTGAGACCAATGAGGAGATTGCTCTTGGAGAAGTCATGATGACTTGGTTATCCTGGAGGAGCATTCTCTTTCCCCACTCTTGGTCTGCTCAACAGTAAATTCTAATTTGAGAGGTATTTTCCCATTGTATCTTTTAGATGTGTCTTATGTTTCCTTTCATGATATGGATCTTGAATTATTGTTTAAATGGTTCTAGAGGATTCATAGAGGAAGATGTACAACATGGTTTATCTCCTTGAGCTTTTATGTGATATCATTTTATGATGAGAACTGGTAGGAGATAGTTATATGGGTTGATTTCCTGAGATGGGAAATGAGGTAGTTTGATCTTCTTTGAGAGGCCTACATCCATGATTGATTACATGTTTACAAATGTTAAGTTTGATCTTGGTGATTGAACGGTTGGGTGTTGTTATGGATTTTCTTATGGGATGTGAAGGAGATCATACTTGGCAGAGTTGGCTTTTAGAGGTGTATGCAGGAGGATGTTATATAGGTATATGATATGCAAAGGTGCTCTCTTTTTGGTCTTGGTTGTCTTCCAGGATGTTTGGTTTCACATTACATTAGTTTGAGGTTTGGTTAGAGTTGTAGTGATCACTAGCTTGTGGTCATGTGTTTTCACTCATGTTCTTGGGTGATGACATGGAGGTTCTTAATCTTTCTCTTTTGTTGGGTGTTGAAAATCTTGGAAGAGCTCTAGAAGACTGTTGAGAGAAATGATTCTGGTAGCAACTGGTTGCAGGTTGTGCATATCATTATGGATAATTCCTTGGTACTACATGGTTACATTTTCTATGTGCTATTATTGGTAGACCTATTATGTCTTTGATCCTTTAGATTTGGCATTACCCATGCAGTGGGAGTACCTGGATGCATTTGGTCTTTTTCGACTAGTCTATGCATGGTGCTTGTATTTGTGGTTGATGGGTTGGTTGTTCTACTGACATAAGTCTACTAATGAGGATACCTTGAAGGTATGCGAGATTGGATGGAATAGCACGAGCTGTGGGTGTTATTTTTTAGTCACGTGGGTTAATCAGTTAGATGGGAGCAATCAGTTCTCTAGTTGTTATTCTAGCTGATGTTCTATCTTGTTTCTGGAGAATGATCTCACAGTTGTGTTTTGTTTGAGGCTTTGAAGTTGATATTGCTTTTGTATAGCATGTGAGCATAGTGAAGTGGTGGCAACATGTTATAGTCTTTGCTATTAGTTGGATCTGGTGTTTGTGTTATGTAGACTGGTGCATATATGCCTTGGCTCATTTCTTGTCATGTAGTGGATGGATGAAACCATTGCCTAAGTTGGTGGACATCTTGGATGTTGGTGCAGGTGTCTTGGCTGGAACACGAGAGTATTGTTTAAAATTCTTATTATTGCATGAATGGCTATGGTACAGTGGTTCTGAAGGTTGGAAAGGGGTTTAGTGAGTTCTTCATCAAGTGGGAGATTGTTGAGAATGTGTGTCTCAAACTCATTGGTGAAACCTTGGTTTTGTTGCTTAGACCTCTGTAAGTGATGGATCCTTCTTGTACCGTTGTACTATTGGAAATTGTGCCTCAACTTGTTGGATTGTATCTCTATTCAAGTCTTCATTGTCGGCCGATCACTGGAGTTCCTAAGTTTGTAACCTTGTCGTGGGGTTTAGAAGTTTTGTAACTTCCTAACTGGGCGACAGTGGTCGCGGGGATTGGTAAACTTGTAACCAGCAGTGGGAGTTATGAAGTTTGTGTTTTGTTTGACTGGGCGACAGTGGTATCAGCTTGTTTTGGGATTTGGTAACTTGGTAACTTATATACAGTGGTTATGAAGTTTGTGTTTTCTCCGACTGGGCGACAGTGGTATCGACTTGTCGTAGGATTTGGTAACTTGGTAACTTGTATGCGGTGGTTATGAAGTTTGTGTTTTCTCCAACTGGGCGATAGTGGTCACAGGGATTGGTAAATTCATAACTTGTATGTAGTGGTTATGAAGTTAACATTTTGAGTGACGCGCCGATGCGTGTTCACTTTGGTGGGGCCATGTCGATGATTGGTTTGACCGCGGGTGTATGAGTGAGTTGGTAATCAAAAGGACTAACTTGTGGATACCTAAAGTCTTCGGGATTTTGTTTATAAACTAATGACTGTTAATATTCTGCGCTAATGTGGGATAATGTCAACGGTTGAGATTCTTGGTGGTTGAGCGAACTGAATTGGTTTGGATAGTAGATTCCTAGAAATTGAAGGGTCAAAGTGAACATAGCAAGAAGAACGACAAAACGATTGGGAGTGTGTGAAATTGAGAAGCCATGAGGTTGCTCTAGGTGAAAGGCTGGCTATGCGAGCGAGCTAGTGAAATGAAATGAATCTACAGTGTGTTGTGTGAGGACATTATAACAGTGCAAGGATTTTGAACAATGTTGTTGCCTGTATTCTCCAAATGAACAAGATGTAAACTCCTGAAGAGCATAACTCTGAGATTGTATTGTAATTGTTGTTGTTGTTGATTAATACAATTGAGTTGAGTGTTTTGGAGGGTGGGGTTTTCTACCCAAAAGGGTTTTCCCCATGGAAATCTATGTGTTCATTTGTTTTTCTTTCATGTTGGTTGGTTTTGTAATTTGAATCGGTACATTAGTGTTGAATTTGGTTAAGTTTGCATGTGCTTTTCTCAAAAGTGTCAATGAGGGAAATCAATTGTGCCTTTTTCTACTTTATGGCATAGTAGTATGTGTCTTTGAGGTAATTTAATGGAATTAAAATCACCAAAGGCGCTATAATTCTTAGATGTTTTGTTCTGAGATGATCCAATTTTCCTTACACAAATATCCTTGTACATTGGACGTATTTTGATATATATATGCAGTGACGATGATGATCCTATGTGTTTATACGGTGATTTATGATGGATGCATTTAATTTCTATGTCTTGTATGTTATGCAATGTTTTATGATGATGATATTATATGTCATGGATGCAATATGTGTTATGATCCTATGATTTTATGCAAATGTCTACATGCTAATATTTTGGTATTTTTTCAATGCAATTATGTATGATGTGATGGAACATGATGTGAATGCAAAAATGAATGATTTTATATGGTCCTATGGATGTATGATATGCATGACAACTTATGTTTTTGTATTTTATGGATGCAAATATTATGATCTAATGCATGTATCATATGTTGATGCCTAGGATGTATGACTAAATGTATATGGATGAAAATGATATGATCAATGCATTTGTTTTTCTTGGATTTTCATAATGCAAATATATGATTGATCACCTAAATGAATGTCTAGATGATATGATAATGCTATGATTAATGTCCTAATGCTTATGCCTCTAAATGATGTTTTTGGTAATGTCAAATGTACTCAATCTGTTAATGATAGAAATAACATTAGCCTTGGAAAAATCTATAAATTCCATTACAACAACCAAATATGAATGCAACCTAGATATGCAATCCTAACAATGCCATAGTGACATCCCAGTGATTTATCATGCTTATTGTCATCTTTGAGCCTTTAAAAATGTTGAAAGTGAGTACAAACATCGATGGTATAATTGAACCATGATGACCTAAGTACTACTTCCATGACGTTTGATAGTGCAAGTTAACACAAGCATCTAGGTATAATTAGACCATGATGATCTGAGCATCCTTTGCGTAAATAGACAAGAGCTAACCATTTTCCTATGTGAATCCAGAATATCATCAGTGATACTTTGTAGAGCACGTCCCGCGACGATTCTCATAGTAATAATAATTAACTCACAGGCAACAGATAAAGAAAATATCATTCTCGATCATAGCTTTTCTAGTTCTCTAACATCCTTGAATTGCTCCTGAGAAATGATAACATTAATCATAATGCAAAAAATTGAACATTTGTGTGGAGGTGGTAAAACCATGATTCAAAATAGCATCATCCTTGTAGCCTTGATTTTCTACTATTTTTAGGATTTTTTAATTTCTCTGATTTTTAGGTGTTTTCTGAGATTTTGACCAAGGACCTAACCTAAAGACCTATCCTAGGGGTCTCAGGGGCTGATCAAAGATAATTCTTGCCTACATTATACATGCAGAGACCATGTAGTTCGACTGACTTGACCGATTTACAAGACCAGGATATGAAGAGACACTTAATTACAATGAACTGCGACAACGCAATTCAACAAGGTGATTCTATTTTTGGCTTTTTTTTGGATTTTTGACCTTGTTATGGATTTTCTGATTTTTGACCTATTTTTGGATTTTCTGACGTGACAAGGATGTTTGATGCATTTCCAATGGTGATTGATGTTCCATGTTTGATTTCACTATGTGTAGACACGTCAAATTGACATAATGCATTCAACTAGGTCATATTCATCCATTCGGAAAATAAATCAAGTTTATTTATCAATCTCCTAAAGTCATTAGTTTAAATCAAATAAATCAAACTTGATCCTATCATCATCTCTTTGATTAAATAAATCAATCATTTATTTAATTAAATCTCAAATCATCATTCATCTCCCTTTGATTTGATTTAAATCCCTAAATCAAGTCAAAGAGGTCAAACTCATCCTAATCATCATCCTAGCTAATTAACCCGATTAAATACTAATCTCACCCACTTGCATTCTCTAGATTTGGCCACTTGCACATGAAATTGCATTTAATTGATTTATCAAAATCTTTATTTTCAACTTGGCATAAAGGAAGAATATTCTCCAAGTTTGAATCTCCCCCCAAGTGGACATGTACACCAAACAGAGCATTTATGAGGCCTTACATGTCTCTTACATGTCCCCTTCCAAAGGTCAAACTCAACATTCATTGCAAATTTGAATTCAAATTTTCCCTCTCATGGGCACTCTTCCCAAATCTTGCACAACCATTGGCCTATCATCACTTGACAAGTGGCCTTATCTTACTGGCTTGATCTTTGTCCCACATTGGTCCATTTTCAACACTTAGCATTTTGAAATTCTATAAAATAGAGGCTTCATCTCTTATCAAACCCTTCACCATCTCTCCACAATCACTCATGCAAAGTCACTCTCCATTGGAGAATTGATTTTGTTCATCATCACTCTACCATCTTCATAGCATTTTCATCTTAAGCTTTGATCAAGGATTGGGAAAGGGTCACTAGCACATGTGACACCAATCCAATATGGGATAGATTGATTTCATGTTTTTAATTGTATGCTTTTATGTGTCTTATTATTGGATAGCATTTTAAAACATGTTAGATATCTCATATGGATGTTGAAGGTTTGCTTTGCTTGAATACTAATCATACTTGTCTATGTTAGTTTTTAACCAAAATGCAGATTTTGACATCCACATAATGGCACTAGAAGGAGGGAAAAACGGTGTATGGAGCTTCTTTGATAACTGATCTATTAGCTTAATATTAGTTTTCATTTGCTGGAAAGTATCTAAAAATCTAACGTGTTTCGCCTATGCTTTTATATCTTGAATAAATTTCTAAAGGCTAACGTGTTTGGTTTATGCTTCAGCATTCTTGCACTTTTCATTCCTTTTATGATTGTATTATGTCATAATGACTGTCTTTTTCCATATCTAACTATTCTTTTGTTCATATTTTGCGCACTTTCTTGAATCTTCAATCGATAGGCTCAGTAATGTTTCATGAGATAGTGTTCTTATGCATGTTAATGAATTTCCAACACATCTTAATAACATTATACTTTTTTGTTGAATCTGCGAGCAGCGCATTCCATGAGGTAGTGCTCTTTTAAGATGATATTCATCCCTTTTTGTAGGAAATAGGGTAGGTTGGGCTGTTTCTGACGTAATCCTTGAGTGTCTGAAGATGTCATTTTGTGGCATTGTTAGACTCTAAATTATCTCCTGCAATGCTTTTGCTACTAACCCTAGCATGTTTACATCCTGGAGATTCTTTACAATTTCTAGGCTTTGTTTCAAGCAATCCAGCTCTACACTCTTCCTTCAAAGGAACCTCGATGTTAGAAATCCAGTCGGTGCATATCCTGTATTCATGGCGTTCCATGAGATGTCATTTCTGTGAAAATTCCTGCCAAACATTCCACGCGCTTTGTCTGTGCTTCTAAATTGTCAAACATTTCACGCGCCTTGTCTATGCTTCCACGCCACTGTCAACAGTTTGCATGTCTTGTCTATGCTTCCACATTTTTTTAATTTTATTTTTCTGTCAAATAGTTCTCACGCCTTGTCTATGCTGACACATTTTTCCTGTCAAACAGATCACGTGCCCTGTCTATGCTTTCACGTCTCAAACATTCTGACAAACAGATCTCATGCCTTGTCCTTGCTTTCACATTTCTCCAGGAAATGCCAGGGAGGATGCTGGAATGGTTGTGGAGCTTAGTTTCACATCTGCCAGTCGCATTTGCTTGAAAGTTTCTCGTGCCTTCCTACAAATCATGTTGGTCGTCCATTCATTCCCCGTTTGCTTCTTTTTCTATCTCTGTCAATCAATGTACTTCTGTAACACAGTCTTCCTTACCTATCTTCATAGGCCATGTTTTTCCATCTGCTATTGGTAAAGAAGAAAAGCCTGCTTGGAGGTTGTAGAAGAGTCACGGCTCATGAACTCCGCTATGAACATTGACTTATGAGTCAAGTCCAAAGCATGTGAATACAATGGGCAGTGGCCCAGTCCTGCCGCAGATGATATGAGAAGAAGGGAATCAGGCAGATAGAGACAAACTACAAATATAGAAGAGATCGCTATGCATGCTCAGTCGATGATTTGCTATTAATACTTAGTGCGCCACATCAATATTGGAAAGGGATATAAGGAAGAGGCATTAGTCAAAGAAAAGACAGAACTATCAATTTCTGATTAATAACTTGTTTCATAGTAACTAAAGTCAATTTTTCATCATAGAGGAGTCGGGTTTGTGAAATATCAAGTGTTTATGGATGGCTTTTAAATGGTATGTTTTTCTTCAGTAATTGCATACATTGAAAATCTTTGCAAAACAACTTACTTTTCATTTATTGTTTACAGGAGACTTTCGAGGCAGGAGGATTTCGAGGCATTAAGTGAAGTCTGATCTTGAATCTGTAGAGTGCCTGGCTACACCTTTAATAAGCATCTTATTGGAGATTTTATATCAGACATTTAAATGCCTTGTCTATACTTTTATAGTTTGTTGATGCATTTTTCCATTAAGGCATTTAATTGATTTGATACTTCTGCAGGGTAGTCTTTGTTTAATATTTATGCAAGCATCAGATTGAAAAGAGAACGCACCTTTATTATTGGCAGATATTAACAGCAAGAAGGACATTTATTTAGCAGATTTTAAATAGTTTGCTGTGTTTTGTCATGCATTTATTGAACAGTGAATATGGATTTTGAAATCTTTACTTCCCCAACTGTCGTACTTTGGCTTTTGTGAAGATTTTTCTTGAAGAAATCACTGAAAATTAGAAACCAAACATTGCAGGCCACTTCTTGAATAACGTTACTCATTTATGACTTTTTGAGAGGCGTTGAGCTTTGTTGGAAAACTGTCTTTTTTTTTAATCAAGACTTTTTTTTAAATAAATTAAATGACTTGATCCTCACGCAATTGACCTTTTTTTATCTTGCAGGAGGAATTTCGTTTGCACATGAAACATTGGAAGCAATCTTTGAAGACTTTTGGAGTTGAAGCAAATTAAGCACTTAATTTAAACTTGACAAAAGCATTTTTAAATGCTTGGAGCATCCATTTACTACCTTAATTTTCTGTTTTAAGCCAACTGCATCATTGTTTTCTTTCAATATTGGATTAAAATTGAACATACAAATTGACTAGACATTGTTTTTTGGGACTAAAATTGAACAAAGCAAACTCACACTTCATTTGGTGCTTAAAATGAACTCACAATTGCTTTGAAGGCTATAAAACGAACAAGTGCTTGGATTATGTGATTTTTTCTTTAGTGCATTTTGAGTGCGTATCCTCTCCCCTTGCGCTTCGTGCGATCTAGGGTGCAAGAGAAACACTCTTTATTGCTTTGAAACACTTCGATTTGGGCTTAAAAATTGAACATCTTGTGCGAGTGTGAGTAGGAGCATTTTCACGTACATTCTCTTTCTTTGTGCCATCAAAGATTGATCGAGTTACAGATTGTCTTTGCTTGCTTTTGTTTATCTTAGAGGGCCTGCCTTGGGGAAAAAGTACTCACCCAAGGGAACAACTCAACCGGTAACACTCTAAAGCCAAGAGTATTTCCAGTCGGGATATAAATGTGGGTATTGCTTAAACGCCATTATCACGCGGTTGGCTCTGACAAGATGGATCCGAAAGGGGACTCTTGCCGTATGGGTTAATCTCCACGAACGGAAAGTCCTTACTAGAACCCATGTACTAGAATTTTCCAAAATCCTTCATCTATTTGTTGGTGCAAGAACGGTTGTTCTGAAGCCGCCCCACACTTTTACGGTCTTTAGTAGAAATGGAAAACATGCCATGGGAGTTTCATGGGTGTTGATGCTTGGCTGCCCCGATTGACGTTAATGAGCTGTGGAGGGGAGCCAGTGGGGTCAAGCATCTAACCATTCACTAAAGATAGGCGTAGCTGGACTTGTCCAAGTGGGGATTCAACAAATATTGTCTTACACATCCATAGGGCTTGTAATTGTCTTCATTTGAAAACACAGTGTTGTATTCGAAAACATTTTGCAAACAAACATTCAACATGATTCTCAAAATTTCAAACCCTCTTGAAGAAAAATATCATTGACTCAATCCATATGCTATTGCTTTCCCTTGGGATTCACGTCCTTAGAGGTTCCTAAGCATTGGATTATACCTCAATTTGTCTTCTTGAGTAAACAATAGGAAAACCCTTGCCTTAAGTTCATTGAATTTCCACATAAAATATCTTGTGGGGTTTAAAGAAATTAAGACATTGGACATCTTAGTTTGAAACTTTAATCAAAGAGTGTGTTTTTGGTAAAAAGTACTCATTAAGCAAAGATAACAAATTGGACCCCACACATGCGCTTGATATCTTTTGGTCATATTGGTCTTTTGATTGCTCTTAGAGAAAAGTGTGTTCTTCAATACCTTGGCCTAGTAAACAAAGTCTCTCTAAGTCTCTTAGGATCATCAAAACTTTCATCTATCTTCCAAACATTCATCAATCCATCTCACCAAAACAACTTTAGATCTTTGCAAACATCATTCTAGACTTAGGCACATCATCAAAATCAAAATCACCTTGTTTAGTTAGGGGGCATGGGAATGTATCCTTTCTCATACCTCTAGTTAAATTAGCAATCCTTTGAACAAGTTCATCCTAAAGATCACATCCAACATCTTAGGGTTTACAAGTTCATCATCCAAATCAAACCAATCCAATCAAACCCTAAGTCTAGCATTGATTCAAAGTTCCTAAACGTTCATCACTCTCATCATTCACCCCATTCATTCTTCATATCATCATTGATCCTAGAACACCTTAGAGGTCAACAAGGTCAAAACACAAGAAGAACATGGAATATAAACTAGATTCATACATCATGAGCGGTCCAAACCAACCAAACTATCCAAGCCTCACGAAACCATGGGATTATGGAAACTCACATCCATACATAGGATCACTATCTCCTATGAATATCAATAGCACAACGAATGTGAGTATGCCCAATCTGAATTTTGGAACACATCTCCCCATGATAGATTTAAATCAAAGTCCAAACTTACAAGTCTATCCTCCAAACAATCAATACATGAGTCTTCAAATGAGCAACATCATCCCACCAAATCCCTACTTGCCAAATGTGGATGTACCAAGTGCAAGTTTTTGAAACATGAATCCTAACTCGAAAACTTTGGAAAAATGATTCCCAATACCAACAATGTTCATCCTATCATGCCAAATCTGAACATCATCCCAAATCAGAACATTATCCAAAGTCAATTTTCCCATAATCCCATTCAAAAACCGCAAGTAGGCATCCCAAATCCGCTTAAACAAAAGCCAAATCAACTATCTCAAGTGAGTCAAGATCAAAATCAAGAACAAATTTGGCGAGATCAAATTGCGGAACTTTCCAAAATAGTTGAGGCATTGTGCCAAGGGAAATCTCCACCACCATTACCTACATCATTCCTTGGTTTAGGGCTTCCCCCTTTACCTAACACCAATCACGCCATCCAAATCAATCCACCTACCATCAATCAAACCATCATGACAAATCCTTTGAATATACCATCTCCATACACTTGTAATTCTAGGACCTTCCATTCTACCATTGTTTTGATTCCAATGATTAATGCTTCATACTCCGCCATGTTGCTACAAGGGAACATTAGTTTGTATGATTTTGGTGTGGTATGTCCTTGTGGAGTGACAAATAGAATTCTAGCTCCTGATCCGTGTTGGGTATGTGATCCATCAAAGTATAATGTCCACTATCTTATAGCCAAGGTAAGAACATCAACATCTGGAAATTCAATGTGTAAAGGATGATTATCCGGTGATGGTGCCTCTGCTAACTGGTCAGCAATTTCTTGTCCTTTATTGCCTTCCTATCTACATATTAGATATCAAATTCACTGAGTATCATGACCCATTTAGCGAATCTCCCTGTTAGATTTGCTTTGCTAAGGAGATATTTGAGAGGATCAATTTTAGCTATCAACTTGATGGTGTGAGTCAGCATGTAATGTTGTAGCTATTGGGTAGCAAAGATTACTGCTAGACAAGCCTTTTCAATGGAGGTATAATTGATCTCCTAGCCATTTAGCATCCTGTTGATGTAATAGATTGCTCATTCTTTACATGTTGAATCTTCTTGTGCTAATAAGGCTCCTAATGATGTCTTTGTTGTGGCAATATATAACCGTACCAACATTCCCTTCTATTGGTGGTACAAGGAAAGGTGGATTCATTAAATATTGTTTCAAATGGTTGAAGGCTCCTTTGCATTGCTCATCCCATCAGAAGAAAACATTTTTATGCAGCAGATGAGTGAAGGGATGGGTCTTGTCTGCCAGCTGTGAAATGAATCTGCGAATTGATTGAAATCTCCCTTGTAAAGAATAGAGTTGACTAATGTTTGGTGGTGGAATTTCCATAATAGCTTTGACTTTGACTGGATCCACCTCAATCCCTTTTTTTGATACTATGTAACCTAGGAGTTTTGCTGACGTCACTCCAAACACACATTTCTTGGGATTTAACCGTACACTAAATTTCTCTAGTTTGGGGAAAATTTTATCTAGGATCTCCAAATTTCCTTCCCTGGTATATGATTTGGCTAACAAATCACCCACATAGTCTTCCATGAAAGTATGCATCATATCTTGAAAAATTGTTGTCATGGCACATTGGTAGGTAGCTCTTGCATTTTTCAAGCTGAACGACATAACATTCCAACGAAAAGTTCCCCATGGACAAGTAAAGGCTATTTTATCTTAATCTTCTGGGGCTATTTTGATTTGGTTATACCCAAAAAAGCCATCCATCAGTGATAGCATTCCATGTTCTACTGTCAAGTCTACTATGATATCGATATTGGGCAGAGAAAAATCATCCTTAGGACAAGCTTTGTTAAGATCCCAGAAATTTGTGCATATGTGAATGTTGTTGTCAGGCTTTGAAACTAGTACTATGTTGGAGATCCACTCGGCATAGTCGATGGGTCTGATGAATCTTGCATCTAACAATTTTTTCAACTCTGCCTTTACCAACAAGGCAATATGGTGGTGCATTTTTCTCAACTTCTATTTGACTGGTTTCACTCCTGAAGGTAATGATAGATGATACATGATGATTTTTGGATCAATTCTCGACATATCAACATATGACCAAGCAAAGTTGATTTGTTTCTCTGTAAAAAAATTGAGAAAGCTTTGTTTTTCTTGGTCTGTGAAGGATGCTACTAGATGGATATTCTTCACTGTCTCTTCATTGCTGATGTTGACAGACTATGTGGGTTCAATCAAGATTTTTGATCTTTCCTGAAAATGTTTTGGGAGAGCATCAAATCTTCTATCCTTTGATGCCTCAGAGAGGTTTTCGCCATTGGATGCACTCTTTGTTTTTACTTTTTCCAAATCTGACACTACCAGTGAATGGTTTTCAATATCAGATCTATTTCCTATATCATTCATTTTGCAGCTGGAAGATTTGATACTCCCCTGGGTGGAAGCCTATCTATTTCAAGATTATTGGCACAAAGGAAATTGATGATGGCATCATCATTTGAAAATGTAGGGATGTCAAATGGTTCGGTTAGGTCCCAATCTATAAGCTCAGGATGTACCACGGGTAAGTAGTCACCAGATGGGTTAAGATAAAAAATGGTAAGGGTTCAGATAGTGGTGTCTTCAATTAGTCTAATAGAAAAATCAAGGTCTAGAAGGTAACTCTCCTCTGAATTATTTGTTTTACTTCGAGTTGAATTGTCTTCACTAGAATCATCGAGGTGTTGCAATCCAAATTCAAACAGTCTAGAACCTGACCCTTGTCCCTCTTCGAGTAGGGGTGCATATTTATGTACTACAACAATATCCTTGTCATGACAAGACTCTTCTGATAGTGAATCCCACTCATATTCATTGGAATCAGTCTCATGCTCTTCACTGGCTTGTAATTGCAGGATTCTTTCAACTACCTTTTCTTTTGTGTCCTCCTTGTTACCCAAACCATTCTTATCTTTTGGATTAATTAAAATGGGTTGAATTGGCTCTAAAATTCCTTCTTTTCGTTTACCCACAAGACTTTTTCCCTTCATATCCCATCTTTTCCAAGATAGTGAAACCTTTTCCATATTGAGTTGTTTGTACAGTTGCAGTTGTGCTTGGGATTCTTCTTCATCTTTATAAAGCTAGTTTAGAACATCATTGTCTTCTGCTTCATCAAACCTGGTGCTTTCTTTTATGAATCGTCCATCAAATTTGGTAACTGGTTGTGGGGTCTGATGTGTTGATGTGGAGGGTTGTCCATGTATTTTCAGAGAAGAAAAGTGTGAAAGGCATAGGGACCGTTCAAAGAAGTATTCACCAACTCCTTTGTCTTTGACTTGGACTTTTTCATTAAATTGTCTTGACAAGGAATTCAACTGGGCTTCAGGATTTGAGGAGGTAGATGGAGTAGCTTCTTCTTTCTTCTTAGACTATTTAGACATGGAATTGGATTGACTTTCATGATTTGTGGAAATGACCAACAGTTTGGATGAGGAACTTGAATGGCTCTGCTCATTGGATGTAATGGGAGTGGAGGCTTCTCTATTATGAGGCACAAAGATATATTGGAAAGATTTCAGTGTATTACAATATTGAGGACTATTTGAATCGACCGAAATGATAATTTCCTGACCACCACAAGGAAACTTTAGACACTGGTGGTATGTTGAAGGGACTGCTTGCATCTCATGAATCCATGGTCAACCCAATAGTATTTTATAGGTCAGATCCTTGTCTAAGACTTGGTAGATCACATCTTTATGGATTGGCCCCACTTGAATAGGTAGGATGATTAACCCCTGTGAAGCTCTTTCCTCATCATCATATGCTTTTGTTGTAATCTTTTTCCTTGAATCAATTGCATTCTCAGAAAATCCCAAGGCAGGAACAAGCTTTAAAGTACATATATTCAAGCTAGCTCCTCCATCTATTAGGATACATTTGACACGGTGTTTATGGATTAGGACTTCGATATGAAGAGCAGCATTGTGGGGATGAGAAATGGATGCGTCATCATTTTTGGAAAAGGATAAGCAATGTGGCACAGTTAAATGTCCCACCATGGCTTCAAATTTACAAACTTCCAGATTCATTAGCATTGTTGTGTCCACTAGGGCTTTTTCCAAAATCTCTTTGTGGGCAAGTGAAATCTTGAGCAATTCCAATATTGATATATGTGCAGGGATCTTTTGTAATTGGTCCACTATGTTGTATTGATTGGACGATGCCATAGGTGTTTTAGATGAACTTTCTTTTAAGACATATTTGGCCTGCGCTCTTGTTGTTGCATTCACTGGTACACTGTCTTGTTTCCCATTGATTTTGATGACATTGATTTGAGTATCATTTTCATTCATGTCTGATTTGGTGTCATTGATTTAATTTTCAAGGATAACAATGTCTTGTTCTTGTTCGATTGGAGTGTCATAGATCAGAGTATCGTTCACAGTAATGTTTTGATGATCATTGGTTTCAATGGTATTCATTTGATTTTCTGTTGCTGAGATATGATTTATGGCAGTATCATGGACATAGTTTATGTTCTTTTCCTTGTTATTCATTGTAGAGGATTCCCCTTTTTCATAGTTCGGTAAGGGATTTTTCAATGCTCCATGATCTGCATTTGTTTGGAGTCCCTCTATTCGTATGATTTTGACATCTATCAAGTCTTGAATTTTATGTTTCAATTGCATGTAGCTATTCATTTGGTGACCTTTACATTGATGAAATTCACAATAATAGGCATCATTCCACCATGATGATTTTACTTTAGGTTCAAAACCTTGAGTGTTAGGTAGTGTTATGAGGTTATTCTCAAGAAGTTCCCTCAATGTAGATTCATGTGATTGACCCAAAGGGGTGAATTTTCTGTGGTTTGATTGTGTTTGATAAGGTGGAAGTTTTGATGGGGTGTTACCTTGATTGTGACCACTTTGATTATTGTATGAGGAGATATTCTGATTATTTCCTTGATTGATATTTTGATCCACCTTGGTTGTGGTTCCTGACAAGTTAAAGATGGGTTTGGCATTATGTGTTTCGGTGGTACCATCGTTGGCATTTTTGTTCCTTGTCCAAAATTTAGGTTTTTCATTGTTATGATGGTTAGATGAACTAGCATTGTTTGGTCGTTCATTGTGAATTTTCAATACCCCTCTTTTGACTAAGGCTTCTTTGATTTCGACACCATTTTCTACCATCTTCTCAAAGCTAGGAGGACATTGTAATTGCAATCTACAACTTGTTTCATTGTTAAGATTATCGATAAAAATTTCCATCTTTTCTTGTTTGGGTATGGGACGAGCGTAATGAGAAAATAACCTTCTCCACCTTTGGAGGAATACAAGAAAAGATTCTCCTTGTTTCTGTTTGGTATTACAAAGATCCTTCATGGTTATCTCATGTGCGATGTTGTAGGAATATTGTGTAATGGATTTGTTGACCAGTTCTTCGAAGGATTTTATGCCTAGTTGTAACTTTGAGAACCATTCCATGCAATGGCCCCCTAGAATACGAGGAAAGACTCTCATTAGGTATGTGTCCTCATGAGCGAATTCGAGACTCATGGTTCAGAACTCTCGCACATGATCTATTGGATCAGATTTCCCATTGTATTTGTCGTATTTTGGTAAGTCACAATTCACGGGAAATGATATCATGTTTAACCTTCTATCAAAGGGATATGGAAAAATATCTCACAATATGTATCGTTTTGGAGTCCCTCCTTGCATATCTTGGAGTTGTTGAAGATTTTGCATATGGTTTGTCAAGGTAGCCATTTGATCCGTAATAGGCGTCTCAGTTTTAGTTTTCTTTAGGATGCTTTTCAATCTACTAACATCAAAGTCATTTGGTAACTTAACCCCTTGGTTGGCTAACATCAAAAGGTATTTCTCCCCATCTTTTTCGAAGATCCTTTCTAGGAATTTATGGAATTTGGGGTCTTGATTCGCTTGTTTGATTTCTTCTTCTATTATCTCCTTTGTTTCATTTTGGGCAATTTTATGAAAATGATTTTCTTTTGTTTTAGCCATAGTATTTGGAGGTTCGATTTCTTTGTCCTTAAGTTTTTGTTTTTGGGACCTTATTAAAATGGGCATACAAGTGACTAATGTTTGCTAAATTTTGATCGTTGTTTGAGAGTGCCAAGGAAATACCTAGGTCAAATAGAATGATGAATTCTATTGATGTAACCAAGGTGATGAAATTTGATACAAAGCGTATTGTTTCAATGATGAAGGATAAAAACCTTGATAGAAATACTCAACTTGATGATCAAATTTTGGGTGTTGATGATGATGGGCACTTTTAGATGTTTGATCAAAGTTTAGATAAAATGTTTCACTTGGATAAGTCAATTTTAACAAAGCTTTGGACTCTAAGGGGTAATTCCAAACTTGAGGGTATTTTTTTAAATTTTTGGTTTCAATTGCAAAATGGTGAGAAAATTCCTCTCTAGACAAGATGTTTGAATCTTTGGAATAGTCTAGGATTTTGGCAATAATAAAATGAATACAAACTGGGGTTGTTTTTGGAAGCTTTTCTGTAAAAATTGAAGAGCAATCTATCCTTAAAGTTGTAAAGTGTTGCAAGACATTTTTGACGATCCTTTGGACTAAGAGGTATGGGTTTTGGTTTTTGAATTTTAATCTTTCATGAATTAATTGGATAAAAACCATGTTTAGGCTCTTGTCAAAGGCTAAAAATGACTCTGGCCCAGAAAGATGTTTGAATTCTGGTTCCAAAATAACAGATGGGAATTATATTCAACTTTATGTTTCTCGATTTTGGTGGAGGTTCCGTTACAGAGGGCAAAAATGCTAAAAGGAAGAAGTGCCACAGAATGACTCAGATGTGCCACAAAATGGCTGGGATGTGCAAAAAAATAGGGCAAAGGCACCACAAAATGGTTGGGATGCACAATAGAATGAGGCGAATGTGCCACAGAATAGCTCAAATGCACTGGAAAATACTGTGGAAGCACTATAACAGAGGGTGAATGCGTTGGAAAAATTGGTGAAAGCGCTGAACTGGGGGATGCAACCGTTTATTTCCAGTTTGTTTAATTTCTCTAGTTTTTGGTCAAATGACAGTTCGTTCCAGATGATGTATTCTGAATCATAGTTTTGGTAGTTTTCTGGTGTGTAAGGTTTTGTTTGAGGTTTGTTTTGAAAACACTTTGACAATCACAATCAAGCACAACGTACATTCCCTAGGGATGTGATGGACTATATTCTCTTGGATTCCACGCGGGTTTTACCCCAACCACACTTATCTTTAGCAGATGAATTCAAAAGCTTGGCCACATGGGATCCCCCTTACATTGCACTCTCTTCTCAAGTCAACCAAGCTTCCAACCTCCATGAAACTCCCATGGCAGACTGATCATCTCTACTAAAGACTACGAGAATGTGGATGCCTTCACAACGATTGTTGTTGTACCAAGAGAATAGATAAAGGATTTGGCCAATTCTATAAGAAGGGTTCTAGTAAGGACTTTCCGTTTGTAGGGGTTGACCCATCGAGGCAAGAGACCATTTCTGCCCTTCTCGTTGGAGCCAACTGCATGATATTGGATTTTGTTCCAATATCCACATTTATATCCTGGTTGGAAATACTCTTGGATTTAGAGTGTTACTGGTTGAGTCGTTCCCTTGGGTGAGTACTTTTTCCCCAAGGCAGGCCCTCTAGGAAAAACAAAAGCGAGAGAGTATACCCGCAGTTTGATCCTCTTTATTCCGCATGAATAAAGAGAGAACCCTCGCCATATACCCTACTCACACTCACAGATTAACAAAGAAAGGGTCTGGCTTTTTGGTCACCCAATTAAGGGGAGAGCATACGCCTACCATTCAAAACACACCACAAATAAATGAAAGAGGAATGGGTCTGGATTTTTGGTCACCCAGTTAAGGAGAGAGCATATGCCTACCATTCCAAACAAGCAACAAACATGGTGTTCTTTTCCTGATTAATTAATCTATGTTCCTAATTTAAGCAAAAAGGAAAGACATAAAATCTAGCCCTTGCATCAAATTCATTAGTAGTTTATCATGGATTTTCTTTGACAAGCGTTCTAGAGTTTCAACAAGGTCTTTGACAATGTTTTATGCAACTTGCAAAACAAAAAAATTGACATTAGTTTTCATTCTCGGGAAAAATTACAGAGATAATTGAAAGTGCCATAACAAAAAGCATAAGCACCAAAAAGATAGAAGTGCCACAAAATTGATTGAAAGTGCCACAAAAATTGACCAAAGTGCCACAGAAAAGGGTGAAAGCACCACATAAACTCCCTGAAGAGCCACAAAATGGCTTGGAAGGGCCAGATAAATCCCTTGAAGTTCCATAACAGTCAGTGTAAGCGCTAGAGAATCTTTCGTAAATGCCAAAGAATTACGCAGTTGCGCCAAGAAACTACTCGTCCGAGCCTGTAAAACAAAATTTTCTAGAAAACGTCAAAATAACAGGGGCTAGGCCCCACGATGGGTGCCAATTTATGTGTGTTAGAAAATATGCGTGAATTATATCAAAACAAACACACTTAGATGGGAAGTATTACAGTAAAGAATCTATCTAAATCAAACATAATCCAACAACAAAATTCTTTAAAAACTTCTCATCTTCCTCTAATCTCAAACGTCTTGGTAATTTATGTCCTTAGATCTTATTCCTGCACAAATCACTGAGATGTCGTCTAAGAAATGAGTAGCCTATCTATTTATAATGTAGAATTTAAGTGCACATCTACATGATTAAATGATTGTTGGGTGGAATGATAAAATGATATGGTGAAATGGACAGCTACACACAAGATGATGTGAAAGTAAAACAATGCAGAACTAAACTAATGATCTAATGAAATGGAAATGACTCTACATGCTAAATTAAACTAGGAAATATCTAAAGGAGCCATGATTCAAAGAAAATTGAAAAACTACTCTAAATGCTAACTAAAATGTATACTAAGCTCTCAAAACATGGATGAATTCCTGCAGAGTAATATTATGCAAATTCTCTTTGTTTAAAAAGTTGTAAATGGGCCTCAATTTATAGATTTTTCCAAGGCATTGGGTGAGTTGGCAGCCATGAATGATTGAGATTTGATCTGAAGAAATCGATGGTGAAGAATGAGAAGGATGGAGAAAACAAGGCAATGGTTCCCTTTAGTAAAACCATCTTGCTAAGTGTAAGAAGGAATCAATTGGAGGATGAAGCCATGTGTCTTGAAGGTTGTTAAATTGTTGAGAGTAAATGTCCAATTTATGAAAATAAGAATAATTATTTTCATGTGACACATGGTGAGTTGGAGGGTGAGGTGGAAGGTAGTTAGAAAAATATGTAGAAATGTGATAAATTAGAATTTAAAAATTCAAATTTGATGAGAGGGAATCAATTAAAATAAAACAAATTATTTAGATTTGTTTATTTTAATTAAATCATGAAGAGGGTGAATTAGAATAGAGGAATTAAGAAAATAGGAACTATGTAAATAAATTCACAATTTATTTAAATAGTAGAAGAATAAAGGTTTCATTAATTAAATAATCAATATTTAATTAATATTTTCCAGACCAATTTTGAGTGTGTACATGATTTTTTTTAGTGTTCTGTGCTACAAGTCTGTAATCTAGAACACTTTGTTTTCTCAAGATTTTATAACTATGTTGAATATTTATGACATTCCATGACACTCTATAAGAAGGGATTTACAACGATTCTATTTACTACTCATACAATGTTCAAACTTGACCCAAAATACATTATTTATATCTCATTTATTTTGTGAATGTCTTCAAGTAATTGATATTTACATATAAAATTGTACAGTAGTACTCCCTTTCTTATACAAGGCTTCTAGTGTCATGGAGTTATAGTCCAAAAAATTTAATGTTGGAAACACAAATATCTTGAAGTGTGGAGATTGGAAACATAATGTAATATGATAAAAAAATATTGTTCTTATGACTTACAGTTTGTCATGAGAAATCATGTTGATTAAGTTTGAGTAGTGGATTCTTATATGTGATGGGTCTTGTAATGTGTTGAATATAGAATTTACATCTTTTTATATTATTCATTCTCCAATTATGGTTATATTCTATTAAGAAACAATGCAACCAAGTAGTCTATTGCCAAAATTCTTATCAACATAGGTTACACCCTTATGCAACCGTCTACAACCACATGATAGCACTTCAATGATTCTAGCTAGATTTCCTTCTTCACTTCCTATAGTTGTTAAGGAAGTTGAAGACTTGCACATGGTATCTTCAATCTCCAATGTTTATATAACAATGTACATAGGGTGATCAGAATATTTGGGTCAACATACTATTATATAAATATTATAGACTTAACATAGCATGTGAACATTAAAATAAACATTAACATACCATGTAAAGACCATAACCACACATGGTATCTTTAGTCTGCAATGTTTATGTAATAATGTGCAAAGGGTAATTAGAATAGTTGATTCTACACATTGTCATTTTAAACATTATAGACTTAAGATAGCATGTGAACATTCAAAACTAAAACTTAATTTTACTCAATTCTCACTTTTTGACATGTAAGAAGAAAGCATTGAACATAGAGATGACTTAATTTAATAATATCATTATTTTTTCTATTCATTCTAGCACATACATTGATATATACAATTATAAAACATTACAAAATGACCAACCTATAGACATGCAAAATAGGCATGGTTTGCAAAATTGTTACATGGTCTAGAAAATTGTAACCATTGTAGAATACACATGGTCTACTAAATCAAAGATATATTATACAAAATAGGTAGTAATAAATAGGTATGGTGTGCAAAATTACAAAGCATGTAATGTAGAATTGACTAGTTCACCATAAATCCAGGGGACGGTTTTGGCTCCTCCTCCATAGGACTATATGTTGAATTTTTTTTTGGAGTAGCTGAAGCAACATCGAGTGTAATAGGAGTAAGATGACCAAACATATTTTCATCTAAAATCCTAGAAAATTAGATTTTTTTTATAGGGGAGTGAGAGGGGCTATGGCTAGTAGTAACATGGAAGTTGTAAGGGAAACATAGGTAGGGGTTAAATTGCTGAACTTATCTCTAAGAGTTTGATGATGTTCAAGTAAGGGGGTTGATGGAGTACCTTTTTTCCCTCCTTTGCTTGCATCTAGTGTTGGATTATTATCACAAATAACTTGGAAGTTAGAAAGAGTGACATAGGTAGAGATTAAAATATTGTACATCTCTTATAGAGTTTGATGATGTTCAGGAAAGGGGGTTGATGGAGTACTACTCTATCTAATACTAGTTACAACATGTGTTATTCTTGACCATCTTCCTTTGTTTATTTTTCAGCTCTCTCTCCTTTTGTTGTTGTAGCCTTTCCTCCTCCCTCTATCTCAATAATTGTCTTTCAATTTCTTTTTATTCCTTCTTTTTTCATTGTTCAATTTGATGAAGTTTCTTTGCTTCCATCTATTTTTTCTTCCTTGCTTCTTGTTGCTCATGCAAAATTATGTAATCCTTTGCAATAAGAATTGGAGATTTCTTTCCCAATCTAAGTGCATTATCATCAGATGGAAGGGAACTCTTTCTAACCCTTTCAATGGGTAGATTTAAAATTTTACTTAAAGAGCCTTGACTACATAACACCTCTTCATTTGTTGTTTCAAAAAATTTAGACGTCTTCAATAAACCTTCATTATATCTACCTTTGTCATCTTCAACTTCATTAGGTTCTAAATTTGTATTTCCTCATTTTATTGTATATGCATACTAATGAATCACCTCACCCCTTGGTAGTGGAGGTGGAGAAATCATGGTTAACGGTGTTTCTTCACTTTGGAAAATAATTTGCACTCCTAAGTTTTCTACTCCTGCTTTAACTCAATTTGGTGCTTATGTTATCCTAGAAGTCATTTTCATATTGTGTTTGGTTGGCATGAGTCTATGAAATTGTGTCTTCATCTAGGTCATATATTGTTGTTGATTGTTTTGTTTCTATATGTTCCAAACAATGTTCCACTTCAACATCTTCATAACTAGCCAACCTTAAGATGCTTGCAATGCTTGCAATCTTAGTATCTTCTTTTATAGTAAATTCTTCGCTTGGTTTCATGTCATTAGAAAGTACTCCTCTATCCAATGGCCAAACTACAATCCTTTGAAACCATGCTAAAATGTTTTCAAACACAAGGACAAGCTTGAAAGCTTTGCTTGCAAGTTCTACTAGTTAAGTTCTCCTTATTTCTATGTGTAGATGTTTTTCCATCCACTTTGATCTCTCAATTTTAAAATATGTATTGAATAGAGAAAATATACTAACATTCAAAGGGCATCTTGGATCATGGTTAAAGCTACATGGCTTCTATATCCATCAAAGATAAGGAGGTGTTTGTTTGTGGGTGAAGCCCCACCTGGAACTAATCTAGAAAAATAATGTGACCAATTCAAGAATAATTATTTTGTCATCCAAGCATGTGGTTGTGTGACCATATAGGCTCTTGGTTCATAATTAATAATATAATTATTGAGTTGTATTTTCACCTTGAAGAGATAAAACCCTAGTATATTGTAACCTACTACATTAATACATGACAATATTATAATCCATTATCTATTTTTAGATTGAATATGTGGAACACTTCTATTTCCCAACTTTGTAATCACTCACATCTCAAAATTTCTACCTGCTTGAACACCTGTTTCATCACAATTCCAAATTTTGGTTGATCTATACTTATTAACATTGTACAATTTTTTCAATTTGTCATAAAAATGTGCCACAATTATTGGCTGCAACATTATTTCTCTATCCTTATCTATATGCTTCAGATTCCTTATTGACAATCTTGGATGACATTTGTGAAATTCATCCACCATGATCTGCTTGTTAAACCATTCTTGACTGGTGACTGGATTTGGGAAATTTTGACAAATGTGGACCACATGTGACTTTAGTTGAATAACCTCCAATCCATGACCAAGTTGACCTAATCCTTTGCATCACTCAACTAATTTCATCTCTTCTTCAATAGAAAGGATTGTTGGTGGTCCTTTTATTTTTGTTGTTATCAATCTTGACAGCCAATATATTAGATTGCTAGTAGGGATTCCCCAATTTTTATATGTTTCTCTTATTAAGAAGCCACAGTCCTCACCATATTTGGTGGCATTATCCATATATTCTTGTGTCCACTTACTCTTATTGCACTTTATCTTTTGTCTATGATGTTGACAAGATTTGACAACATCCATAGTTTGTACACAGTTATCAACAAGATTACAAGTTGTGTTATCATTAGTTGGGTTAGCTAAATTCTCACCATCATCTGAGTCAACCACTTGAAATTTCACACCCATGGTAAATGGGTCCCCAACCTTTGGTTTGTTCTCCTACTTTCTCTCTCTCTTGCAACTATAATGCCTAAACAAAAATATATCAAATAATAGTGTCCTACAAAAGCATGCAATAATTAAGCTATTTATAAATATATTATTTTGCAATCATATATATGAAACAAAAAAATGTCTATTTTTGTTTAGGTGGCTAGATATTCTAGATTCAACAATTTAATTAGTCGGTGATATAAGTACAAAATTTTTAAGTCATTTGATAGTGATAAAAAGGTTACTATAGATAGTTTCACAACTACAATATTTTTTCCTTGATTGAATACAAAAAATGGATTGAATGGTATGCAATCTAGATATCACAATTATTACAATGTTATATAGGTTATTTGGAGTCATGCTAATTTCAACAAAATCCTTTTTCATCTATTCTGTGTCTTACCAACTTGAAATATTACCTTACACCTTTGTATCCATGTAATGAATAAAGAAATGGTGGAATTACTTGAGAACCAACCCTCCCCACTTTGATGACAAGTAATATCTACATTCATCTACCCTTCTAAGAGGAAAAAATAAAATATGGAACATCTAGAAAGTGAATTCAATTAAAATTTTGTTCAAATTCCACTATCTATACACAGTAATTGAATTGTTGCTTCTATTAGAAAGTGCATTCAAAAGCAACATTTGTATTTTTTACAACATTCTTTTTTGGTACATGATGCTTCTACGGGTGCCTATGATACCACTCAATCTAGATGACAAATTTTAATCACAAGTATAAATTACAAGGTTGTAAATGATAAGTGTGATTATACAAGGCACTTTCATAGTTGAAGGACAAGAGCATAATATTGAAAACCACACGATGACATCCTAAGAACATACAAAGAAAAAATGAAAGAGAAAAGACTTTGAACGAACTTTTAAATTCCAACTCTTAATTCATATTGGTTCAAAACAAAGCAACAAAACTTTATCAAAAGCCAATTTTTTTTCTTTTCTAATCCTTGTTTCTCTTATTTTAATTTTCTACAAACATCATCTACTATATTTTAAATTTAAAATATGGATCTTCTTGCATAGAGTTAAATATTCCTTATGAAAAAATGGAGAAAGGCCATATTAAAAACATGGATCTTCTCTCAAATAAATGAAAACATTGGTTTTTCTCAAATGAAATTGCATAGAACTAGACATGAAATGAAAACATTGGTTTTTCAAACAAAATCTAGGATGTTTGTTGAAATTAGCATGACTCCAGTTTACCTATATAAATGTATGTATGTGTATGTGTATGTGTATGTGTATGTGTATGTGTATGTGTATGCGTATGCGTATGTGTATGTGTATGTGTATGTGTATGCGTATGTGTATGTGTACGTGTATGTGTATGTGTATGTCTATATATGCATATGCATATGTATACATAGATATACATATGCATATATACATATACATACAAATATATATTGTATATATATTTGTATGTCTATGTATATGCATATGTATATCTATGTATACATATACATATACATATATCATTATATTCATATATACACTATATATATCTTCTTTATGATGTCTTATTTATTTTTATAGTTAGTGTATATTCCTTGTCACAAGATCAAGAAGCATTGAAGCATATACTTCTTCCAGATATGAACATTTAATCTATTAGCAATATTTATTTTCTAAACATGTATGTGTAAAGGAGTAACCACATGGATAAATAAGACATTTATTTAAATGAAACATTTTAGTATCTATAAAGGAGTTCTTAACATTTATTTTCATGAAAGCTTTACACAAGTAAAGATTGAATACATTAACACTTCTCATTTTCTATAAATGTGTTAAAATATAATGAAGGAAAAAACCAAATACTTGAAAAAAACACCAAAACAATATGAAAGTCTCTACAATTAATATTTTATCAACTTTGGTAATCTCTTGACAGGTTTGATTGTATGCAATGAGAATGAGAATATAAATCTAATATTTTGTGCAGTTTGATAATCTCTTTACAGGTCTAATTGTATGCAAAGAGAATGTAAACGACTTTATTGCACCGTATTTATTTTTATAGCTTCTTTCCCTTTTGATATTTGAAATTGTTTGATCCATGCAGTGGCCCTTGACATGGAGCAATTAACATTATCTGATGAGTTTTCTATAGAGGATCTTTTATAATGAGCAACCCCAAAACCCCTCACCTCCACCCTCTCCACATCATAGCCCCCCACCTCAAAACCCCACACCTCCACCCTCTCCACATCCTAACACCCCTCACATTTGATGAGGCTCAATTACAAGAAACATCAATGCAAACATAAAAATCATTCAAGAAAAGATTAATTTGATAAAAAATGAGCCCAATATGCCCCCCCACCTAGCATGTTTTACATCTTTGATGCAAACTGTTGTCGATTCTATTCAATCTATCGATGAAAATTTAGATAGTTTTCACTGATGGAGAGAGGACTAGGAGACAATTTTATTCAGATGGACTATCATATAGACATATCCTATATATTCACATTACCAAACAAACCATTGCCCCATATTTCATTGACCCCCATGTACTAGCCTACCAATTCCTCCTAATAAAAAACAAATTTCAATTAGATGGTGTAGGCATTTGCAAATAGCTGTACATTTTTGATACTGATGGTGGATGGTCTTTGATCATCCACCACATGATAATTGTGAGGTGCCCCTTTATGTTTTGAGAAAATTATGGGTTGAGTTTGAGATGGGTAAAAAACCCAATTATTTGGATATAAGGCCATTTCAAGGAGTTGGGGGTGGCATGCCCCAACATAGAGTAGGAACATGTGTTGATCCTCAGCCTAATTCCACCTATTGTTGCTCCTTAATCTCCTAGTATTTTGACACCATTTCAACACTAGGCAGTGATGTCGACATTAGGATCATTGAGTTTTCTCTCAAGAAATCTCACTGATCAGGCTACCTACATGGTAGTTGAAGTCAATGATAGAGAGCATGGAAGAGATTGTCCTAGTAGCTCGCATGTGCCACAACCACATTTTTGTCAGAGTTGTAGTCATCCATGCTATGGGCCTACTCATGTATCCACTTTAGATGCACCTACATTAGAGGTGAAATCATTTTTGGATTTACTATGTTTTGATGATCATGTTACACAGGTATGTACATCAAGTCACATTTTAATTTGTTTGAAATGTGCAATATTTACATGTATCAAAATTCATCTTTAATAACATTAAATTATATATATAATATTAATTTGAAGTGTTTGGTGTAGATGCATGACCATAGGAGGCCATCTTGATATGATTGTGTCTGTTTTACATCGATAGTTGTACAAGTGGGCACACCTTACAGTCAGGTATACCAATATATATTAACCCTAGAAAATTGAATATGTATAGATCTAGTTTAATTTAAAGTTGCTTCCTTTAATTTCTTATTTATGTATTTTAATTTATGTCCATAGAATTTAATTCAATTATACACACGTGTGAAATAATATATTGTATCTATGCGGGGAGGTCATGTGATATCCATGACTGACCAACCAAAAGGTGTGGCAAGCACTCCTGAGCCATCATCAGTTGTTATGCATGGACCATCTTTGGTGCATGTTTTCAAAAGTTATTTAAGTTTGAAATTTACATGTACTTAAAAAATCACTAGATGTACTACTATTATTTTAAAATTTAAAATTCAAATTAAATCAAATTTATATTTAAATTTAAAATATGTGTTTCACATATATGTATATATGCAAGATGATAGCAGTATCCTGATAGTTGCTAGCAAGGCTCTTGATTAGGGTCATTTTCATGAGGCCATGTCGTTTGAGGTCCTAGGCTTTACTCAATTTCCTATACAATTTTATCACTAATATTTTCTAACCTATTATTTGCTTTATTTGAATATCTAGGAATTAGTAGCTCATTCATTTGGTCCTCAACTGACATTTATACCACCTGTTGAACAAAATGTGCCAATATATTCACATGATTAGATGGTAATCTATGCATACTTTCTAGAGTTTAGATTTAAAAATATAATTTCATGATTTTGTTAGCTATGTTAAATTAAATAAAAATTTCTTTAACTTTATCTAATTTCAAGTTTCTTGAACTCTTCTACAATATGATACAAGTCCATCTAGTCCACGTGGAATGAAGAAGAGTCTTGATTTTACCGATCGTCTTGATAGCTAGGCTATTTTTATTTTATGGACTATATATGTACATGTATACACATGTGTATATGTATATTCTATTTATATATGTGCCACTTGACATACATTTCACATGTTACTTCATGTCCACTTCTAGACATATTTTAGTATATTTCATGAGTTCTACATGATCATTTGTACTTATTTATATGTTGACTTTAATATTTTTGTAGATACATTTTAGTACATGTTTTGTTCTTGACTAGCTCTAGATATATCTAGCATTTCATGTGGACTTTAATATAGTTGATTAAATGCACTCATGTACATTATGTTCATTATGTTGATTAAATGCACTCACATATATATATTTTAGAAATTTTCAAGTACACACTATAAATTCTTGTCTAATCAAATTATAATATTTAGATGTCATTGTTGAATGAAGTTTAGATGTCTTAAAATGATTAAATTTCATAGTTCAATAAAATCACATGGTTAGGTGATTTAACCAATGCTAAACTAAATATTGGTTAAATGTGACAATTTAATACATTCCTTATAGTTTATCATATTCATAATAAACTAAGGGTCTAGTTTTAACTATTTTCCAATTAGAAAATCTTCATCACTAAACAAAAATTTATATGACATATATGCCACTTAATGCAAAATTATCAAAGTAGTCTTATGTTGATATTAGGGATTAATGAGTTGAAGGATATGATAAAGTCAAGAAATCTAAGATGTAGAATTTGAAGATCATATTTGAGACCTTACGAATGTATGAAGATGAAAACATCACAAGCTACTTGCAGAAGGTGGATGAAGTTGTCAACATTATCGAAGGTCTTGGTGGAGCAATGAAAGAAAAATAAGTGGTAAAGAATGCACTTATAACTCTTCCTAAAGCTTATAGTCATAAAGTTTATGCTATTGAGGAATTACAAAATTTGAATCAATATACGAAAGATCAATTGTATGGTTTTTTAACTGCTTTTCAAATGAGAGAATTTGGTATAAGTAGTGCAAAAGTTGAGACTACTTTTAAGGTTGGTAAATTAGAGAAGACCATGGAATCAAATCAAGAGGATCTTGATGATGTAGAAGCTAACTTTGTGAGAAGAATAAAAAAGGGTACTAGAGAGTACATAGGTAAGTTTCCTTTCAAATGTTTTAGTTGTGGAAAGAAATGTCATTATGCTTCAAGATGTCTAAATAGAGCTTTGAATGAAAAGAATAGGGAGAACAAAGGTAAGATGATTAAGAAAATTTATTATGTTAGAGAAGATGCAAGTATATTTGATGATGAATTTGATTATGGAGATGATGAGGATGGTGAATGCTTGTTCATGACTTTAAAAGATGAAACTAATTTTGCTAACTCTGAGATGTGCAAAGGAAAGTGCTTCGGAAGAAAGTATTAATACTGAAGGCACATTGGTATCTACTTTTCATGCTAGACGAGAGAAGAACTACTAGATCATTAGCAGTGGATGTTCTAATCATATGATTGGTGATAAGAGTAAGTTTTTTAAACTTGAAAAATATGAAGGAGGACTTGTTAGGTTTGGTGATGATAAATTTGCTAAGATATGTGGAAAATGTTCAATTAGTTTTGATGGGAAGCATAATACTAATGTCATTCTTTATGTTCAGGGTTTAAGACATAACCTCTTGAGTGTTGGAAAAATGTGTAGCAAAGGATACAGTATTATGTTTTAGGATGATGGTTGCGAGATCAAAAAAGGCTCTGAAACTATGATTATTGCTGGAAGGACAGATGGAAATGTATATCAGCTCAAAGGTACTGATGGTTATTGTTTCATGACTCAAATCAATGAGAGTTGGCTATGACATAGAAGAATGTGTCACATCAATTTTGATAGCCTAGTGAGAATAAGTTCAATTTAAGTTGTGAGAGATCTTCCAAAGATTACAAAGCCTATCAATGTTGTTTGTAAGGAATGTCAAGTTGGAAAGAAAGTAAGAAGTTTTAAAGTCAAAGAACAATATTCTAACAAGCTATTGGAATTGGTGCATACAAATATTTATGGTCCTCCCAAAGTAAGAAGTCATCAAGGTGACAAATATTTCATGGTATTGATTGATGATTATTCTTGAATGACATGGGTTTGATTCTCAAAGAAAAATCACAAGCTCTAGATAAGTTTAAAGCATTCAAAGTTATGGTTGAAAATGAAATGGATATGGAAATCAAATTTTTGAGGATTGATAGAGGTGGAGATTTCAACTCCAATGAATTCAATACCTTTTATGAGAATCATGGAATAAAGAGGCATTTATCTTCCCTTAGAACTCAGCAAAATGGAGTGGTTGAAAGAAAGAATATAACTATTCAAGAAGCTGCAAGGACAATGATGAAAGAAGAAAATCTATGAGAAGTATATTAGAGAAGTAATTCATACTGTTGTTTATATAATTAACAGAGTGCAAGCAAGAGAAAACAACATAAAGACTCCTTATGACATATGGTATAGAAGGATTCCTACTGCTAAATACTTTAGAGTGTTTGGAAGCAAATGCTATATCAAAAGAGATGAAGAAAACTTAGGAAAGTTTGATGCAAGGTCTGATGAAGGTATCTTGACTTGGATATTCTACTAAAATCAAAGCTTATCAGTGCTACAACAAGAGGCTAAGAAAGATTATTGAGAGTGCAAGTGTCAAGGTTAATGAAGACCTATAGAAGAATTCAGTGGTGATAGATGGATATGGATCAGATGAGTCTTCTTGCAGAGAAGAAGAAAAAGCTAAAGAAAAAGAAGTGTAGATTGAAAAAGAAGAAGCTCCAAAAAATATTCCTAAAAATCCTAAGTATGTGTAGAATAATCCTTCTAAAGAATAGATCATTGGTGATAAGAGCAAAGGTATACTGACAATAAGGAAAGCTATTGAAGAATAGGTAAATCTATTCTTACTTTCTAAAGTTAAACATAAAACAGTGATTGAAGCATGCAAGGATGAGTATTAGATCAAGGCTATAGAAGAAGAAATAATGTATATTGAGCAAACTTGGACTTGGGGACTTGTCCCAAGACCAGCAAACAAAAATGTGATTGGAACTAAGTGGGTATTCAAGAAAAAACTGAATGGGAGTGGAGAAGTGGTAAGAAACAAGGCAAGGCTTGTGTGTAAAGGCTACTCACAAGTATAAGGAATATAATTTGAGGAAACATTTTCTCTGGTGGAAAGAATGGAAGCTATCATGATGTTTTTGGCTTTTGTAGCACATAAATATTTCAAAGTATATCAAATGGATGTGAATTATGCTTTCTTGAATGGTTAATTAGAAGTATGCATAAAACAACCAAAAGGATTTCAGTTATCAGATAAACTGGATATGGTTTCTAGATTGAAGAAGGCATTATATGGGTTGAAGCAAGCTCCTAGAGCTTGGTATGCAAGGTTAGACATGTACTTGTTACATCAATGATTCAATAAAGGTACCACAGATAACAATCTTTACTTCAAAGTTAAAAAGGATCAAATCTTGATTGTGGTTGTGTATGTTGAAGACATAATTTTTTGAGGAAATGAAGCTATGTGTAAGAAATTTGCAGAAGAGATACAAAAAGAATTTGAAATGTCAATGTTTGGGGAGATGAATTTATTCCTTGGTCTACAGATCAATCATAAAGATAAAGGTATTTTCATTTCACAATCAAAGTATGTCAAGGAAATGTTGAAGAAGTTTTGAATGGAAGATTCTAAACCAGTATGTACCCCTACGGTTACTAGTTGTAAGCTGAACAAGAATGATGAATCTCCTAAGGCTGATCAAAATAAGTATAGATCAATTATTAGAGGACTGCTATATCTAACTAGTACTAGAACGGATATCATGCTTGCAGTTTTTCTTGTGGCTAGATTTTGATAAGATCCTAGAGAGTCACATGTTGTAGTTGTAAAGAGGATATTCAGATACTTGAAGGGCACTCCAAATCATGGCTTGTGGTATCCAAAGGATACCAACTTTACTTTGAGTGCTTACATAGATGTAGATTGGGCTAGTTGTGTAGATGACAGAAAAAGTACAAGTGGTGGTGCATTCTTTCTTGGATGCAGATTGGTGTCATGGATAAGCAAGAAATAAGATTCAATGTCTTTATCTACTATAGAGGAAAAATATATTGCAATTGCATTTTGCTGCATACAAGCTTTGTGGATGAGGAAAATATTAAAGGATATCAGAGTGGTATATGATGAAACAATTTCTATCTTATGTGATAATACAAGTGCTATCAATATATCAAATAATCCGATAATGCATTCAAGGACAAAGAATATCTCAATACGATATCACTTTTTGAGAGAAAAGGTTGTAGAGAATGAAGTGAAACTTGTGTTGGCAGATGGTCAACACTCCCCTCGGGATTCGTGACATGGACTAGCCGCCTCCCATGGATCCGTTAACTCTGGAAGTTGTATCATGCATTGACAGGTCAATATTTTGGTGCAACGATAATTGTGGGGACAACAATTGGTATCAGAGCCAAAGGTGCTGGGTTCGAATCCCCTTGGGTAATGCTGAGGGGGAATTTGTTGGCAAATGGTCAGTGATCCCCTCAGGATTTGTGACATGGACTAGCTGCCTCCCATGGATTTGTTAACTCTGGCAGTTGTATCAGGCATTAACAGGTCGATCTTTTGGTGCAATGAAAATTGTGGGGCCAACAACTTGAATATGTACCTACAAAGGAGCAAGTTGCTTACATATTCACTAAGGCTCTTCTTAAGGATAATTTTGAGTATCTCCAGGAGAAGTTGGGGGTTATTGCCCCTCCTTTGAACTAGATGCATAAGGAGATGCACTCGCCCAGTAGATCTCAAGATTCATTACTTGGTCTTTACTAATGTTAGTGGCTACATCTCAGGGGGAGTGGGTAGTGGCATTATTGGTTGTTGCAGTTAGGATAAGTGAAAGTTTTCATTATATAGTGGTTGCTAATTGATGCAGTTTGGTGTGTGCTCCTAAGGGGGAGTATGCAGAGTAGTAAAGGAAAGGGAGTTTTAGAGCAATGGTAAACAATATGATTAATATCAAAGGAGGAGAATGAATGATGCAAATGTTTTGTCCTTTGCTATTGATGTCAAAGGGGAAGAGAGAGCAATGTGAAAAATGTTCAGGGGAGAGAGTCATGTGAAAAATAAAAGTGTTAGTTATCAAAGGGAGAGAGAAATTAGTTGTGTAAGGGGGATAAAATAAATAATGAGTTGGTATAAAGCAAAGCAGAGTAGTGTGTTTGTTGTTGATGGTTTTTTACATCATTTGTTTCCATCAATGACAAAGGGGCAGATTGTTTCAAGTATGTGTAGTTGGCGTTGTCATTGATGTCAACAAGCTTGTGTTCACATTGGTGTCAATTGTATGAGCAAGAGATTGTTGTAAGAGTTTGAGCAGTTAGTATTGAGTTGTTGTTGTCTCTGGTGATGCTTTGATTAGTTGCATTATGTTGTCATTAGTTAGCTATTGGTGTCAACCTCTAGTGTTGCTTTGATAAGCTTATTTCTATGGATGTATGGTTGAATTTTTAGGTTGTAGTTGGCTTGGTGGTGATGAGTAAGTGTTGAAAATGTGTTTTTGGTGCTTGGTTTCCAAGTGCTTTTGAGAAAAATTGTATAAAAAGAGGAAATAGTGTGTTGCAGTGATGTTTTGTGTTGTAGAGTAGCATTCTGGTTTGGCTCCACATTTCTTCTATGTCAAAGATCTGCTTGTGTGGTTTGGATATGTTGATCATAAGTGTTCAAAGGTGTTGTTTTAGAGTTTGGTGTGATGGATCATTGTGCAAAGGAAGGTGTGTTCACCTGTGCGTAAACTGTGTATTATAGAGGTGTTTGGGAGAAATGTTTTTGCTTTGCATTTCTCTACAGAGTGGTTTTAGGTCTTATAGATATGGAAGTGTGCTTATAAATTTCATGTATTTCTTCAGTTGAAATTGTTTGAGGTTTGGTGCTTCAGAATTTAGTTTCTTATATTGTAGTGTATGCCATAAGTATTTGAGTGTACTGGGTGTGTACATTCTTCAGGTGAAAGTTGTTGTGAATGAATTTATTGGATTTATAGTATTTTTGGAATATTCTTGATCATTTTCAAGCATGGCGTGTGGTCTGCAAGTCATCTTTAGATTTGAGGAAGTGTGTACTTAAGTGTTAATGGTGTTAACACAAGTTTGGTCGACCTTGGGTGTTTACACTAATTGCAAAGTTGCTTCGGTGTTTATGGAAGAGTCTAGCATGGTGTGTATGAGTGGATTTAGGTCATAGTTAAGGTGTGTTGTGGTCTTCCTTCATTCCTTTCCACCACAAGAATTTTTTTGGTGCCGACCTAATTTGAATTTGCAGAGTTGAGGTGCATAGCTGACCTTGGAGAATTTTTTCAAGGTTGAAGATGGTATAAATATGAGTTGAGTTGTTGAGGGATGATGAGATAGATGAGTGTGATGAGCGTGATGTGAATTGCATAGTTGTAGAGTGCGAATTTGTGAAGTGTAGTGTGAGATTTCATGTGCTAGATTACTAGATCTAGTGAGCAAAAGGTGTCTACAATTATTCAATAAGATTGTGAAGGTGTTGGTGATATTGTGGTGGATTTTTATGTTGCATTGAGATGGTTTTCTCATTGTAACACTCTTCTCTATCTTCTTTTCTATTATGTCAGTGAGCCTTTCTTTGTTTTGGGAAATGAGCCCTCTGACGGTGAGCCCTTTGTAATCAGTGTTGATATTACTTTATATTGTGAGTTAATCCTCACCATGGTTTTTCCCTTCTTGTGTTTTCCATGTAAATCTAGTGTTTCATTATGTATGGTGTTGTCTTGATTCTATTTCTATTATCTGATTTCATGATAAATCATTCTAATAGATTAAGGGTTAATTGGATTAATGTGGATCTGAATGTTTGTGAGGGTTTTGAAGGTTTAAGGGAAAACTGATTCATCCCACCCTCTCTGTTGCCTTGTGCATTCAATATACCTATCTCCATTAAATTTCAAACTCTATAAATAGTTGTAAACCTATATTAGGGAGAGAAAATCTAATAATTATTTGTACCATCATATATATCTCATAAAAGTATGCACTCCCTCAAGTTTTTACCTTCCAATTTATTTGTATGTAGACGTAATTACACTCCAAATCTCAAGATCCTATAAGTGAAAAAATAAGTATAATCCTCTCTTTTCTCTTCCAAGATAAAACCCACCTAATCCATTATGTAGTACTCTACAAATGCCCTCCATAACATATTTTAAATAAAAATATAATTTTCTATGTAAAATTTATGACTTGTTAACCATTCTAGAGCAATGCCTAACTTCATGGCATCAAAATTTGATAATTTTTTTTATAGCAACCAAACCTATATCACTATGGAGTGCTTGCAGAGAGCTTTTTGATGACAATCAAAAGTTAAAAAAATTATATTGTGGGAAAAAATTATGCTCCTCAAAAGAATTATTTCTTTGGGATTATGAGGTGCTATATGGTGGGACATATAACTAATAGTAAAATTGAAGTTAGTGAGCGATTACCAATTTGCGTAGGGTTGGTGGCTTGTGGGTAGAATTTGAGTGGAAAATTTGAAATCGTTTTGAAAAACGCTCAATTTTTTAAAAATTAGCTATTTGTTGGGGGTTAAGCATTGGCTGGGGGCTAGGGGCTATAGGTTAAGCCCCAAATATCTTAGAAACTACCAAACAAGGATCAACAATTAGCGATAGGGTTATCAATCCCCATATGAAATTGTCACTAGTTGGCACAGTCATTGCATAGGGGGTATAGGTGTTTGCAAATCCCCACCCCCTAATTAATTTTGAAAAAAATTAATTTAAGTTTTAAACGTGATTATATATATATTTTATTTTTAATTTGTTTTCCTTTGAATAAATTTGGAGACTATATGGTCATATGATTGAATAGGGGAGGGGCCAAATTTTTTATTCTTTTAGTTATAATAGCTAAAATTGGCCAAATTTTATGTCAATCTTCATTTCTCAAACCACTTGGATCTAAAGGTAAGGTCCATTTTATCCCAATGGATCATTTATGAAACTTACCCCACAAAAACCTCATAGAAAATAGCCAAGAAAATCCTTTTTGTATACCATTTCCATACCCTAGATCTACAAGAAATCACTAAAAGCATGTAAACCCCAAAACCCCAAATATGCAAATATCAACTTGCACAACATATCCATACCTTTAATTTTTTTAAATATCTCCATCATTTTCATGGATTTAACTTTGTATCAAATATACTCTTACAAGGGCTATACCAAATCAAGGATATCTCATATCCCTCAACCCCAACCATGGCTTTGATACCAATTTTTAGAAAAATAATATAGGTTGATCAAACCATTTCCTACATAACCTCATCAGAGAAAAGTATGAACACAATATTTAATAACCATATGCAAATACCAACACATACAACAAGATAACACACAATATACCCTAGGAAAAGCCTCAAGAGAGAAAACCCAACCTCCAAAAGCATCCTCGGTCAATGCATCATTTAGTAATAAAAATATTACAATACACAAGTACAAAGTCTCCATGAATAACTTTGAAATTCCAAGCTCCTCCAATACATCATCCATATACCCAAACATGTAATCACACATCCCATTCCATGCTTCATATATGCACTCTTTAGAAGAGAGCTCAATAAAATGATAGCCAAGACAAATAACACATTAGCCAACTATCCAACCTCAAGTAACAAATGTTTGATTTGCTTTATACAATCAAGATCACATAAAATAACCATGAGCACACAAAACCATTGATCCCACATTTAATTTTTGGTACTAATGTTTCTAATATTAAATATTTTTCCTATGTGAAACCTAGACATAGAATATCTAACCAATATTACACACAACTTTGTAAATGGACCCATTTAAATATTTAATGTGGCTAAACACACCTCCTTAAGATGCACCACAAATAAATATTTATTTCACATGTAATAAAAAAAATATTTCTTGTGCAAGGTGTACAACACCGTATTCCTAACACCATTTGTATCCTCCTTGGTTTTTACTTTTCATGTTACCACTATTATTTTTGTAGTCTAGATGTGATTACTCATTTTTTTATATATTATATGCTTGTAGATTTTGTTGGAATACCTAGTAGGGGGTTATTGAGGTAGTATCCTCTTTAACATTTCCATTTTTTTTGGTTTCATTTACACAAGGTTGCATATAGGATGGAATTATAGAAGATTGTGTATTTCTACTAGTTGAAGTACAAGAGAAAAGTGATCAGGAGGCCAAGATAGAAATCTTCATTTTTTATTTTATTTTAAGCTAAGGATTATCTTGCCCCATCAACCTCACCCAATCCAACCTACTTCTCAAGGGGAAATATTTATCCTTGCATTAGCTCAACCCCAAATTTAACCAATAAACTCCATGATATTTTTATATTCTATTTTATCCTTCGCAATAATATTTTAATTATTATTTGTAATTTATTTTTTATTTTTACTAAAATTAGATCATCGACACGAAGAATAGGTTGATTGTATTGTTAAGAAAATAACTAAATTTTATTATTATATTTTAATGTCCCTTTTTCTAAAAATAACAATTACTATTTTTAGTAAACCCGATTTTCAAAATAGCCAATCAGGACCTGCAAATAAATAAGGTAAATTGGATTTTCAAGATAAATTTATAAAATTATATTTTGGGAACAAATTAATATTTATTTTAATTCTATTATCATCGGTCTAAATTGGGGTGTTGGAAATTAGGAGTTAATTTAGAGCATTTTTTGCAAATTAAGTTGCAAGACTTCAATCGACACATGGTAGTTTGCATGGGGAATTGATGGCGGGAGTTACATACTTCACATGCAAAATTACTCTTTTTTGGAGTGGGATTTGGGTGTCATGTCCCATTTTTCTAAAAATAATAGTTTCTACTTTTAGTAAGGTTGATTATCCTAATATAGTAAGTCAAGTCCTATAGACAAATCAAGAAAATAATGTACTTTATGGTGAAATAATTAAATTAGATTTTAATGATAAATTATTAAATGGAAATTTAAATATTTGGAACCAAAAAGGGTGTGGTACTTGGAGAAGCTCAAAATTGGCAATTATTAACCTTCTTGAAATCAAATCAAAAGTTGGATTAAATGGCAATTTCTATTTGGGTGGAGGAAGTGGAGGTTCATTTATGGGAAAATGGTTTCAAGTTTTGAATTGCAATATTCCTTCCATTCTTGGCATGGATTTTTGGCACCCAAGAAGCTTTATGAATAAGGCAACACATAAAATGCAATTTCTTGCTTTTCTGGATTCATTTTATGCATTGTTTTCTCTCATAGGTTTTTGATTTTCTTCGGAGGCTGGTAAACCAATGAAGAAAGAATATTTGAGGCTGGTAAACCAAGGAGATTTGGACTCAAAGACAGTGGCTCTAAGAGTCTACAGGGGTAACTTCACTCAAAAGTTGTATTTTTGCTGAAGATTATCATTTTGGTGTGTATTTCATCAAATAGATAGGTAAGATAGTTGTTTTGGAGTGTCTAGTTTAAGGTTTTGTTGTGTTGTTGTTGCTAGCAACATTAGATACTGATTATTACAATACTTTATTGTATTTTTTATGTTGCAAACTTTTAATGAGATGCTAGATAATTTGTTTGTGGAGTTGTTGATTTTTCAGTGTTTTGGCTTTTGGGTTGTGTTACCAATGATGTAAATTTGCAGTTGGTTATTATTTCTCTTTGTTGTTGTAAATAACAACAATATAATGAAAATATAAAATTATTTTTGTGGCAAGGAATTCCTATTCTAGTTGCACAAAATTTATTAGCAAATTTGAAAGATTTGGTGAAAGTTACAATTGGCCTAATTTCTCTCTTTTTTGGATTTGAGTAAAATAATTTACTACAGATATGGAAAATTATTTTAAGAGGGATATTACAATGGTATCAGAGTTTTGATCTTGCCAAATTGTAGGGTAAATTAAGTTACTGGATGATTGATGTGAATCATGGGTTTTTTCAAATCAATGTTCAAGAGTGGGAGATTGCTACTATGAGATAATGCAAAAGAGGTTTCCAAATGGTATAAAGAGTACATATTTCTAACAAAAGATGAAAATAAGTCTCTTAAATTTTTAAAGTATTTAGAAGTCAAAGGAAGAAATATGCCTTGAGATAAGATGATCATCAAATTCTTTGAGGATTTCTAGATTTTTTCTGAACATTTCGGGACTAAAGAATCATTTTATGAGTTCTTCATATGGGCTAGAGAGGGGAAGAACTAGAGCAAGAGATCAGTAAGCTAGAATTAGAGCCATGAAGGATTGCTAAGGGAGAAGAGTTGGAAAATTCTAAGGAAAATAATGCAAAGGAAGGAGTTAATATGGAAAAGGCTGCAAATACCAAAAATCAAGAACATAAAGATTGCATCCACCGAGTTGAAGGTAAAAATCTATTGGTTGAAAATTTTAATCTAATTTCTGAAAATCATTTAGCTCAATCTAACATTAATGAAGATAAAGATGAGGAGAAAATTTTTAGTAAGGAAAACAATGAGGAATCAACTTTATATTTTGAAGATGTATGTTGGAAATGGGATCCAGAGTTGTCTAGGGATAATCTACCAGGAAGCCATATTGATGTGCATGAATTCCTGAAGGATGTTGTAGATGAATTCTTTCCTATTGATAAATTTCATTTTGAGCATTATAGCAATGTAGTATATCTTTCAAGGAAATTCAAATCGACAATAAGAGATATAAGGTGGAAATGAAATCATTCTACTCAATTATTAAATATCTCAAAAATAATATTGTGGGATCCAGGTGATTTGTACATAACAAACATGCAGGTTGAAGTTAGATGTGAGGATCTCCAAATAAGGAGACATGCACTTTCCATAGTGCATCCAAAGACTCTAAATGCAAAGGTGGATAGACATGTTTTTAGCCTCAAAGTAGCATAGTGGAAGCATGGTGATATATCCATGGAAATCGATTCCAAAGAGGAGGATGAACTCTTAGTTGGTAGCCCAAGGTATGAAAAAGATTTTTAAATTTCATATTTTTTTCCTCTTTCCATGCAAATACAAAAAAATTATCATCAAGAAAGGCATGCAAAATTAAGTGATAAAGTCAGGGGCACAATTTATAGCTTAGAGGATGTGGGCTCTTGGTTTCATGTTTCAAATTGTCCTAGCATATGGAATCACATGGGATTGGTTGAGAATTTTAACCATTTTACAATGAGACAATGTTTATGGTACATAGATCAGTCATGGGGTTTAAGTACCACTTTTGAAGACCATATTGTGGGTGATGGCCAAATGGAAATAGTCAACTTGGGATGTTTGATGCTAGATCATGGTATGAGAAAGCCAAATCTTCTCAATGTTCATTATTTTGTGACTAAGTATACTATGAAATTTCATATATTTAGCTACAAGAAAGACATGAAGGATGTAAGGTTTCAAGCCTCTAGTATTATAAAGTTAAGAAGATTGGACAATTTTTTGGGTGAACAAAAGTCATTCCAAAAAATTCTATATGTTAGTCCCAAAGGTTGCAATGGCTATTGTATACACCTAAAAATGGTCACATCTCAATAGTCTAGTAATTAATTAAATATTTTTAATATTTAATTAAATCTCTGAATTCAATCTGTGTATAAATAAATTTAAATAATTTATCTATATTTTTCATTCTTTCATTTCGATTAAATAAATAAGTTTATTTAATCACTTTTCTTATCCATTTCTTAATTAATTAAATAAACATTATGATTTATTTATATTAATTATCATGTAATCTTGGCTTGAATATTTTATTCAAATAAAGATTAAGTATTCTTCCATTCACAATTAAATATTTCAAAATATTTAATTAATTCTTCTAAATTCCGTTCACAATTAAATATTCTAAATATTTAATTAAATCTTCTAAATTCCATTCACAATTAAATATTCCAAAATATTTAATGAAATCTTCTAAATTCCATTCACAATTAAATATTCTAAATATTTAATTAAATCTTCTAAATTCCATTCATAGTTAAATATTCTAAATATTTAATTAAATTCTTCTAAAGTCTATTCGCAATTAAATATCTCAAATATTTAATTAAGTCTTCTATAGTCCTAAAATCAAATATCAAATTCACACAAAATTAAATAAATTTATTTATTTAATTTGGATTATCTTCAACAACCGTGAAACAAACTTCAAAACAGAAAATTAATTTCTTTGTTTCTGAGCAAAGTTGTTCCTGTGGCTTGAAGACAAACCTCCATTCTTCTCTCCAACCTCCCAACATCTTCCATCTTCCTCTCAACCTCTCCATCTTTCACCATTCAAATTTACCAGACAATCTCACAGCCATTGATCTTTTCCAGCCAGGCTCTTACCTGTGAAAAGCTATAAAAAGGACTACCGGGTCTTTGAAAACAGAGAAGCTTTCATACAGGAAAACTATAGTCAATCAGCCTTCCAGCATCCATAGCATTCTAGAATCATAGCATAGCATAGCTTAGCATATTAGCAATTCATATCATGGTTTATCATCTCCATATCATAGCCCCAATAGCATTCATAATCCACAGCCCCTGTGCATAATCTACAGCCCCTGTGCATATATGTATATCAACATTTCACTCCACCAGCATATAGGATAGAGAAGTACTCTCCCTTTGCATACTCATTCTGCAGGTTGCCATTCTGAGAAGCTTTGCTTACACAATCTGAGAGCAACAGCTTCAAGCAAATCACTGGAGATAGAGGACAATGGAATGATTCTGAAGAAGCTCTATTTGAATTCTCTTTTGATTTCATTTTATTTTAGCTTTCTTTAGTTTAATGTTGCATTGGTGTGTTTTTATTATCTTATTTTGATACTAAGATGTGGGCTATTGATTACTATGGTGACCTACTCGAGTACCAAGAGTGAGTCTGTTTGAACTATCTGTCATGTGTAAAACCTGTGAAAACAATTTTTGAAAAACATTTTGATCATACATTTGATGTTTAGTATAGGACTTAAGAACAACTATTCTACAACTTGCTTGATGTGTCTTAGAAACATTAATTCAGTAAAGATCATCCAAAACTTACAATTACATTGATTGATCCCATGTTAAGAGATTGGAATTCCACAACCTTTGTTAAGAAATCCATACTCAAACAAATAAAAAAGCCAAAGAAATCCCTTAGCCACAAGAAACTATTGAAGAAAAGATGATTCTTGTACCAAAGTCGAAAGGTTTTACTTAAACATAGAACCTTTATCCATCAATATCATGACTGTGTTAGAGGTTTCACTGATGATTATGCTGTAGAACCATTATACTCACAAGCTTTCTTTCAAAGAAGAGCCCTTTCTCAAAGGCACAACCACAGTCAACGTATTCATTTTTGTTATATTCCCCAACCTGCAATTGAATATTCTACTTGTCCAAATCAATTTCTACAATAGAGAACTCAATCACATTAGGCATTTCTTACAAGTCCATCTTTTTACGAAGCTACGATCAAACTTCATAAAGTGAAAAATCATCTTTTCTTAATCTTTTGCTTAAATTCCCGCCAACAGGATTTTCATCCTTCCAATTAGGGAAAAACACGAGCTAAAGACTAGAAATCTTTAAGTCATAGAATCTTCATTCTATCCTGACTTTCATAACCATCAAAAATTGCACTATTTCATTCTTTTGATCAAAAGTTAGTTGAAATTGGAGCAAAGCTTATGCCTGTTGTCATGAGATCTCGAAAGCACATAGAAAAAAGATGAAAGAGAAAGTACCACAAGCAAAATGGGTGATAATAGTGAGAAGGAAGAGAATCCATTTCATATTGAAGATATAACAGAAGAAAAACTTCAAGAAGCAGAGCAGGATCCCCAATTCCATACTTTTATGGAAAGGATTTTAGAATGAAATAAAGAATGATATTTTCTTTCATTAGCTAATCAAGGAGCTAAGTTACCTTCCGATTTTGATATAGAAGGGATTAAAGAGAATCCTGAAACTCCTTCTAATGATTTTAGTGCCCTTACTCAGCAGATAAAAGAATTACAAGGGCAAATAAAGGAAATGCAAGGGGGGGCAACAAAGAAGTATGTTTTGGATGACATATCTCCTTATCCATTTGATAGGAGTCTTCAAATGATCCCTTTTCCAAAACATTGTGAAATCCCTAAATTTGATAGGTACAATGGAAAAATTGATCCCATTGAACATGTGAGGGATTTCCAAAATATGAGTCTAGAATTCGCTTATGAAGATACCTACTTAATGCGATTGTTTCCACAAAGTTTGGGTGGACAATCCATGGATTGGATTTCTAAGATCACTGCCCCCCTCAAAACCTTTGAGGAGTTAATAAATTAGTTTATATCACAATACGCCTACAACATCCAACACTAGATAACCATGCTTGATCTTTGTAAAGTGAAACAAAAAGTAGGGGAATCTTTCACTACGTTTTTACAAAGATGGAGAAGATTGTTTGCACGATATTCCCGTCCTATTCCTGAAAAGGAAAAGATGGATATCTTCATCAATAGCCTAGATCAAGAATTAAGCTATAGGCTTAATCTTCATTGTCCTCATAACTTTGAAAAATTGATTGAAAACACAATCACCATTAAAGGGGCCTTGGTCAAAAGAGGAGTGATATAACTTGATAATCCAAGTTCATCCAACCAGAACAACAATGATAAAACAAGGTTTTGGAACATAAATAAAAATGTTTTCAATGATGGTATAGTGGATGCAAACAATCTACGAACAAGATCATCTATCTTCAACCTATCAAGTGCTTCACGAAACAACCAACAAGGAAATACCAACCAACAAGGAAACAACCATCAACAAGAACAAAACTCTAATCAAGAAAGCATGACCAATGAAAATAACAAGGATAATCTTGGTAATTTCAATAACAATCTTGGCAATACCCAAACATCAAATCTACCAAGATCTCCTTTCTTTTCAAATCGACGAAATTTTACCACTTTGGGTCAATCTCTGGAGTCTGCTCTCAAAGAGCTTCTCGATAATAAGGTTATCACCTTACCACCACAAAGAGATTTTGAGCCACAAGTCAAACCACCATCATGGAATGACTCGTATTATTACAATTATCATTGATGTAAAGGTCATAGAACAAATAACTGTCAAGCCTTGCGAAATCTAGTACAAGATTTAATTGACAATGGCACCATCAAAATTGAAGGACATCATACCAATGACGATCATCAAGCATTCAAAGATCCTTTACCAAACTATCAAAAGGGGGAAACATCAGATACCAAAGCAAAAAGTATAAACAATGTTGAAGACAACATAATCTGCCACATCTATGCAGAAGATCAACGGGTTAATGTTATCAAAATCAAGGAAAAACAAGAATATCAACAGGTTAATGTGACTATGAGAGGACAAGCAAAAGTTGTCCTAAAAGGAAGTTCATCTAAGGCAACTATTCCTCCTCCAAGTCATTATAATCTAGTTGATCAACTGAGAAAAAAATCAGCCCAAATTTCCATCCTTGAACTTCTCAAAATATCTCCCATACACAAGAATATTTTAGAAGAAGCTCTTGTAAACACAACTATCAATACTGATCTGGATGTAAACAAATTTCAAGCCATGGTGGGACATTTGTCTTCCCCCACTTGTCTTTCATTTTCTGAAAAAGATGACGCCTCTATGACACATCCGCATAATTCATCACTTTATCTTGAAGTCATGATCCATAAACATCAAATCAGATGTGTTTTGATAGATGGAGGAGCCAGTTTAAACATTTGTACCCTAAAGCTAATACATGCCTTAGGAATATCAGAAAATTCCATTGATCCATGAAGGAAAATAACTATCAAGGCATATGATGATGAAGAAAGAGCTTCTAAAGGACTAATAATGCTACCTATCAGAGTGGGACCTGTTGTGAAAAATACCTTTTGTCAGGTTCTAGATCATGATATTTCCTATAACATACTTTTGGGTCATCCATGGATTCATGATATGCAGGCAGTACCATCAACGTACCATCAATGCCTCAAGTTTCTGTATGAAGGACAGGAAATAACTATACAAGTTGATTACAATAGCACTCAAACTTGTTCAAATCTTCGAGCAACTCAAGATGCCTTTGTTCCGCACAATAGGGGGGCTCTTACTGCTTCTCCTTCCAATCTACAAGGCCAACTGCAAGAATTGACAAAGAATATTGACACCAAGTTACATTTTAAAGACAAAGGAGTAGGTGAATATTCGCTATCCCTTTCTACCTTACCTCTTTCTCCAAGGTCACATGGTCAACCAACCCTATCAAATCAAAAGATCGCAACAACCTCTACATCCCAAGCTTCTATTCCAATCACAAAGTTTGATGGAAAATTCATTAAAGCTAACACCACTGAGGAAGAAGCTGAAGATAGGGACATCCTAAGCTGGCTATACAAAGATGAAGATGAATCTGTCTTGCACATCAAGTTACCTACCGAACAATATGGAAAGGGGTATACCATCATGCAAAGAATGGGCTATGAAGGAAATGGTCCTATAGGAAAAGAAAAGAAGGAATCATTGAGCCAATTCAACCTATTTTGATACATCCAAAAGATAAAATATGACTTGGATATGGTAAGGATACAAAAGAGTCAACATCACAACAAGCACACATAACTCATGAAGGAGAATCAATTTCAAATAAACCCCATGAATATGTCACTCTACAAAAATTTTATGGATCAGTTTTCCAATTGCAGAAAAGTTCAGACACTGATTCCAATGAATACGAATGGGATGATGATGTGATGATACATTATTAACAGAGAAAAGGGTGGATGTCATACACAAATTTGCACCCATGTTCTTACAAGGGGAGGGCTCAAGGCCTCCACTTGATTATGTTTTACAAAGCGATCATGACTCAAGTGAGGATGATTCAGATTTTAATGAGATTGATAATCGACAGGAGAATACCATTATAGACCTTGTCCATCATGAAAATGACAACCATGTTATGACTTTGACAGCTCAAGACCTTACCCAACCTAATGATTCCATGCCTTTAGTCTATCCGGAACTTATTAATTGGGACAACGATGCACTTATCCATATCCCTACATTCCATGATGATGAGGATATTATAAATTTCCTTTGTTCATCTAATGAAGAAAACAATTGTTTCATCCAAGAATCTCATACTCAAGATTTTGATAGGGAGGGTGTCAAGTCTCTTAGCTGCAAAATAAATGAAATAAAAGATGGATCTATCGGTGAAAACCAAAAAACAACAATGGTAGATCATAACAAGAGAAAAATAAAGATCGAATCCGATGGTGAAAACCTTTTTGAGGCACTGAAGGATGAGAAACTTGACACTCTTCCCAAAAGTTATCAAGAAAGATCTTCTGTTTTGATTGAGCCCACAAAATCAATCAACATAAGTACAACAGAGCAACCAAAAATCTTGCAACTTGCAGCATCATTAACAGTGGAAGAAGTACTGAAATTCATGGAGTTCTTGAAGGAGAATCAAATCAATTTCGCTTGGTCATATGCTGATATGCCAGGGTTAGATCCTAATCTGATAATGCATCATCTATCTATAAATACAGGGGCAAAACCTGTGAAGCAAAAACTTAGAAAAATGCATCCACATGTTGCATTATTGGTTAAAGAAGAGTTAAAGAAGCTTTTGGATGTTGTATTCATTCGGACTATTGATTATGCAGAATGGATTTCCAATATTGTACCTATTTCAAAGCTAGATGGAAGGATTAGAATTTGTATAGATTTTAGAGATTTGAACAAAGCATGTCCCAAAGATGACTTCCCTTTGCCAAACATAGATAAGATTATTGATTTAACTGCTGGTCATGCAATGTATTCATTAATGGATGGATTTTCAAGATACAACCAGATAAATATTACACCAGAGGATCAAGATAAAATAGTGTTCACGTGCCCTTGGGGTACCTATTGTTGGAATGTCATGCCATTTGGGCTTAAAAATGTAGGAGCGACTTATCAAAGAGCAATGACCACCATTTTCCATGACATGATGTACACCTTCATGGAAGACTATGTGGATGACTTATTGGCCAAATCTAACACAAGAGAAGGACATCTAGAAATCTTGTCAAAGATCTTTATCAGAATGGAGAAGTTTAATGTTTGACTCAATCCAAAGAAATGTGTCTTTGGAGTTAAATCTGGAAAAGTCCTGGGATACATTGTTTCAGAAAAAAGGCATAGAGGTTGATCCAAAAAAGTACAAGCTATAATGGACATGCCGCCACCACGAAATATCAGTCAACTTTGATCACTGCAAGGACAACTACAATCCATCAGGAGGTTTATAGCTCAACTGCCAGACAAAAGCTTACCATTTACACATCTATTGCATAAAAATGTCCCATTCAAATGGGAAGAAAAGTGTGAAGCAACATTCAATCAGATCAAGCAATATCTTATGAATCCACTAGTCCTAATTCCACCTATTCCAGGAGAGCCACTCATACTCTATATTTCAGCAACAAAAGTATCTTTGGGAGCGTTACTTGCATAGGAGGATTCTACAGGAAAAGAAAGAGCCATATACTATATCAACAGAACATTAACAAGTCATGAACTAAACTACACTTTCATTGAAAAGGCTTGCCTAGCAGTAGTGTTTGCTTCCCAAAAGTTGCGACACTATATGTTGGCTCATACAGTTAAGCTGGTAACAAAAATTGATCCATTAAAATACCTCTTAAGCAAAGCTACCTTAACAGGAAGACTTGCAAAATGGGTAATGATCTTAAGTGAGTTTGAAATTCACTATGTAGATTGAAGAGCCATAAAAGGACAGGTCATTACAGATCAGTTGGCTGAAGCACCTTTACAAGAAGAAAACCCAATGCAAATTGAATTTCCTAATGTAGATGTCTTCACAGCAACAATTAAGAAATCATGGACATTGTACTTTGATGGATCCTACACGCAACATGGCTCGGGGGTAGGGATTATTTTTGTCACACTTGAAGGACATACCATTCTAAAATCATATCAGTTGATGTTTCCCTGCACAAATAACATAGCTAAATATGAAGCATTGCTCACAGGAATAAAGATAGCATTGGACTGGCAGAGTACGGAGCTGCAAGTCTACGATGATTCACAACTTATCATTAACCAAATCAATGATGATTATCAGACTAAAGATGATAAGCTTTTACCTTACAAGAACATGGTGGATGATTTTAAAAAGTATTTTCTGACAATCAAGTTTTCACAAATCCCAAGGATTGATAATAAAGCTGCAGATGCAATGGCTACAATTGCTTCCTTGTTACAATTATTAGAAAATAAAAAATGGTATGAATTCTTGGTGGAACAATTGTTTTCTCCCGCCTATGATAATCTAGAGACCCAAGTCATATGCCATTTAACCGGTTCTGATTTACCTTTATATGGCAAGATTTATACCTACCTAAAAAATAACATCTTACCTCCAAACTTATCTCGAAACCAAAAAAGGAATTTCATACGCCAAACGTCTCGTTATACCTTGATCATCGATATCCTTTACCGATGTGGTCTTGATGGTACGCTCCTTCGATGTCTTGAACGTGACAAATTTGAACAAGCCTTACAAGAGGTTCATGGTGGTATTTGTGGAACTCATTCAAGCGGTTTGACCTTAGCCAAGAAACTTGTTAGAATGGGATATTATTGGCCTATCATGGAGAAATAATCTTTTACTTTTGTCAAAAAGTGTTCTAAATGCCAGATCCCTGGGAATCTTATTCATGCACTTGCACATGAATTGCAGCCTTTCACTCCGACATGGCCTTTTTCTTAGTGGGGACTAGATCTTGTTGGCAAAATTCATCCTTCATCATCAAATGGACACAAATTCATCATCACGGCTACAGAGTATTTTACAAAATGGATCAAAGCTATTCCTTTGATGATAGTGACTGGTAAACAAATCTCTTCATTTATCCTGAATTACATCATTTGCCGATATGGAATTCCTAATTCTATCATCATTGATAATGGGAGGCCTTTCAAAAATTAGGATGTTGATGAGCTTTGTGAAAGATTTCACATCCAACACAGGTTCTCTACACCTTATTATCCACAAGGAAATGGTCAAGCAAAAGCTTCAAACAAAACAATCTTGAAGATCTTGAAGAAGACGGTAAATGATGCCGGTCGTGATTGGCATGTCCAATTGAATCCAACTTTGTGGGCATACAAAACTAGCATTCGTACACCAATAGAAGCTACCCCATATGCCTTGGTATATGGAGCAGAAGCGATCTTACCATTAGAAGTTGAAATACCTTCGCTTAGGGTCTCATTAAAAGGATTGATAAATGATGAAGACTACCGAGTATCTCATCTACAAGAGCTAGAACTGTTAGATGAAAGATGTCAACATGCAGCTGATCATTTGAAGGGTTATCAACAAGTTATGTCTCGTAGCTACAATCACAGAGTTAAACCATAGACATTTCAAGTAGGTGACTTAGTCTTGAAAGAAAATCCACGCAATCAGCAAGACAGAGAGAAGAAAGGAAAATTTGAACCAAATTGGCTTGGTCCATTTGTCATCATTGCAGCATACGGTTCTGGAGCATATTAGTTATCTACATCAGAAGGGGACCTATTTGAAGAGCCGATTAACAACATTCATTTGAAGAAGTTCTATGTCTGAATCAGAAAAAGTCCTGAAAAAATCCATAAAAATAAGAAAAAGTCCTGAAAAAATCCATAAAAATCAGAAAAAGTCCTGAAAAAATCCATAAAAATTAGAAAAAGTCCTAAAAAAATCCATAAAAATCAGAAAAAGTCCTAAAAAATCCATAAAAATCAGAAAAAGTCCTAAAAAAATCCATAAAAATTAGAAAAAGTCTTGAAAAAATCCATAAAAATCAGAAAAAGTCTTAAAAAAGTGCAATAAAAAAAAACAAGTGGTGAAAACCTGGCAAACAGGCACTACTTGTAATCAAAATGGGCTCCTCTATCTATTAGCTTATGTCTTGCATTCACTTTTTGACATCATCTTTTTCACATCTATCATCTGTACATATCTATCACATCCATATCATGCAATGGGAATCCTTGTGTTTCATCATGGCTTGATGAAATTTGTACATATCCACAATATTCAGGTTGTGTTTACACTGGGGGCAGAAACACAAATTAAACAAGCAAGGGGAAATAAGCTTTTAGAACATCACAAATAGACAACTGACAGTTTGACAAACCACAACATACATTGATGCATCAAATCAACCGCAACATCAAAATGATCACTCAATGCTAATGAAATCAAACAACATGGTAAAAAACAACGTTAATCAAAACACAAACATCAATGTTGATAACCAAGTTGGATGATCTTTAATCTGAATAATGATTGGAATACTTTAGGCAAAATTTGAATTGTTGGTTGATTTTCTATCATATCTCTAGAGCAATTCGATGATGTACTAAACTAGAAAAGCAAGGAAGGAGTATGATTTTTCTTTGTCTGCTGTTTGCGAGGAAATCATTACTACTATGCAAATTGGTCGCGAGACATGTTCTACTAAGTATCATTGATGACATTTCAGAATTTGCATGGGAAATGGATTAACTCTTGTCTGTTTATGCAAGCGATACTCAAGTCATCTCGGTTCAATTATACCTAGATGCTTGTATTATCTTGCTATATTAAAAATCATGAAAGCAATACTCAGGTCATCATTGGTGCTAACATACCCTTTGATGCTTGTATTAACTTTCAACATTTCAATGCTCTATGATGACACAAAAAGCACAAATAAGCTCTCAGAATGGCAATATTGTACAGATACCCTACATGGTTAGTATAGATTACATTCATTTTAGAATTTGCATTTGGCATTTATAGATTTTTCCCAAAAGCTAGCAAAGTATCAAATGTTTTGTATCTTTTTGAATAAAATGACTGAGTATATTTTGACATTCAAAAAATCATCATCACATACATTTTTCATACATATTTGCATCGGAAAATCATAAAAATAAAACATACATCATAATCAAAACATTCATATGCATTCATCAATTGTACTATCCATCATTTCATATTCATATTCATAAAAATCGTTCATCAATAGATTGCAATCATACCATATCATTGCACTTGCATTTTCGTATCCATAAAAATCATGCATACATATACATCATAAGTAGGACATCGTGAAATCATCACATGAAACATCATGCATATAGACAATAGACGCATTCATCACATAAGGAATCATCGCTACATATCGTATATCTCAAAAATGAATGTCAAAATGTACAAAAGATGTCAACTATACATCATAAAAAATGGGATCATATCAGTGTGTATACAGATGTCTCAACAGAGTATTAATAAGACATCATGCAAAATGCACTATGAAGTGCTATCCTCTGATGGTGTTGGTCTGGGACGTGTCCCACCTACACCTGATGGACCTGCTCCACCTGCCCCTGATGGACCTCCTAAAGGTAATGGCTGTGATACACCCCTGCTGGTAGCCCGAGAATGACTATGAGTAGAATGAGACTGTGTATAACTCATTCTCCGCTCAGGTGGCACTGCATCATGATACCTGGTTCTATAGAACTTTGCCTCCCGGGTGGCTCTAGTCACCTCTCTCATCATGTCACCAATCGAGGTACCTGCTGCTACTCTCTACAGACTGTCAGCTAGGGCCATGGCCTACTCACCCTGCTGTCTGGCTGTATCTCTCTTAGCAGTGACTGTCGTCAACTGTCCCTGTAGCAGTGTAACCAAGGCCTATGCCTGTGCTAATTGATCCTGTAAACTCTGCACTCTACTCTGCAAGGTAGATATCTGATTCAGTCCCACTGGATCTACTAAAGATGATGGAGTTGAATGTCTCATCCGAGGTCCACCTCTACCACCTCTACCACCACCTCTGCCACTACATCTACCACCTCTGCCACTATCTCTGCCACCTCCTCCACCACTATCACCTCCACTCTCCTCATCACTGCTATCTCCATCCCCATCTGACTCATCATCATCATCCTCCTCAGAGTCATCACCCTTTGAAGTAGCCTCTCGCTGTCGCCTATGTCCTCCTACATGTGGTCTCTCCTCTGCAGTTGGAATGGCAGGCTCATCAGGATCAAATAATTGTAGCGCAAGATGTTCTAGCACATACTGCCCATACTCTGGAGTCATCCCCCCGTCAAGAATATCAGGTCTGTAGTCCCATATCTATGCTCCCAAACTAGTGAACTCTGTTATTGCTGCGTCATATGCAATCCATGGACCCCACACTGTAATCTCCTGCTGCCGACGCGCATAAATAGAAGAACCCATAGGAATACCCTGAGGCCGACCATATTGTCGACATACTCGACCAAGAACAAACCTCTCAATAATCCCAAGAGTACTACCAATCAGATATCTGTCGGTAAAAACATAGGGCATCTCCCTAGCATCCTCTGGCCATGCCTCACAATCTACATAGGGCCGCCAACATATCGTATCAAGATCATCCAGAAGATGCTGTCAATGATCTAGTTTGCCCAGCCTTGGCTGAGCAATGATATCAGTATATCTAGATCTATACGGTCGACCGACAGGCCGCTGCCCTCGAGTCAATGGTTGCATAATGGTAAAGTGCTCCCATGCCCATATTTGTAACAGTGAACAACCGACAGCTAAACTCCAGCCTCCACCATAAACAATATGGTGTAGCTCATCATATAAGTGTGCAAGCATGCACGATCCCCAAGCATATCGTGTACCCTGCATCACCATACTCTCAAGTACACGACCCCACTCGACTACAAAACCCTTCAACCTATGGTTGGGGCACAAAACACCTCCAATAAAGCCTGCAAGTACGAAAGGTAAGGGTGCATATGAATTTGTCATCTCCCCCCATGTGATATAATATCCCGCAATCTCATCATCTCTGAATATCTGCCTCAAGGCATCAGTGCCTCCCGCCTCTCGGCCATCAAATATCACTATCTCGCCCATCACTGGGATCCTCAAGATGCGATATACATCCTCTAGAGTCACTGTAATCTCTCCTGTCGGTAAATGAAAGGTGTTCGTGTCGCTGTGCCACCTCTCTGCAAGAGCTGTCAATAAGGCTCTGTTGAGATGCACCTCAGGCATCTCAAGTAACGAGGTCAGCCCACATGCCTTGATCACATCTCTATCCGCCTGTACAAGTTGTGGAATCAATCTCCATGTCTTCGGGAATGTCTCCCGTAACTGTAAGACGCCCAATCTCTCCTGTTGAATAGGAAGAATCATCATGTCAATGCAAAATCAATATCAAATTATCATGACAAATCAGTCAAATCTGAATATCAACAATTTGTTTTTCATCATCATGGAAAGCAAATCTATCAAAATTCTGTTTGTTTTTAACAACTTTAGAAGCAAACTTATCAAGCAACAATTTGTTTTTCATCATCATGGAAAGCAAATCTATCAAAATTCTATTTATTTTTAACTACTTTAGAAGCAAAGTTATCAAGCAACAATTTATTTTTCATCATCATGGAAAACAAATCTATCAAAATTTTGTTTGTTTTTAACAACTTTAGAAGCAAACTTATCAAGCAACAATTTGTTTTTCATCATCATGGAAAGCAAATCTATCAAAATTCTGTTTGTTTTTAACAACTTTAGAAGCAAACTTATCAAGCAACAATTTGTTTTTCATCATTATGGAAAGCAAATCTATCAAAATTCTATTTGTTTTTAACAACTTTAGAAGTAAACTTATTAACCTATTTGTTTTTCATCATCATGGAAAACAAATTTATCACAATCCTGTTTGTTTTTAACAACTTTAGAAGCAAACTTATCAAACAACTATTTGTTTTTAACAACTTTAAAAGCAAATTTATCAGCTGCTATTTGTTTTCCAACAACCTTGGGAACAAATTGATCATACAAAACAACATCAAATCATGGGCGCTACATGAATCATAGTGGGTGTTGCAGAAACCTTCAAGGGCGCTACAGAATCATGGGCGCTACAACAGTTATCAAGGATGCTACAGAAACCCTCATGGGCGCTATGGAAATTATCAAGGGCACTACAAAAATACTGAAGGGCGCTAAAACACACCCTTTCACATCAAAACATGGATAAACGTGCCCTAAACGGAAAATTTTCAAATAGCATAAGTTTAACAGGGTACATACCGCGGGTCCATAGTGCGTTGGCTGTTGATGTCGTCGGATGCGCTCAAAACAGTGCTCGTGGATAGGAAGTGCCATTTTTCTCACTCTAGAGCTCAAAAATTACAATTTTTACTAGGTTAAAATGAAAAATGACATGGAAAATGACATTTTAAACCTATTTAAAGGAAAAATTGGGCGCATTTTATCATATTTTATCACAGCAGGGGCAATCTAGGTCATCCATTTTTCATTTCACATCTTTTCACGTCAATTTCTTCAAATCATTAATTTCGAACGATGAATCGACATCTTAAAAATCATAAAAATAAAATAAAATTCAAAAAATCAAAAAATTCAAAAAATTTCACAAAATTCAAAATCTTATCGATTCATCGTCCGCGAGGGCATATACCTATCAACATTCGACAATCAACATCTGGGGTAAATTTCAAAATTCTTTGAAGCAATGCATAAAACACATCACTTCAAAGAGAGGCAAAATGCATACACCTAAAAATGGTCACATCTCAATAGTCTGGTAATTAATTAAATATTTTTAATATTTAATTAAATCTCTGAATTCAATCTGCGTATAAATAAATTTAAATAATTTATCTATATTGTTCATTCTTTCATTTCGATTAAATAAATAAGTTTATTTAATCACTTTTCTTATCCATTTCTTAATTAATTAAATAAACATTATGATTTATTTATATTAATTATCATGTAATCTTGGCTTGAATATTTTATTCAAATAAAGATTAAGTATTCTTCCATTCACAATTAAATATTCTAAAATATTTAATTAATTCTTCTAAATTCCGTTCACAATTAAATATTCTAAATATTTAATTAAATCTTCTAAATTCCATTCACAATTAAATATTCCAAAATATTTAATTAAATCTTCTAAATTCCATTCACAATTAAATATTCCAAAATATTTAATTAAATCTTCTAAATTCCATTCACAGTTAAATATTCTAAATATTTAATTAAATCTTCTAAATTCCATTCACAATTAAATATTCTAAATATTTAATTAAATTCTTCTAAAGTCTATTCGCAATTAAATATCTCAAATATTTAATTAAGTCTTCTATAGTCCTAAAATCAAATATCAAATTCACATAAAATTAAATAAATTTATTTATTTAATTTGGATTATCTTCAACAACCGTGAAACAAACTTCAAAACAGAAAATTAATTTCTCTATTTTTGAGCAAAGTTGTTCCCGTGGCTTGAAGACAAACCTCCATTCTTCTCTCCAACCTCCCAACATCTTCCATCTTCTTCTCAACCTCTCCATCTTTCACCATTCAAATTTACCAGACAATCTCATAGCCATTGATCTTTGCCAGCCAGGCTCTTGCTTGTGAAAAGTTATAAAAAGGACTGCCAGGTCTTTGAAAATAGAGAAGCTTTCATACAGGAAAACTATAGTCAATCAGCCTTCCAGCATCCATAGCATTCTAGAATCATAGCATAGCATAGCTTAGCATATTAGCAATTCATATCATGGTTTACCATCTCCATATCATAGCCTCAATAGCATTCATAATCCACAGCCCCTGTGCATAATCTACAGCCCCTATGCATATCCATATATCAACATTTCACTCCACCAGCATATAGGATAGAGAAGTACTCTCCCTTTGCATACTCGTTCTGCAGGTTGCCATTCTGAGAAGCTTTGCTTACACAATTTGAGAGCAGCAACTTCAAGCAAATCACTGGAGATAGAGGACAATGGAACAATTCTGAAGAAGCTCTGTTTGAATTCTCGTTTGATTTCATTTTATTTTAGCTTTCTTTAGTTTAATGTTGCATTGGTGTGTTTTTATTATCTTATTTTGATACTAACATTTCCCACACACAGCTATATTTTTGAAAGAAAAATAGGTAAAGATATTTGAGAAGCCTTTAGAGGTAACCAACTCATGTTTGGGAATTCTTATTTCAGATTTATTACATTTATTTGTGAAAGAATATGGTGTCACAGGAGAAGGTGATTGGGCTCCATTTTTGCAAAGGTTGGATTCTATTCAGAGTGAGAATAATAAGTTGAAAGATCTAGGAAATGGATTATCAATCTATGACAAAGAAATTTAGTATTTCTTAGAGCTTACAATGGGTTGTAAACCATCAAATTATGGAGGAAGAACCAAATTGAACAAATATGAGAAGGAAATTGAAAAAAATCAGCCTAAGAGTCAAATTACAGGAGTCAAAGGATGTCACTTCTTATTTGCGTATGGTAATGACACAATTCAAACTTTAGTATCTACATGGGAGATTAAGATTACATACTTGGGCCAAGTCATGAGTACTCAACGCATATAGGAGGTTGCAACAAAAGAAGCATTGAAAGGGTTTGTGAAGGTAAGCAACACATGCTTTACATTTTCCATTTTAGATTTCTCACATAATTTTGTGAAGGAGTATGGTGTTTTAGAATAGAATAAATGGACTCCATCAATGCAAAGATGGGAACATATGAGAAATGAAAGCATGAAGTTCAAAGTTTCAGAAGGGAATTTCTATAGGTATGGAAAAATGTTTCTTGTCATTTATATTATCAGGAAGTACAATCAACATTGGGTATATGAAAAATATGAGATGAAGATGGATTGCTTTGGATTGAAGATTCTCTTGATTTAGTATGATTTGAATAATGAGCCACAAAAATGGGTAATTGGTAATATGGTTGAGGATAAATTCTTTAGAATGATTACTTCATGGTATATCCTTATCACTCATGAATATTGGAGATTTCCAAACATGATAGATTATGTTATAATCATTTTTGAAATTATGTTGGGTGATAAAAATGTGCTAATAGTTATACACAAAGAGTACACTGTCTTCCACCAAAATGTCTTATTGCTTATAGATTTGGTACTCAATGTGTTCTTGTATGAATATTGTTGTTGTATTATGTTAATGGTTGGTCCTCTACAATTCTCTTGTTTTCCAAAATCATTCCATGGAGCTACAATTAATTGTTGGGATAAGGTTCCATTAACCTTGTAAATCCCAACATTGTATTTATTCCTTTTATTATTTGTTATTAGTAATTACCCATAAGGAGTTGTACAAGATTCACTGGCAAAGGTAAAAATTATTTACTGTCCATGGTAAGTTTTAGAGTTACCGACGGTAATTACGGAGTGACTTTTACTATTGATAAATGTAAAATATTATGGTAAAAGAGGTTAGGAATTTCCTCTTGGAGAATCAGTTATTTTTGGCATGCATGACACACATCATAATGTTTGGTGGGTGCATGTAAAGAATCCATGACAACTGCATGTTGTCATAAGATTCTATGACACTATGACACATATGACAGATATGGTTGTTGTATATTTTCTCTATTTAGCCCCACACAACCATCTTGGGTTGAATGCATGTTGAAGGTATCTATGACGGTTATGACGTATCATAAGATACTGTAAGTTGCCATGCATGGATATGGGCGCCCAACTTTGGAAGGGTCTTTTTGACACTTGTACGTTGCATGTTGATGCCACTTTGATGCTTGCATGTGGGAGAGAGAAAATGGACGCCTAGGCCTTGTTGGAGATATTTTCTATAAGTATTTTCCATGTATTTGTTGCTGCATAACAGTTTTACAGGTACCAAGGTTCTGTCAGAGTGAAGGTTGAAAGACAAAGGAAGTGAATGTATTTGTAATCTCCTTTTGTGAAGGTAATACAACTTGGCCTCTTTTCTTGGTGGATTCTTTTGCTCTAAAGGGTTTTCTCCACATTAAATACTGTGTTGTGTCCTTCATTTTGCTTCTGGTATATTTCTATAATGTGGGTTTATATTTTATGTTACAATCTCCATTGATAATACACACTTAAAAGATTGCAAAAATTTATCTTAAATCAAATTTTCATTGAAGTAGTGTTGCTTTCATTTCTAACATTTGGTATCAGAGCCTAGCCAACTTTGACTCTTGGGTGGTAGTGTGGAAGCTGTAGCTGCAATGGAAGATTTGGTTGTATTTGTTTTACAGATCTTGTGTTGAAATTATGGTTGCATCCACTATTGCATCAACCTCTCGCTTGGACATTGAAAAGTTCAACAGCATGGGGTATGAGTTGTGGAAGCTAAAAAATGGAGGATTTTTTGGAAGAAAGAAACCAATGGTTGGTTGTTAAAAGGGAGAAGAAACCCAATGATGTCTCTCAAGATGAGTGGGATAGATTGGATAAAAAGGCACGTGGTACTATCCAGTTGTGTCTTTTTGACTCTGTCTTGTTGAATGTTGCAAAAGAAGAGACTGCACATAAATTGTGGAATGTTTGGGTGAGATCTACCAAGCCAAGAGTATGGTAAATAAACTTTATTTAAAATGAAAGAGGGTGAGTCGCTTGCAGAGCATTTAAATTCTTTTAAATTTTTGATGAGTTAGCTTGCTTTAGTAGATGTTGAAGTAGATGAGGAAGATAAATGTATCTTGCTTATTTTTTCTTTACCTAAGTCATGGGAGAATGTTATTCTTGCTATCATTGCTAACCTCATAGATCCAAAGGTGGATGCCCTTGTTGCAGTTTTACTGGCACAAGAACTGAGGAAGAAGAGTATGGATAGTTCAAGGGATGCTCTCAGTGTAAAGGGAAGGTCTAAGGAAAGGGGAACAAAAGGAGATCAAAAAGGGGCTGAGGACAAGTCCAAGGGCCCTTCTAAGACTCTTGGAAAGAAGAAAAGAGTTAAGTGTTGGAACTACGGTAAAAGGGGACATGTAAAGAAGGAGTGCATAAACCCCAAGAGGGAGAATGCTTCTGATAAGTCCTCGAATACAGGTGAAGATGTTTTAATTTTTGCTTGTAATGTTGTTTCTAATGATCACTGGTTGGTTGACTCAGGATGCTCATTCATATGACCCCGCATAAAGAATGGTTCTCCACATATGAAAAATATAATGGAGGTAATATATACCTTGGAGATAACTCTTCATATCCAATTGTTGGGAAAGGAAAGGTATTGTTGTGTTTTAGTGATGTGAGGATTAAAACCCTCCTTGAAGTTTATCATGTTCCTGGATTAGCTAGAAATCTAATTTCTATTTCAAAGCTGAATGCTTTGGGAATGCATGTAACTTTTGACAAGCATGGTTGTAGATTAGTGAGAGGAAACTTGGTGGTAGCGAAGGGGAAGAGATTGGGAAAACTATTCAAGCTTGAAGCCACTACAGTTTGTAATGCCTCTTATGTATCTAAGGCTAGTGCTGAAAATGCATGTATGTTGTGGTAGTGTATATTGGGCCACACAAGCAATAATGTATTAAAAACTACTAAGAATAAAAATTTGTTGGACGGTTTCTCCTATTTTGATGAGGACTTTGATTTCTGTGAACATTGTGTGTTTGGTAAATGAAATAGAAAATCTTTTCCTTTAGGAACCAATACAACAAAAGAGAAGTTAGAAATTATTCATATGGATGTGTTTAGGCCCGTGGATATTGAATCTATAAAAAAATCTCATTATTTTGTTGCCTTCATTAATGATGTATCTAGATTTACATGGATTTATTTTATGAAACATAAATATGAAGTTTTCACTAAGTTAAGGAATTCAAAGTCTTAGTAGAGAACCAATCAGGTTTAAAGATTAAAATACTAAGATCTGAAAATGGAGGGGAATATTGCTCGAAGGAATTTGATGAGTTTTGCAAACATATATGTATAATTAGACAAAAGACAACTCTATATACACCATAACAAAATGTTATAGAAAGGATGAACTGAACGATTATGGAAAGAGCTAGAAGTATGTTGAGTGATTCACAATTGGATAAATGCTTTTGGGCTGAGGCTATGTGTACTACTTGCTACTTGCTACTTGATATATAGATATCCTTATAAGGCTCTTGATTCGACTCCTTATGAAGTGTGGACAGGTAAGAAACCTTCAGTTTCACATTTAAGGGTTTTTGGCTTTAAGCCTTTTGTTCATGTGCATAAGGAAAAGCGATATAAGTTGGATCCAAAAGTAGAAAAGTGTACATTCATTGGAAATGGTGAAAATGTTAAAGGTTATAAGCTTTGGAATCCACTAACCCACAAGATTATCTTTTCTAGAGATGTTATTTTCAGGGAACTTAGAGCTATTTCTAAACCGAAACATCCAAAAGAAAAAGAAGAAAAGGGAAAGAGAGTGCACTTTGAGTTAGAGCATTGAGATGCACCTCGAGAAGAATAAATGATGGATTGGGGGGTGAAGAAGAAGAAGATTCAAGTAGTTCTGACGAAGTTGAATCTCTTGTTATAGAAGAAGTTGGTACAAATGATCATGTAGAACAACTAGTTGAGTCTCTTACTCCACCCTTGAGGAGATCCACAAGACAACAAAATCCTACTGATAGGTATAGCCTACCAGATTTCCATTGTGCATATGATTTATTGAGTACTAATGATGAACCTAGGTCCTACAGGGAAGCTATTTTTGTAGATGATAGTGAGTCTTGGAAGTTAGCCATGCAGGAGGAGATGATGGCTTTAGACTCTAATAACACCTAGGATCTTTTTAGTTTTCCCAAAGGAAGAAAGGCCATAGAATGTAAGTGGGTCTTCAAGAAGAAGTTTAGAGTAGACGGTTCATTAGAGAAGTACAAGGATAGACTGGTAGCCAAGGGCTACTCCCAGAGAGAGGGAGTTTATTTTGGTGAGATATTCTCTCTTGTTGCTAAATTGACTTCTATGAGATTTCTCTTATCCATTGCTGCAACTTATGATTGGGAGATTGAACAAATGGATGTTAAGACTGCATTCTTGCATGGAGATCTTGAAGAAGAAATATATATACAACAACCTAAATGTTTTGAGGTAAAAGGAAAAGAACATTGAATTTGAAGGTTGAATAGGTCTCTTTATGGTTTAAAACAGTCCCCTAGAATGTGGTATCAAAAGTTTGATTCTTTTGTTTTGAAATTGGGTTTTGTTAGAAGTGAGGAGGATCACTATGTTTACATTCACTGTGTTGGTGATTCTATGCTGATTATTATTTTGTATGTTGATGACATGTTATTTTTCAACAATACTAAGGATATGATCAGTGAGCTTAAAGCCCAACTTTCAGGTGCATTTGATATGAAGGATCTTAGAGCTGCCAGGTATATTCTAGGAATGAAGATCAGAAGGGATAGAGGTAATAAAAATATTTGGTTATCACAAAGTAAGTATGTGAATACTATTTTGTAGAGGTTTAGTATGCAAGGTTGTAATCCAGTTAGATTTCCTTTATTGATTGGTACTAAGCTTTCATTAGATGTGTGTCCAAAGACTAATGATGATCTTGAGGATATGTCTAATGTGTCATATGCTAGTGTTGTAGGGAGTTTTATGTATGCAATGATTTGCACTAGACCAGATATTGCACAAGCAATGAGAGTTTTGAGTGGATTTATGTCTAACCCTGGTAGACAGTATTGGAATTATGCAAAGAGGGTGTTTAAATATCTTGTAGGTACTCCTGATCATTGTTTGGTTTATTCTGGTACTGATAGTGTTGATAAATCTTTGGACATACAGGGTTTTGTTGATGCAGATTGGGTAGGTGACTTGGATAGTCGAGGGTCCACTGGTGGTTTTGTATTTACTCTGTTTGGAGGTGTAGTGAGTTGGATGAGTAAGAGGCAGCCCACAATTGCTTTATCTATCACTAAAGCATAGTATATGGCTGCTACTCATGTCTCTAAGGAGGCAGTTTGGTTGAGGAGATTGTGTACAGGTATTGGATTTGATTGTAGGATCATTCAAATTGGTTGTGATAGCTAGAGTGCTATTTGTTTGGCCAAGATTCCTATGTATCATGCTTGGACTAAGCATGTTGATGTATAGTATCACTTTGTTCAAGAGTTGGTTACAAATGGAAATATTGAGTTGAAGAAGATAAACACTCTAAAGAATGTTGTAGATTCATTGACCAAACCTGTGAGCACATAGAAGTTCGTGTGATGTAGAGAGGCCATGGGCCTCATTTCTAGTGCTTGATTATTTTCATTTGATTTCCTATGGGTTGATTTACAATGTATAATGTCAAGTGGGAGAGTGTTGGGATAAGGTGCCATTAACCTTATAAATCCCAACATTGTATTTATTCCTTTTATTATTTGTTATTAGTAATTACCCATAAGGAGTTGTAAAAGTTTCATTGGTAGTGGTAAAAATTATTTACTGTCTATGCTAAGTTTTTAGAGTTATTGACAGTAATTACAGAGTGACTTTTACTATTGGTAAATGTACAAACTTATGGTAAAAGAGGTTAGGCATTTCCTCTTGGAGAATCGGTTATTTTTGGCATGTATGACACACGTCATAATGTTTGGTGGGTGTATGTAAAGAATCTATGACAGTTGCAAATTGCCATAAGATTCTATGACACTATAACACATATGACAGATATGGTTGTTGCATATTTTCTCTATTTAGCCCCATGCACCCATCTTGGGTTGCATGCATGTTGAAGGTATCTATGACGATTATGAGGTGTCATAAGATGTTGTAAGTTGCCATGCATGGATATGGGCGCCCAACTTTGGAAGGGTCTTTTTGACACTTGTACATTGCATGTTGATGCCACTGTGATGCTTGCATGTGGGAGAGAGAAAGTGGATTCCTAGGCCTTGTTGGAGACATTTTCTATAAGTATTTTCCATGTATTTGTTGCTGCATAATAGTTTTATAGGTACCCAGGTTAGAACTGCCAGAGTGAAGGTTGAAAGACAGAGGAAGTGAATGTATTTTTAATCTCCTTTTGTGAAGATAATACAACTTGGCCTATTTTCTTGGTGGAGTTTTTTACTTGAAAGGGTTTTCTCCATGTTAAATACTGTGTTGTGTGCTTCATTCCACTTCTGGTATATTTCTGTAATGTGGGTTTATATTTTATGTTACAATCTCCATTGATAATACACACTTAAAAGATTGCAAAAATTTATCTTAAATCAGATTTCCATTGAAGTAGTGTTTCTTTCATTTCTAACATTAATATCCTTCAAGTTAAGGTAAAGCTTGAGGTAATCAATGTTCTTTTCAGTAGTGTGGACCTATATTCCCCAAGGGCGAAAGAAGCAAATGTTTCTAGAATGTGTACTTGTTGCATGATGCTATTTTTTTCTTCTCTATTGAATTCTTTCTATTATAGATCAACACATGAAGCTGAAGGTAACATCTCTCAAGTTGAGGTAAAATATGGGCCTTTTTTGTGCATTCCTACAAGCATATTTCAGTACTAGGGAGGTAAAAGAATTAATTATTTCCAACTTATGTATATTCTATTGTAAAGGATGCATTACTAGTTGTAATAGCTTCATTGAGTGTCAAAATTGGACTTGTACCATCATCATTTGTTTCAAAAATGCCAGGCGCAAATTTCCTAATGACAGTGCATCGCTAGCTAAAGACCCAGAACAATTTATAGGGTTAAAATTCAGATTTGAGAGGAGTATGAAATGATATTGCATGATGTTAATATCTATTCCTTAGCTATACTATTGCTTCTATATATCAGATTCTGAAGTTGCATACAACATCCATCAAGCTAAGGAAAAGTTTGGAACAAACAGTGTTGTTTCCTATAAGCAGTATCCCAACAACTCCAAGATAGAAAGGGTAATTGTTTTAAAATGTGAAACATAAGAAAATATAGAGGGTTTGTTGAAAAATGAGGTGTTTTATTAGCTTAATACTCTGTAAAACTTTAATATTGCTGATATAAATAAGCTTTTACTTTGTTACATATATTCTTTGTGGGTGATTATCTTGATTAATCCATTTTACTATTGTAGAATGTAGACAAAAGTTGATAGAAGAACTATATAGGATATTAGAAAGATTACACAAGATATATCGTGGAGAAACCCTTTCAGAAAAAAATCCACCAAGAATTATTCTATTATTCAATCTCTCAATTACAATAGATTCAATTCTTGCTTGAGAATGCTTCTTCTGTCTTCACCAATCTTCTTCACAACCTACAATAAAATTGATAACCAACTCTCTTCAACTTGCTTGCAGAGATAAATAGACTTTAATCAGCTTTGTAAACTCAACATGAGTTACAATTACAATGCTCAAGCCCTATCCCTAAAAGGTACACCTATCTCTTGCAAGTAAAGTTATGCTATGAAGAACAATATTAAAACATGTGCTTCATCCATTTGGGCGTCCCAAACTGAAGTCACAAATCAACCTTCATTTTGTTGATAATTCCAAAGCTCTTCCTCAAAGTTGGTTCCCATAAGTAATCCTACTTAACTGAGCCTTTAGAAATATATCAACATGCAAAAGAGGTAAATCCAAGAAATCATCTTGGGTGCCCAAGTTGGCTCCAAGTGATTTCTTGTTAACTGAACATTTACTCAACACCATTCATGCAAGAATAGTCATCCCCTATTAACTGGAGGTAGTCCCTGTTATCTGTCATACAACTCAAGTTATTAGCCATGCATTCCAAGTTAATTGAAGCTAACTACATGCAACTCAAAATAACCAACATGCATGCAACTGAAGATAACTGAACCATAACTGAACTGAACTGAACTGAACTGAACTAAACTGAACTAAACTAAACTGAACTGAACTGAACTAAATTGAACTAAACTAAACTGATTCTGAACTGAACTGAACTCATCTGAACTGAACTGAACTAAACTGAACTTCATGCATGCAAACATCAAATCCTAAATCCTAGGATCATTACATGCATTCAGAAGTGTTATCTCTTACTCTAAATAGTTAACTGAACTCAAGGGGAGTGTCACCTTACCATGTGTGCACCCACATGTCCCTATTATTTAGGAATAACTACAAATGTCAATTTCATGATTTATTTCATCCAAATATTAATCTCATCCTAATCTTAGTGTTGTTGAACACATTCCAAGAACTTAGGAGATACATGAAATAATTAATGTTTAGGATTTGCAATTAAATGACATCCTATTTCCAATAGGGTTAATCACCAAGGTGAATGGATCAAGGTGATAAACCAACTAATTTTCATATGAAACATTCAATTATGAGGGCCAAAATACGCAAATAACAATAAGAAACTAACCCTAACTGTTATAGCAACTATGATGGGAGTTTGTAGAGCATAAAATGGTGTGTACCTTGTTACAAGAAGCTTGTTTTTAGGGCACAAAGGACTCATTCGCCTTTAGTGGAAAATGGGTCCCTGTTAGGGTTTTTGAAACTAAGATCTAGGTTATTTTCCTTGATGTTTGCACTCTTAGATTCCTGCTTGTCAACTCTCAAAAACTTGTAACAAATTCTGTAGCTTCAATTTTTTGTTGTTGCAATATGAAGGTTAATCTTGCAACTTGAAAACTTTGACTATTTTTCTTCAATCTTCATCTCCACTTGATCTTCAACCTGTAAATCTGCAAATAAACATTCAAGGGAAGAAAAACTTGTTGATTATTAGTGAATAGGGGTTTTCCTAAGTCAAACCCCTTGTAGGTAATTAAACCAAATGATGAAATAAGGAAATTGAAGCATGAAACATGAAATGATGCAATGTTGATACCTTGGAAGTTGTCTTGGAAAATAAATCTGCAATCTAACATGCAGTGGCCATGAAGAATGTAGATCTTGATCCTTGAATAAGACACAAACAATTCTTGCAAGTAGATCTTCAATGCCACATCCACTATCTTAGCTCAACAACATGTAGGAATGTACTAAACCCTTGTGATCATGATGATATGATCTTGAATTGCTGCAATAAAACCTTGATGATCTTCCTTGAAATGCCTTTGAAAATGCTCTATAATGCTCTCTTGAAGTTGTTAGGATGTCTCATAAAAGTGCTAGGAGAAACAATGTGAATTAAGCCCTTATTTATACTAAATTAAGAGATTAACCCCGAAATTCAAATAATTCAAGTCGACACCAGATCTGGAAATAAACATTATTAAAATCTCGCTAGAATGAAATTCAAAATGGGGTTCCTCACTAAGGGAGGACTCATTTTCCTTGGCATTATTTTCCAGGACCTTGCCTTTGTGGAATGCAAGAACATAAAAAACCCATGTAGAATATGCAAATAAAGGGCAGTCCTATAGAGGGAGGACCCATTCGCCTCCTAGGGAAAATGGGTCCTAGCATCAATTTCTAGGACCTCAAATTCGCCCAATTAAATGTTATGTAATTTGAATTATGGGTTTCGAGATAGATCTTCGGGAGGTGTCACGAATAAGGCTTAAATTTGAATTAAAGGGGCTAATTAACTCTAATTAACCACAATTAATTAAGAGGACCCTAGATAAGTGTGAAAGTGTGTTACAACAGTTTACAACACTTAAAAGAGGGTACAAATTAGGTACATTTTATTAAAAGGGCGGCCAAGATCAATGTGAATGTGTTACAACATATTACAACATTAAACCTAGGCAAAATTAGGTTAATTCAATGACAATTGTTCCCAAATCAAGTAAGGAAAAATGTTATTTTTTTCATTACTACAAAATGTATTAATTATTTTGGAGGATTATTCTTTTGTTCTAATAGTTTGTTGTGTTGCATAAACCAAATCTATATGAAAGGCTACAAGGAATTTTGGTTTATCCTTCTTGGTGACCGTGCACATACATAATTTTGGAGAAAGATTGAAAGGGAGAGATTGTTAATTGAAGAAGATGCTAAGCATGCTACATGTACATAGGAAATATGGGATATGAGGATTTATATTAAATATTGATGTCATGATATTACACAACACATTAACGTTTTTTAGGGATTCTTGAGGATTCTTAAGAGGAAGAAGCAAATTCATGCAAATACATGATCAAGGCTTGGTATGCAGTTTGGTATGATTGATCAACTTGGCTACATGATCTTGGAGATATCTATTTACAGTTGCTTGAGGAAAATAAATTTTGGGAAGGGAGGACTTGTCATGTCCCCCTTTTCTAAAAATATTCTTTTTTTTCTAAAAATAGCAGTTTGTATTTTTAGTAAGGCTGATTATCCTAATATATTAAGTCAAGTCTTGCAGACAAACCGGGAAAATAATGTACTTTATGGTGAAAAATTAAATCAGATTTTAATGACAAATTATTAAATGGAAATTTAAATATTTGGATCTAAAAAGGGTGTGGGACTTGGAGAAGCTCAAAATTGGCAGTTATTAACCTTCTTGAAATCAAATCAAAAGTTGGATTAAATGGCAATTTCTATTTGGGTGGAGGAAGTGAAGGTTCATTTATGGAAAAGTGGTTTCAAATTTTGAACTGTAAGATTCCTTCCATTCTTGGCATGGACTTTTGGGGCCCAAGAAGCTTCATCAAGAAGGAAACACATAAAATGCAATATCTTGCTTTTTTGGATTCATTTTATGCATTGTTTTCTCTCACAGGTTTTTGATTTCCTTCAGAGGTTGATAAAACAATGAAGAAAGAATCTCTAAGGCTAGTAAACCAGGGAGATATGGACTCAAATATAGTGTCTTTGAGAGTCTACAGGTACAACTTCACTCAAAAATTGTATTTGTGTTGAAGATTATCTTTTTGTTGTGCATTTCATTAAATAGATTGTTGAGATAGTTGTTTTGGAGTGTGTAGTTTGAGGTTTTGTTGTGTTGTTGTTGCTAGCAGCATTAGATACTGATTATTACAATACTTTAATTTATTTTTTTTGTTGCAAAATTTTAATGAGATGCTGAATAGTTTTTATGTGGAGTTGTTGATTTTTCAGTGTTTTGGCTTCTGGGTTGTTTTACCAATGATGTAAATTTGCAACTGGTTACTATTTTTGTTTGATGATTTAAATAACAAAAATATAGTGAAAATATCAACTTATTTTTGTGGCAAGGAATTCCTATTCTAGTTGCATAACATTTATTAGCAAATTTGAAAGATTTGGTGAAAATTACAATATATCCGATTTCTCTCTTTTTGGATTTGAGTAAAATAATTTGTTGCAGATTTGGAAAATTGTTTTAAGAGGGATATTACATTGGGCACCCAAGATGTTTCCTAAAAAAGGGAACACATAAAGTAAAATTTCTTGCATTTTGGTTTCATGCTATGCATATTTTCTTTACAAGTTGTGGCATTTCTTCTGAGGCTGAGAAACCAAGGAAGGGAGAGCTCCAAGGCTGATAAAATGAGGAGTCTAAGGCTTGAAGGTAGTGGTTTTTATGGTCTCTAGGGGAAGATTCATACATAGTCTGATAGTGTGCTACAAAGTTACAGTTTAGAGGTTTATTTATGAATATTGCAGGAGTTGTTTAGTGTAGAAGTGTGTTTGGATGTTTCAGTTTATTATTGTTGTAGGTTGCAAAAAATATCCTTATATCACCAACATGTCTTGGTGTAATATTGCTGCCCAGATTTGCAAAGTTTGGTTTGTTGAGTAGTGTTGAGTTTGGTATCAGTTGGGTGCATTTTTGGCTTACATTTATAGGATTTTTCTATTTATTTTTGCTGCAACTGTAGTTTTCAGCTAGTTGTTGTTTATGATAGTAAATTAGATGTAATTTTAGGGTATTTCTATTCATATATCATCACACTTTAGTTGCATACCTTCTTGTGTTGGTTTTGCTCATTTTGGTGAAGTTTATCTCATAATTGATTTCACTGTTTGTTGCAAATTACATTCTTAAGGGAAAAACATTTATTTGTAAAATTTGATATAATTTCCAAAAAGGGAAATTACAGTGGTATCAAAACCATGATTTTTCCAGCCTGTGGGTTTGATCAATCTTTGAAAAAAGAAAAGAAGGGTTTAAAATGATTGATGTTGTTGATCCTATGGAAAATTTGGCAAAAGAATTGGCAACATCAGAGAAACTTATGCCAATAAAGATGAAGGATTTAGAAATTCAATCCCATACAATGATTATATCACTCAAATGTAGAACATGATGGCCATCAAAGGTCATAAACAACATTCAAATTCGGGTAGAAGAGATCTCAGGAGAAAAGGCATAAAATCTTCAACTTTTGATGGGACAAACAAGATCTCAGTCAGAGCATGGTTATTTGAGATGCAGGACTACCACTTTCTTAGTTTCATGGAGGAGAAAGTTTCCATTCAGTTTGCAATCTTGCATCTTGAAGGAGCTACTCAATTAGTGGTACCAAGGTATGAATACCCAAGCCCACATTTAAGTAGATTATTTTGATGAATTTTTCCAAAGGATGATTAATAGATTTGAACCAGAGATAGTGATAGAAATACCCGAGACACAAATTAAAGATATGGAAGAGATGGTGATGATGTGGCATAAAGAAAAATCAAATTTGCAAGAACAAATGGAGGATAAGGTGGTGCATGAAGATTCAAAGATTAATATCTATGTTGATGTCTCTTGTGGACTAGATACTGATGATAGGATCTTTGAAGTGCTTTCAAAAGATGGACATGAAAGATGCAAAGGTGATGATATCTCAAAATTATGTTTTAATGATCACTCATATCATTTCTTTGATGAGATTTCAAGTGGCTTAGAGGTTGGTTTTCAAACCAAGCCTATGAAGAGACATGTTGATGAAGATCTCAGTCCTAGGAAGATGAAGCATGACTATCTTAAATAGGTAATCATACATGAGAAGCACAATGAATACTCACACCTTGATTGCAGTAATCAAACCTCTTTTAATTAGGATCCAGGCATGCTTGCACCTAACCATGATGAGGGTATATTTTGGGATGGATTTTCCTTTCATTCCAATGTTGTTTCAAATTTATCTCAGGAGACATGCATGAAGGATAATATTGAGGAAGCTAAGGTTGGAGGTATGGTGATGATCTTGAAAAAAATCTGATTTATTTTCGCTTAGTGTTGATTTTGAGAAAAGTTATAGAAGCCTTGATTTTGATCAAAGGCGTAGAAGCCTTGGTGATGAGCATAAACATAGTAGGATTTTTAATTTGGATCCTCAACTAGATGCTACATATTTTCATCAAATGGATAAAGGAAAAGTTTATGAGGATTGGGACAACCATGGTATTGTTGGTAATAGTTATGAAGAAGGTTTTAACTTTGGCATGCATTATAATTTGCAAAAAGTTGGCATGAATGAGGAAAGTTTTAGGCAACTGCTCTTGGTGTTTGCTAAAAATGTAGTGCAATATTTATCTAGTTTTGATTGTATCAGAGTAGTGTAGTAGAAGTATGATGGAGAATACAATTTAAATTTTATACAACCATGAAGGAGATTACAATTTTCAATACCGAAACATGGGGTATGTAATGCATTCTACTTCTTGAGTACTCAAACAGTTATGTGTGTGTGATGGTTGTATTCCATGAGTTTCTTTTTACAAAATCATCATTTTAGAAAAATAAAGATTACATGTGAAGGGAAAGACATGGCCTATGGAGGTGCATCTAAAGGAACTATGGAAGTAGACACATAAATGAAGACTTCTTGCAAGGGATAGGTTTCATTGATAACAAGATGTTTGGTGATGGAGGATATGCATGCTATCTCATTTTATGGTAAGAATCATAGTCATCATTTTGATATTCAAGTGTTTCCAAATAAGCATAACATAGTGTTCAGTAAAATATTCCTAGGATCACCCTTGGTTAGAGGATTCCAACATGTCATGGAGATGGAAACTAATTTGAATTAGGAATCTATGTGGGAGAATGATGTGACATACTTTGACCAAGACACCAATGTTCAGGGCTTTCAAGAGGATGCAACTAAAGAATCTTTAGAAGGGATTGAAAAGGTAAACAAATCATGTCATGTAATTTTCATTTTAGATCCATTTGTGCAAGGATATGATGTTTCAAGGGATGATATTTGGGCTTCCTTATTGCAAATGTTGGGCTCCATTAAATTTGAGAGCGTTAAGTTGACATATGCTACACTATGTGTTTATGAGTAGTTACAAGATGTCTTAAGTAAGGGGCATTCAAATGAGAAAGTATAATAGTGGAAGAAACTTAAGGGATGTGCTAATGATTTCAATATCATGCATCTCAATGGTTCATATGAAATGATTTCAATCCAAACAAAGAAAGAATCTACAACATTGGTGGGAAGAACAAAAGAAGCTTTGGTTAAGTCTGTGAAGGTCCATCTTTATGTATGGGATGTGATGTTATAGGAAATGGACTTGTTATGGTTATATTGAAAAGGAGGAGCTGCATGAAAATTGAAAGCATGGAGAGCAAAGATTCAAGAAATGGTTTCAAATTCTTCTTAAAACCACTTAGCTTTTTGAAGAATTTTACAGGTGTGAAGATGTTGGTGAAGATATTTTCAAACCCCGCATGGCTTCCCCCTAATTCAACATTAGACATATTGATGACTATCACTCAGGTTTGTCACTTTTGTAGTTGTTACATCAGATGCATGTTGTTGATTTTAGTAAATTTAGTTATGAACAACTATATATTGATGTGTTTGGAGGAAGTATCCTTGCATGATGATGTTATAAGGTCTACAATATTAGAGAGCACTAATCCATTCATCATAACACTTATTTGGAGAAGATACAGGGAAGTTGTTCTTGTGGTGCAATATGTGTGTGTTGTCTGTAGGTATCCAATGAAGTTGTATGGAGATTTCGGGGTCTTGTGTATTGGGGAATATGATGCTATTGTGGATAAATGTTATGCTATTATAGATCACTCCTTATTGTTATTTTTCCAATTTTTATCACCTTCAAAACTTGTGGCTTTAGTTTTTCAGTTTGGAGTAGAACAATGTTGGCAATATTGGGTGAATTGGTGTTTATGTGAGTATTTGATGAGATTTATATGTATTGGAGATTATAACATGTTGCTTGCTTACGTGTACCTAAAAATTTATGGTATTCCTTAAAAAAATATTCAGAGTGATGAGTCATAGAAATGGGGTGATAAGTTTTTGTTTGCAGATAGTCTTAGGAAGAACAACTTCTATTCAAATGGGTTATCACCTACAAATTAGGACTTGGGAGAATTTTTCTATGTATGTTTCTGTTGTATGATGCTATTTTTCACTCTTCTACTATACTATGGCTTTCTTAAAGGGTGCTGCCACAATAATGGGTTACACTTTTTGGGACATCCTGATTTTTGCCTGAAATCACATATTTTTAGAAAATACAATGATTTATGACTTTAAAGGTTCCATTTAAATTATTTTAATTAAAGAGGGATTGATCAAACCCCTTAGATCAAACCCCCTTGGATATAACCTTGTTAGATTTAAACCATACCTATAATCGAGTCCCCTACACCTATCAAAATGTTGATAAAAAACCACTTTTGATTTGCCTTTTGGGTGATCAAATGAATTCATTTAATATTTATGTTTTGTAAGCTTGTAGCCCTTATTATAAACTTCCCAAAAAGTATAATTTTAAATATGTTTAATTTGATTATTATATTTATTTTTTATTTCTTGTGAAAGTAGGATTTTCAATGAACATCAAGTTCTTTATTTCACACATACGAAAAAATAGAAAAATAGAGAATTTTTTTTCTAAAAAATAGATGTGCACTAGGTATTGATGTCCTTATTCCAACAAAAAAAGAATAAGTTAATTCAAATGAATACAAAAAAAGTTATGCGGGCTGAAGTACACCTCTGTCCAAATTATAATTACGCTGACTTGGAAAATTAATTAAAAAAAAATATGTAACAAAAAATTATGAAAAAATATCCATTCCCTAGATATTGGTGTGAAAATTTTGTATTTTAAAAATTAGAATTGTATCGTATCTATAAAAAAAGTTACCTGGGCCGAAGTAAACATCACTTTTTAAAAATGCTAATTAGTAGAAAAAATAAGTTATTAAAAATTACATGAAATGATTCACACTTTTTTTAAATTTTTTTTATTAAAAATATAATTAGAATCTACACAAAATATCTAACAAATAACTAGTTTGATTCATCTTCAAAACCTTAATGGTTTAGCTGCTATAGGTGTAAGAAAGTGAATGTTTGGTGAAAAATCCTAATTTTAATGTCAAGTTTGGCAAAAAACTGTAACCCATTATTGTGGGATTACCCTAAATCAATCCATGAATATGAAAGTAATATCTATCAAGTTGAGGTAAAGTATGGGATTCTCTTTTTGATCAATAATGCTTTTGACTGGAGTTATGAACTAGTGAGGCCACAAACGGGGGCCCCATCCCAAAATGGATGCACAACAACCACCACTCCCATGAGCACGGTAGCCCAGCAGGGACTCAAGACCTACGAGCATACCAACCTAGCGAGGAAGTGGGCCCTAGACACTAGTGCCTGGTATAAGGCGAGAAACCTACACAACCAATCGCCAATGGTAGCAACACTGCTACGAGTCAAGTCCAGAGAGTTAACCTTGGTGGCCACAACACCAATGCCACTGCTCATCCAATGCACTATGGGCTCATGCCCGATGAAGTATTGGATTTTTGCTACACATTCTTGTACTGAATACTTTAGTACTGTGAAGGTAAGAGAAGAGTCTATTTCCCAATTTCACATTTTTTGTAATGGAGAGTAACTGTATCTTGTATCAGTTCTACATGCAGAAAAAATCAGACTTGTATCATTTGGAGAAGTTTCAGGAGTTACAAGTTTGTCTCATCTCATAGTAGTGCATTTGACAAGTTTATTAAATCTTTTTGGGAAGACGTGTTTTAGTTAGGGTATGAGAATGAATGCATCAATTACCTACACATACAAGAGCTCATATTTCATATATGTTATTGTTAGATTCATAATAATGGAACAAGGGAATTTGAGTTCTCATTTTGGCACAATATTCTTTGGCAAAGAATAAAACTCTTCACATGTATAGGATTATGAATTAATATGCAATTTGGCATAATTTATCATTTTGACATAAGGTTTTTGGATCATTACATTTATAATTGATTGAGGGTAAGAATTTTTTTGGAGAGGGGACTTGCAATGTCCCTTTTTCTAAAAATAGTAATTACCATTTTTAGTAAACTTGATTTTCAAAATAGCCAGTCAGGACTTGCAGATAAATCGGGTAAATTGGATTTTCAAGATAAATTTATAAATCATATTTGGGAAAAAATTAATATTCATTTTAATTTATTATCATGGGTTCAAATGAGGTGTTGGAAATTGAGAGGAGTTAATTTATATTTTTTTTGGAAAATTAAGTTGCAAGACTTCAATCAACACATGGTAGTTTGCATGGGGTAACTGATGGTGGGAGCTACTTCACATGAAAGATTCCTCTTTTTGGGCATTGGATTTGGGCACCTAGGATGTTTCCTGAAAAAGGAAACACATGTAAAATACAATTTCTTGTACATTGTGGTTTCATGCTATGCATGTTTTCTTCACAAGGTGTGACTTTTCTTCTGAGGCTGAGAAACCAAGGAAGGGAGAGCTCCAAGGCTAATAAACCAAGGAGTCTGAGGTTTGAAGGAATTTTTTTTGATGGTCTCTAGGGGTAGATTCATACAAAGTCTGATAGTGTGCTACAAAGTCACAATTTAGAGCTTTATTTGTGAATATTGCAGGGGTTGTTTAGTGTAGAAGTGTGTTTGGATGTTTTAGTTTGTTATTGGTGTAGGTTGAAGAAAATATCCTTGTATCAGCAACACATATTGGTGTAATAATTCTGCTTAGATTTGTAAAGTTTGGTTTGTTGAGTTGTGTTGAGTTTGACATCAGTTGGGTGTATTTTTTGTCTTGCATTCATAGGGTTTTTCTATGTATTTTTGTTGCAGATGTAGTTTATTGTTAGCTTCTGTTTATGACAATAAATCAAATGTAATTTCATGGTATTTATATTCATAAATGATCACACTTCAGTTGCATACCTTCTTGTGTTGGTTTTTCTCATTTCAGTGAAGTCCATCTCATACCTGATTTTACTGTTTGTTGCAAATAAGGGAAATAATCTTTATTTATAAAATCTGATATAATTTCCAAAAAGGGACATTAGATATTTTTTATAAATATGATACACTAGAGAAGAGATTCCATGTCAATATTTTTTTTCTATTTTATATAATAGTTAAGATAAAACGTGACACCTTATCAAAAAAATATTTTAACCAAATTTTAATTTTAATATTTAGGTAAAAAACATATTTATCAAAATGAAAAAATAAAATCATACATTAAATTTTAGAGATATAAATATACAAAAAAAATGAAGGACAAAAATACTATATAAAGAGTGATGTCCCACTTAACATCATTTTTAAACATTATATCAATAACTAAATTATAGTGTCAATTTTATCAAAAAAAGTCAAATAACTTAAATTTTTTATAAGAAAATTTAAAAAATAAAATACTTGAAATTATTTATATTTATTAGTTTACATAATTTAAAATTTTAAAATGTATCTATATCACTTTCCATTGATTCAAGTTAAAAATTTAGATCAATGTTGGTCATTTCTTTTATAAGTGTGTGACACAAATTTGAACTTTCACCCTAGAAGCATATTATTGAAAATACTCCACAGTTGAAAAGGGGGTTATAGATCTAAATATTTGATACCACATATGTATTTTCGATTGCCAAAACTTGTTCAATTAAATTAATAGAAGATGAAACAATGTTGAATTTTCAAGAAGCAAAAATTATGGGTCTCAGTCAATAATTCTATACTAGAAATCAATGAAGGTGAAGGATTAAAAAGTTCCTCTATAAGAGGAGAAGAATTATTATAAGAAACATCATCATCATCATCATCATCATCATCATCATCATCATATAAACTTGCAAGGTTTTCTGAAGAAGTAAACTCCTTATTTATATCATAGTCATATGTTATATTACTTGAGTTACTAAGAGGTACAAGATAATCTAAAACAAAATCAATTTGGAATGGATGAATATCAAGATATCCATGTATCTCCAAAACTTTGGTCTAAAGAGCACAAGGAAACTCAATGTGTGCAATAGCACTCCAAGTGTTATCATTAACTTGTAGAAAAGTCAATCCCATGGCATGATAATTTTTAGAATTATACATAAATTTTATATAAAAAGTACCTAGTTGAAGGAAAAACTATATAAAAGTGGAAAAATATGAAGCCAACACAAGTGCTAAAAAATATCATCTCTCTATTGCTTATAATTTCCCCATTACAATATGATTACAAAAAGATGATATGAAAAAATATAATGAGCTAATATAGATCTTTGATTTACATATATATGAAACCATCAATAGAGATTAGAAGCCCCCAAATATAAATTAATATTGAAATTGAATCTCCCCAAGAAAAAATCAATCGCCAATTTCAATAATTCTCTAAGAATTGTTTGAAAGTATTCAAAATCACTTCAAAATAAAATTATGATATCTAACCCATAGAATATGGGAAAAATACATGGATGGATATGTAGCACTTGGAGATACCTTTCCAATACATATAAGAACTCCAAAATTAGATATTATAGGCACAAGATATGACTTGTTAAAAAATTCTAAAAAATTTAGGATTCAAACTAAAATAGTAAGCACTTGCTATAAAATATAGAAAAAATACCTCTACGCCTAAAATTTCTTAGAAATAGATTTTAGACACTTATAAGAAAGTAAAAAATTAATTGTTGGTGAAAATTTATGCCTCTCAAAAAGAACCTCCCTTACACAAATCAAATGGGGGGCATGCACATTATTCTAGTCGAGGATGGGCAACACCACTAGCCTAGATAGTCAATCAAGGTGGCCCTCTAGTGGTGCATTTGATGTATATTTGTTTAGTGTTAGGTAGTGCAGGGGCCATGTTTGGGTGGTAGATCTTAGTGGCATGTTAATGGCATAGTTGAAGCCCAATTATTGTGGTGATTGGGTAGCTCATAGGTTGTAGATCAATAAATCCCCCCTACTAGAAATAATCCCTCTCGGTTAAGGGGAACAAATGGATTCCATCTCGTGGAACCATGCACCAAAAATAATTTTATAAGTCAAAAACTATCAAACCATACTTATGCAAGCCATGGATGACACATACCAATGTAATTTTTATCCAAATGACACTAATTAATGTATGGTGACATAATATTCATATAATCCACACATTTTTTTTTGAAATACCACCTGTCCATTTTTTAACAAGTATAGGCTATACAAATTTGTATATATTGTATGGAAATTCTAATGACTTTTTTTTGTAGACCGACCCAAAAATGGCTAATTTTTTTGACTCCAAACCCTATTGAGTTTTATATGGATCTTTAAAGGTTTTTAGGCCTTTTTTATCCACTATTGATGTTGAATTTGTATCAAAATGCATAAAAAATCTCTTGCTAAAAATAATCTCAAATTAAGAATGGACTTACAGATCTAAAGCTTTGATGTCATGTAATAGCCACACCAACTGGCATCACCTAAAAAATCAAAAAATACTTCCAAAAGATAGTATCAAGAAATGAATGCTAGATTATACAATGAATACAATATACAAAATAAATACAATGAAATACATAATGTAAAAGAGGAACCTTTCTTATGTAGGCAAGAAGACAGATAAGATAACATAGGTTTATGACAAGTGTCACAATAATATGAGATGAGATGAAAAAATAAATGATCTAAAATTTCCCTAAGTAAACTTAACTAAGTGTGAATAGGACCTAGATAGGAACCAATTAGGTAATATACTCCATTTAACCCAACAAATTCAACATTTAAACTTATTTTTACTAAAACACACATTTTCTTAAGAAAATAATAGAACAATATTTATAAAATATTCTTTCACTTCTATATTTTATTAAACAAACAATTTTCTTTATAAATAATCAAAGTATAGTTTATTTATCCAAATACATCATAGGGATGACACTAATACAAAGTTCATGATATATTTTATGTTTAGTGAAATATGTAATGCTTGTCACACTAAATAACCATATATAATTATAATGCGCATCACATTAATAGAGTGATGTGATTATATATAACATTACAATCCTTATATGTGCATCACAATCCTTGTTTACATATTATCACATATTACTTATTTATATCTATATGAATATAATATTTAAAATATTTTACTTGAAGAGCTACTTTATTTTTAAAAATAATAATACAATAAATATTATAAGGCAACCAAAATTTTTCACATATCATGATTGATATTCACAATCTTTCATATTTTCAATGATTTTAGTCATAGAGACAGTCTTAAGAAGTATCATGATGCTAAATTGTCACTATGCCAGGGACAATCATTACAAGTGTGACATAGAGTTTGGAGACAGTGTTTTTGCTCTAACATCCCTTTTTTGGTTGTTTCAGTTTGGTTGTCTTTGTTCAAGTCTTGATGATCAGTTATGTGTGGTAATAGACAATGTTCCTTGATAGTTTCTTTATGGTTTCTTGCTCAAGCAAAGTGTATATCTGTTTTTATCTTGAATTTGTTGGATTTCAGTCATACAATGCCTCTATAGTACATAATGGCATCTTCAGTACTTGTATAGTTATACTATATTTCCCTCAGATATAAAAGTCTTTACTTGCAATTGGTATGTACTAACAGTTGTTAGAAATGGTGTGATAATGGGTTTTCTCAATGAATAGGTCTATGAAAGTTGCAAGATCTAGTGCAATACCAGTGCGATGCACTCATGGATGAGCAGTGTTTTGTAGTTGAGCAGAGGAGTGGTTATAGTGAATCACAATATCTTCTTGATGACCAATAGTTCTATTCTCAGACAGATCCATCTTGTCAATGCTTCATATGTTGGTTGATAACTTTGCTTTGCTTGAGACCTTGGTAATCAGTGATTGATTGATAACTTTGCTTGAGATAGTGGGTTATCACTTAGTAGTTTGTTTGTAACAATGTCACTCTTGTGATAGTGATCATGTTTTGTGCTCCATTGAAATGGATCTCTTGCTTGAATGCTAGATAGTCAATGAAGTGGCATGTTGGCTGTATAGTCTCCTTGCATCTTGTCTCTACAGTGAAGTGAGATTATTTTCTCTATGGATAGTATGTGATTTCATGCTTTGGATGCTAATTGCTTTGATCAGTTGAACCACATTGACTTTGATGATAGTTTTAGTGATGGATGAAGACACAGTTTCTTTGTATTGACAAAGGTCTTTCCTTGATTGACAGTGGTGATATCATTTTCTTTTCTTTCTGATCTTCTTGACAGAGGTCCAGTTACACTGGACTATCTTACATATATTGATAGTGGTCATAGTGCTATTAAAGGTTCATAATGGCAGTGCTTTGCTTTGTGAATCAGTTGCAATGTGAATAACCTTTATAGTGCATATGGAGTTTTCCTTGAGAGATTCTTGTAGCAAAGTGTATTTATGCTTATACAGTTGGGACATAGTGAGTATTCTTAGTTGATTTCTCAATGAATGATTAGTTGTTGTGTATGTCTAGTAGCAACATAATATTGATGTCAAAGATGCTCAAATGGCAAGTGGCAGTATCATGCTTGTGCATCAGAGATCAGGTTTAGATCAGAGGTTGGTTGGAAAAATCAAGGAAAATTCTAGGAAAATTGTGTCCATAAAAAGTGATGAAGAAAGGAATTTAAACTCACAAATCCCTCTCTAATTCTTCACACAAACTCAAAAAAAATAGAGAAATTGCTAAATTAAACCCAAAAATTTATGTGCACAGGAAAAACATCGATTTTCTCCATTAATAATATCCGATTACAAAAGTTTTTGTCATAAATGGACTGATATACAACAACGAAGCTTCTTACAAGCATCAAATATGCAATGTAAAACATATAAAAACATTAATATGCACAGTTATATGACCTTTTGCAAGCAAAATTCATCTCCCAACACTAAAACACCACCTGTAACTTCTGAATCTTCATCTTTGTCATTTGAAAACATTCAAGGACTATTATGAATTAGTCCAAACCTGCAATAAACACACCAAAACTCTCCTCTAGAGAAAGCTACGACCTCCTTCACTCTTCCCTCAAAAATTCACTTTCAAACTCTTTCATTGTTTTCTAATTTTTCCAGATTCTCCACCACTCTATCAAGGAGTTATTTTCCATAATTAATTTATGCCTTCCTCAACCTGGTACACCATCCCCTGTAGCTTTTTTCATTGATACAAGATTACCAATTTCCATGGATGCTCCTGCATCACAAAGTGACAATCCAGAGGAGGACATATCGGAGGTTAAATGGTGAAAATATGGAGTTTGAGCAAGTAGAGGAGAGTTGAAAGATATGTCAAGATATATAGAAAATGACAATGTGTATAAAGTATGACTATGAGGCATATGTGATAGTCCCAAGGTCAAGAGGCTAACACAGTCAAAATCAATAAGGCAGTCCTACCTATGAAAAGTGCATTTTGCATGGATCATAATGGAAGTTTAAGGTTGAGGACAGTCATAGGTGGTAGTAACAGGTATTAGTTATACCAATAGTAAAAGTGTTTAAATGATAATTTATTTTTGATAGTGAAACATCAAATACAATGAAAAAAAGAGCAATAACCAAATGACACTCTCATTATCAAGGTATCAAATGCTAATACAATCATAGCAAGGATACCATGAAAGATATGGACAATCATATGAATAAATGACTGTGTGATAGAGGATAGTCAACAGTCAAGAATTAATGATCAGTTAAGGAATAAAAGGGAAAAAGTATGATGTGATAGTTATATATATAAAGATACAACTTCAAAAGCACAGTCAAAGAAGGTGAACAAAGATAGTCTTCAAACCACATTGAAGAGGGTAGTAGTGTTAGTGTGGATAGTGCCTCATGTGTTTTCAGATCCCGTGATAATGTGATAGTGATATCTTCAGTATTTGACAGTAATATTTTTGTCTTGAAGAAATCTTGCATTGGCAGTGCTATGGTGACAGTATATTGAAAACCTTTAAACATATTTTACAATGGAAATGGATTTCAGTCAATGACAGTGTTGTGCTAGTTTGACAGTATTCTTCAATATCTTGTTGAGGGGGATATGGTGGCAGTATTACTGCAATGACAGTGATATGCTGCCAATTCACTTGAGAAAATATTGCTAGTGTCATGATAGTCTTGTGATTAGTATAAGCTCATTCAATCATTTAGATGTGACAATTTAGATTGTATGACTGTTCCTAGTTTTCATTGGTGATATATCTATTCTGCAGGGGGAGTATGATCTTATTCGCTCATTTGCAGTAAGGTGGTTCTCATTAATTCAAACATCAGTAATTTATATGTTGGTTGTCATTATGATCTCCTTTGTGATCATAGAGGAGTGAAATTTAATCTTAGAGTAGAGTACATGATCTCAACAAGTACATTTGTTGCAAAATAGATGCAATTATTGCAAAATAGATGCAATTATTGCAAAATAGATGCAATTATTACAAAATAGATGCAATTATTGGATAATAGATTATCTTATGCCAAAGTGTACAATCACACTCCTTTGTCATTGTTGTCAAAGGGGGGGGACAAATAATGCTTTGAATTTGTTGTGACTGCTTGATGATGGAGCAACAGGATGCAAAGTTTTGTATGTTGACATCAATGCCAAAGGGGGAGTTTATTGGCAATGGAAGTGTTTGTCATTGATGTTAAAGATTTTAGTGTTTGTGTTGCTTCTTGATTAAAAGTGAAGGATGTCGTGGTGTTCATGGTTCAAAGAGTTGCTTTAGGACAATGAGAGATTGAGAAGATTCTTTGGAAGATCTACCTCCCACTTGTGTATAGTCTTGAGATGAATGACTCTAGCACAGTGGTTATCTATCACTCTAATCTACAAAGCTTGAGAGAAGGATTGGTATCCACCATGGATTTGCAAAGGTCTTGTTGATACTTAATGCATTCAAAGATTTCATGGTTTTCAAACCTACTTGGTCATTCATCTATCTTGATGCATCCAAATGTTCAGTTCATGGTGTTTATGCTCTTTGCTCACTTATCATTTAATTCATGTTGCCATCTTTCAAGTTGTCATTTTTCATATATCAATAAGAGGTATGGGTTGTTGTATGCTTAGAGATTGTTGTTAAGATTTCACTTAATGTTCTTATGAAGTTTAGAACCCTAAAAGACCTAAGGTTTATGCTTTTTTGAAGGTCTTCAACGAAGTGCTATTTTTATGTTATATTTGTGAGTTGACCTGCTATGAATGGTAGAAAGGCACTTAAATGTTTATTTAAGGGTTTAAGACCTCTAATACTGAGTTTTATTTTTTATAAAAGACATATAGCATATCGACCAAAGGAAAATGGATGGTCATTATTCAATTGAACAAATGATAGGTTGAAAAGATCAAGGGTTCCTTTTTGAAGTTGAACGGTTATTATTTTTGGTTTTCAGTTACAGTTTTGACAACTGTCTAAGAACAACGAAGGAGTTGAAATGTTTTATACCAGTACATTGTGTATAATAATGATAGTCTATACTTGGAGAAGGTTACCGAAAGCAGTGGTATCCTGTTTTTGTTTGGTGATATACGCAGAAAGGTGGACATGATCTGAATATTATCACAAGTCTTTGTTAAAGTGTTGAAAATGATATCTTCATGAAGGTTTAACAAAAAAAGAAGGAAACTTGAATGAAAAAACATCAAGAGGTATATGATGTATTTGTTCTTTTTTTGCATCCAGAGGTTATGTTTTCTTAGCACATAATGATCTGCACATGGTTATTGATGATTTCCAAAGGATTGAGCTTTATGTGAGGTTGTTAGTGAGAACATGATTATGCAAATATATTTCTTTATGTCGTTTATTTACTTCAAGGCAGGTTACATTCATGAAGTGTATTATTTGTGAAGTGTGTGCTTTATGAGAGGGTTTTGAGGGTTTTGAAAGCACGTTTTGCTGAGATAGTATATAATTAGAGAGATTTGAATAACAATGATGGATGATGCTATTGTATTGTTGTATTCAAAGAAATGAGTTTAGTCTTGCACAAGAATGTGATCTAATAGAGTTCATTGATGCTTGAAGCTTAATTGGATAGTATACTACAATTTTCTGGATCTTAACTAAAGATATACTTGTATAAAAGTTATTCTTGGTTCATCAGAAGATTATAAGTCAAGATGTGTGATAAGGGGAGATGGAGTTTTGCTGGTGCAGAGATTTGTAGTAACCTTCTGATTTTTGCTAATTTTTCCTGAAGTGATGTATTTTTTCTAGTGAGGCATATTGGGTTGCTAGTGAGGCATATTGAGTAGCTAGTGAGGTAGATTGAGTAGCCAATGAAGCTTTTCCAATGAGGCAGATTGAGTAGCCAATGAGGCATAGAGTGTAGCCAATGAGGCATACAATTTGTAACTAGTGAGGTTTTTGGCTAGTGAGGCATAGTATGTAACTATTGAGGCTTAATGAAACTTATTTTCAGAGTGGTTTTTCACCCTTTAGGGTTTTCCACTCATAAAACTTGTGTTATGTCTCCTCTTGGTGGTTTTCCATATTGTGCTTGATTGGTCATCTTTTCTCAAGTATTATATTTTGATTTGCATATCATTGTGACTCCCTCAATATTCAATACCTATAATGTTTGAAGTGTTGTCAATGGGTTTCTTTGCATAATACAAGTGAGTTAAGTATTGAAATTTGATTCCTCATTAGACCACTGATTCACCCCCCCTCTTAGTGGTCCTATACTCCAACAACATATGTATTTTCTTCAATTTAACCATAAAAAATATTGAAGTAGAATACGTAGCTATGGTGGCAAGTTTAAAATTAGGTTTAAAAAAGTTTAATGAGTTAACTATTGAAGGTGAATCACAAAAGTTATGATTGTTCTTAAGAATTAAGATTTCCCAAATAAAAATCTTAGTAGGTTGTTTGAGGAAGCCTTAGAGCACTACCATCACATCACCAATGTGTCCTTTTGTTCATTGTTTTAGGAAGTTATAGGATGGTTGATGCACTTACCAATGAGGACATCACTCAAGGACCCTTCTTTGCTCTTCATAGCAATTTTAATTATTACTACCCTTCATTAGGATGGATCATATTATATGAAAATCCACCTTGATGTTGTGTGGTTTCCAATCACCCCATTTGTAGGAATGCACTTTTTCCTTTTCATTTTATTATTTTGATGTGCCACCTTGAAATTTCCCTAGTATGGTGAGGAATTAAAGGAATTTTTATTTATGATTTAAATTTAGTCCATGCAATGTTGTGTGTGTTAACATTTACCTTTCCTCCTTATTTTCATGGTGAGTTGTGGTTTTGGTATGTTGGGAATTAATTGAATGGTTGGTTGCATATTGGTATTTGCATTTTAGTTAAGGATGAATGATGCTTGAGTGTATGTTTTATGGATACAAGTAATTATCCCTAACTTGTTAAGAACCTTTATCTATAAGGGAAGGTATCAAATCATCATTTTCCTTATTATTAGGTTTCCCTCTTATTCATAATTGGAGATGGTGAAATTTGTTTAGGGTCAAGTCGATTTTGATGAAAAGGGGAAACTTCAACTGAGGTCATTAGTTCTTGTAGACTTTGAAACTAAGTTAAATTATGTAGTGACCTCGAGGGGATTATGGAAATGGCTTGTCAAGTTGGTACTACACCCCATTGGTATGGATTTATTGGTGATATTGGGATTTGGTTTTCTTGTGGCTAGCCAATTTTTGGAGAAGGCAAAGGAACAAGGAGAGTTTTTAGGCTATTGTCTTGGATGCTTTCTTGGATCCATCAACCATTTTGATGAATTTATTGTTAAGGACCTCTAGGAGGAATTTTGGGGTTTGTGGGATGATAACTTAAATTTAACCTCATTCTAGAATGATCTTTATATGATTATAAAAAACTTTCTTATGTCATACACAAATGGGACTTTAAAGGTCGAGTGAATGATATTACACTCCTTTAGTTAAAGATGGTTTTCACTATAGAAATCATTAAAGGGTTATTAATATGATATATGTTGACTCTGACTAACTTTAGTGGTGCTTGTATCTCAGCTCATACATAGGTGGTTATTATGGCTCAAGGCTATAATATGATTTTAAGGGTTTTGAAATCTTCTCTTGATGGTTTTAGAAGAGTTAGTGGTTTGGGCCTTACTTGACTATAATTCTCTATTTTATTTTATTTTTCATTTATGTGCTATTTGTTGGTTCAACTTCCTTGAGTGTTAAATTTTCTCTTCACCTCTATTCTTTTGAGGAACTTTGTATTTTTTCTACTAAAGCATTTTTTTCTCATCCTTCTTAGTATTGCAAGTATTTCGTAGATATTTTTTTTCTTTTGTTCATTTATTGGTTTTTAATTTATAATGGTCCTTTGTGAAATTTTATTTATCAATTTTTGATATTTACTAGGCAAGAGCCCCAATAGATCCCTCTCTTTGTATCCAAAAATTATATTTAAAGAGCTATTTTATTTTTGTATATGAATATTATATTTTAATATCTATTTAAACTACTAAAATTACATAAAGACATAAATAATTAAGTGAATAGATGAAAAAAGATATAATGCTATACTATTTAGTTAAGATATATTTTATTTCACTTTGAAACTTATTTATTTACTACATACACAAAGACATATATATATTTTTTAATTTTTTCTTTATGAAGAACTTATTTTATTTTATATAAATAGATGAAAAAAGATGCAATGTTATCTTATTTACTAATTAATTTTATCTAGTTAAGAGATTTTATTTCACTTTTAAACAATTTTATTTACTATATACACACATTGACATATAAATTTTAATTTCTATGGAGAACTATTTGATTTTATCTTTAATATTTACTTCATTTTTATTTGAACTATGTTAAATGAGAACAAAATATTTATATATTTATTTGCATATCTTAAGTATATAGGTATTTTAATAGAAAAAATATTTACTTTAAATTTTATTATTTTGTTGTTATATATAAATATTAAATTTTAATACCTATCTAAAATAATATACACATATGAATATAAATAGATAAGTAGATAAATTTAAATTTATATATAAATTAATTAATTAAATTTTTTACTTAAGAATTATTTTATTTTATCTATGTTTTTGATTATAAGAAAAGTAGGTTTTGAAGGGGCCTTAAAATCCTGTACAAAAAAGACCATTGTCTTTAAAGATAATAAAAAAATACAAAGCAACCACCCATCAGAAAAAAAAAAAACAAGCGAACAACCAGCGAAAAAATAGGACAAAACCAGTAAGCAATTACATATTTTTTAGAATGTCAACTGCTTCAAGATCAATAGCTATGATCTTCTCATGCATTTCCATTACCTCAACAACCTCCTTCTTAGAAACCCCCAATTTTTTCTTAGTCTTGTTGCGCGTATGGGTACATGGGCCCTTATCACTTTCTCCCCTCTTCGAGTCTTTGGGGAGATCCACCAAACCAACAACATCTTTCATCACACCTGAAGAGTCCCCTTTCCACAACCTAGCCTTTTCATTGATAAATTGGAAACCCTTAGAATTACTATGGAGGGTTGACTTACTCAATTTAACCACAATTTCTAGGTTCTCATAGGCTCTTGAAATTTTATCTTCCAAGATGAAGATTCTAAACTCAAAATCCCTCTTCAATTTTAGCATCTCATTAGTAACTGTCTTCAAAATCTTAAACAGTTGGTTTACCTAGTCCTGAATAGAAGAACCCTAAGGGTTAGTATTTACCCCAACATTATTAACCAAAGATTGAACCTTAACATTGGTAAGGTTTAGCTCATTAAACAACCATTTGAAAATTTTGAAGAAAATGATTGAACTGTCCTTCACCATGCCCAAAACATTCAAAAAATATTCCAAGTTGCAATTGAAAATATCCCTGTCATCAACCAAATTATCCTCAGGAGCATCCTAAGTGTCTTGCACTTCCTGCAAAACTTCTTTACCTTTATAACCACCATTAGGAACTTTAATTTTTTATTTAGATTTCTCCACCTCAACAACATCAAGAATACCCAACTCCTTATCCTCCTCAAGACCTTTATCAACAGACCGTTGAAGCACATCATTGGGACTCTCATCAAGATCTTCACTAATATCATCCTCTTGAGGCCTAAATTTCCTACTATCAGACTGCACCTTACCCTTTGCCTTCTTTAGACTATTACCACCAACAAGGGACTCAACTTCCTCACCCACTTCATCAACCTCAACCATCTTCTTCTTCTTACCAGAGGAAAGGCCCTCACCCTTCACCTTCAAATTCTTAATAACAAGGGCTAGGAATTTTCCTTTCTTAACCTTCTGAGTTTTAGAAAAGACTTCAGGAATCTCATCCTCAGGTCACTACTAGTAAGATACCCTTTCAACCTAGAGGGCTAATGAGAATTTTTAACCTTCTTTTTAAGCTTTGGATCAAAATCCTCAAGAGGCTCCAAGAGGACCTCTAGAGGCATCTGGCCCATGTTTAGAATCCTCAGAGGTAGAACCCATATCAGACCCCGTATAATAACCAGACTTTGACTATTTAGAACAAATTTTAGTTATTTTCTTGGGTTCATCTGAAATGGATAAGGACTTAGCATAATCCATAATGAGTAAAATTAAATCCTCATGAAGAATGGGGTTCTTAGGGTTCCTCTTAAAGTATTTAATACCATTTTCTAAGGAGGTCAATAGATAATAGGGGAAAGACACCCTCTTCTTATGTCTAAAATGGTTTAACAACACAAAATAATAACCAACAAGAATAGAAAAATGACCATCTAGAGTAATGTACCTCATAATTTCCACAACCAAATCACCCAAATGGGCTTTATGGAACTATGAGCAAAGCTGCCACATTTAGCTTTCTGTAGATGCTCCCTTTCATTCCTCTTAAAGAAAGATGCCATGGAAACATTAGAATCCTTTTTATCCCTATACACCTTCCTACCCTCAATAGCCATACTAGTAATGCTTCCAATCAACTCCTTGGTAATACTGAATTCTGAGCCAAACACCCTTAGCACTCTATTTTTCCATCCATTAACGAAGGCCTGGGAAACCACCAGATCAAATTCATGAATCCTTTCAATGTAAGGAGTGATACCAACCTCATCCAAAAGACCCCATATCATCTTGTTACTTTTGGTAGTGTCAAGAAATAGGCTCAATTTGATTCCTTTCGCCACCCATTTCGAATGCAGAGAAGAGCCACAACAACTTTAGGTATTTGCAAATAATACAAAAGAGAAGAAGCCTCGAGAAGAAGGCTCTATAGACACCTAGAATTCATGTAGAAGTACCGAAAATATTGAGAATCATCATTATCCTTAAATGCAAATCTTTTCAAACATCAACATCATTAAAATGAAACAAGCTCTCCTAAAAAAAATCATATTGCGACATGAAATTTCACATGAGAATCAGCATGTGACTTAATATAATCATGAAGGGAACCCCCTCCCTAAATATATTGCATATCATGATTGAAAATAGTTTGAATATCAATGGGAAGGGGGTCAATCCTGTCCCACACTCTAGGCTCAAGAACCCCAAAATTTATAATTTTGTTCACTAGACCATTACCCTCATGATAAATGTGAGAGATGAAACACCACTCAAAGGTATTCAATATAGCCAATGCATCAATAATAATAGGTTCAATAGACCAACAAGGGGGGTTAATTTTTTTAAGGAAATTAATGACATTTAAAGAGTCACCCTCAAGCCAAACCTTCTTAAATCGTTTAGACTGAGCTAGTTTCAGACCATGGTAGGTAGTTGATGCTTTTGCAAAGTGGTTTGTTTGGGTTCCCAAAGGGAGCACCACCACAGAAAAAAGCCTACCATTAGAGACACGCAACACTCCCCCACAACTAGTAGGTCCCAAATTATCTTTCACAACTCCGTCAAAATTGACTTTCACCCAACCAACAGGATGAGCTTTCCAAACAACATCCTTCCTAGAAGCCTTTCCTTTATTCATGGGAAGAGAAATATCATAGGGGAGGTTCCAATTTTGGAAGACAAGAGAGTCACAAGAAGAGACAAAAAATTTAGGAACATTCTAAAAAGACACCTCTGAGAGAAAAAATTCTTTGATGGTAGCACAAATTTTATAAGAAAGCCTGACAGGGGGAAGAGAGGCATCCCTATTTTTTTTTTTGTTTCTTTCCAACCAAATACCCCACACCACATGAGGCAGAATAAGATACCAAAGAAGGATTGGAATATGGACCCGACCATTGGGACCAAAGATCCCCAATAGAAGAAGGGAAGACCCAACACAAGTTCCAAAGAGAAAGCACATGGGCCCAAACATCCACCACATACCTGCAACCGCTAGAATAGTATGCATCCTTCGTAGCATCTTCACAAAGAAAACATCTATTAGGCATCATAAAACCCCTTTTCAAAAGGTTATCAATAGTGAGAACTTTGTTTTGGAAAATTAACGAGAAGAACAAATTCACTTTAGGAATCAACTTAGGGAACCAAAGAGATGCCCAAAAATTAACAATGCCAATGAAGGAAAATTGGTTAGAGAACATTGAAGAAATATAAAATTTTGCACTTGAAGACAACTACCACACCACCTTATCATCCAGGGAAAAGGATGAGATATGAATTGAAGATAAAGATTTATAGAGAACCTCCAAGCCTAGATTAATATTATGAAGCCTTTTCTAGGAACCATAAAAAATGCAATCAACAACATATCTTCCTAAAGAATGAATACAAAGCTCTCAAAAGGGAAGCACCTAGAGCTCATCTTTGAGGGGCCATTACCAATCCACCAATCCTCCAAAAAGAGAATCCTCTTGCCATTTCCCAATTGCCACCACAACCTCTTACATATAATACTTCTAGACTTAATCACGAAATTCCATAAGGCAGATCTAGAAGGGGGGTAAAACCACTAGCAAGTATATCCCTAATACAATCCACACCCGAAGATATTTTTTAGAGAAAATGAGAACCCATTCACTGTTGTCAGAGATAAGGTTCCAAAGTTTCTTAGCCATTAAGGTGAGGTTAAACTCTCTAATTTTATGGATCCCCAAACCTCCAAAATTCTTAGGCCTGTAGACATCATCCCAAGACACTAAATGCATTCTTTTCTTCTTGTCAACCGCTGACCAAAGAATTTTTTTCTGGATACTTTCAATGTTATCAACAAACTTCCTAGGTGTCTAAAAAAGGCTCAAAGCATAAATTGGGAGGTTTTGGAAAGTAGATTTAATCAATTGAACTTTACCAGCTTGGATTAATAAAGCTCCCTTCCACCCAACCAACTTAGAATTAAACTTATCAATCAAACCACACCATAATGAATCAGGAACAACATTAGAGCACAATGCGAGACCCATGTATGAAGAAGGTAAATCCTCAATCTGACACTACAAGATCCTCACAATTATGCACTGCCTATGCTTGTGAGTATTAAGAAAAAATAAAGTACTCTTTGGGAGACTAATTTTTATCCCTAAAGGTGCTTCATAATTATGCAAAATAAGCTTGATAGCTTTCACCTCTTTGATGGAAGACTCACCAAGGATGAGGGTGTCACGACAAACTGCTAGTGGGAGTAGATTTGATTGCTAGAAGGAGAAAGACCCATCATCAGACCAACATTAATCAAATTTTGTATTAATCTCCCAAGAGATACCACCATAATGATAAAAAGAGGGAGAAATAGGGTCTCCCTGTCTCAAACCCCTCGAGCAAAAAAAAAAAGGAGAGGGGGAGCCATTGATTAAGACAAAAAAATTTAGAGTAGAAATTAATTGCCTAACCAACAACACCAACTTCTCTGTTGGTATGTGGCGACTGATCATGCTATACTGTATAGCCCATGGTATACTGTACACCCTGACATGTATCCTTGCCGGGGTCTGGGGCCGGGCCGGGCCGGGCCCTGGGCAGAAAAATTTTCTTCCTACTTTTTCGCGTCATCACCGAAAAAGGGAAAAATCAACGAAAAAAGAAAAATACGATTTTGTAGAACCCAAAATCTAGAAGCTTCTAAGCTTATTAAAAAGGGGTTCGGATGGGTGTTACAATATAATGAAAAATGCGATTATTTGTAAGATTGTAATATGTTTTTGCACTGGATAATAAAATCATTGGATGGCTGCGGTTTGGTGGATGTAGCCCGGATTGGGTGAACCACGTTAAATTCTTTGTGTTATAATTTATTCTGTGTGTTTTTAGTTTGTCTGTTTTAATTAAATCTGCATTTAATTGTTAGATATTTGCCATTTCTAGCCCTAACATTCTCCCCAAACCCAAATGATTTCATAATCTTAAGGAGAAACCCCCAATCAAATTTGTCATAGGCTTTGAGGAGATCCAAATTCAATAGAAAATGACCTGCTTGTTAACCATAAAGGAATGGATATTCTCATGCACAGTAAGAATCAAATCAAGGATTTTCCTACCAGGCACAAATCCACTTTGTTGAATTGAAATGATTTGGGGAAGAACCTTTTGTAATCTCACTACCAAAACTTTAGAAAAGATATTATAGATTAAATTGCACATGCTTATAGGATGAAACTCACCAAAAGAAGAAGCCCCCAACTTCTTCAGAATAAGAACAATAAATGAGGAATTTAATTCTTTTAGAAGATTATTGCTTCCAAAGAACTCTTTCGTACTATCTGACACATCCTTGGTCACAATGTCCCAATAAGACTGTAAGAAGAACATGGGGAAACCATCAAGCCTAGGTGCCTTATTTCCTTCAAAAGAGAAAACCGCACTTTTTATATCATCATCCAAAGAGATGTGAACCAACTATTTGTTTAGGTCTTCATAGATGATGTGAGGGATGCCAATTAAAAGATCATGTTGATAAGCAGGATCCAACACATTATCCACAGTTAACAAGATAGGAAAAAGAATTCATAGCCTACATGATGTCCTCATCATTTTCTAGCACCCGATTATTGAACCTAATAGAATTGATATGGTTCAAGGCCCAATATTTTAATGTTGATAGATGGAAAAATTTGGTATTTCTATCCCCAATTTTTAACCACATAACCCATGACCTTTGTTTCCAAAATTCTTCCTCCTTAGCAATAATGTTATGCAACCTAGAGAGAAGAAGATTCTCACATTGAATAAGAGCAGGATCATAACCAACCAACTGAATAGAATACTAAATAGTTTGAAGCTCCTCTTGGATAAAAGATTTATCATAAAATATATAACCAAATGAAGACCTATTCCACTTTTGAACATTGAATTTGACATTAGAATTTTTTTTTTGCACCCTAAACATAGCAAAACCAGCAACTCAAATGCTCCACCAATCTTTGAATTTTATCCTTAAGCTTAGGATGACAGGTCCGCATTTTCTCAAACCTGAAAGAAAAGTGTTTCCTTCTACCCAATAGTTTCACCGAAAGGGAAAGAGGAAAGTGATCAGATCCCAACCCAGTTAGGGTAGAGAGAGAACAATAATATGAAAGAAACCAATCCAAATAAAGAAGATCCCGATCAAGCTTAACCTGAATAAGAGCCTCACCAAATATTCTATTAGTCCAAGTATAAGAGGCTCCTTGAAGATCCAAATCCAATAGGGCATTATCATTAATAAGATTCATAAGATCAATCCTACTATCATCTACAATTTGGGACTTCCATTATTCTCAAACTCATTTAAGGGGGTATTAAAATCCCCCATAACCAACTAGTTATTGAAAGAAAAATGAGATTTAAAAGAACTTATACTTTCCAAAAATTTCTTCCTGGCACCCTTGCTATTGGGAGCATAAATATTAGAGAGAGTCTAAGAAAAATTATCCTGAACATTCTTGAAAGAAGTAGCCACATGATTAAAGTCTTCAAAAATAGCCAAACCCTGAACCATCTTGGGATTCCAAAAAGTGACAATATCACCAGACACACCCACTACCTCAGAACAGTGAAGACCACAATATTTGAAGAGCCTATTCTTGATTTTACTTAGCTTATCAACCCCCATTTTAGTTTTCTAAATAAAAATAATATTAGGTCTATGATCCCTTACCAATTTAGAAAGGAGATCATGTTTGTGAGAGTTATTTAACCCTCTCAAGTTCTAAGGGATTATCTTCATGAGAACTTATGAGGAGTTCCCTTTTAGCACATATCAGGTAAATTCCTCTGAGTACCATCAACTATATCCATTTTTCTTTCCTTATCCTGAGTAACTTGGGAAGGAGGTCAACCCTTTCCTCTCAGCTCTGAACCGTAGTCAAATCTTTGTCTATTTCTAGTAGAAACTCCCAGAGGGGGAGAGTGTTTCTTTTTGTTTCTACCTTTCACCATTATAAAAGGAGGATCAACTTGATTACCACATTCCACCTAAGAATATTTTCTATTCAAACATTTGCCTTCATATCCTTCCACCAAAGAGGAAAAAACATTAACCATAGGGGGCGACCTCAAACCACTATTCTCCTAGACTGCTAAAGGGGAATCAACCTTGCACTCCTTAATAGAGATCAAATGTCCCGATAGATCCTTACAAGGAGAGAACAAATCAAAAACCACATAACCATTCTCCATCTCCTTAGCTCCCTTAGATTAAGGAAGAACCAACTCATTAGAGATCTCATTTTGAACTTGACTAGACTCATAATCCAAACTATGCTTCTCTGGAGAAATATCCAGTAGTGCTTCCTCCTTGTTATCAAAGAGAGACTCCACATTACCACTGAAACCTTGTTGGAAACCATAGGTTCCTCAACCCGCTCCTTCTCCCTCCATTCCTTCACCAGTCTGACCAACTCTAGTCTGACCACACCCAATCTTTTCAGCAACAAGAATCTCTAGCTTAGAAGAGGATGAGGAGATGTGCAAAAGGTAAGGAACCTTGGGGGGCCCTTTCTCACCCGGGCACACATTCTCCAAAAATGGAGACCCACACCGCTTACCATCAACCAAAGAACCAACTGACATCACACCACCATTAGAAAATTATCCACCATTAATTCCAACTGCTGCACTAGGACTTCTCGCCTTCATTGAATTTGAAAAAACTGCATCGCCACCACTTGAGGAGAGCTCCATTCATCTATATTTCTATTTATATATGTTAGCACATACCTTTGGTACACAATTATTTTAAAAGATAGTTCTATTTTTTTTGTGGCTAGATAAAAAGCTGGGTAGGGCCAACACCCAATTATATTAGAATATCAAAGATTACATAGTTTATATGTTACATACCAACACACAACCTACACCTCCATGACTACTTACAACTGCTTCCAATTACAGACATAATGGCATACCACTAAAAAAGAACAACCCCCAGGACTATAAACAACAAACCCCCCAAGAATGCAAACTACCACTACCAGCTATTACCAAGAAGGTAGAATTCAACATAAACAGAGCAGTCCATGTGCCACTTCAATGCCAACCCTCCTTATTCACCACATAGAGCTCTCTTTGAAATCTCATCAACCATCGATTTCCCTTCCCGATATATGTGACTAATTTTAAAATCTTCTGAGTCATCAATTAAAGTCCTGATACCAACCAACCATCTATTAATCTTCCAATTGGGGGTAGAGTTTTGGCGAATGGAATTTACAATGATCAAGGAGTCTCCCTCCAGATGAATCTTCTTCGCCCCAAGTTCCTTACCCAACTCCAAACCTCTCAAAGCCGCTCTAATTTCTGCAATGTTGTTTGTTGCAATGTCAATGTGTTCCATGCGTTCAATGATGATCATTCCCTGCTCATCCCGTGCAACACAGCCAATCCTACTTGGCCCCGAGTTTCCACCGTAAGTGCCATCAGAGTTTATCTTGATCCATCCTAGGTTTGGTGCTGTCCATTTGACCCCCTTCTGAGGATCCACCAGTTGCTCTGATATCCTTGATGCCATAAGCTTTGGGACCGCCAACCCTGCAAAATTTTTGGTCAACTCACTGTCCCAACTGGTAAAGACATTATGCTTCAAATTTGAGGACTTAATTACAAAGTTCATCACTTCTACAATATTGGATTCAATCTTCTTGACTAATAGCTCCCTTGGTGTCCCCAATTCCTTGAAGATTCTGCAGTTCCTTTCTTTCTAGATTTCCAAAATTACAATTGAGGGGGCAACCTACCAAATACATCCAAAGCAGTCTTGTTTCTTGATGATAGGCTAGCTGACAAACCAGTCCACCAACTCTCGAGGAAGGGGGAATGAAAAATTTAACTTAGATTGAATGAAGTTCTAGAAATACCCCACATATGGACATGCCAATAAGAGGTGGTTTGCATCTTCATCATGTTTCTTGCAAAGAGGGCATCTCCCCGGGCCACTAATCCTAAATTTAGCCAAGCGGTCTTGTGTTAAAATCTTTTTCTAAATTGCCAGCCATGAAAAGACTCCGGCCTTGGGCAGACCAAATTTTCCCCAAAGATTTTTTTTGGCCAATGTTTATCATCCTCAATTGCTTCCCCTATCCTATAACCAATCTTAACTTTGTATTCCCCATCCAACGACGCACACCACCTAATCCTATATTCTTCTCCTGATGCCGTCCATATTCTGTATTTCAATATGTCTGCCAAAATCACCTTTTGATCCTGGGGGGCATTTAACTCTGTCAGTGATTTCCACTTCCATCTTGGTTGACCATTCTCTACTACGAATGATCCATAGTTGTAGACTTCCTTTCCCCATACTCGAGTTGTCTCTCTAAAAATATCCTCCAAATGTGGAAGAGACTTGAGGGTTGGATGTCCCTCTAAGGAGTCCTCCCAGAACGCTACTTTTCTACCATTTTTCACCTCCCACGTGATATGTTTGGTAACAATTTCTCTACACTCTAAAATAAAGTTCCAAATCACCGAGCCTCTCGGGGGATTCTGGGTGGTGAGTGCATCATCTGTGTCAAGGTATTTCTTTCTCAAGATATGAACCCACCATTGTTCTCCTTTGCAATAAATACTCCAAACAAGCTCTGCTCCCATTGCCAAGTTCATTAGGTGTAATTGTTTCACCCCAGCCCCTTTCTCCCCTTGAGGTTTACATATCTTGTCCCAAGCCAATAATGGGAATTTCTAAGAGCCATCTGAGCCATTTCAAAAAAATCTCCTCATTAGCTGAATCAAATCTTCTTCAATTGCTTTGGGTAACTTCATGCAAGACATTGAATAGACCAAAATGGAAGAGAGAACAACTTTTATCATCATGACTCTACCAGCCGAGGTAAGCCATTTCCCCTTCCAGCCCCCAACTTCTTCCTACAGTTGTTCAGTAATGATTCCCAATAACTTACTTTGTTTACCCCTGCAAACAAAGGCATCCCTAGAAACTTACCAGGAAAGTTTGAAATTTTTAGTCCTAGAATTCTTGCTAACTCCCTTTGAAGACTCGGCTACACATTAAGGAAGAAGACTTCAGATTTGTGCCAATTGATGCTCTGACCATAGGCCAACCCATACTCATTCCATAATTTCTTGATGCACCTGGCCTCCATCCTAGTAGCAGCCCCAAATAATAAAGTATCGTCCGCAAATTGATTGTGAGTCGACTTATCTATTCCCGGGGTAACTTCTATACCCTTCCACTTACCTTCAGTCCTAAGATGTGATATACTCCTACCGAGTGCTTCTTCCATAATGATGAATAGAAAGGGTGAGAGGGGATCCCCCTGTCTAATTCCACTTGAAGATTCAAAGAAACCTTGTGCTGCTCCATTTACTAATACCTAGAATTTGGGTGAATTGATGCAACCACTAACCCAATCCACCCATTTCTGCTGAAAACCAAACTTCTTCAATACCTCCAGTAGGAATTTCCAGTCCACCAAATCATATGCCTTAAGAATATCCAGTTTGATGTTCATACTGGGAGCTCTAGTCTTTCTTGCAGTATGAATAGTTTCATGTACCACAATAATTCCTTCAAAAATGGATCTTCCTAGGGAGAAACTGCTTTGCTCCTCCGAGATGATTTTCTTGAGAACCTTCTTGAGTTGATTAGCAATGATCTTAGTTATTATTTTGTAAATTGTGTTGCAAAGAGAAATTGGTCTATAGTCTCCAAAATTTTGGGGGTCTTTCTTCTTGGGAACTAGTGCAATGAATGTGTGGTTGAAGGCCGCAAGCACCATGGCCTTCTTCCTTGATTCCTCAACAACCCGATGCACATCCTTTCTAATGATGTCCCAGAAGGCTTGAAATAATCTGGTCATGAAGCCGTTAGGCTTAGGAGCATTATCAGCTCCAAGCTGAAATGTAGTAGCCCTTACTTCCTCTAGAATGATCAGCTTGTAGAGCCTCAGGTTGTCTTCTCCATTGATTAAGGATGGAATCCGATCCAAGAAGTTCTCCCTTTCCCTTCTATTGTCAACAACAACCCGGTTGAGAATTGTTTGGAAATAATGGACTGCCGCTTGATTCACCTCTTCTATGGATTATGTTCTCGAGCCATCCTCCTTTACAATCTCAGTGATACTTTTCTTGACCCTATTAGTGATTGTTGTTCTATGGAAGAACTTAGTGTTCTTTTCCCCTTCCTTCAACCATACTTCCCTAGATTGCTGCCTCCAAAAGGTCTCTTCCTTGGCCATGATCTCTTTTAGCTCTACTTTGAGTTTTGATTCCAGCTCATAATTAGTCCCATCCATTCCTCTCTGTATCACTTTTTCATTCAACCTAGAAATTTCTCCTTCAATTCGGTATTTTTCCTTGAATATATTGCCAAACTTCTCCTTATTCTAGTCCTTTAGTCTATTTTTGATATGTACTAGTTTTTTTCTGAGTGTATACATCCAGGTATGGTTTCCCCCTCTCACTCCCTTCCACCAAGTTTCCATCAGATCATTTAATGATGAGTCCTTGAGCCACATGTGCTCGAACTTGAATGGGATGCCTCGTTTGGGAACCTCGGGCTTTATGTACAACTAAACCGGGGAGTGGTCTGATCCGAAAAAAGGGTAGAATGCTTGCTTCAAAAGAGTCTACCACTGGTCCCCAATTCCCACATGAGAAGAATTTGTCCAAATTTTCTGCTATATGGGTGAAGCCTTTTCTCTGATTAGTCCATGTATACTTTCCATTCTTCGTTTGTACTTCCCTCAGCCCCCCCATCTCCACAAAAGCTTGGAAGTCCAATTGTACCCTAGACAAAATTTGAGAGCCCCCCTACTTCTCAAAGTTATCCAGAGTGGCGTTGAAATCCCCACCTAAGATAACTTACATCCCATCCTGCGTCTGCATCCAAGCCCCAATCTCCTGCCACAAATCCCTTTTAGCATTGGTTGGTGTTGGTATGTATACATTTACAATTAGAAGAAACCTATTTTGACTGAGGATCCTACATCTTCCCACTATCCAATTCTGTTTCTCGAATACCACAGTGCATTGTAGTACTAAAGGATTCCATATCACTCCTAATCCTCCTGAAGCCCCAATAGACTCCACAGACACTCCTTCCCATTGTTTCCAACTTCTCATTTTGTTTTGGATTTCTTCTTTTTCCCATTTAGTTTCTTGTAACAAAACTATCTCTGCCTTGCTTTGGTCAATATGGTGCTTTACTAAGCGCCACTTGCTAGGGGCATTTAAGCCCCTAGCATTCTATGTAATTATCCTCATGCCTCCTCGGGAAGGACAATCTCCTTCCCATTTCTAAGTTTTCTTTGAACCTTGGCACTGGCTACAATTTCTAATTTGGATTTGTTGGATTTGGGACCCCTCTTCTTCTTAGATGCTAAGTTTGTTTTTTTCAACTTTGATTGTGACTGCTTAATTGTCTTTTCCTCAAGGATTCTAGTTTGATCTAACTTTGGACCCATTTCTTCTTTAGATTCTGAATCCCCATCTTCCAGCTCCTCCATAACATGAGTTGTATTAGGCTCTATTGCATCAGTAGGAGCCCTTGGGGTATCATTCATTAATCTTGCATCCCAGTCTCGGTTGGGATGATGCGCCGACTCCAGTTTTGAGTCCAAATCATTGTCTGAAAACTGGTCTTGAGACAACTCCTTTTCCTTGACCTATTCTACCCTCCACACCTCTTTAACTATATCCTGCTTGCTACTTTGCTCCCCCAATGCTTTTGTTGTTTCCTTATCCAACATGTCACCTCCCAAGACTCCCAAGGCCTCACCAAAACATCCCTTTTTGGAGCTGGTTACCTCCCCTCCACACATTTCTGCCACAATCAAGTAGCATCCATTTATTGTATTTCCCACCTCACTTGATTGCCATTCCATCGCCAGATATTCCACCATAGGGTCATACTCTTGTTGATTAAGTACCTTTGATTTATTTTCCTACTCTGTATGAGTTTCTACTCCTCCATCCCTGTAAAGCTTCTGGGTGAATTTGTTTTCTCTATCTACCCACACCACCCCATTACATTCTAAATGGCCATGTGAAATTGATTTGCATAGGGGGAAAAGAGACATTTGATCCTCTCTTTCAATCTTTAAAATGCACGGCCCAGAGTTGGTTGGGATCTCAATTTTTGAGGGAAGATTTTGATGCATAGAAATCCCCAAGAACATTCTAATGTAGGCTCCCTTGCACCTGTCGATTAAAATATCATCTATAGATCTCATAGTTCCCAAACTATTCTCCACTGTTTTCATTAAACCCGGTTCCCAAAATTCAGACATGTCATATATTCTTATCTATACCAGTCCTTCCTGTAGTCTATGCTCCCAAGGGTTAAAATTCAGATACCAGTCAACCAAATGGAAACCAACACTTTTCCAGTAATGTGGTTCACTATTAAAGGCCTTCAACTTTTCCTCTGGTGTCAAGAAGATAATTGAGAAGTAGTCGTTTGCAAGGGCTCTGATTTGAATCTTGCCACCCCATTTCTCAAAGCACCAATTTTCGATCTCTCCAGCCCTGCTCTTTCCACCTCCCCATTTGATGAAAACCCCTAATTGTTTTAATATGTTTGTTTCATCTTTGATTTTTTGCATCTCTATAGGAATTTGAAACGGTGGGTTAGGGTTTCCAGTCTTCTCCGAATTCTCCATTTTTCCATTTGGGCCCTCACCTTTCTCTTTCCCTAGATCCCGTTTTGGCTAGTCTTGATCCGCTCGATTCTTGTCCTTTGTTTCACCACTTGCAGTCTTTTTTCCGCGCCAGTCGCCTATCTCTGCCCGTCCATTTGGTTTTTTATACCAGAACCTACCATTCAACCGTTTCCCAGAAACCCTTCCCTAATCCATACATTGTTCTTTGCCACGGTTACTGGGAGCCTCCATTTGATGCCTATGAAAACCCTGAGGGCACAACTAGGGTAACCCAAATGACATGTTCTTCCCAAGGTTTCTTCCAACATTTCTTCCTTTTATCCCAACAAATCCTTCCCCCTGCTCTCGGTAGAAAGGGTGACATTTGTCCACCTAGACTCTGTTCATGAATACCCATTGTGGAGTGTCTCCCGACTCCTAATGCCTGTGCATGGCTTCCTCTGACCTCTCACTTCCCATTATTCTGACTCTGCTCTTGCTCCTTGCGCACCATTTTTTCAACAAAAACCTATAAGATAGTTCTATTTTTATTTTAATAAATTGATTTATTATTATTTGTAATTGTCTAATATCTATTATCAAATTAAATTATAGATAAATAAAAATACATAGAGTTATTTTTTTATATCTTAACATTTATTTTATTTTTACTTTAGGGTTTTATTTTTATTGCATATATTTAAAAAAATGTCTTTATTTTATTTTATTGTAGATCTATTTTTCTTATTATATATTTTATTTTAAAATTTTGTTGTCTTATATTTAAAAATAAATGTCATCTTGAAATAGTTTTTCATAACATTGCCATGTCATTACACTCCACCCCTTGTTATCATTATAGTTTATGCCTCTCAATTAATTAATCTTTAATATTTTAAATCTTGCATCTCACAACTCAAACCCTCCTATCACTTGCACAACTTAGATAACTCTTATGTTCCTCCCATCTCAAAGTGGGGGTAAAATATAATAGTGAAAATTACATACCTTGCACTTACTCCATTTTCTATGGACTCACTTTGACTCAAACAACATAGATCACCCTTAATATTTCTCAAGTTTCAAAGTGGAGGATAAATGTAATGGTAAAAATTGTATGCCTTTCACTTTCTCCTTTATTTTGGACTAAATTTGATGTATTTATACATAATATAATGTCTAGTATATAAAATGATATATTTCTACATAAAAAATTGAAAATAACTTGGTTATCCATTATTTCCATCTACACTCACTTGTATGGTCTAAACCTAATACTCAATTTATCCATTTTCCAACCTAGTTAACATTCACATTTATAGAATTGACCTAGGTTAGTTTCACAACTTTCATAAATTGAACCTAAATTCTAAAATTTAAATTTATTTTTTTGTTTTTTGATATTTCCCTTTAACTAGCCATTTTGAGCTAACTTTAAAGCGTCTAATATCTTAAAGTGCATGTTAGGATCCTAGTGTATAGAAAGAAAAATTATAATTTATTATTACACATCTAGATATCATTAAAGAACAAACTTACACATTGCATCATCATAAGAGCATAATATTAATAATATTTTAGCATCTCTAGGACATACCACATGATTGCTTGCTATCTTAAATATTTGTCCCAATAGGTAAACTCAATCTATCCAAAGGTCTAACAAAGGAGAACATACCCAACCTAACAAGATCCTAAACAACACATTTATTGGCATCATCTCTTTTTAGCTATAGGCCCATTAGCATCTCTAGGACATACCACATGATTGCTTGCTATCTTAAATATTTGACCCAATAGGTAAACTCAATCTATCCAAAGGTCTAACAAAGGAGAACATACCTAACCTAATAAGATCCTAAACAACACATTTATTGGCATCATCTCTTTTTAGCTATAGGCCCAAATATCATAGTGAATCTTTATTTTTGGGTACAAAAGGTTTGTAGAGCTCAAGTTCATTTTCATGTGCACAATTTAGATATGTGCATAAAATTCAAATCAAGACAAGCAAATGTTAACTAATTTATTTCTACACTCATAAAATTGACCCTAGCTAAACTCTAGCATTGACCTAACTCTCATAATATGTTGCTTTGCTTCTAACACGTTTAAGAAACAAGTGATTCTAATTTATGATTCAAAATTTATGATCGAAATAGTGAACAACTATTTATCGACTATTAAAATTAACTAAATACTTTCAATCTTTTTAATTTGGAATTCTTTAACTTTTATCACATATTCTATCACAACTTTAAATAAGACTAATTAAATAGAATATTTTGTTATTTTATTATTTTTGCATAAAAATAAAAATATATATTAAAACAATGACATTACACAACAAATCTACTAATCATTAAAAAAATAATTAAATAATATTTCTTATTATTGTATTCCTTTATAAAAGTATTGAAGTGTTTCCAATATAATCAATGAGAGAAACCTTATTGATATTAAAAAAAAACATTGAGCTTTGCCCCACTAAGCTTTACTATTAATAAAATGTTATTATCATAATGATTTTTTATATATGATTTCTAGCTTATTTTTATGGTTGTTTATATATGATTTGTACATCATGTCTGCTTCACTAAAGTTACACATTTGGGCCCTTAAAAGAGAATCTTTATTTATTTATTTCTACTAGGTGAGAAAAAGGAGACACAAAATTTCTTTGATGTCTTTATAGACATTAAGTATAATCATATTGGAAAAAAGCAATTATATTTTTATAGGAATGGTCATCATGTCTTAAAGGTGATACTAAACGTCAACTTTAATGTTCGGTTAAGATCCTCCATAATCATTATCTATACCCCACATTATCATGGCCTAAGTATTAAAATGGTTTCAACTTAATCATGGTGAAGCACTTTTTATTATGAATGCTAATTTTATTCTTGTTTTACAAGTGTAATGGAAAATTGTATATTTGTGTTTTTTAAATGTTCGGTGTCTATTTTGATTAGAGTATTTTAAATATAGTAATAGTTTATAAGTAATATTACACAAATTTGGTTTTTTTGTTATAATAATGTTTTAGTTTTGTTATTATTTATTTTTGAAACTTTGTTTTCAAGTCTTAGATCTATTTTTCTCACTATAGAATATATTTGTGAGCGTGGAATTGATCCACGTTCTAAAATTACACATCTAAAATTTGAACTTTAAATATTCAAATTTAAATTTTATCTTGCCAACTTGACACATGTTTTGTTGTTTTTCATACTTGATTGTTGTATTTAAAGACATTCATTCACTCATTTGAAATGATGTTGGAATCCAAGACAATCATTTTGGGAACATGCTAGAATTTTTTATAGAGCTTTTTATGAAAGTATTTGAGTAGTAATTATGATAGCACATCCTTCCTAAGTCTATTGTATGCTTTCTTGTTTTCTTCAATCTTCACCCAAAGTTGTAAAGTCAATCTATTAGGGGTCTAAATGATTACATGACAGTCACAATTCAATAGATTATTCAAAGACATTCCTAAACATCATATATCCTTATTGTAGCAAGGGAAAATTCCAAGTTAGCAATACAAAGCGTAAACAAACTAAACCCTAGCTAACAATGAAGCACAATGGAATATGAAGTATAAATAAACGAAAGATTTTACCAAACCCTCATGCATTCCATGAATCCCCTTCATTACACTTTTGCATTTTGCTGTAGTATAATACTTGCCCTCAGATTTTACTTAAGCATGCAAATATGGCCTAAAGACAATAGCAATAGCAAAATATTGAAGATTTTTAAATGGCTATGGATGTACTAAGCAAGATGGAAAAATAGAAAAAGATGTCTAAGATTTCTAAGGCTTCCAAGATTGAAAAAATGACAATGATAGAGCCCTTTTATAGGCAAGCCAATTTCGAATGAAAGGCTGAGATCGAGAGACAATTAATCAATGATCAAGATTAAAAAGATGAGGCATGAGATGGGGTTAGGGCTAAATTAGAAAAAATGAAAGGTCGAGATTAAATTAAAGATAATTTAATCAATGATGGAGGTTAATCGAGACACAAATAGATAAGGATTGGGTGTGGAAAATAAGATCGACACAAAAAAGGTGATGAGTTAGAGAAAATCAAATCTTATCTAGATTTAAGTGGCCAATGACTAATTAAATAATAAATATATTATTTAATTATAGAAGATTGTGATAAGGATGAATAATTTTGAATTAAATAATGATTTAATTCAAAATTCAAGATATTGGACCAAATTAAATAACTAGAATTTATTTAATTTGGGAGAGAAAAGGCTAATGAATAATTAAATAATTAAAATAATTATTTAATTATAGTGGAAAGTGGCATAGAAATTAAATAAATAAGCATTTATTTAATTTTAGAAAGAAGATAGACTTAATTAGTGATGTAACTAAATAAATGAAATTTATTTAATTAATCGAGGGGGAATAAAGATATGAATGATTTTTTTTTTTTTAAAAAGGAGGGTAAAAACTTTATTGAATCATAACATCAATACAAAGTCCAAAGAAAGAAGCCACAAGGGGCCAAAAACAACAAGAATTAATTCACACCCAAGAAGCACCTCATATCCTCAGCAACCCACTCCTCAAGAACAGGGGCCATATCAGCAGGGAGATTGCCCCAATCATCCACAGACCAAGAATCAGTCTTTTCTGATGCCCATCTAGCCAGCCCATCAACCACCCTATTCCACTCCCGTGGAATATGGCAGAAAACAATGGACTCCAAGGTAGAGCACAGAGAAATAATATGTTTGACAACCACAACTAGCTGCCAATTCGCATCCTCCAAATTTTGATTATTCAACATATCAATAACCACCTGAGAATCAGCTTCACAAACAATCCGCTGCCATCCAAGGGCAACCGCACACTCAATCGCCAAGAGAATAACACTTGCCTCCATAAGATTATTAGTTTGAAAACCACGATACATAGAAAAGAAGAAAACCACCACTCCAAGGCTGTCTCTACCAATACCACCAACCCCAGCATGCCCAGGGTTACCCCTAGACGACCCATCCATATTAATTTTCAACTCCCCTAGAGCAGGCGGGAACCAAAAGCCCTCACGAGCAACCCTCTCACGCCCTCGCCTACGATGCACTTTGCTCAAAATACTCTTCTCCCCTGTGGCAAGACCCAGGGCATTTACAACACCCAAGTCCCCAGGATCAATCGGCATAGACAAGTCACACTTTGCAGTCAAAGTCTCCTGCAAAGCCCCAAGAATTCGCCTCCAAAGTTGCCCCATGAGCAATTTTTTATCCAAGAATATTCTTCTGTTACGTTCCAACCAAATTTTCCAAACAATCAAACTAGGACCAATGCTCCAAGCAATTTTAAGAAAAGAGGTTGTAGCAGGAGAAGAACCCTGTCTCTTCCAAAAATCCTCCAAAGAAGAGACATGGCAACACGGTAAGCTCCAAAGATTCCACCAGTGATGCCAGATAGTCTTAACAAAAGAACACTGAAAAAAGAGATGCGATAAGCATTCATCATGCTGACCACATAGAATGCACATGGAGGGCCCCTAGAACCCTCGTTTCCAAAGATTATCCCAAGTAAGACACTTTCCTTGAACCACGAGCCAAGAGAAAAAATTACACTTAGGCCAAGCAAATTTATTCCAAACATGCTTCCACCAAGAAACCTGGGAGCTTCCAAAAACCTATTTATCCAAAACCTGATAACCAGAGGCAACCAAAAATTTGCCTTTCAAGTCAGGACCCCAAGCAAGCACATCACCCCCTTGGAGAGAATTACAGACACGACCCGATAAAATCTTAGCAAGCTCTTGACGATCCTCCACCGCACCACCAGGAGGCCAATCCAAGGGGCTCTTCCACCTGGACACAAAAATTTGACCCAAAGATTGTTGAGATTTGAAATCTGCCACATGACTCCAACCCGCCTCCACAAAAATCTGGCACAAATCTTGGAGATGGGGATGAGATGACACAATGGGTGGGTGTCCATCCCAAGAATCATGCCAGAAAAGAGCATCTCGACCCCCATTACAAATCCAAAAAAGTCCCTGTTTAACCAGCTTGGCACCACGTTTAAGGGTACTCCAGATCACAGAGCCTTTCCCCTCCATATTGAACCTTGCTACCTCCCTACTTTCTACCGCCCCCAAATATTTGAAGGTCAGAATTTTAGCCCAGCACATATGTTGTTGAGAGCACCAACGCCAATACAACTTAGCAGCCAAGGCCTGCCCATTCAAATCAGTCCGCCGTAAACCAAGACCCCCCTCCTGCTTTGGCCTACAAACAACATCCCACTTCACCAGACTCCATTTTCTATGAAGAAGATTACCAGCCCACAGAAATTGATGAGACAATTTCTCAAAATCTCTAATAAAACTTGAAGGAGCAGAAAGAGCAAAGCATTTATAAATAGGAAGAGCTTGGACCACCGACTTTAAAAGAGTCACTCTACCTGCTAAAGAAAGCCACCTGCAAGTCCAAATACTGACCAATCTTTGAAACTTATCAAGAGTCTCTTGCCAAAACCTTTTGGGGAGAGAGCAAACAACAAGAGGGATTCCAAGATAGGAAAAAGGAAGCGAGCCAATCTGAAACCGAAGGATACTAGCAATTCTCCTTTGAATACTCTTAAGAGTGTGGAAGAAATATACGAAGGACTTCCCCTCATTTATGCGCTGCCCAGAAGCTGCCAAGTAACTATCCAAAACACTACGCCAATTGAGAGCCTCCTCAACCTTAGCCCTGCCCATCAAGGTAGTATCATCTACAAATTGTAGATGAGACTGAGGGGAATATCATCTCCCCAACTCCATCCCTGAAGCAAGCCATTAGCAACCTAAGCACGAATGAGTCTTCCTAGGCCTTCCGCAAGGAGGATGAATAAGTAAGGAGATAGGGGATCTCCCTGCCTGAGGCCTCTAGAAGTACCAAACAAACAAGTTGGCTCACCATTGATAAGCACCGAAAAGGAGGAGGAAGTGACACAACTCCTAACCCATTCAATCCAACCCTCAGCAAAGCCAAAAGCTCCAAGGATTTTAAATAGAAAGCTCCATTTAACACGATCATATGCTTTAGCCATGTCCAACTTGATAAACATAGATTTATCTTTTGAGGATTCCATAGAATGGATGGCCTCAACAACAATAACCACCCCATCCATGATCTGTCTTCCAGCAACAAAACCCCCTGCTCTTTAGAAATTAAGTCATCAAGCCAAGGCTTCAGCCTTTCCGCAATCAACTTAGTAATAATTTTATACACAACATTACATAGTGCTATAGGCCTAAACAAATCCAAGGAGTTAGCTCCCATCTTCTTAGGAATAAGAGCTAAAAATGTAGCATTTAGGGACTTCAACATTTGTTTATGCATAAAGGATTCTTGGACAACCTCTAAAAGGTCCAATTTAACCACTTCCCAGAATTCCTAAAAAAATTCAATGGGGAATCCATCAGGCCCAGGAGCTTTACCTTTCTTCATCTGGAACTCAACCTTCTCAAGCTCTAACAAGGTAATAGGAGCAAGCAATGCTTCATTCATTTCATTAGTCACCAGCTTCGGGATACAATCTAAAATTTTAGCTTCATCCTCCTCTACAAGAGGCGAATCCTCAGAGAAAAGGGTAGAGAAATACTAAATGCATTCGGCTGAAATAGAGGCTGAAGAGGACAAAGATTCCCCATCAGGCAACAAAATAGAAGAAATAGCATTACCTTGTCTCCGATCCTTAACTGGGCTATGGAAGAAAGTAGTGTTTTGATCCCCAGCCTGGAGCCATTCAATACGAGACTTTTGTTTCCAAAAAATCTCATCTCTTAACTCCCATTCCTCAAGCTCTTTTGTTGCAGCAACCTCTAATAAACTCAACTCCTCCGAGAGGCCTTGATCTCAAATTTTTCGTGTAATTAGGTCCAGATTATCTTGTGCCTTTTGCTTTTCCTGAAATAAATTACCAAAATGCTGCCTATTCCATCTTTTCAATCTGTATTTAACATACTAGAGCCTCTTTGAGAAAGAGTACATGGTAGTGCCATATGCTGGCTTCCCCTGATCCCACCAACCAGGGAGTAGATCATGAAGAGATTCATCCCTAAGCCATATGAGTTGGAACTTAAAGGTCTGTCTAGCACACCATTGAGGCACATCAACCACTAGCTTAATAGGCCAATGGTCAGAACCACAACCATCCAAAATTTCAGAGCTAGTCAACCACTTGTCCCCCACCCAAAAACTAGACACCAAAAATCTATCAAGTCTTTCAGAAATAGAAGCATCACCAATTCTCCTATTATTCCAAGTAAAAAGACCATTGCCAAGCTTGATATCCACAAGATTCAAAGCAGAGATATTGTCCTGGAGCAATAATGTAGAAGCCTTCAGCCTTGCAATACCACCTCATTTCTTTGCAAGCTCTATGATAGCATTAAAATCACCTCCAATAATCCAAGGATGGTAAGGAAATAAGCTACAAACTAAACGAATGTTGGACCACAAAAGTTGCTTGCCTTGCAACTCCACAGGTGCATACACATTGGAGAACAGAGCAATTTCCCCTGACATAAAACAAGAGGCCACCATGGAAAGGGAGGACTTAAAAGACACCCACCAAAGGGGGTAGATCTTACGTAGGTTCCATAAGCACACCACCCCGCCAGAAGACCCTTGAGCATTAGTGCATTGGCATCCACCATTCCCCCATAACTTAGGAACTAAATCCATCATACCCTCCACAGAGAGCTTAGTCTCCTGCAGAAAAAGAACATCAAGCGAATGACACCTAATCAAATCCCGAATAGCTTTTTGTCTAGGGCCACTGTTCAAGCCCCTTACATTCCAAGAGAGAACTATCATTTCGAGGGGCATGAAAAATGCGAATCCAGAGTCTTGACTGACCCCGACTCCACCAAAGTCTCCCCTATCATCTTAATCTTTTCCTCATCCTTCTTCCTTCCCAGCTTAGAAATTTTCTCCGGCCCCCCCTTCTTGAGAACTTTTTGCAGAACACCCAACTAAGAGGATGCCTTAATATTCTTCTTACCCACCTCCAGACCAACTTTCTGCAAGAGGTGAACCTTATCCACACTATCTTTCACTACCTCAGTACTACCACCCAACTCATCCTGAACCCCCATTTGACGATCTGTCCCTAGAGCCAAAGTCCCATCAGCAAGCGGAGCCATAATCACCTTTGAGTTGAGTATTACCTGACTAGGATCTTTCTCGACCTCATCTAAGCATGGCACTCCCATACCCCCTCCTGTTGGGGAGCAAGCATTGCCTCAACTGAAGGGCCATGCTGATCAATATCCAAAGTCCCATGATCTAGATCCAGAAATCCTGGGTTCACCTCCTGCTGACTAAGATCCTTTAGCACCTCAAACCTATTGAAGGTGTCCTCCTGCCTGTCCTTCAAAGTCCTTTTATGACCTTTATTTCTGTTTTGGCCTCTAACAGGAATAAAACCATCTTCCCTACCACCAGAACCCTGAATGGGGTCCTTGCCCTTATCCACCCTAGGTGGATTAGTTGAAGGTTGAGAAGAATGAGCCTCCAAAGGCTTGGCCTTTGGACATCTATGCAGGAGGTGACCATACTCATGATAGAAATGACAACAGAAAGGAAGTGTTTCATAATCCAGCGATTGCACCCATGAATAATCTCTTGCACTCACTTCTAAAGACTCTGGCAATGGCTTACTTAAATCAATTTCTACATAGAATCGGGAAAAAGTCATTAACTTTTTGAATTGTGTTTGCTGAGATGAACCCACAGGTTTCCCTAGCTTCGAGGCTAATAGGTACAACACATCCTCTCGCCAACATTCCACAGGGAGCCTTGGAAGATGAACCCAAACCGGAACCCGATTCAGAAGTTCCTCCACCAGGTTGAATCCAACATGCCATGGCTTAATGAATAAGCCCACCTAGTTATAAAAATATGGGCCCCCTTCAAAAATCCTATTCTGATCAGCCAAGCAGTTAAATGTAACCATGAAATAGTTATTTGCCAGGAGGCGGATCTCCATCTCTCCCTCAGGCATCCATGTCTTTTGAGCCCACATATCCAAGAATTGCAAAGAAATTTTCAAACCTAAGAATTTGCAATAAAGAGAATGCCATGCATAATAATCAATGTCTTCAGCTAGCATCTCCATTGGAATGACTACATTCGGCCTCTCTTTACACCGTTCGAGGCACCCATTAATCTTTGGAATTCTAGGCCCCCCTGCCAAGCCCATCTCGACTTTCCCAGGTTCCACTAAAAAAAAGATTATTATCAAAAATCTTTGAACCCTGTGGAGAGGGTTTCGAACCAAAATCAGAGTGGAAGTCCATATTGGGACAAACCCTAGAAGATTCTCTAGTATCCATCAAAGAGCACACAACACAAAATGAGCAAACAAGGCCAATCAAAACCAAGAGCCCTTCGATGAAGGCACACTCCACTGGACACCAAGATCACAACCCCACTACCCCAGAATACACACCTGCTTCAAAAGAAAAGAACCTCCCCCCCAAATAGCGTAAAAAACCCACCCCCAAAAAGCTCCAGAGAAGAAGAGAACAAATCCGACCTCCAACTACGTATGCAACCACTAGAAGACCACATGCAGGCTGAGCCTAGATGGCTGTGGCCTCATGCAGCGCTTAAAGATATGAATGAATGAATTAAATAATTAAAATTATTTAATTAATAGAGGACATGTGACTTTAGGAAATAATTAAATAATTGAAACTATTTAATTATGAAGAATGACGATGGAAGAATTATTAAGAGTCGCAAGCCTAGGACAGTTTTTAGTGTCTACACTTATGTATATTCAAACATAAAAAATCAAGATAGGAAAATTCCAATAATTCATATTCTACTAGATCAAATTCATAAGTTATAATTCAAGTTTGCGCGTAGGTTTAGGTCCACTCATGGAGACTAGGTCTATAATTGCATAAGTAAACCAAAGCGAAAAATAATAATTTGTATAATCTAAGATATTCATTTGAGAAATTCCTAAAATTACAACACCATGGACAATCAATTTGTGACAGCTATGGCAACCTATTTTCATTATCACAATTTGAGTTAAATATCACATTTAAGTTATCTTCTTTTTTTGCATTTAAGTTCATTTTTTTTAATTATTAGTCCTAGCTCATCTCCTTAGGTTCAATTTTTTTAATCATATTGATCTAATTAAATGATGTTGGAGCATCCGTGTAAGAGTATTCTTACACCAACCAAAATATTTACTTTGTGTTTGTTTGTCTTGTACATATTTTTTTAGTTACTTCAATCATTCTATTCTTATAAATGATGCTTATTCTTACCACAATCTTCATTATAAGCACAATAACTCGTAGATATTAATTCTACTATGTATTATTATTGGTTTACCATAACACCTTTGAATTGTAATCAAATCATGTGTAGGGTCTCTTTACCATGTTCATGTGTTTTCTCAAGTGTTTAATGTAGATAAATGTGTTGTGACTCATTACACCTAATTAAGGAACACCTATTTGAGTAATACACCACATAAATGAATCTCACACCAAGCGATAATATTACTTAAAGTATTATTAACCCCAATGAGGTTTGTGGTTAAGGATAGTTTGAGTTTTGAATATTAAATCTTGTCTCACTTATGTAAGAAGGGCCAATTACATGTTTCATAGAAAGTCATCAGGTTCCAAGGAAAAATATTAAGTCAAATCATTTAATATTGGATCCATGATCTTTATCTGATGTGCATAGGGATATATATTAATTTTTTTGTTAGCATAAGGATGAAATTATATCAAGACTATATAAAAGGATAAAATTTATCTACTTGAAGAGATAATTAAAGGGGAAGTGAACAAAAGGAAGTGGCCAACATTTAGTTCAAAAGATTAGAGAGAGCATCTAATAGAAGAATTTTTCACTAGTTTAGTGTTTCAAAATACACACTTTTTTGTGTTTGTTTATGATTATAATTGAAAGGATGAATCCTATATCTGATTTTTAGCCCAAATAGTAGAGTATAGTGATGCAATTTTAGACTTTACATAGTAAAGTTTTGTTCTATATACTTCTTTTGTATTTAAAATATTTTGTGTAAATTAAGAGTAATCTACTTTAGGTTGCATGTTCATATAATCCTTAATTTTATTTTTCATCCATGACCATATTAATGGAATCGAAGCTTAATCTTGAGTTTGAAAAGAAAATATTGAAGAATATAAGATATCATATGAAAAAAATCTAGTTGCAGATATATTATTAAATTGTGAGGTTATTTAAACATTAGATCCAATATGAACTTCCTATATTAAGAGTGTGTAAAGGATATTGATTCTCAAAGTTGTAATTCCCTAACTCCCTCAAGGTAAGCTTCTTTTGAGCACCAGGGGTGTCAAACTTAGAGAGAAAGGCTTCATGTTTATGCTTAAGCAAAGAAACTTTGAATCAATTATTGAGGTTGATAAAATATTCTTCACTTATGGCTCTACTAAACCAAGGAGGTTTCTATAAGGTTGTACAATATATATCACCACATAACTTAAAAACTTACTATGACACAAATCATACTCATTACATGGTGCACCCCTATTTTAGTTATCACTTTGTACCTATATGATGGTTTACAATATTTGGGGTCAAGCACATTATTAAAGAATGCAATATACCACATGAATTTCTATGAATGTTTTTAGTGATAACCCCTTATTATTTTATACACATTTATACGTGGTAGTGAGAACACACTAACCTAAATTAAATTGAAAAGATGGTTAAATTATCTATGGCAACTATGTTGGGATGACGAGGAGGTGGAATAAATAGAATATTGGTGCCTATATCCAATTGAGCATCAAATTCACTAAATTCATCCAAAATATGCAATAAATAAAATAAATGGTGATACCTTAGTGAAGATATCATAAAAGAATGTCTTCCAAAATATATAAGAAAATTAGATTCTACAAATACATTGAAAAATATAATATATATTTGTAGATAATTATATGAGCATACCGAGTAATCCATGAGCATTTCCAATATTTTCTTTATTGTCCATAAAAAAATCCTTTCAAAATAATCATTTGTTTTATCTTGATAAAAAAATTTATGGTATATTTTCTAGACAGTAAAGGTTGATTGTGACTTTAATAATTCACTCTTTAGAGGTTACAAATATTATAATAAATTTTGGGATGAACGTGGTTCATTATAGTATCAAAATGATATACCCTTGAACTAGAAAATAAGAACCTTATGGTTCTAATTGTTGGACTAATCTCCAACATCTCCCTTTGAATTCAGGACATGGACTAACCACCTCCCGTGGATCCATTATCTCTAGCATTTGTATCAGGTGTTAACAGGCCAATCTTTTGGTGTAACAACAAACATGTTCCAACAATTGGTACAGAGACATGGTTTAAGGTTCAAATCCCCTCGAGTGACACTGAGGGGGGATTATTGGACTAATCACTAGTGTCTCCCTTTAGATTCGAGACATGGACTAATCACCTCCTGTGGATCCTTTTATCTTTTGCATTTGTATCGGGCGTTAACAAGTCAATCTTTTGGGGCAATGACAAATGTGTTCCAACACTAATAGTTTATTCCTCTATTATACTCCCCTATTTTATCTCTTCTTCCATCATTTTATGCAAAATGAAAATATGGAAATATATCTCTCTAGCTCATTTTTGTTGCCTTGCGAGAAGAAATTTTTTATTGTTCCACACTATAGTGGTCACCCATGCCTATGAAATCATCAAATTTAATGTTCTTGTGCAAAAATTTCCCCTTTAAGATGTATGGAGGTACCTAGATGCATCAAGAAAACCTTCTCTTCATGATCACTATTATTTTGAGCATTATTGGCATATTTGGATTTGAATTGCATGGTATATAAGAGTCCAATAGATCTACTAAAATGTAATATAGGGGATGGAATGAAGATAATAAAGGTTTGAAACCGAAGTACCATATTAAATACATTGTGGGTGTCCTCACTTTCCATCATTGGAAGTACATGTGGATCCACACATTTGAGATGAATAATTACTCTAGGAAAAACAAATGATTACATAGTTGTAGGGTCTTATCAAGCTATTAATGGTGCTCTAGGTTGTGTAGGGAGATAGGTGGGAGTGAAAAATTCAAAACATGGGAGTTTCAAAACTTTTAGGATCGAGGGATAAGGACACCTCATAACCCATACCACTACTAAGGATTGGGGATTAGATGTAATACATACTTCATCCTAAAAACAATATATAAGGGTATCCTGCATCGCTAACTCCAAAATGACATATGAAGGAAACTATCAAGATTTGGGGATTGGTGATACCAAGTAAATCATACCTTAAGAAATGAAAAATTGGGATAAGTCCAAAATCATGATCTTGAAAAGGTAATGTAGTGTGAGATTTTGGGGATTAAGATTCAAGATTTCCTCATACAAGTAGCATAAATAAGGACACATTCAAATAGACAATCCTAATATGATAGTGTAATGAAAAGTATTAAGGATTGGGGTTCAAGAATAATTCATACCTTGTACCACATTAGAAGTATTCTCATATCATCGATTCTAAACATTTTAAATAATAAAACATCAAAATTTAGGGATTTGGGATACCAAGGAATATGTATATGGGTAAAGAAATGATTGAAACTCTAACTTTGATAAGTAACTTAGTGAAAAATAATGATTCAAGGTTTCAATTAAGAGCATGAGGATAAGAGGAAGTTTGAAATAATGACAAAGGAAAGGGAAAATGCGGTAGGAAAAAATGTATTATAGGAAGTAGAACTCAAAAATATTGAGAGAGAAAAGGGAATGAATGAAAGTATTGCTAGGATATATATTTTTTTTTTTATCTCAATATGAACAAAGGAACATGACAAGGATGGGTAGAAATACATACAAAGAAGGGAAACTCCAAAACTTAAACATAAGGTAATTCCTTATAAATTTGAAAGATAAAACCTCCATGCTTATAATATTTGAGATCTTAGCAAACTCCAACAAATGAGTAAGCATATAGTGGATGAAGATGAAGAACACTCATGTGAATTTAGACCAAGGGAGACATGTTAGAAATAATCTAAGATTGGTTATCTGTGGTGGAAAAAACAAGGCCAAATTTCATAATGGGGTTGGGATTCAAGCACAATTTAGACACTACAAAATTGGGTATTAATATTGACTCTAGTGGGGGATGTGTGTCACTTCCTAAAAAATAAGAATCTAAAACTTGAGAAGTAGACCAAAATAAGGATGCAAAAAATAGGACTAGGATATCAACACACTTCATTGTGACTATATAAAGACACAACATACAAAACACATTATATCTAGGGAAAGAGCATTACTTACAAGAATATTGCTAATATAAAGTATTATGGATAAACAACTTCACCAATTTTTTTGGCCAAGCTCTTGAGGTAGTATGCACTATCACCACACCCATTAGAAAATATATATGACCACATCATAGGACATATCCTTCTCTATATTATACTTCTAAGTAGTAACTCATTATAACCTTTCCTATCATTATCACATATCTCTAAAGCTATAACTCTAGTGCTCCCTATTGACTATCATTCTAGATCTAATGGAACAATCTATGTTTTCCAAGAAAAAAATACCATACATATGCCTTAGATTATTCTTGAGGTGGAAAAAGGTGGATGCATAATTTATTTTTTCCTTATTAACCAATACTACATCCAAACTTACACTAATTTATTTCATATATGTCATCTTGTGATTTCATGGTGCACAACTCAATGTGTCATCATGTGAAGGCCTATTGATTAATGCAATAGTTTTCCCTACCCATCTTCATCCTCTTTAAATATGATAGTAAAGGTATGTGATGTCTTAGAGGTAAATTTTGAAAAGGTTTAGAAAAAATGAACTTACCAAGATTGGGGCATCTTGAAGAGATTATGTGATTTACACATATGCATTAGTTGGATCCTTGATCCAAGTAACTAATTTTTCATTTAAATATTTAATAGGAGAAAGGAAAATGAGGAAATATAAAATGGACTCTTCTTCGTCATGAATTACTAAGAGAAAAAAATGGACCAACATCAATAAATGTAGCTTCATTTGTAATGTTGTATTGTTCACTTCAATTTGTAAGAATTAAAACTCCCTTTGCATGTTGAATTATTTACTATTGTAAGTTGTTGTAGGTGTTGTCATTAATGTCAACAAAATGGAGATTGCTACTGGTATTGTCATTGATTTCAGTAGAGTGGTAGTGCATGTATGGTTGCATATGTTGTAATAAATATATTGATCAAAAGTGTTGAGTATGATGATGTATTTTATGAGCTAGATCTACACATTTGTTCTATATTTTCTAGTGCTCATGAATAGGTGAATGATTATGTGAATGTTCTACTCACTATCTTTTGATGTAAAATATTGCATATGATTTTTCTACAGACAGTGGCTTAGGAAGTTGTATTGAAGATGCTTTGGAGAATGCTCCACATTCCTCCACATTTGAATATATTTCCTTGTGGTTTGGAATTTTGTTAGATGGGAATGTACGGTGTGTATGTTACTTATTTCAAAACATAAAAGTTACTACAAAGGTAAATCCAAAACTAGCAATGTGAAGATTGTACTATCACAATCAAGAAGGTTTAGAGAAATGATCTGCATTTCTCCATAGCAGATGTTGTGTTCTTGTGGCTTGGAGGATGGGTTCAAAATTTATATCTACCCTTGAAGTTTTAGATGCTGAGTTGTAATGTAAGTTGAGGTTTCAATGTTCTATCTCAAAAATATTTTTTTTGGGTATGCAAGAGACACTATTTTTGTGTCTATTTTCTTGTTCTAGCTTAGTGTTACATGAAATTGTAAAAGGAGTGAATGGAAATGTTTTTGAATATAATTTAATGCTTGTAATGTGATCTGCATGATGTTTGATCTCTGTGATACCTCTTGTGGTATGGAGTTAATATTTAGAGGGTTGAGTGTTTGTTGAGCCGACTTGGTATTTTGAGGCGTTCGTGCCAAGTTTCTATTGTGTGTGCCAACATGGGATTGTGTGTAGATGTAAAATAGGTCCTTCTTACCTCTTGGATTGGACCGTTTTCAATTTTTTTTCTCATAGATGGTTTGGAGCCCACTCATTATGGCCATTGCACATTTCATGTTTACACATTTCAATTTGGATGAAAAGGAGAAACTCTTTGAAGCTTGTGAAAGGTATAAATGAAGGATAAAGTATGTGATTGGTTTTGTTGTAGTAGTGTTGTATGTTCAATGTTTTAAAAATTGATATATACTGAAAGCAGTGAGTTGAAGGTAGAAGAATGGAAGTATGAATGTGCGAAGGAGTATTTGAAGTGTGTTGAAGGAAATAAACCAAAGGAAAAAGTGTGTGAGTGAAGTGTCAAAGGTAGAAGTGTGTGAGTGAAGTGCTAAAAGCAGTGAGCCAAAGGTAGAAGTTTATGAGTGAAGTTCTGAATGTAGTGAGCTGAAAGAATAAGTGTATGAAGGAGTACTAAAAGTAGTGAGATAGAGGTAGTTCCTTTGGTTGAAGCCATAAAATTGTGTTGTAAATCTTGTTTCATTTTTGTGAGCCTTAATTTGGATAGTAGCTCAAATAAGCTTTCTCACCATGGTTTTTCCCTTTTTTTTTGGTTTTCCACATAAATATGGTGTTGTGGTTGTGTGCTTGTGCTTTGAATACTTTATTTGGTTAAGGAAATAATAAGTTTTGATTGTTAAAATTGAATTAGATTAATTTTAGGTATAAACTAATTCACCCCCTCTTAGTATATTTGTGTGTTCTAACAATTAGTATTAGAGCTAAGTTCCTTGGTGCAACCTAACAGCTGAAGGTAGATCTTAGTTTAGAACACATGGATCAAAAGGATTCCTGTTCTAAAGCACCGTTGTTTGATGGAGCAACTATGGTTTCTAGAGTGTGAGGATGGAAACCTACCTTCACTAGGGTATGATGTTTGGAGAGCTGCAAAGGATGATTATATTGAACTTTCTCATCTAAATACTGATGAAAATGCAAAGAAGGATTGTGAGAAAAATGCTAAAGAAAAGAATACCATATTGAGTGGTCTAAAAAACTGTAAATTTGTGAAGGTGGTGCAATTCAAGACTATTGAGGAGATATGGGATAAGATAACAAATATCTATGAAGGTAATGATAGTGTGAAGCAAGAAAAGTTGCAATCTTATAGAACATTGTGAGAATCTAAAGATGAAAGAAGAGGAAAACATAGCAAAATATTTTCTCTGGGTAGATGAAGAAGTCAATAGAATTAGAGGACTTGGTGAAGATATAATTGATTCAGTAGTCGTGAAGAAAGTTTTGAGAACTCTCCCTCACTGGTTTGATTCAAATATCTTTGCAATTGAAGAAGCTAAAGATCCAACAAAGCTTTCCATGGAAGAGATGTTTGAATCTCTCACCACCTATGAAATGAGGAATGAAGTCCAAGGTACACACAAAAGAGAAGTTGCATTCAAATACATGAAGAAAGAAGAAGTATTTGGTTCACACAGTGACTTTGAGGAAGAAGAAGTCAATTTTGTGAGAAATCTTAAGAAGGGATTGAGAAAGTATAAAGGTAGTTACCTTTAAAAAAAATTAATTGTGGAAGAATTGGTCACTATGCTTCTAAATCTCCTTTTGGAGAGAATGAAAGTAGTAGTAAGGGTTTCAAGAGAAACAATTTTATGAGTAATATTCTTTCAAAATAATATTTTTTCTCCTTAGAAGAAGTAGATCACTGCTCATCAAATGATGATGGAGAAGAATCCCTATTTATGGCCACTGTGATCTTTGAAAGTTCAAGCAAGAATATGGTTGAAAAATAAGGTGAAGTGGATTTTGAAGGTGAAATTGTTTCTTCTCTTGAAGACTTGGAATGTGCAAGGAAAGAGAATAAAAGAAAAAAATACATGATTGAAGCCAAGATAAAAGAAAGCACACAACTTGAGAAAGAAATATTTTTACTCAAAAAAGGAGTTGGAGAAATCAATTTCTAGAAATCCAGAAGCTGATATTAGACCTTAAGGAAGATCTCACCATATAAGAAGAGTCTCAAAAACTAGGTTAAATCATTCTTTTTTTGGTTATTGTTTCATCTTAAATAAGTATGGTCATAAGGCTATAGACTACATATATGAAATTAATAGAAGAAATTTTGTAGGTAGAAATTATCTTGCTTATTTGGTGAATGTAAGTGTGGTATATCAAATTTGCAATAATGTTGGGAATATAGCAAAGTTTTATAGAAGTGAACTGGCAAAAAAAGTAGATGCTATTGATCAAGTCAAGGAGAATGATACCTCCAAAAGTGAGGTATTAGATAATGAGGTTGAAAAATCAATGGTTGTCCAAATAATATTTCATGCTCAAGGACAAAAAAAATCTAGGTGATAGATAGTAGTTTTTCAAGATACATGACTGGTGACAAAAGAAAATTCATCAATCTGGTTAAGTGGAATGGTGGATCAATAAAGACTAGAGATAATTCATCAACAAAGATTTGTGGAAAGGGAGCCATAAGTATTGATGGAAAATCCAAGATAGAAGATGTTCTCTATATTGAAGGCCTCAGGCATAATATTCTTAGTGTAATCCATATGTGCAGCAAAGGCTACAATCTTACATTTCATGATCAGGGGTGTGAAATTAGAAGAGAAAATTTGAGAAAATTTGTGGCAGAAGGAGTTGGGATAAAAAAAAATTGTACACCCTAAAGGGTGTTAATGGTAGAATTTGACTTCTATGAAAGACAAATAAATGTTTATTGTAGCACAAGAGGATGGGACACATCAACTTTGATAACCTTGTGAAGATTAGCTCCATGCAAGCAGTGATAGATATGCCTAATATTTTCAAGCCTATTGGCAACTTCTATAAAAAATGTCATATTGGGAAGAAGACGATGATAAGGTTCGAACCAAGGAGTATTCTTCCACAAAACCTTTGGAACTAATTAATATTGATTTGTGTGGACCTTACAAGACCAAAATTATTCAAGGTGAAAAGTATTTCATGTTACTCATTGATGATTTCTCTACGATAGCATGGGTTACATTCTTACAAGAAAAATTAGAAGCTTTTAGTAGATTTAAGATTCTCAAGTCAATGGTTGAGAATGAGATGAATGCTAGAATCAAATGTTTAAGGTTTGATAGAGGTGGTGAATTCACATCAAATGAGTTTTAGGAATTCTATGAAAAACATGGGATAAAGAGACATATGTCTACTACTAGAACTCCTCAACAAAATGGAGTAGCAAAAAGAAAGAATACAATAGTTCAAGAGATGGAAAAAACTATATTGAATGAAGAAAAATTTATTGATGTATATTAGAAAGAAGAAGTCCACATTGTTGTTTACATTATTAATAGAGGTCAGCTAAGGGTGGATAGCACCAAGAAACATTATGATATTTGGTATGGAAGACCTGTAGCTATCAAGTATTCTAGAGTTTTCAGAAGTAAATGTTATATCAAAAGAGATGAAGAAGAATTGGGAAATTTTGACCCAATATTTGATGAAGGAATATTTCTTGGATACTCAACTAGAAGAAAAGATTACAAAATATATAAGAAAAGGCTAAGGAAGGTAGTTGAGATTGAAAATATTGGGGTTGATGAAGAATCACATCAAAATACATATGAGAAAGAATATTGTTGGTCAGATGAACTGGCTTGCACCAAAGAAGAGGAAGAAAAAATTGAAGAAAAGCTAAAACACCAGAGAAGACCACCAAAACCCTTACCAAGTATGTTTAGAAGAATCATTCAGAAGATCAAATCATTGGAGATAAGAATGAAGGAGTGTAGACTAGAAGAATATTTGCAAGGAAAAATGAACAGGTGAACTTTTCTTTGTTATTAAGAATAGAACCTAAGACTTTTGTTGATGCTAGCAAAGATGAAGGGTGGATAAAAGAAATGGAAGAAGAGACAAATAAAATAGAGAATAATTAGACTTGGGAGTTGGTGCCTCAACCTATAGAAAAAATGTGATAGGAACAAAATGGGTATTTAGAAAAAAATTGAATGAAGATGGTGAAGTGGTAAGAAACAAAGCAAGAATGGTGTGCAAAGGTTATTCATAAGTAGAAGGAATTTATTTTGAGGAGAAATTTTCTCTAATAGCAAGAATGGAGGCAATCAAAATGTTTCTTCCATTTTCAGTTCATAGGGAACTCAAAGTATATCAGATGGATGTTAAATCTATCTTCCTAAATGGTGACTTGGAAGAAGAAGTCTATATAGAAAAACCTAATGAATTTCAGCTATCAACATACCCAAGTATGGTATGTAGACTTAAGAAGGAATTATATGGTCTCAAACAAGCCCATAGGGCTTGGTATACAAGGCTAACAAGTACTTACTCCAATAGGGTTTCAAGAAAGGTAATGCAGATAACAATCTATACGTTAAAATTGAAGATGAAAGGATTTTAATTGTTGTTGTGTGTAAGAGAGGAGGACCAACCACATTCAAGGCCGTAGGTCACAAAGATCCAAGAGTGGAAGGCTGCCCTAACTTACCTCACTCTAAAGGGTTGTCTCAAAATGAGGGACGAGAATGATGAGGACTATAAGGTCCTTCGATCACTCCGCAGACCCGAAACTCAGTATGGGGCTAGGTGGGCCAGTTTTCGGGTTCAACACTATGCCTCAAGTAGCTCTCTGCTTGAGGACAAAGGCACAATTCTGGGATGACAGTGTGGTGCGCTAACATCTCTCAGGTGCACTAGCATTTGTACAACCAGAGGACCGAAAGTACAATGGGAACTACTAGAAAATGAGCTGACAACCTAACTAGTGGTTTTTAGGAGAGAAAAATAGAACTATGAAATAAGAAATATACAAGCGAATATGATAAAATAGATATATCAAGGCTAGGGTGACAAAGGTGATCTCACAAAATAACCTGTTCGCTAGCTAGCTCCAAATGCACATCCACCTACACACAAGAAGGAAGAAAATTGTTGGGGGGCTGTATAGGGGTCTGCCTCAGTCAGGCTCCCGCTTTGGTGTTTCCACCTCCACAGACAACCAAGATAGAAAATGTAGAGAGAAGTATGATAAAGGAGGAATGAAAGTGAAGAACACAATAAACACTACAAAATAGTGTTGTGCTACTCAACCAAATCGTAGAGTAGAGTGAAAATGCTTACCACCTCCACCAAGAGCTCACTAGCTAATGGAGGAGAAAATGAGAGGACTCAAGTCCCTACTGCAATGGTGTTGTTCCATACTTACTCTATGGAGTTGATGGAGTGTTGTTGTTGCTGCTATGGAGTGCAAAAGTGCTGCTTGAGAGTGTAGAAGATTGCTAGAGCTTGTGAAGAGGATGTGAAGAGATTGCAAAAAGAGATGAAGTGAATGAAGAGTGTTTTTGAAGGTGGGATGAGAAAAACAACCATATTCAAGTCAGTTGGTCAAAAAGGGGCATTAAAAATTGACCCCAATGGGAAGTGTAACGCCTCTTCTAGCTTTAGATGCAGGAGTCTATTAGGGACGTAAGCGCACCGCATGAATGTATATGCACCACGTGGGCGTCCCCAATAGTTATTCTTCTGCTGACACACAAAATAGATGCCAAGTGGAATGAAGGCAGCGGGCTGATGTGGAATTTTGCCTTCAGATTTGGTTTTATAAGGTGAGGAAGTGTAAAAGGGGAATTTGCATAAGGGGTGCAAATTCACCCCTATACATTTTTCTTCCACTTTAGCGAGCACAAATACTCATGAGTGCTTTGGTAAAGTAGATCAAAGAATGAATAGGGTTAGAAATGTATACCTAAACTGTCAAGGAAGTAGACCGCGATCTAGCGAACTTGAGAGCATAGGATAAGTAAAGGACTTCATATTCCTACAAAACTATGAAGCTGAAGAATGAAAGCGTCTTACAGGCCCATATACCTACAAGGAGGGTGTCCTTCAAGATCTCTCACATGAAGGAAACCTAGAAAAGTTCCTTACAGACCCACAAACCTGCAAGGAAGCGTTCCCCAAGATCTCTCACATGGAGGAAGCCAGGAAGGTGTGCTATAGACCCATAAACCTACAGGGAAGGTGTCCTCCAAGATCTCTCACATGGAGGAAACGTAGAGAAAGCACCCTACAGGCCCACAAAACTATAGGGAGGTATCCCCCAAGATATCTCACATGGAGGAAACCCAAGGAAGGGGACTCCACAAAGTCAAAAAGAGGCTTCATAGGTGCACCTGCAAAGCGACATGTTTACCTGCAGATAGAGCATGTCAGAAAGTGGCCACACAAGCAAGTAAGCGGACAATCACATAGACCATCAACAAGCTAAATTTTTTTCAAATGGGTCCACTTAAGGGACGCGCTATTCAAAAGTATGAAATAGATGTTTCTTTCTCGAATCGATTCATCACCAAGGAATCCTTTTGAAAGATGTTCACTTCATCAAGGAATTTGAAAGGAAGAAAATGCCCCCATGCGAGGGGAAGGTCGAAGCTGCTCCCACCTCGGAGGAAGGTTCTCAAGCTCTTTCTTTACAAACCCATGATGAAGGAAACACGTTCCATTAGGGTTTCAAGTCAAGAATGCAATTCTTGAAAATAAGTTTGTGAAGATTCTCGAGAAAAGATTCGTTTGGAAACAAATGCATTTTTTGAAAAATCAAAGTATCATAGAAATGGAATTGTCACACATGAGAGGGAAAACTCAAGTAAAGAAGAGAGAAAGATAAGAAAAGAGAAAAAGAGAAAAGAACATAAACATAGGACACAAGGGTAGCCTAATATTTTAGGGTCAGAACTACTCATAAATATATATAAGTATAGTAATAGTATATAAAATGAACTGTCATCAACCCCCTACTATATCAGACCATGTGAAGAATGCATGAGAAGAAAAAAGTAAAAATAAAAAAATTGGGTCAACATGGAAGCGGAGCCTAAATGCCCCCAGCTCTTTGCATCATCCCCAATTTGTCAAAAATAAATAACAAACATGGAAGAATGATGATGCAAATAGAATAAGGTTTATGACACAAAAACCACGACTGTATCCAAGCACCAACAAGGGTGAGAAGGGTCATCCAAGAAAAAATAGCATGAGTACGGAGGAACACATCACAACACACACACATATCTACTCTAAAGATAAAGAAGGGGCCTCCCCCTAACACTGATTGACCAAGAGGTCATCCACTTTCCACTCTAGATCATTGTAGGGAGAAGGAGGATGAGCCTACAGTGGTGGGATGTTAAGAGGAGGAGCATCTGACCCTCCCACAACAAGGGATAAGGAAGAGGGCCTTGCAAGGTCCTCTCCACCAAGCTCTTGTGGAGCTAAGGTCAGCGATTTCATGAAGATCGTCGACAAGGCCGGAACCTCATCCAAAGAGTTAAACATGCACTTTATGGGAGTGACATGTTTTACCTTAATGGATGGAGATGGCTACGCTCGAGGTTCACAGTGAAGTTCATCGAGTGATTTGGGAGTGGTGAAAAACTCAGGAGAGGCTGGGACTGGTTCCATCACTAGGACAAAACAAGTCAACGTGAGACCACCTTTTAGAGAAGGTGGGCTCCTCTTATGTCCCTCGTTGCTGGAAGGACCACTCTCCATTTTTTTCTCCATCAGGGGATGTGAACTCCCCATAGATGAGGCAAGGGGTGCAGAGGAAGAGGAGGAGGAGAGAACTACAACAGATACCATCAAAGTTTTCATCATATCTATGGGTTTCGAGAAAGGAAGGACATCCAGAAGGGACATCAATAGAGGTGGCTCCACCAAAGGAGTGATGAACACCTACACCTTTTTAGGGTTAGGCACATTCGTACTCGCAATGGAAGTTGGAAGTGATACAAAAATAGACTAAACGAAAGAAGAGGGGAGGAGAGAGGAGGACTCAGTAGGAGGCCCTGATACAGGGGCGATCGTCTCCTCTTCCTTCCTCTATAAGGAATCCTTCTTAGCCATGAGAGCCTTTTGTCGATGCTTGTGCTCGCATGCAAGGAAATTTCTGCAACTCTTTGAACTAGAGGCTGGAGGTTGTGAAAGAACAAAAGGCTCCTGCTCAGCAACGGGAGTGTCCACTACAGCCGTTTCCAGTAGAGGAACAAACTCTTGAATGGGAGTAGGAGGAGTAGGTTGAGAAGCAGTGGGGGGAGTTGACTCAAGTGCCTCGGTAACAAGCCTCTTCCTGTTTATTGCTTTTGGAGCAAGAGTGGTTAGAGGCCGCAAAGGTCGAGACATAGAGGATTCCCCACAAGGACTTTTTCCTCTACCATATAAATAGTACCAAGGTCCACACAGTTTATTAGGGAGGTCTGATATCTTGATCTTGGGTCTACGCCAAGGAGAGATCATTGGACTTAACGGGTAAAAGCCATGCTTGCTCATCCAATACTCCTCCCAAGAAAGGGGAGTGGACGAGTCAGCCTGAGAGGGGGCAAACTTCTCCTTCCCTTTTCGGGAAGAGGAGGCAACTAGCTGCTGTGCTACAGGAAGAGCCAATTTCGGCTGTCCCTTGCCCTTGGTCTTATACTTCACATAGTTTTTGTAAAGTAGGTCCGTTCTTGGAGGAAGCAGACCAACCGAGGTGGGCCAAAATTGGTCTAATGAATATCCCCCATGAGACACTAAAGGCTAGTATCTGGTGTCATGCACTACATGCACAACACCTTCATGGGAGAAATTTAGACATTTATGAATAACAGAGGTGATTCCATTCATGGAAGCTAGCCAAGGTATGCCTAGCTTCATCCTGAACAAATCCAACTCTAAAATGACATTGAAAACTGTGTTAACAACCCTAGGTCCAATTAGGATGGAAAAAGTTATCGAGCCATATGGCTTCAGACAAAGACCATCGTACGTACGAATGGTGGATATTGTTTCTTCATACTCTTTTCTATGTAGTGAGTTAAGCCACAATGTCTCTTCTGTAATAACATTCGTGCTCAACTCATGGGGTCTACTAAGACTCTTGTCACAATGTTACCATGGAGGCAAGCGAGAATATAGAGGGGAGAGGGCTTGTTGTTTAGGGGTAAGTCCTGCGAAGTGAATGTCACATCCAATGAACCAGTCGCAGGTTGTACGGTAGGGGTAACCGTGACCATGTTAACATAGGCCTCGAGTTGAGTGATAGAATCAGTGGGATCAACAATCATGTTAGCAGAGTGTGACGAAAATAGGTCTGTGTATATCTATAGCTCACTATTCACTTTTGCCATTGATTTATTCATATTTTGTTTGCTTCCATCGAGACAAATAGTACCATCCTTGATGCAGTCCTGTATCTCATGATGTAGGCACATACAATGTTTGGTATCATGTCTGTTGACTTGATAGTACTGACAATACGTACTTGCATCATACCAACTAGGATAAGGTTCCTTAAGAGGTTTAGGGTTTGACAAGGTTATGATCTTATCCTTCACTAAATTTTGCAAGATGGAAGAATAAGATTCTGCTAAATTTGTGAACTTTCAGTTGCATTTGAGGCCATTGTCATCCACAGTGGCTACTACATTCACAACAACTTTACCCTTCCTAGAGATTGATATGGTGGACTTTCCTTCAGACCAGGAGCACGAGGAGGGTCCCCCGAATTGAACTACCATTTGTTAATACTCTCGTAGGGCTGCACACAAATGCATGAAAGAAGGGTACTTCATAAGGGAAGACTTTTCCTGCCAAGGCCTTTGCAAGTTCCCTATGAATACCTTCTACACATCAGAATCGAGCAACAAATACTAGATTTGAGAGAAGAGCACTTGATATCACACTATGAAGTCAATAATATTTTCATTATCACCTTGCTTGCACCGAACAAGATCTGAAAAGGTCATCTTTGGTCTGATGTTAGCTTGAAACTATCAGAGAAACTGGTTCACCAGTTGATCAAATGAGAAAATGGAATTATCGGGCAAGGAATAGTATCACTCGAGTGTTGTATCCTTGAGAGATTGAGGGAATAGTTTTGCCATCAATGCATCATGATGGAAGAAATCTTTACACAGAGCATTAAAGGAAGACACATGTGTTTGTGGGTCCCCTTTGTTGCCATATTTCTCAAATTTAGGAATCTCCATTCCTTGAGGGAAAGGAGTGTTCAAAATTGTGACCGACAATGGGATATGCTAGAAGAAGGGTTGGAAGATAGGCTGGGCAGAGGCTTGTAAGAGACTCACCAACTAGCTCTGCATCTTACCCATGTTCTGAAGAAGAGTGTTCAGAATAGGGTCATTAGAAGATATAGGGCCAGAGGAACCTCCTCCAGAACCACTATCGAAGCCACCACTAGAACCACCAGTGTGGCCATTGTCGGAACCACTACCAGAGCCACCACCACCAATAGGGCCTCTGCCAGAGCCACCTCCACTTCCAAAGCCACCACCATGACCTCCATCGGAACCTCTTCCACCAACACCACTCCCACTGCCAAAGCCACCGCAACTACCAAATCCCCCACTGCTCATCCCACCAAAAACTCCACCACTAGAGGTGACAGGAGGGGTGAAGCTAAAACCCAAGCAAATCTTGTTCACTTTGATAGTTTTAGATCCCTCAGAGGCAGAGGAGATGTTGATTGAGGGCACAACATTAGCCATGTACACAGACGTAGGAGGCATCAACAATCCTAGATATCTCTCGTGGTCTTCAAAAGTGGCTCCTTGCATAATGTTAGGATTGTTTAGAGGAGCACATGCATCAGTCAGACTAGAGAGGCTAGCTAAGAGTTCTATGCCTGTTCGGTCTTTTCCCACCATATACTTTAATTTGTTGATAACTCAAATGGCCCTAGCCAACTTTAGGTCCCTTTCCAAGTGATGTTCCAAGTCACCCAACCCTTTGTTGAGGGCGGAGACATTCTGAAGGAATGTGGACAACCTCATGGTAATCGACTGACAAAGGTGTGGGAGATGCAGGAGGAGTGGGGACGTGGTTGGTCTCGTTAGAGAATCCTACCTCACCCATTGACAACTGCTCCTGTGTGGCGAGACCAACAATGGATCCAACATAAAGGCCTATAGAGAAACCAGGAGTGATCTTCGTCCTCTCCATCGGAAGTTGTCGTATACTTCTCCTAACAATATACCTAGAGGTTGTGGGCCGGGTTGTGATGCTCATAAAACTTCTCAACACTCAGGGGCACAACGATCGCAAAGTATAAGGAAAAAGTCTCAACACCAACGAATGAGAAGACGTTGGTTCATGTTGGGTTCACCAAAAATGTAAGAGAGGGGGACTGACCATGTTCAAGGCCCTAGATCATGAAGAGCCAAGAGCAGAAGGCTGCCCTAACTTACCTCACTCTAGAGGGTTGTCTTGAAATGAGGGATGAGAATGATGAGGACTATAAGGTCCTTCGATCACTCTGTAGACTCAAAACTCAGAATGGGGCTAGGCAAGCCAGTTTTTGGGTTCAACACTGTACCTCAATTAGCTCTCTGCTTGAGGATGAAGGCATGGTTCTGGGATGACAATGTCATGTGCTAGTGTCTCTCAGGTGCCCTGGCATCCATACGACTAGAGGACCGAAAGTACAGTGGGAACTACTAGAAAATGAGCTGACAACCTAGCTAGTGGTTTTTAGGAGAGCAAAAAAAAACTATGAAATAAGAAATATACAAGCGAATATGATAAAATAGATATATTAAGGCTAGGGTGACAAAGATGATCTCACAAAATAGCCTATTCGTTAGCTAGCTCCAAATGTATGTCCACCTACACACAAGAAGGAAGAAAATTGTTGGGGGGCTATATAGGGGTCTTCCTCAATCAGACCCTGCTTTGGTGTTTCAACCTCCACGGACAACCAAGATAGAAATTTTAGAGAGAAGTATGATAAAGGAGGAATGAAAGTGAAGAACACAATAAACACTACAAAACAATATTGTGCTACTCTACCAAATCGTAGAGAAGAGAAGTGAAAATTCTTACCACCTCCACCAAGAGCTCATTAGCTAATGGAGGAGAAAATGAGAGGAATCAAGCCCCTACTACAATGGTGTTGTTCCACACTTGCTCTATGGAGTTGATGGAATGTTGTTGCTGCTGCTATGGAGTGCCAAAGTGCTGCTTGAGAGTGTAGAAGATTGCTAGAGCTTGTGAAGATGATGTGAAGAGATTGCAAAATGAGATTAAGTGAATGAAGAGTGTTTTTGAAGGTGGGATGAGAAAAACAACCATATTTGGATCGGTTGGTCGAAGAGGGGCATTACAAATCGACCCCAATGGGAAGTGTAATGCCTCTGCCAGCTTTAGACGCAGGAATCCGCCAGGGACGTAAGCATGCCACGCGTAGGTCTATTCACCACACGGGCGTACCCAATACTTATTCTTCTACCGACACACAAAATAGATGCCAAGTGGAACGAAGGTAGCGGGATGATGTGAAATTTCGCCTTCAAATTTGGTTTTCTAAGGTGAGGAAGTGTAAAAGGGGAATTTGTATAAGGGGTGCAAAATTGTGCCTATACATTTTGTATGTTGATGACATAATATTTTGTGAGAATGATGAAATGTGTAAGAAGTTTGCAAAAGAAATGCAAAAAGAATTTGAAATTTCTATGATAGGTGAGCTATCATTTTTTCTTGGTCTTCAAATTTCTCAATCAAATAATGGTATCTTTATTTCTCAAGAAAAGTATGTCAAGGATATGTTGAAGAAGTTTGGTATGAAAGATTGCAAACCAATAATTACTCCAATGGTAATAGGTTTCCTTTTGAGTAAAGATGATGAGTCACCCAAGGTTGATCAAACCCTGTATAGGTCTATGATTGGGGGCCTACTGTACTTAACAACATCAAGGCCTGATATTATGCAAGTTATCTATTTGGTGGCAAGATTTCAAGCTGATCCAAGATAAACTCATGTGAAGGTTGCCAAAAGGATTTTTAGATATTTGAAGAGAACTCTAGATTATGGATTGTGGTATCAAAAGGGTGAGGAATTTTCCTTGAGTGCATATACTAATGTTGATTGGGCTGGTAGTGTTGATGAAAAAAGAAGTACCATTGGTGGAGCTTTAATGTTAAAGAAATATTGGTCTCAAGGAGTTTCAATGTTTAGGTCATATTAAGTTTCAAATATTACATCTTTCCACACATATGTAAAAAGGGTAAATTACATGTTGCATAATGAATCATTCAATTTCAAGGCCAAATATTAGGTAAAATCATTTAATATCATATTCATAATCCTTAGCTCATGTGCATAGGACAATGTACTATATTTTTGGTTGGCATAATGATACTAAATTAGGACTATCTATAAATGGATAAAATTTTACATTTGAGGATATAATCAAGATGAAGGTGAATTAAAGGAAAGACTTGTAGTTTAGTCTCAAAGATCAAATAAAGAAACAAATAGAATATTTACTCAATAGTTTAGTTTTTTATAAGTCACCCACTTTCTTGTACTTATTTATAATTTTATTTAAAAAATCATGAATCCTAAATGAAAATTTTAAGCCCTAGATAAGGGTGTAATAATATAATTTTAGATTATGAATCAATAAAATGTTGCTTTACATACTTATTGTGTATTTTGATTTTGTTGTGTGAAATTAGGAACAATTTTTGTTAGGTTATATGGCTAAGTGCTTAATTGGATCCTCTATCCATGCTTGCATTAAGTTGTATCAAATATTTTTTGATTCCTAAAGAAGAAGAATGAAGAAGATAAAATTATCTTCCAATTTACTAAGTTGTTAGGTAGAAGGTATCCAGGTAAATATAGTTGTATATATTTATTAAATTATGATAAACTTATTATTAGACCTAAGTCAAAATACCTCCATAAAGAGGGAAAGTTTCAAGGTGTTAATATTTTTAGAGGGATGAAATACATATTTGATATAATGAAGACTCGCTGATTTTATTGGATGATGTTGAGGAAGATATAAGAAGAGGCCATGCATATAGAGATGATGAAATTCATAAATAAATTGATAGATGCATATACATTCTTGGTTGGCATAATGATACTAAATTAGGACTATCTATATAATGATACTAAATTAGGACTATCTATACATGGAAAAAAATTAACATTTGAGGATATATTCAAGATAGATGTGAATAAAAGGAAAGACACAAGTTTAGTCTCAAAGATAAAATAAAGCATCAAATAAAATATTTACTCAATAGTTTAGTGTTTCAGAAGTCACACTTTCTTGTGTACTTATTTATAGTTTTAATTAAAAATGTTGAATCCTAAATGAAATTTTTAAGCCCTAGAGATGAGTGTAATAATATAATTTTAGATTATGAATCAATAAATTTTTTCTCTACATACTTATGTATTTCAATTTTGTTTTGTTACATTAGGAGCAATTTTTGTTAGGTTATATGGCTATATAATGCTTAATTGGATCTTCCATCCATGCTTGCATTAAATTGTATCAAATATTTTTTTTATTCCTAAAGAAGAATGAAGAAGATAAAAATATATTCCAATTTAATAAGTTGTTAGGTAGAAGGTATCCAAGGAAATCTAGTTGTATATATTTGATTAAAATATGATTAAGTTTAAATTAGATCTAAGTCAAAATAATTCCATGAAGATTGGGTAAATTTTAAATTTTAATTTGTTGTTAATATTTCTAGAAGGATGAAAGAAATATTTTATATAATGAAGAATGTGTCAATTTTATTGGATGTTGTTGAGGAAGATACAAGAAGAGGTCATGCAACTAGAGATGATGAAAGTCATAATTAAATTGAAAAATAATGAATTTGTTGTAGATGAATATGAATATTATGAAGAACAATAAAAACTTGGATATTGAAAGTTATTTCTAAAATTGGTAAAAGATCTAGAACTAGTGTTTCTAATTATGCTAGTAGTTTAAATATTGAAGATTTGATAGCTTAGTTGACTACAATAGAAGGGAATTTTAAATATGAGGAAATCTAAGATCTTAAAAGATTGATTTTAAAAAAATAAATAAATTATAGTTCATTTTGTGCTTTCATGCAAACTATAAAATGTAAGGTAGAAAGGTATGAATGTGAAGAATTACATCAAATAAATTTATAAGTTGATAATTAGGGTTGGTCATCATGAAGTTGACCAAGAAAATATGGTGAGATACATTATTGGTTTGAGAGAAATCAATATTTAATTGAGTATGATTATGTTTTAATAAATTGAAGAAGAATATAAGTTTTGAATAATCAAAAAATATTTTTATATAACAGTTCCTAAAATATTTAATATTATAGGTGAAGGAGAAATACTACAAACCATTTTTTTTAGTTGTTAAAGGGATTTAGTGATATATTATCTAATAATATGATAGATGGATTACCTCCAATAAAGATTATTATTCACCCCATGGATTTAATTCATGGAATAGGTTTACCTAATAAGGCTATGGATAAGAAAATTTCCAATTATTTATTATACTCCTATTGGAATCACTATACCATGTTACATATGATTTGAGACTATTTTGGATGCATATAATGATACTCAAATATATTCTTGTGATATATAATTATGGAATTGGTTTGTGATTCTTACTAATTCTTAACCATACTATATGTACACTATTACCATAGATGTGTTGAACAAGACAACTAAGAGGGGGGGGTGAATCAATTATCATAGATTTAATCTTTTCATTCATTCACTGGAACTAATTCTTAACACTACTTAACAGATTAAATAATGAACACTAGTGAAAAAAATGAAAACCATCACATAAACACAATAACACCAGATTTACGTTGAAAACTAAATAAGGGAAAAACCACAGTGAGGATTAACTCACACTATAGAGAATATCAAAACCGATTACAAGAGGCTCACTACCAAGATAAGGACTCACTATTCGGAACAAGGACTCATTGTCCAATAGGGCTAACAACCCAGAGGGCTCACTGCCATGGAGATATAAAGAAGACTTGTTATAGAGAGAAGAAAATATCAAAGCAACAAAGGATTCCACCACAATCACTCGTAGACATGTATGAATGATAAAGTTCACCTTTAGCTCACTACTTTCAGAAACTCAACATTAAAGCTTTGCACTGATCTATGACATTCGCATTACAAAAAATCACCAGATAGCATCAATGTCACATCTATCTACTCTTTTACTTTTCCACTTATCTCTCTTCTTCACTCTTGTATATTTTTCACCACTAACTCATCCAATATTTATACCATCTTCAACTTTGAAACATATCCAAAGTCATACATCCAAATTCAAATTCAAATTAGGTCGGTGCTAAAACATTCTAGGGTGGAATTAGAATGAGGGCGACCAAACACACACTTCATTAGGACCCAAATAGATCCAACTTGCTTCATCAACTTTGAAAGTAGAAATCCACATGAGGTCAGCCAAACCAGTGTAAAACACATAGAACCATTTAGCATAAACTTTCTAGATACCAATATTATCTTCAATACAATCAACAAAACTCAACTCTAAAACTATAAATCATAAGAATTCATCAAAGAGAAATCCGGACCAACAACATTTCTCCTAGACTTCAACCAGGAACACAGAAAATGACAGTTCATAATTGGTGAACACAACTCACACTATATAATGAATCAATTGCCAAAAATTAGGATATAGCAGCATCCAACAACCAAGACCAACATATTTGAACCATACAAATATAGGAGATAATCTGGAACAAAACCCAGAGCAATCACAAAACATCTGCAACATATCTTCATTACAATTTTCTCAATATCCTTGACATATACAACCAATAACCTGTATCCATGACACTAATGGTAACAACAATCAGTTGATAACCAATTTACTAGATGACATCAATGACAACACCTTCAATATTTCCATTCTTGCAACAATCTCCCCCTTTTTCATCAAGATGGAAACATGATGTGAAAAACCATTAAAGACAACACACTCAATATCCTCTCTCTTTTCTCTTTTTTTTTTCTTCATTCTTTTTCACATGCTTCTTCTCCCCCTTTGACATCAATGGCAAAGGAAAAAGATATTTTAAATTGATTTCCCCTTTGACATAGAAAACAAAATGTACATAATGACAACACCTAATACTACCTGCTCCCCCTGAGAGGTAGCCACCAAAACACTAGTCCAGAAGAAAGATAGATCCATAGATCCATTGGACCGATGCATCTCCATATGCATCTAATTCAAGAAAGGAGGGGAAATAAATCCCAGCTTCTCCCGAAGACACTCAAAAGTATCTTTAGGAAGAGCCTTCATGAAAATATCAACCACTTGATCCTTCGTCAGAACATACTCAAGCTTTACTTCATTCTCCATGACCTTCTCTCTTAATAAATGATATCTGATAGATATATGCTTCGTCCTTGATTGCATCATAGGATTCTTTGAAATGTTAATTACACTTGTATTATCACAAAAGATATAAATAGGATCATCATATACCACTGTGATATCTTTCAATGTCTATTTCATCCATAGAACTTGTGTACAACAAGATGCAACATCAATATACTTAGATTCAATAGTAGACAAAGAGACTGAATCTTGCTTTTTACTCAACCATGCCACCAATTTGCACCCAAGTACTCTTTTTGTCATCTACACATCCAACTCAATCTACATCTGTATAAGCATTTAAAGTAAATTTAGTATCTCTAGGATACCATAATCCATAATCTAGAGTGCCATTCAAATATCTAAAAATTCTCTTAACATCAGCACCATGTGTTTCCTTAGGATCTTCTTGAAATCTAGCCACAAGACAATTTCATGCATAATATCTGGTCTAGTAGCAGTCAAATATAATAGTCCACCAACCATAGATCTATACTTGCTCTTATCATCCTTAGGTGAATCATCATCTTTACCCAAATTGCAACCAATCACCATAGGAGTACATACTGGTTTGGAACCGTCCATCCCAGACTTCTTCATCATCTCTCTCACATACTTCGACTATGAAATAAAGATTCCTTTCTTTGTTTGATTGATTTGTAGCCCAAGAAAGAAATTCATCTCTCCAAACATAGAAATTTCAAATTCTTTCTACATCTCTTTCACAACATCTTGCACATATTTTCATTTCCTCCAAAGATAATATCATCAACATACACAACTACAATCAAGATTTTATCATTTTCAATCTTAAAATACAAATTACTATCCACCGTACCTTTGTTGAAACCTTGTTGAATCAAATACCTATCTAACATTGTATACCAATCTCTAGGAGGTTGCTTCAATCCATATAAATTTTTCTTCAATCTGCACACCATATCCAGTTTCTTTGACAACTGAATTCCTTCTGGTTGTTCCATGTAGACCTCTTCTTCTAGCTCTCCATTCAAAAATTCTGACTTGACATCCATTTGATAGACCTTAAAGTCTTTATAAGCAACAAATGCTAAGAACATCCTTATAGCTTCCATTCTTGCTACCAGAGAATTTTTTTCCTGAAAATCTATGCCTTCCACCTATGAGTAACCTTTACACACAAGCCTTGCTTTGTTTATAACAACTTCTCCATTCTCATTTAACTTATTTCTGAATACCCACTTCAATCCAATAATGTTTTTATCTACTAGTCTTGGGACCAAATCCCAAGTTTGATTCTTCTCAATCTACATAAGTTCTTCTTTCATAGCTTCCATCCAATGTTCATCTTTACATGCTTCACTTACTGTCTTTGGTTCAATCTCAGAAAGTAAACATAGATTAACTTCAACAACAACTTTGCTTCTAGTCAATACTCGTTTAGTCTTATCTCCAATAATCTAATTTTCTAAATTATTCTTCTATACATATCTAGGTGTATTAGGTGACATCATTGGAGCAAATTCTCTTTCATTTTTTTCATTCTGCTTCTCTTCTTGCACATCCTTTTCTTGTTCTTCCACAATTTCTTCAATTCTTACGCAATAAGGTTCGTCAGATTCATATCCATCAATTTCAATAGAATTCTTCACTGTCTCATCAACATTGACATTTGAACTTTCTACAATATTTTTCAATCTTTTATTGAAACATCTGTATGCTTTGCTCTTAGTAGAATATCCAAGAAAAATTCCTTCATCACTTCTTGAATCAAACTTACCCAAATTTTCTTCATCTCTTCTGATATAGCATTTGCTTCCGAATACCTTGAAATACTTAATAGTAGGAATTCTTCCATACCATAGCTCATAGGGAATCTTTGTACTATTTTCTCTTGCTTTAACTCGATTGAATACATAAACGTCAATATGAATAGCTTCTTTCCAGTAAACTTATGGTAAACCAACCTCAATAATCATTGATCTAGCAGCCTCTTGAACTGTTCTATTTTTCCTTTCAACAACTCCATTCTGCTGAGTTCTCACAGTAGATAACTATCTCTTTATTCCATGCACTTCACAAAACATATTAAACTCATGGGAGGTGAATTCTCCACCTCTGTCATACCTTAAGAATTTTATCTTCAAGTTCACTTCATTTTCAACCATAGCTTTAAATGTCTTGAATCTATCTAATGCATCTGATTTATCTCTAAGAAATGTAACCCATGTATATCTAGAATAATCATCAAGTAAAAGCATACCTTTCTCAAGGAAGACTTCTCACTCTTGTAGGACCACAAAGATCTGTATAAACTAAATCTAGTAGTCCAGTAGTAGATTGTTCCTTTGATCTGTAATGATTTCTTGCTTGCTTTCCAAACTGACAATTCCTACAAATAGCATTAACAGGATTTGTAATTCTTGGTAAATCTCTCACGGCATAAACAACACTAATCCTCACCAAGTTATCAAAATTCATGTGACACATTGTTCTATGCCATAGCCAACTATCATTAATATGAGTCATAAAGCATCGTCCATCATCACCCTTCAGTTGATAGATATTTCCTTCATATTTCTTTCCTACAACAATCAATGTTCTGAATCCTTTCCGAATCTCACATCTCTCATCCTTGAACACAAGATCATGTCCCTTACTACACATCTGACCAAAAATCAAAAGATTATTCCTTAAACCCTTAAGATAGTAGACATCATCAGTATTATGCTTGCCATCAAAACTTACTAAACCTATCCCACAAATTTTAGCACCAGTATCATCTCCAAACATAACCAAGCCTCCATCATAATTTTCAAGCTTAACAAACTTACTTTTATTACCAGTCATGTGATGTGAACAACTATCAACAACCCAATAATTCTTTTCTTGTTTAGCATGTAGGGAAGAGATAATGATACCTTCATTTTTCCCCTTCTCTGGAGGGATTTCCTTTACCTATTTTTCAGAATTACAAGAAGTAGGTTCATCCTTAATTGCCAAGAACAAGCATTCATTATCATCAAGATCTTCATACTCAAAATCTTCATCAAATATACTAGCATTCTCATTCACATAATATACTTTGTTAATCTTGTTTCCTTTGCTTTCTTTCTCATATCTTTGTTTATTCCTCTTAGCTCTTTCTGGACACTTTGCAACATAATGACCTATTTCTCCACAACTAAAGCATTTGAAGGGTAACTTACCTTCATAATTACCAAAACCTTTCCTCATCCTTCTCACAAAGTTAGCTTCTATTTCATCAAAGTTTTCTTCATCCGGATCTTCAACTTTTATCGCCTTAAAAGTAGTCTCTTGATTTGCATCCATTCCTCAGACTAGGCTTCCTCATCGCATAAGATGTCAAAAATCCCAACAACAGATCTTTAGTGTAGGTATTATAATCTATACTTTGTTCAATAGCACACACCTTCTCACTGAAGACATCAGGGAGAGTTCTGAGAATCTTCTTTACAATTCTGGTTTAATCTATAGTAGCCCCAAGTCCTTGCATTCCAACCACTACCTCATCCAATCTCTATACATAAGCTTTAACATTCTCATCTTTAGACATATGTAGAAGCTCAAACCATGTCTTCAAATTCTACAATTTTGCCTCTTTAACTCTTTCATCACCTTCATGCACTCTTCCCAAAGCATCCCAAACTTCCTTAACAGTCTTCAAGTTTTGAACCTTAATCAACTCAGAATGTACTAGACTATTCTTCAAGATGTACTTCACCTTATTATTTGCTTCATGTGCTTTGATCTCATCATTTATACTCAGACCATTAGCAGGAGGAGTGTAAGGATTCTTATAAGCTTTCTCCACATCATATCCACAATATTCCATATATTCTTCCATCAATATTTTCTAGAGAGCATAATTAGTTCCATCAAACCTTAGATACTCATAAATCATCTTGCCAGCTATCCCAAACCTTTCTCAAGCGGTTAAGATCTTCACCAAGGAACCATGCTTTGATTGAACATGACAAATGAGAGGGGGGTGAATCAGTTGTCACATATTTAATCTTTTAATTCATTCACCGGAACTAATTCTTAACATTGCTTAACATATTAAACAATGAACACTAGTGCAAAAACCGAAAACTATCACATAAACACAATAACACTAGATTTATGTGGAAAATCCAATAAGGGAAAATCACGGTGAGGATTAACTCACACTATAGTAAATATCAATACCGATTACAAGAGGTTCACTACCAAGATAAGGACTCACTATCTAGAACAAGGACTCACTGTCTAACATGGCTAACAACCCGGATGACTCACTGCCACAAAGATCAAATAAGATAAAGAAGACTTGTTACAAAGAGAAGACAATCTCAATGCACCAAGGGATTCCACCACAATTACTCGTAGACATGCATGAATAAATAAATTCACCTTTAGCTCACTGCTTCCAAAAAATCAACATTAAAGTTTCACTCTGATTTGCTACACTCACATTACACACACTCACTGGATAGCATCAATGTCACATCTATCTGCTCTTTTACTTTTCCACTTATCTCTCTTCTTCGCTCTTGTATTATTTTCACCACTAACTCATCCAGTATTTATACATCTTCTACTTTGAAAAATATCTAAAGTTGGCCATCCAAATTCAAATTAGGTCGGTGCCAAAAAAATCTAGGGTGGAATCATAATGAGTGCAACCCAAACACATGCTTCATTAGGACCCAAATAGATCCAACACACTTCATCAACTTCGAAAGTAGTATTCCACACAAGGTCATCCAAACTAGTGTAAAACAAATAGAACCATTTAGCACAAACTTTCCAGATACCAAAATTATCTTCAAAATAATAAAGGCAAAACAACTCTAAAACCGTAAGTCATAATACTTCATCAAAGAGAAATCCGGACCAACAACATTTCTCCCGAACTTCAACTAGAAACATAGAGAATGATAGTTCACAACTGGTGAACACAACTTGTACTGTACAATGAATCAACTACCAAAAATTAGGATATAGCAACATCCAGAAACCAATACCAACATATCTAAAATACAAATATAGGAGAAAATCCAGAGCAAAACCTATGGCAATCACAGTTAATCTGCAACATATCTTCATTACAACTTTCTCAATATCCTCAACATATACAACCAATAACCTGTATCCATGACACTAATGACAACAACAATCAGTTGATAACCAATTGACCAATTGACATCAATGACAACACCTTCAATCTTTCCATTCTTGCAACAAGATGGTCATCATTACTAATTTATGTGTAATTAAATTGGTTTAATATGAATGGTTGTGATTGTCCATTGATAATATCCTTAATTTACATGTTAATGATTTGTATGTGAATTGTAATGAGGTTTAGAATGATGGAAATGTAAATAATTTATACATGGTGAATATAATACTAATTTATATTATAGTTAAAAAATTTTAATTAAAAATATAAAGAATAATAATTTCAAGTTAAATTCGAAAATTGGATGTGTATAAAAATTAACATTATTGATATTTAAAATTATTCTTATGATAATGTGAAATGTTGTATAATATGATTTAAGATAGATATATGAGTATCATTATGATAATTTATGTGTTGATATTTTGATTATTGTTGTCTATGTAAATTAAGATTTGCAAATGAATGTGTGAATAGTGTAGTATTATACTGATTGGGCTTTGGCTATGATATTCCAAGATTATATTTAATATGTGCAATGAGTGTGAATGGTTACATGGATTAGTTATTGGGATTCAAATGAGGATCATTAGGAACCCAATTACTATCCCACTTCACTTTGTGAAGTAACCAAAATTTATCTATATTTGTCTCGTGAAGCCAAAATATCTTGGCTATGTTAGGCTAAGACCCCCATGTGAAACCATGTTGTGTTGCTACATTTCATTTTATAAAATTTAAATTTGTATCTTATAGTTTGAATGATTTTCATTATTTAAATGTGTCACTAAATTTTGGAACTCAAGTTTATACTTTGGATCATTTTAAAGGTTTGTTAAAAAAAAAATAGTATTCTTATGTAATTTTAAACCTCATGGGTTGGTATCTTGGGATGGGGTATGTTTTGAATTTAGTTTTAATGTGGGTTTAGAGTTTTAATTCACATCTAAATCCTTGGTAAGAACATCCATTCAATTGGCATGCTAAACTTGAGCAAGGATACTCTAGTAAACTATTTCTCTTGGTTAAGTGCATGGAAATGGGAGGTAAAAAATGAACACCTTTCTAGTGAAATTAGTAAAATATGCTTTTGATGAATAATTCAAGATTATTTTGTCAATTTTTGAAGATATTATAAAAATAATTACAATATGTTAATCTAGTTTCTAAATTAATAAGTATTTTAATGTATGGTTAAGATTATGAGGGTAAAAATTTGAACACACACAAAATTTCCTATATTTCACTAAAATACAAAATATTGATAGGTGCACAACCCCTCATTTTTTCTTCATTCATTATTTTCTAAAACCCACTGATCAAAAAATAGTTGAGTGAGTACTAAAAAAAATATTTTTTATTAACTTTTTTGTTATTTTTTGAAGTGGGTGTATCCTAACAAATTAATAATTAAGCATGCATCTCACCTAATTTCCATGAAGATAATTGATAAAATATTTTTTAATGTGTAGAAAGTGAAGCATAAAACAATCATATATAATTATTTTCAAGTTTTCATGAATGAATAAAAAAAATAATAAAATCAATGCATATGTATTTGAAGCCTATAAAGACACCATTAAAGAAAACCATAATTTATTCAATAAATATAAAAATCGTATGGATATAAATCAAAGATTTATCTTGACATTTTAGATGTGGTTTCGCAAAAAATTGTTCTAAGATATGTAAATTTGATGAGTATAAAGTTTGACTATGTTATTTTATGTTGCAACCATAGATTTGGGAGTCAAAATGGAGGTTTGACACATATATTTAGGAATCCATGTCTAATGATTGGATTTGATAAATTTGAATTACAGAATGAATCATATGCATATATGATAATATGAATATGTTATATAACATGCACATATTTTTTAAAATGAAAATTTTTAATTTTATTTATAAAATATACATGTTATCACATACACATTATAATGTATACAAGTTATAAAACGTATACATTATGTTTCAATAATCTCAAGCCATAATGCATATGTGTTAAGGCTTGGTCACATTTAAAAATTACCTATACATTCGTCTAAAATTAAACTTTTCATTATATTTTTATCCCCTATATTTGTACAAATACCATCTTCTAATGGGTTGATAATAGAGTACACTTTTCTACAACATACCTTGTCATGGTGACCCAATGTAGGTTCACATGGGCAAGCATGGTTCATTATCTAAAATTTTAAGGAGGTTGTTTTCTTGGGTTGTAAGGTTATCACATGTCTCCTTCCTATTAGATGGAGTGGCATTCCGCTCCCTTTTAAACTTCTTTCCTTTAGCTTGTGAAGAAGTGAATGATCTCATTATTTTTCCATTTAGAGTTTGGGAAACTTTGGGAGTTCGAGGATTTTAGTGAAAAATTACTAAATTTTGGTGGAGAAAGCTCAAATAGAGTGGGGAGAGGAATTGTTTTCGCTATATATAAGTTTGGATTTGAGAAATTCCTATGCTTAAAATAGGGAAATGTGAATGTTATTATTATTTTTTTGGTTGGATTAGAAATAATTTGTTTACATGTTTTGGGAAGTATTTATGGGTTAAAAATGTATTTTTATCATTTATTAATGAATTATTTGAAAATAGATGGTTTTATTAACCTCTTCTTGTCTTTTAGTTCTCAGATTTCATGGAGAGTATTAGAAAGTATAGGTACTTGATTTTATGGATAAATAAGTGATTATCAAATGAAAATTCAAAGGTGTGCTACACTTTTATAAAAGAAACAACTAATACTGATCTAACTTCTTACCTTGAATCACTAGAAAGTGAAATATATACTTTGCATTTCCAAATGATGCACACTAATGAAAGTATTTTTTTTACTATATTTTATGTTTGTACTTTTGATAAAAATTAAAAATTATCTGAGTGTAGTTTTTTGTAAAATTGATTCTATACTTTAGTTGTTGATGAAATGCTAAAAAATAAGATTAAGTAAGATGCCACTCTTTATATAGTATTCTTTTTACTTTAATTTTTATTTGTATATATAACTTGAAAATTTAGTGCATGGATTAATATTTTTCCCATTTTGATAAATATTTTGAAGCAAATTTTTAAATTTGTATGAACTAAAAATATGACTATTTTGATGGGACGTCAACTTTTATCCTAATTGTTTATTCAAAATAGAAAAAATATATCATCTTGACATGGAATATCTTCTATAGTGTATCATATTTTTTCATATTTTTTAATAAAATTTAATGTCTTTTCTTGATAAGACAAACAATCTTATGTTTTGGTTTTGATGAACTATTTTTAATAAAAAATAAAAATAAAATAAAAATAATAATTAAACTATTATAAATTATTTTTGAAACTGTACATTTATAGAGCTACAAAAGAGTATTTTTATATTTCTTAGGAAATGTTATTTACATGACTAGGAGTTGTGAAAATATTAAGTTTTTTAAATAATTTTTATTTTTCAGTGAATTGGCTCCAAAGTGATGCTACATATGTATTTAGTGGAAACTTCTAGTTGGAAATTTGTTGTCCCATATATAATTTAGATAGGACGAGTCTAAATAGATCATATGTTTTACCAAACTGATTGGAAATGCCTAAATTCACTTGTGTTGATAAGTTTTCCTAAAGTGTGAGATGACTTTGACCTTTCACCCTATTGTGTTATTGTGCTAAGTTGGAGAGATGAGGATGATGGAGGGATTTTAGGTGGATTAGGAAGTGACGGGAGATATTTTTTTGGTATATTATGTGATGAAAGTTTTGTTATGTCATTTTCTTATGGGTTTGGAACATAAGTTCCTTATTATCATATGGGTACAAGTAACTACTACTATGAAATTATTAAAATAATTTTAAATTTTGTTGCAATGTGTGTGACCTTGGTCTCCTTGTGTTGTGCATTGTAGAGCTAAGGTTCGTGACATGGCTTAATCGCCTCTCATGAATTCATTAACTATGGTGGTTGTATTGGGCATTAATAGGTTGATATTTTGTTGCAACGACAACCAACTATGCAACAATTAGTATCAGGGCTTGGGTCACGGGTTCAAACCCCTCACTTGCACTAGAAGGTATTGTTGCAAGGTGTGTGCCCTCGGTCTCCTTGTGTTTTCTAGTGCAGTGTTCAGGTTTGTGACATGGCTTAACCGCTTCTCGTGGATTCATTAACTTTGGTTGTTGTATCGGGCATTAACAGGTCAATCTTTTGGTGCAACAATAACCGTCTGTGAAACAATTTGTATCAGAGCTTGAGTCATGGGTTCAAATCCATCGCTTGCATTGGGGGGATTGTTGCAAGGTGTGTGCCCTTAGTCTCCTTGTGTAATGCATTGCATCCCTCGGGTTCATGACATGGCTTAATCACCTCTTGTGGATTTATTAACTTTGGTGGTTGTATTGGGCAATAATAGGTCGATCTTTTGGTGCAACGATAACCGTCAGTGCAAAAAATTTCATGCCTTCCATGTTTGTAAAGGAGCCTCCTACATTTTATACATTGTAGCATCACAAATTGTCAGCCTTGATAATTTCACCCTATGTTTTGTCCCCCCTAAATTATTGAGCCTAATTGGGCCCCTAATTCCTAAATTATGCATTCTATAGCCCATTAGTACCACTTTTTGAGAAATTCCAAGCATTGAACATATGCATCAAATTAATATTTTTCCCCTGACACTTAATATCCTAGAGAATAGGGTCAGGACCCATTCGTCCAAGGGTGAATGGGTTCCCCTATTATGTTGAGGACCAATTTTGAACATGTTGGAGTGGCCATCTTAACATTCAAAATTTAAATTTCAAATATCGGCTATCAAATTTAATTCTCGAGAAATTAGATAAATGCCTATAAATACCCAGTTATTACATCATTTAAAATATAATTGAAATGAACAAGCATTCATGAGCAAAAATTATTGTCAAGGTCATTCAAGAGCAATTCAAGAGCAATATTTTAGAGCTTTATTCTAGCAATTCAAGATCCTAACATCATGTTAAATCTTATGTGAGTTTATATGTTTTCATGTTATCATTCTTTTGTGAAGGCTAATATTTTTGTAGGTCTCCAAAGCATTCAAGAAATTCAAGCAAGCAAGATCCAAGACCTTGAGGTGATGTGTATGACTTCAGTCCTTAAAGGAATCCACTGAAGGGTGGTGAGTTGTAGCACTATGTGATTCCATCATTCCTTCCCATCCATTATCATTTCATCATTAACATTTCCATTATGGAAGTGGAAACAATTGTCACTGGGTTTGACTAAGGCAAACCCCTAAATGGCCCAACATATCTTCTCTTTGTGAATGTGGAGATCTTACGTTTGGAGAGGATTGAAGAAAGGTTGAAGGAAAGTAATTCATTGTTGCATTTCAAGCCCTACATCTTTTCAACAAACAAAAACTCACCTACAAAATTATCCAACAATGTTCCGATAATTCTGCAACTAAAAATCAAAAGCTCAAATCTATCGTTAGAGGACCCCAAAAACAAAGCATAAGTTTCATACAAAGAACCATTTTCCCAAGGGTGACCTAGACCTGCTACAATGATCAGACCCAACTTCTGGTGACAAGTACATAGCCCTATGTACTTCCCAGATCTTCCTGCAAGTTATTGTTTTAGTCTGTGTATTGTCGGGATTTTTTATTTCCCATATTAGGTCATATAGTTTAATTAGGTTAATCATAGAAAATGAATTCTAGATCATCATAATCCTTAATAGGATGGAGATTCAAGTCAGATTGGCTCACCTCCATGGTTGAAATTCAATCTACTCACCTTGTTAATCTCCATCTTAATGAAACAATAGAAAATATTCACAAACCACTTAACAACCATTTCAACCATAGGTTTACATAGTAGACCTAGAGGGTTTCATATTTTCTTTGTTTCATACATCACCAAGTGGTCATATTTATATACAAATTTTAGATCATGGAGTGAACATCTTTACTATAAAAAGAGTTATGTTGAACTATTCAAGTGTTTAGCAAGTTCTTTGGAAAGTTAGGGTTCAAAAAATAAATGGAAAGTCTAAGTAAAAAATATTAAATCCTTATTTTTAAAAGTTTCAAGTTTTTCATGTATCTTTGTATTCATTTTAAAATCATATTACCAAACCTTCAAACCCTAAGGTATTTTTATTCATTAGACTCTTTGAAATTATTTTCATATTTTTAGGTGTTACAAACTAATTTCAAAATCCTAGAAATCTAAGTTTCACAAATATGTTGAGGTTATATGATTTTTATGTGTCATTTTAATTACAAATTATTAAATTACATTCCCACTCTAAAACTCCATGTTTTTAATTCAATGCCAAGGTTTCATATTTTATTTGCACATTATTAGAGATTAAAAAAATTAAAATTGGACTCTAAAATCCATGAACCACTCCTTGTGGAGACTCTAAATGTGACTAATGTGTAATATTGCACACCTAAATGTATAAGGTGTTGTGACATGTATAATGATACACAAGAAACACACTTAGTAATGCATTACATAGGGTGACACAAGAAAAATAATTACAACACCATGGGTCAAAATCACCACGAAAAGATCACATATGGGACTTGATGGAGATTTAGAGTTCTCATGACAATGTATAAGATAAAAAATTAACTTACCGAACCAGTCTACTTACACCTCAATATTTCAAAATCCAAGAGAAACTTTGTACTAGTTCAAAATTTGAGGTCTGATTGCACCTTTACGCTACCTTACACTCCATGATATAGCTTATAAAATTTGGCTCCAATATGTAAAAACGTATTCTCTAAGCTCCAATAAGAACTTACTAGACACTTCTAAAGACTTTGAGGTTCAATAAATACAACTCAAACTTTAGAATCTAATATGTGACTAGCAATGAGAAAAATGAGGTTTCTACACCAAAATTCAAGTTTTGGCAAGTAGGCACCTCAACTTATGGGGTCAAAAGGAAACTTATTTAGAGCTTAAAGTCTAAATTACATGATCCGATGAAAATATTGGATAAAATTATAATTATAATTTTATACTTCAACATTTGAATTATAATTTGTAGCTTATAAATGGAGATATAGACTTTGAACCTCACTTGACAATCACTTCAAACTTTATGTTTCAAGAAAATTATATATCCAACTACAAACTTTGAAAATATCTTACCTTAATTTGAAGGATAAATTGGGTATGTGCAGGATCATGATGGGCCAAAAAGTGGCAATATGATGGATATTTGTAGGGTATGTGGTTGACGACTTTTTTTTTACCCAATATTGATGAAATGAAAAAGGTTTTTAAAGGAGATTCTCAACTTTGTACCAATATAAATTATGCTTCACTTTGAATTTAATAAATATTATTATTCATTTTCTATTTGAATTATGACTAAAGTATTGATTGATAGGCTAATTGAAAAATATCTATAGCTTTCAAACGGTATCACATTTTTGGAATCCAAAACATGCATCACATTCGATGCTTAACATACTTTAGGATTAAAAAAAGAAAAACTGAATTTCATGAAGTTTTGACCAAGTTAAGGTGGTCAAACATACAAGTTTTTATATTTTTTAAAATTTGTAATAAAAAATTCATAATTAATTATTTACTTGGAAAAAAATTATAAAAAAATATGCATCACATTTGGACATGAGTTCTCTACCTATGTCTAAAATATTATAAAAAATATTATCATTTTATTGTGGTTAGGGTGGTCAGATAGACACCTACTTCTTATTTTTTACCTAAAATTTAAGTACTACTGCATTGAAATTTCAAATTTTCACCAAATATATTTTTAAAAATAAAAATAAACCTAGTAGCTTAGAAACTACATTCAATTTGCTACAGATTCTATTCTTACATATTTTTGAAATAATATAGATAACTAATTTAAATTTTTACGTCAAGTTGCCTAACTCTGATTTTTCTGAATTCTTTGCCACTTAAGGGCCTATTTTCTCCATGATGATCCTACACATACCCAATTACAACATGAATTTCACACTTTCAAATCTAAGATCTACATCTAACAAACATATCAATTCCAACCCAAAGTTCAAACATTAGGAAACTTAGGTTTTAAAATTCAAGGTTTGAATTGCACCTAGCAACATGCAAGCTTCAATACAAGGTATAGACTCTAGTAGGCTTATATTTCACACTTTGGGATCCAAATTATAATTTACAACTATGTACCAAAATAACAAGACAAGGATATCATACTCAATTTCATCAATAATGGAGCATGGTTATCTCATTTTGTGTGTTGTACAAAAAATAGTTCAATCCAAGAATTCAAGTGCATATAGCCTCTTTAATGGTCAAATAATAAATCACCAAAATCCATAAAAAATAAACCCAAGGTCGATTTCCCTAACTATATGAAATAGGTAGTGCTAAGGAAGAGGCAAGTAGCTCAAAGGGAGACAAACAAAGGTGAAGTAAAAAATTTCAGCACCATGACACTACACATTCATATAAAATGAGAAAATAGTTCCCAATTATACCATTACAATATTATTAGGTGGTCTATATATTGTGCTTATTAACCATGTTTTCTAAATTTAACCATTAAAGGGAAAATTATTACAATCATGCACATCCAATTTTGAGGTTGGATAATATTATAACAATTGAAAAATTTCACACCACCTAAAAAGGTGTGTTACTGTACAAAATACTATTTTCCATAACCATTACAATTGTACATCCAAGATCTCAAATATCTTGAGTTACACATTTTATCATAATAGTGCAAAATGATAATTTTACCATATTTCCAACGTAAAAGAAATTGTTTGATTCTATCTCAATATTTCTAAGGATCTTGCAAACCCCAATGGTGGTTCAACACCACCCAACCAAGTGTAACTTTTAGGCCCACACCACTAAACTAGGAGGAAACCAAATGGGTAACTCGGAAACACTCACACCATGCATGTGGGTTGCACATACATAATCTATCTACATCTCATGCATAAAATTTATAAGAAAAACATACATGAGAGATATACAATCTCCAATCAATAGAAACACATATAATACCAAGTATACATGAGGAAATTACAACCACCAATCAACTAATACACATGCTAACCACATCAATACATATAATAAGTTAAGAAAGTACACAATAGGTATTCATAATCACCACTTAATACATATACATACTAAACACATTGATACATAGAATAAAAATAAAGTATATATGAGGGATTCACAATCACCAGTCAATGCATAAATGTGTTAGATGCATTAAGAGGTCCATAATAAAAATCAAGTACACATGAGGGATTCACAATCACCAACCAATGCATATAGATGAGATGTCAAGATCTCACACTAGAGAAACTCCACATACAAGATTGGGAAGATTATACCAATCTAGAATATACCAAAGGATAACATATCAATTTATGAACATAGTCAATTACATGTAAAATACATGACATAAAAAATAATTTCCAAATATAAGAAACATATTCTCCCAAATGATTCCCCATCTCATTTCCATCATAGATTTCTATTCTTCAAAAATATAATTAATAGAGGAATGTAGAATTTAAATTCTCATTTTTTCAAAACACATTCAATATTTTTCTAAATACTCCTTGAATTTTAATGGTAAAAATTTAAAATTTCAAAATTGAACTTTACAATTTCAAGAATACCATTTTGAAGCTAAGGGTTTCAATTACATACATTTTAAATCACATAATTATTATAATACTGTTATCAGACTTCAATCGTGTAGTTTTTTGAGTCAAATTCATTGACCTATGTTTCATGAGTAGTGGTTCATAAGAATTCATCTCTCATGATAATGAATGATCAACTTAGCACTCATTGTTGTGGAAAATACCTCCTACTTATCACATACTTATTTCTCACAAATTTCACTATATTTTTGACATAAAATGATAAAATCTTAAATAATTTTTTTGTGAATTGTTAAATTGATTACAATCAATTAAACAATCTACACATATAAATTTTCCTATAACAATGAATGCCAAATACATCCACTTAAGAGGGGAATAGAAAAAGCATAAAAAATTCAATTAAAAAATATGAGTGTGAAACCTTTACCTACAACCAATTACACTAAAAGAAGAGAGGATAGAATATTGTTGTGGATAGCTAATTCCATTCATGATAAGAAATCTCCCACTCACATTGAAACCAACCACAAAGCTAGTAAAAAATCCCAGTGCTTAGCCAAGTGATTTCAATGCCCAACAAGTATTCCAACATCTAGCAAAGAGGAGAAAAGAGGGGGAAGGAGAGGAGGTATGTTGTCCAAAATTATAGGGTAGAGGGGCCCACAGTAGGGCACCCTAACTCTGGGTTTTTAAATTTCATACTAAATAATTTCAAATCAGCCCCAAATTTGTACAATAGTTTATTTGGCTACTTACCTGCTTAAAAAATTTATTGTTAGGGTCACATTATCAAATATGATGCCACATCAACATGCTTTTTGTTGAGGTATCCAAAAAAGCTCAAAAACCACATACAATCCAATAGAAGGGCACTAAGTCATGTGAATATGTTTCGTTGATGTGGCATCACATGATTTGTCAAATTATGTCTTTATGGAAAAAAGTGTTTTGCAAGTGGATATTAAGGTGCTCCATTGTGGGGCCCACTCAGGACTACTTTTATCCCTACTATTGGTCTTTGCCCTACTATGGGTCCCTCTCCCCTAATGCCCAATAAAAACTCCAATGCCTAATATCACAATTCCTTAATTCTAAGCAAACCAAAAGGGAGAAGAGGAGCATGGGAAAAAATTAATGCCCAAAAAAATTGTCCCTATTTTTCATGCCTAGCAATAAGTTTTCTGCCCCCTTTTATTTTATGCCAAAATATTCCTTTTGAAAAGGACTTATTTTATTTTTACACCCAAACATATAATACAAATTATTTATTGAAAATAATCTTTTTTATTTCTTTTAACAGTATATGCCTATTACTATTTAATTAATTATCAATGAAACAACATGGAAAATATAATTATTTTGTGCAATAGGGACATAATTTTTTATGCTAAGTAATATATCGTATTTTACAAGCACATGATAAAATATGCAAAATGATTAAATAATCAAGATTATAGGAATCAAACAACCTATGGAAATCACACATTTTAGGGGTTTCCACATGATTCAATACTCCAAAGTTAACCGATTTAGATTTAGATTCATAAGGCCACACAAGATGTATCTTATAGCTCAAACTTGACCATGATAGGGAAATAAACTACAACACATTTTCCCAAATTAATTGTCTCTAATTAATCACTATTGGGTAAACCTATGCATGTGCACTCAAGGAAAACAAGAGGCGTACCTACCCAATAACAAATAATCGAAGCATAATATATATGGCCGCCAATGAGACAAAATCAAAATCCATAGATGAAAGTTTATAATTGTGTTACACTTTGAGCCAAGAAAATAGGGGAGAGGACCCAATACCTGAGCATGTTTCAATAGTTGTGATAGTAGTTGTTTATATAATGCTCAATATTTTTATCAATATTGGACCAATAGTTGTGACTTTAAAGTTGTTAGTGTTGATGATGACTAGCCATAATTAAACAACTACTGAATGCACAACTACTGGGTTCTCTCCCCTAGTTTTTGGCAAAAGTATTTTACTCAAAACAACTTGACATCTATGTGGTATAAAGAGTTTTGGCCAAAAATACTTCACCCAAAACTATTAGATGGATATAATTTGATTTTAAATTTTAAACTAGATTTAGTTTATATGATAAGATTTAAACCAAAATACTTTTGGGTGAAAGGGTTTTCATTTAAAACCCTATCAACCAAAACATTTTTAGACAAAAGAGTTTCATTGGAAATCTATTGTACCTCTCACAATATACCCCCATTTTTGACAAAAGGAACAACCCCTCTTTTCTTGATTTTAAATTGAATTTCTAATGTCAAACATTTCTTCACTCTCTAAACATTTAGAAAAGGTACTTGATTTTAATTTTTTTAATTACTAACCCTCTCAAATTTCATCTTGCCTTAATGAAATAACTAATGTTATCTCAAGATACCTTAGAAGAGCTTAGGATAAGGTTAAGTTACAAGATTTTACATTTACTATAGGCAATTATTGCTTTGTCTAAAGGTCTTAATGTCTACATCTTCCCTGCAAGCCATCAAAGACAAAAGAAATGGTGAAATTTATTATTGTGGATACCTAACCTTGTACTGGATAAAGATTTACATCCCTTTCAAACATCTCGTAAGAATTAAATTCCCCATAAAAGAGAAAATAAAACAGGAAGTATTTTGAGAAAAGAGTTTGCAGAAAATACAGACTTTTAATCAAATAGGATATAAGTCGCACCTTCACATCCACATCTACATCCGACGCCATTTTCCACAAAGGATTTATGTGGAAAAGGATGTAGGATGTAGTCATTTCAAACACCAAACACCCGCATTCATATGTGGTCCAAAATCCTACGAAACATCACAAAAAGTATTTGAAAGGTTCCTCGCATGAGCATTAATGGCGTCTACCCCCTTAAAAAGTTAAATTATGAAGCATCAACAAGAAATCATAATTTGATGGCCATTTCTGCAAAAAGAAATCATAAAGAATATATCCTTTCGTTGTAAGCATCCTGTGAATTTCAGTGTGAAATTGGTGCTGGAGAGAATTTAAAAGGGTCAAATTTTGAGTCACTTGGAAAATTCTAAGGTTATTAAAGAAACTTCTAGGGAAAATCTAATAGTATAGAAAGTATCGATTATAGTAGTCTTGGAACTTGGCACCTCTATAGTAAGTGTAGACAAGAATGCAAAAGAGGTATTCATAGAAGAAATAAGAGAAACATTTAAAAAAATTCCAGGGAAAATCCAATAGCATAGGAAGCATTATATGAAGTATCAATTGTAACAACCTTTGAACACCACACCTTCATAGTAGATGTAGACAAGAATGCAAAAGAGGCATGCATGGAAGAAATAAGAGAACATTTAAAGAGACTCCTAAGGAAACTCCAATAGTATAGGAAGTAGCAATTATAGTAGCCTTTGATCTTGGCACATCCATAGTAAATGTAGACAAGAATGTAAAAGAGGAATTCATTAAAGAAATGAGAGAAGAACATTTAAAGAAACTCCTAGGGAAAATCCAATAGTATAGGAAACATCATAGGAAGTATCAATTATAGCAGCCTTTCAATTTGACACCTCCATAGTAAATTTAGACAAGAATGCAAAAGAGGCATTCATGTAAGAAATAAGAGGATAATATTTAAAGAAACTCCTAGGGAAAATCCAATAGTATATAAAGCATCATAGGAAGTATCAATTATAGCAACCTTTGAACTTGACACCTCCACAGTACATGTAGACAAGAATACAAAAGAGGCATTCATAGAAGAAATGAGAGAAGAATCCATATTATAAAGTACATTAGGGCAAGAACAAATGGTTACATTTGGTCAAGTTTAATAGCATATTGTAGGTCACACTATATCTAAACAATTAAAGTATAATAGGAACATAAAATAATTGATGCATCACCTTAATTGCCTATATGGTTAGATATTAAGATTCAAAGAAGGAGGAATATAATTGGCAATGATCTTCAAAGTATATTATGTAAATTGGAAACTTAGATAATCCCAAGGAGAAACCTAAGGTCTTATTTTTCATCTCTAGGGATGCATATGGATCTAAAAATGTAGAGATTGTTGCGCCAATAGTAAATAATGATGATAGGGAACTTGAACATGGTGATTATTAGATCACAACCATCAATCTAGGCCATCTAAAAAGAGATTAGGAAATTGATGAATTACCATCTATTGTGTCTATACCAATAACAAGAATGCAAAAAGATAAAAAGACTAAATAGATCTAAAAAGATAAAATACAAAGCTACAATCATATATCAAGCAATGTGTTTCTCCACTAGAAGCTATCAATGGTACCATTTCTACCCCTATTTTCATTTCTCAACAAAAGGCATTATCACTAGAAAAATGAAAAAAATATCTAGAGTAACTAAGGAATGGATGAATGAGCTTACTAAAGAAGTAAAAATGATTGAATAGGCCTTCAATTCCTAGGATGAAGTCAACAACTTGGAAGATAAGATGAACAAATTAAAATTGGATGCTAGGAAAGACATGAGTAGAATTAATAAAAACAAAGATTATTGGCCTTTGAGAAATTGGATGATCAAGTCCTAATAAGAGAAAACATCCCAAATCATAAAATAATCCTACATCTACATCTAAGAAAATAGAAAGAAAATATCATGTAGGAAGTATATTTGATCAAGGAATGTTTGGAAGAAGTGACAAGGAAGAAAAGCCAAGTGTCGGACATGAAGTATGAGGATATAATAGCGATTGAAGAATCAATTTTTTTTCTTTGATCTAGATGAATATTTGGAAGATCTAACAAAAATTCAAGATAGCTTTAGGAAAATCATTTCCCCAAATATGACTTAGCAAATAGGTGCCTTCAATTTGAATGGAATTAATAGAATGACCAATATGAAGAGCCTCATTAAAAATATGAAAATAATTCTCAAAGAAGAATATGATCAAATATAATTGAGTCTTATATTCATTTAGAATGCAATGCTTCAAATGCAATTTTATGTAGGATATTTATAATAAAGAATTCATTAACAATCGACATGAAGTATTGACTAAGGGGAGTGAAGAAGTATTAGGAAGCCATTATAGAATCAAATGAAGATGAAACAACATGAACAAGACATAAATCCATATTACATTAAGATATTGATATTGAGAGCTCCACTTCACATTCAATTTTTCTATCAAATATTTTATAAAATATTATCACGTCTCATCTTGAGCATTGGATCTAGTAGTGGTGACAACATGGCTTATATTTTTAATACTAGAATATTTCATTTAATAAAATCTAAATTTCCAGCAATGGATGATTCCTCATCGTAGATTTGTAACTAACTCTTGACACCTTCTATAAAAATATCATTAATCATACATTTTAAGGGAGATAAATAGTTGATTACTATGGGATTCTACAATAAGAATTATTACTATCTAAATTTCCTTCATGGTTTCTTCTTGATTATTATATTTTTTACAAGTTATAGTGAATAAGTGTAATGAATGTTTGGTTCAAGTTATCAAGAACTTTTTGATCATAAGATATGAACTCTCTTTTATTTTTTAAAAGATATCCTTAAGTTGCATCATTCTTCTTGATGATTCTTTTGTAATTCAAAATTTACATTGAAGGTCGCACTTCTTCTATGATAACACTTACTCTATAATAATATAATAATGTTTGGCTAATCATAAGATAGTTATTTGGAATCCATCTATTCATTCACAAAACAATTCTAAAAAAATCTAGATTTAGGATTTCTAACCCTCTCTTTCTATTTCTTTTCTAAAATATAAATTTAAACCTATCATCAATATAATTAGAAATTAGATGAAAAAGGGAATTTAGTGTTGAATGTGTAAAATCTTGTTGAGCTTTCAAAGTTATAACCCTATTTTCAAACTCCATACATGTAAGTCCCTTTGACAAAAGAAATTTACAATGAAGACTAAGTAATCCTATACGTCAAAAGCTAGCATACGAAACCTTGGGATGATTAAGTTATGTTTTAGAGTTTTATTTTATTTCAAGAGATATGTAAGATTATTGGAATTCTCATTTGATGATTGTGTTAAACACATGCATCGATAAAACACTTTCACCCAAGCTGTCTTTGTGGTAGCCTAATCCCTCTTTTGAGATAAATTCAACAAAAAATCAACTTCAACCTGAGATTTCTTTATCCTAGGTTATTTTATGAAAATTTGAAAATACCCTTTCATAGAGCCTAGAGTCTAGAATCTATTTTTTCTATATTTGGATTATCATTGTTATGTTTTTATTTTATTTATTTATTACAAGTAGGTTATTATAATAAAGCACGAGGTTGATTATATATAAAAAAATAAAATAAAATATATTCAAAATTTTCAAAATTATATGATGCACAAGAAGAAATAATTCTCTCCAAGAGGGTTTGATTTTTTTAATTATTAAACAATTGAAAAAAATCTAGTCCATCCCATTAAAACTATAACATTTTGAGTTGACTTTAAAAAAATATTAAAAAATATTTTTTCATAAAAAAATATTAAAAAATATTTTTTCATAAAAAAATCTCCCATCGACCTCACATTTTTCAACATCTTTTAGTAATTAATATTATTTTATTAAATTTATAAATATCCAACTAATTTAAAAAAAATATATAAACATGTAGTGTGCAAAAATGTATCCCTTTACATTTTCAGACTTGTTTGGGCCCTCCCTGCTAAAATTAGGCTTCTCTATGCCTTATTTGGTCCTATTTTGCATCCACAAGCTTTATTAAATGCATTTTTTGAGGATAATCCTGACATTTAATAAATGATAGATCATTATTCAATATTTGAGGTTATGTGTTCTAGATCTAGTGATCTTGGACTCATACGCCACCTTGGGCGTATGGATCCCACCTAGGTTTTAGGACCTGATTTTAAATATTGCATTAACTTAACACTTCTTGGAGTTTGTGTCTCATGTTTAGGATATTGGGATTCATATGCCCAACCTGGCGTATGAGTCCCACTTTAACCGAGGCCTATTTTAAATCAAATTCTTGGCGGGATTTTATTATCCTAGATCTAATGTTGGCTTGTAGTGTTGCAATTTCAAGAAATTTGGCATAAAAAAGTATAAATACAAGGTTATTTCACATAATTTCTCTTAACAAGATCTAATAAGCAATCTAACAAATTGATGAGAGCATTCCTAAGGAAATTTTATGAGATCAAGAGCATTCAAGAGCATTCAAGAGCTGATTATCAAGCATTTTGGAGCATCAATTCAAGATTCAAGCATCATGTCAAAGTATTCATGCATCATGTGTGTTTTTGAGCTAACATTTCTGATGTAGGTTTTCATGATTCAATCAAGCATTCAAGATAGATTTGTAAGCATTCAATTAAGAGTTAAGATCCACATCCATTGAAGCCATTACACACAAGTTTGTAACCTTTATTTCAAGGGTTTGGTGAGTTACAACATTGCATTTGTTCATCCATCATTCCTTCATGTTATTTAATTTAATTTCAAGGTTTAATTACCAAAACGGGTTTTGACTAAGGAAAACCCCTATTCCCTAACACAAAAACATTTTTCTTTCTTCATGTGTGTTTGCAGATTTAGGTGAATTGGAGCTTGAAAATCCTTTGAAGACAAAGTTACAAAAGTTGTCAAGAAATTGTCATCTTCACAAAAAATCACCTACTAGCCAGAATTCAGACTTTCAGACTTGGAGATCGAACAAGATGAAAGCTACAGAAGATCACTAGAGGCTATAGAAGTTTCAGTCAAACCCTAATACTAGGACTAAATCGCCCCTCTAGGCGTATGAGTCCCATTATACCTCTTTTTACCAGATTTTTGTAGATCTTGATTTACCAGTAGAAGATTCCAGATTCTGCCCAAATTCCTGTAGCAGGACTAAATCTCCTAGCCTGGTGTATGAGTCCTAGTTCACTTCAAAAACAATAAATTTTAGGGTTTTTAGATCTTGTTTAGATATCTTCTATCCTTCAGGTACTTTTTTGTTTCTCTTTGTTTAGTAATATGATTTCATGTTTTAAGTTTCTAGGGTTTAGTGCATTAGAGTTTGCATTTCTCCCTTTGAAACTTCATTTTTATGGTGAAACCCTATTTAATCACACCTAAGAAAACCCCCTTGTGTGTCCTTCCCTCAATTGAGTCACTTGGTTGAGGGATCTTAGTTTCCTAATGAATTGAGAGTGAAATAGGTCCCTAATCTTAGTTCCATCTCCCAAAAGGTAGGGCACCTATTGCTTTCAGTTAAAAACATAAACTACATTAAGAGTTCTACATTTCACTAGTTTATATGATTTTAAAATTCAAAACATACACATCACTTTTAGGTAGTCAAAGTTCAAAATTATCTTTTTATTAACCATTTTCTTTATAAAAGTGTATTATAGTTTTGAACTTTCAACCCCAAATATAACTAAAAATTGTTTAGCACTAGCATGATTTAGAGATACAAATTTATAATAAATATTCATAATGTTGAAAGTATTCATATAAGCACAATCATGCATATAATAGTATAAATTTTGAGGTTGAAACCATTAAAAAGAACAATATTAATTAAAAAATAATGGGTCTAAAGTACAACATCCATATACCTTGATATCAATGCAAAAAACCATTGAAAAGAATAATATTAGTAACAAATATCAACCAAGCTATAAAATAAGGCACAAAAACTTGGGGTCTTACATCACTAGGATGAAGAAATAGGTAACATAGGTAGGCATTATATCCTCCCACCCAGGGATGGACTTACTACTATAAGTCACCAAGGGTTTGATAAAATATCCACACCAAATATATGTTGCAAGGTGTGCACCCTTGGTCTCCTTGTGTTGTACAATGCAGGGCTCCGGTTTGTGACATGGCTTAATTGCTTCCCATGTATTCATTAACTTTGGTGGTTGTATTAGGCATTAATAGGTCGATCTTTTGGTGAAATGACAATTTTCTATGCAACAATTGGTATCAGAGCTTGGGTCACGGGTTCGAACCCCTCGCTTACACTGAGGGGATTGTTGCAAGGTGTGTGCCCTTGGTCTCCTTGTGTTGTATAGTGCAACACTCGGGTTCATGACATGCCTTAACTACCTACCATGTATTCATTAACTCTAACGGTTGTATCGAGTATTAACAGGTTGATATTTTTGGTGCAATGACAACTATTTGTGCAACAATATACTTGACACCACATAAGGAAATTAACATAAAATATAACAAAATATGAAAGCACCACAAGAAAAAACATGAAATATATAGCTACTCAATATAATTTGAAGCATGGTAAGATGAATGTTGCTAGAGCATTATTATTTAGACAATAATATACTCATGATTGAAATTCATCATATAAGATAATTACATCATCATAATTCATTTCCATATGCAAACAAGGATTTAAATATTCTAATGCATTTATAAATCAAGTAAACAATTTATTTTTACCCATGTTCCACTCAACCACATCATATGGATAGAAATATATAGTTCACATATAGGTCCAAAAGAAATCCACAATCATATAATAACACCAACTAACCATATATCCAAGAACTAAGTGGTATGATGGTTTCAAGCCTACAAACACATAGGCGCACATCACACATTTTCATAACTATATTTTATCCTATTTTTATAGGGGATTATCCTCCAAGAGATAGTCACCAAAAGAATATATCACTAGGAAGGTAAATAGATGGTGATTGTCCCATTCTAATCCAAGTTTAGGTCAATCTCAAAATTTATCATGTTTACTTCCTTATATACACTCTATTGGAGGTTGTTCTCCATATGAATGGATGAAAGAACATTACAAAAAAGGAATCACTTGTAAACAAAAAATAATCTCCTCTATTAACCACAAAATCCAAGAATAGTAAAACTAAAATGAAAAAAATTAATTCCCAAGAATAAAGTAAATAAATGCTAGCAGTTTTAGCAAAAAATCAAATGTAACTTTGAGAGTCACATGAATAAAAATATCAAATATAAGTGGATAAACTAATCATAACCCAAGATAAATAATTATTATTGGTCCATTTAAGCAACATAAAAATAATTATTATTGGATAAACTAATCATAACCCAATTTCTGCTGACTACTTGTTGTTTCTGTTGTGCTACTGCAGTGTCTTCACTGGTATTGTTTCATTGGAAGAGTTTGAGACTTTGTTGTTTGGAAGTTTTCTTCTCATAGCTCTGTAAAAAGTTCTTGGTCCTTTCAAAACCTTGCTTTTTAAATGCCCCCTAAGGCTCGACGTGTAAAGGGTACAACACCCTGTAAATGCTCCTTATCAAAAACATAAAAATCATCAATAAAACAAAAAGAAACACTCACAATCCTCAAATTTAGATTACATCATTATGTGACTAACATCAAGTCACCAATAAGGAAGGAGGGAATTCATGGTAACAAATATTACATACTCCTTTATGTGTTCTTTTTAGAAAAGGAATACACAAGCCCCACATAGCATGGTATTTTACAAAAAATAAATATAAAATTTATAGACTACTAGCCAAAGGTTGACATGAGTTGGCACTCCCATATGTTATCTCATCCCTTCCTTCATAGGTATCATAGACAACATGAGGTCCTTTTCTACATATATAAAATATTCTAGTGTAATAATGCCATACATCATAAAAACCATATAGAAATAAAATATAAGCAAATTCACACAATAATACATGAAATTGTGTCCTTGATCCCAAAATCACTCCCAAATAGAGATGCATCATTTCAAATTACACTATCTTAGAGCATAAATGTAGTGTAGAATCATATCCATATGCCTCATATCAACATGTGTGGAGCACGAAAGTTACCAAAATTAAAAGGAAATAAAATAGCATAACTCAAATTATCATGTAATTAATATTCCAATATGTTAGTATAATTTTTTTAAAAAAGGTTCAACTCTATCAGAGTACAAAAAGAATCCCAATGCAAAACATCCATAATTTACAAATATATGATGTCAAAAGTAAAATAAAACCTCCACCCAATATCATGGCCTAGAGAAATCGTCATGTCCATACCAAACTATAATCAAGGTTATATGTTGGGTTCCAATAGTATCATCAAGAAACCAATACATGATAGGGTAGAACTATAAACCTCTCAAGAGTCTATTTAATAAGTAGAACTATGGTCAATAGGGTCACCCCAAGTTAATGCAAAAAAATGAAACCATATCTTCTTACGTTTTCCTTATGTCTACTTAACTCTACACATGTTGAGGTCAACAACCCCAAGGTTGGCTCTCAACAAGGTGTCTAAACAAGAAACCACACAATATGAATCCACAATACTTGCAACTATGCACATAATCCCAGGATGGATACCTAGTATCACAAGCCCATGGATACACAAATCACAAATGAGGTGTTCACAATACATCACATGTACACTCGTAATGTGGCAGTCACATTCACAAGAGAACACAAAACATAATTTTATTTTTCCCATTGATTATTTAGTGTTCAAAGTAAATTTATTGTACAACCCTATGCAATAAATTATTACAAGTTTCTCAACAAAGTTCATCCAAATATCAATTAGAATTAAAATTTCTAGTACATAAATAGATTCCAACCATAATTTTATATTAAAAATCTTCACAATGCATGCAAATTTTTTTCACATCACACTAGTTTTCACATACTAGACAATAATTAAAATCAAAACAATAATATTCCAGCTTACATTTTGTATCACAATGCAACACAATATGGAGTACTTTATCAACCAAAAATTATACTAAGACTACACCAAATATAGTAAAAAAAATTACTCACAAAAATATTTCATTAAATAATAGTATGCACCAATAATAATTTAATTTGGGACTTAAGTCCTTAGACAAAAATTCTAGCATATCAATGCCAAACACTTATTCCACATGATAGTATGTTTAATTTTCAATAAGGTTCCCACATGATTAAAACCATAACATGAAAATTCACATTATGGAGAATTAAATTCAAATTTTGAACACTATAAGCACAATAATTTAACAATATATGTAAGGTAAAATACAATTTGGGACTTGTATCCTAACCCAACAAGTAACTCCTATAATGCAATGATTTATTCCATACTCAAACACAAATACTAAATGAAACAATAAACACATATTTAAGGTCAAGAAAACATGATTCAATAATTCTATTATTTCCTAACACATACCAATATTCATGAAGTCCATGTATATGATTTGACCACAATCCTTTTATCAAATTTTTATTAGCATTCTTCTCTAAGAAGGTATACAAACTCCTTTCAAAGAACTTACTGCCATTAACATAACTTACCCTTTAGAATGAGTTCAAAATATATTCTCAAGAAGGAAGAAGTTTTATCTCACACATACACCAAAGATACAACACATTATCATAAGGGTGAAACTATCCCCCACAAATGGTATACTCCAACACACAATCGTAAGGAAGAGATACTAAGGGACAATCATGATTCACATACTAACACATGCAACCAAGTAGTACCTGTAGCATAGAAAATTTTCACCCTTAACAATTTCACACTATATTTTGCTCCCCCTAAATTATTAAGCCTAATTGACACCATAATGTCCTAAAACTATGTATTCTAGAGCCCATTTGCAGTACTTTTTAATAAAATTACAAGCATTGAATAAATGAACCCAATTCATCTGTTACCCCCAACACTTAATGTATTGGAAGTTTGGGCCAGGAACCATACACCCTTGGGTGTATGGGTCCCCCCTCTTAGACAAGACCCATTTTTGGGTATGTTGTTGGTGGAATTTTAACATTCAAAATTCAAATTTCAAGTGTTGGCTTTCAAGATCTCATTTTTAGGAAATTGGATAAATGCTTATAAATACTTTAATCATTTCACCATTTGAAATCTAAGTGAAGATCTAGCAAGAGGTGAACATTGAGAGCATTCAAGAGTAAGTCAAGAGCAACATTTCAATGATTTATTACAACAATTCAAGATCCAAACATCACGTCAAAGTGTATGTGAGTTCATGTTATCATTTTATCACTGTTTTATGAAGGCTAACCCTTGTTGTAGGTCTCCAAAGCATTCAAGCAATCAGTCAAGAAAGATCCAAGTCCTTGAGGTGATGTGAATGGCTTTAATACTTCAAGGAAGCCATTGAAGGGTGGTGAGTTGTAGCATTTTGTGGTTTCATCATTCTGTTATGTGGTCTCACAACACGCCCCAAGAATGTAAGACTTGCGGACCTAATTTGAAAATTTATCTTCAAGAGTTGTTGGTGGGCTAATTGTTCCAAGGGATAAGTATTAAAAGAGGCTTGAAAAAATTTAAAAATGGGTCATGTCAAAGGAGAAATCTATAGGAACTAGAAAGTCACATTTTTGGGAAATTTGGGCCCGGGTGTATAAGCAGGATAGTTTCTTTGTGAAGGTGGCATAGGATGTTGTAGCCATAATTTAAAAGTTCATAGGTACGAAAGAGCTAGATGAAGGTGGGTTGTCGGGTTTTGTGGTTTGTTTGAAGGGTGTTGAAGAGTCTTGGAGTGTTTTAGGGAAAGTCAGGTAAGCGGGTTTTGGGAACCCCCTAGGTAAATGGTGCAGCTATGCAAATGTTTATGCTTGTCACTTACCTTTTCTTAGGTACATCAAATGTCCAAAATCCACTTTAAGTCAACATTTTCCTAAAATTGTAAAGTATGTTATTTTAAATTGGAAATTTGTAGGAGGCAACTAATGTTGACATGCATTTTTTTAATGATGTTCCCGATGATTAACAATTTTTGAAGGAAATTGACACGTGGTGTTTTACTTGTAGGAAAGATAGGTGGTAGGATGAAGTTATGGTATGGAAAGTCAGGCAAAGGGATTACATCAATGAAGTACATGGTGCACCTAGGTGAGAAATGTGTGGTCCGAAAGAGGGTATGAAAGAAGGTCGAATAACTAGGAACCCGAGTATCTTCGAAGGATGAGCATAGGAAAAGGTTCTTGGGTATTGCTTTAATGAAAGCATTTCTTGAGCCCAGAAGTTGAGCTCAGATTTACAAAGGCGGTGAACTGAGATTTCTACATCCACCTAATCACTTAGAGTATCTAGGAAGTTCCTACATTTTGTTTGAAAAACAAAGGGAGCTTAACCCACTTTTGATATTCGTTTTGAAGTAATAATTGAGTAGAAGAAAAGGTCAAAGGCATTTCTGACTTGTTCTAGAATATTCCTATGCCAACTGTCACTTGCCACGTGCTACTTTATGATTCACTCTTTTGGATTATCTTTCATGTGTTCTTTTGAAAATCTTTGGGTGGCATTGTTCTTATAAAAGCCCGAGAGTTGTTTGTTTTTAGTAGGTTCAAAAATTTTAGATTATGGAGACTTAAAATTGGAATTTTTCCAGTTTTATAAAATTTCTTTTTCCTATTTTCTATACTATTCTAGTATAAAAAAATGTATGCTTCATTGAAGTTACTAATATCAAAGTCAATTTTAAAGTTATTTCCTGATATCTAATATTACGTAGTGTTGTTTGTTCTATCAAAGAAGTCGATGTGCTACACCAAATTTGGGTGCACATTGATACTGTTCGGTGGTAAATAATCTTATTTTTCTTTAAATTTCTTGCATCATTCTTTTCTTAGTTGTGAAGCAATCTAGTGACATATAGAGTGGTTTGCTTTGATTTATTTTATTTCATGGTATATGCATGGATATTAACTGGGAGAACTTTAAATCTTAGGATCTTTAATGCTTTTCTTTAGAGTAGATGTTAAATATTTTTTGAAAATGTTCTAAAAATGGTGAATTCATGGAGTATTATTATAGATCTTTCACATTCATGAAATTGTAGAGAAATATATGTTAAATTTGTTAAGTAATGGTGAATAATTTGGATTCATGAAGTATTTCTCGCAAATGAATTGTGTTCATGATGCTATGGAGTGATGAATGTTTAATTTGGTCAAGATTTGATAGATGTTTTATTGGACACTAGTGTGTTAAGAAACCACAAACCCCTCATGAGAAACAATAAATTTATGCAACAAACCTTGAGTAAACCTAGTGTGTCAAGACCTAACATTCCCAAGCCTTGGGATTAACTAATATTATCTTCCAATTTAGGAGTTCTTGGTGGATCTTTCAAGAAAGGTAGGTTCTCACGTTCTTAGAGTGAGAATTTATCTTCCTATTGGTGTGTGTGCATGTATCATCCATGTCAACATAAGTGGTGCTAGAAGGAGGGTCAACTCCTTTTTCACTTAGCATAAGTGTCCTGGTCATACAATTAAGTCACAGTGGTGCAGAGTTAGGGTTTGAGCAAGCCTAGGATGGAGAGTGAAAGAGAGATATAAGTCATCCAAAAAATCCTTAATAGAAAGCTCTCACCATTAAGCTTGTTTGCCTTTAGCCGGGTTATAGAGTGCAGAATCCATGACACAACTAGTCATAGTGAAATTGGTTGTAAGGTTTTCTTGACTAGGGAAGCTTAGCTATTCATAAGGTAATCCTACTAACTTTAGCTTCTTTAAGTGTGAAAAGAAGGGAGAGATTACCAAATTCTTGTTTAGGTCGAGGAAAAGGGGGTAGTTTGAGTAAAAGATAATTTCTTGTTGATTCAAAAGGTGAACTAGGAAGATTTTCCAACTCTAAATGTTATGTGGAAAATATAAAAATCTTGCAAAAAAAGAAGCAAAATATTGAGGGTTTAGAAACATCCTATTGAAAGACTAAACTTGAAATAGATAAGTCTTCATGCTCTACACGTGTGGATAACTATATGAAGATGGAAGTGGAAAAAGAAGTAGAAGGTGTTGTAATTTCCCCACAGATTGCGAATTCATACTTTAAAAGGGAAGTGATGCTCGATTTTATGCAAATGGCAGAGTATCAAACTTTTACTTTCTCATTTTCTGATAAGCATGCATTTCATATTAAGGCCTTTAGTCTAATGAGTTAAGCATTGTTGCTATGGTTTAAATGAGGGAAGATTGCAAGCATAGCTATGTACAAATTAGCCACATGATGAACATACCCATTCTTGAAACAAATCAGAGGATGACTAAGCCTTATGAGCGAAGGCTAGGCAAAGGTAGAGATTTAGAGCAACAAAAAAGGTGTGTGTGGTCGACTGTTGTTTGGGTCATTTCCATACATGTTACTGAAATTATGGGTAAGTATACTTTCAAATCCTCATTCCTTAAGTGTAGAAAATTTGAAACAATGCATGATTATGGTATGTTGTCTGAGGAGTACTTGAGTGAATTTAAAGATAAACCTGCTAAAATTCAAAGTAAAAGAGTAACAAGATTAGTAATGAAGGTTAAAATTTCTGTCAAAATTTTGGGAATTGTATGTTTTTCCTTTTTGTTAGGTCACGTGGTAGTTTTAAGTTAGGGTAAATTCCTTTGGTTGTTTTCTCATTTTCATTTTAGGTTAGGTCTAGTAAAACTGGTGAATTAATTAATAAGAAAGTTCATCCCAATTAAGCGCAATGCAAGTGAATCATGTAGACCATTTTGTCATAAAGAAGAAAGGTAAACACAATTTAAAGTAAACATATGCATGCACAAGTGGAAACAAAAAAACTTAAGCCACATTAACAAGGGAAGAAGAATTTTTTTCCTTATGTTAGATAGTAGTAATCTCGTATGTACATGGAAATACAAAATTCATTTAAAAGTTGGTGGGAAGAAATGGAAGTTTGGTCGTTTATATAGTACTCGCCGAAAAATAGGGGATGCGGCTCCTGGTCAATCAATCTAGCATGCCTCATCCATGAGAAGCATGTATCCCATGTAAGCATTATCCCTGTGTTTGTCAAGATCAGGAGTGTGAAGAGTGGTAAGGAAAGGAAGTAGAGGAACCACGACTCCTTGATTCAAAAACTAAGGGTATCTTCAGTGGCTATAATTCCCACCGTGGGCTGGGCAACTGCCAGAATGGTATCCAAATTACCTTAATAATCTAGCTACACTATCATGATCATGTAATAGTTTGAACCTCAACCATCGAGAGTCCAATATCTAGCAATGAAGCAATGAAGTGAGAATCCAAGTTAGAGTTCACCTTGTAGTAGGACCCTAAATTCATGAAGTCTTTGCCCAAGACTAAGCGTAGGGATGCCTTGGTGGATGGTGTCTTGAGGAAGAACACCTTCCCAAGTCGCTGGTTGGTAATTCAAACCAGGAAGCCAGTTTGTCGATGGACACTAGTGAGACAAATTAGAGTATCCATGTGGTGTTAGACAAGAACAAATGCATAGGAATAGTAATAAAAGTTGGATGTAGAGTGTGAAATGAGGAAGGGAATGCCATATTTATAGAAGGCTATGATAAATCTATGGTGTTTGGTTGCATTGAAGACAAAACCTTGGAAATGTAAGTTGAGTTGGTTGAGGCACACATTTTTTAGAATTAAGGGTTAAATCAAATAAATTTTCACAAAGCTAGTACACCATTGCTTAAGAGGTCACACATATGAAGATCAAGAGCTTGATACATTCATGACTGGAGAATTAAATGGTTGTCTTTTCAATTCATCTGGAAAAGCCATAATTGTTAAACAATTATCCAAATGGGCACCTGAGAAGAGGAGTTGGATTGGTGAGTTGGCATGCGCAAGGACATTAGGAAATTTGAGGCAGATCAATGTGTGCATAATCATGTGTGTGAATCATATAAAGTTAGGATGTCGAGCTAAGGCATGATTGTGACATGACAAGTGCATTAATTTGAGGGTGGATCCACTAAATTCAAAGTTTGTTAGCAAGATTTTAATTTAGAGGGTTGCTTTAAGAAGTAACAAATTGGATGGGGGGTAGCTAAGGTTTCTAAATTTAGAAGTAATCAGGAAGTTTAGTAGCTCGAAGCTAAATTTTAACTTATCCTTATTTTCTGTGAAATGAAGAATTGCAATTATTTGATAGTTAGCGTAAGGGTGATAAAATTTTGCTGAAGAGTCTCACATACAAGTTAAATTTTAAGTAAATCTTTGGGGGTTGATGAAAGGAGTGAAGGACATTAAATACATTGAGTGAAAAATCAAAAGGTAACCTTTTCTATTGCTGTAATTCCTAACCTAATAGTAGGCTTCATTTCCCGCAAGTTGAAACAAAAGCGCTGATATTAAAATACCAAAATAAAAGAGGAAAATGTATCAAAAGAGAATTCAATTACTTAGGCTATACAAATATCTCTACTAGGGCTATAGATGCTTGGTTGGCATTAGAGCCGTATTTGGGGGAATTACAGAGATAACCTTGTTGGGGCTATGGACACTTGACTGTTAGCAAGGTAATGTCCAAGTTGGCTAAGGATTATCAAATTAGGCAACTCAATGTAAATGGCTTGATTTCTTTGGTTGCACCATTGGGATGGTAATTAATCAAGGCACACACTAGTACTCTTCGGTGATATTTTATGGTCTTTATGCTAAGAGTCAAGTGAGGGTGATGGATTATTTTGGAAAATATGTTTAAGTTTTAATTTATGCCGAGTGGTTGATTCTTGGATTTCTTTTGAATTTGGTTTTTTTGGTTGCAAGTTGTTGTGTGGTCTCACAACACACCCCAAGAATGTAAGACTTGGGGACCCAATTTGAAAAATTATCTTCAAGATTTACTATTGGGCTAATTGTTCCAAGGGATAAGTATTAAAAGAGGCTCAAAAAACTTTAAAAATGGGTCATGTGAGAGGAGAAAGCTATCGAGAATCAAAAAGTCATATTTTCAAGAAATTTGGGCTAGGGTGTATAACCGGGATAGTTTCTTTGTGAAGGTGGCACAAGACATTGCAACCGCAAGTTAAAAGTATGCAGGTACGAAAGAGCCAGATGAAGGCAAGTTGTCGAGTTTTGTGGTTTGTTTGAAAGGCGCTAAAGAATCCTAAAGTGTTTTAGGGAAAGCCAAGTAAGTGGGTTCAAGGAACCCGGGTACTTGGGTAAATGGTGTAGCTGCACGTAAATATTTATGCATGTCACTTACCTTTTCTCAAGTGCATCAAATGTCTGTAAATCCACTTTAAGTCACCATTTTCATAAAAGTGTAAAGCATGTTATTTTAAATTAGCAATTTGTAGGAGGGAACTAATGTTGACGTGGTTTTGTTTAATGATGTTCCCAGTGATTAATTATTTTTTAAGGAAATTGACACGTGTTTTACTTGCAGGAAAGATAGGTGGCAAGACAAAGTAACGGTATGGATGGTTAGGCAAAGGGATTACATCGACAAAGTACGTGGTGCACCTGGGTGAGAAGTGTGTGGTCCAAAAGTGGGTACAAAAGAATGTCAAACAACTAGGAACTTGAGTTTTCTTGGAAGGATGTGCACATGTAAAGGTTCCTAGATATTGCTTTAATGTAAACATGTCTTGAGCTTGGAAGCTGAGCCTAGAGTTGCAAAGGTGGTGAACTAAGATTTCTACATCCACTTGATCACTCTGAGTATCTGGGAAGTTCCTACATTTTAGTTCACAAATAAAGGGAGCTTAACCCACTTTTGATATTAGTTTTCAAGCAATAATTAAGTAGAAGAAAAGGCCAAAGACATTGCCAACTTGTTCCAAAATATTCTTGTGCCAACTATCAGTCACCATGTGCTTCTTTGTGATTCGTTCTTTTGAATTCTCTTTCATGTGTTCTTTTGGAACTCTTTGGGTGGCCTTGTTCTTATAAAAGGTCGAGAGTTTTTTTTTAGTAGGTTTACAACTTGTGGATTACGAAGACTTAAAATTGGAATTTTGCCAGTTTATTTCTTTTTCCTATTTTTTGTACTATTCCAATATAAAAACTTGCATGCTTCATTGAAGTTTACTAATATCAAAGCCAATTTTAAAGATATTTCTTGATATAAAATCTTACGTAGCAGATTCTTTGTTCCTATCGGAGAAGCCGATGTGTTGTGCCAGATTTGGGTGCACATTGACATTGTTTGGTGGCAAATGATCTCATGTTTCTTTCAATTCTCACATTATTCTATGCTTAGCTATGAAGCAATCTGGTGATGTATAGAGAGGTTTGCTTTGATTTAGTTTATTTCATGGTGTATGTGTGGATAATAACTAGGAGAACTTTAAATCTTAGGATCTTTAATGCTTTTCTTTAGAGTAGATGTTAAATATTTCTTGAAAATGTTTTGAAAATGGTGAATTCATGAAGTACTATTATAAATCTTTTGCATGAACATGAAATTGTAGAGCAATATATGTTAAATTTGCTAAGTCTTGGTGAATAATTTAGAGTCATGAAGTATTTTTCTCAAATGATTTGTGTTCATGATGTTATGGAGTGATTAATGTTTAATTTGGTTAATCTTTGCTATATTTTGTTGGACACCAGTGTGTTAAGAAATCGTAGACCCCTCATGAGAAACAATAAATTTACACAATGAACCCTGAGTAAACCTAGTGCATCAAGACTTGACATTCCCGAGCCTTGGGATTAACCAAGATTTTTTTCCGATTTAGGAGTTCTTGGTGGATCTTTCAAGAAAGGTAGGTTCTCACATTCTTAGAGCAAGAATTTATCTTCCTGTTGGTGTGCGTGTGTATTATCCACGTCAACACATTCCTTCCTATCCTTTCATCCATTTTATCATTTGACATTGCCATTTGTGGAAGTGGAAATACTTACATGGGGTTTGACTGAGGAAATCCCCTAAATGGCCCAACATTTCCTCTCTTTGTGAATGTGCAAATCTCGAGTTGAAGAGGATTGAAGAAGATTTGTCCATTATTGCATTTGTTGTCATACATCTTATTAAGACATGGAAACTCACCTATAGATTTATCTAACAACATTCCGACAATTTTGCAAATGGAAAACAAAAGCACAAATCTAGCACCAGAGGACCCCAAAAGTTGATCAGGACACCCCTAAGAAGACACAGACGCCCTTGGGAGTCTACCTTGGCTTGTATCTAAGGCATTACCCTAATAACATCATGAAATTATTTGATCAAAAGTAGGAAAACACACTTGGAGGATCAGTATATCGACTACTCTATATATACACCAGTGTCAAAAACTCTATTGTTTTCTCTATTTTATCATTGTTAACTTAATCTTAGACCTTACTACTAGCAAGGAAGTCAATCATTCTTCCCATTTGTTATAACAAGTCACAATGATACTTTTTAACATCGCCTAATTTTCCTTAAACAATACACAAGTTTAATCTCTTTTAAAGATGCCAAATGCCTATCTCTCAATAATTTATTGACCTCAATTGATTTATCATACCCAACTTATTTAAGCTATTAAACCCCAATTTGTACTTGAATAAGAACTCAAACCCTTAAAACTAGACCCCTCTCATAAGCCCAAGGAAGAATGTTTCACTTTTCCATTGCAAATCCCGGCAAAATCTCGTCTCTGCTTTGGAGTCATTCTCGCCTGAATCCTCTCATTCCCTTTTAATCATCATCACTCGGTACCCTAAGTCAGCAGATGCGTAACTCCTAGACCGTTCCGTTCCGTTGGTATAGTTGGGTTTGGCCCATAAAAGTCATAACCATCATTTTCTCTGTCCCATCTTTCATATCAGCACTATGTCAAACACAGGCGAATCTTCTAGAAATAGGTGACCGTGACCCCATTAATGCCTTTATGGTCGTTAGAAGACACAGGGTTTAAGATTAAGGAAAAAATGTGCTGTAACAATAAGTATGCTAGTGGCCGGCCAACTGTATTTTTTAATGGTTTTCGTTGGGGTCTGACAATCCACCGCTGTGAATGGGATGATTACAGGCTAGTGATGGTGCCTGTGAAGTTGATTTGCTTTACTGTTGGGACCAATAAATTCATTTGCAATATTATCATCACAGACCCCACATGACTCCTCCACTCCATTAAAGCTTCCCCCATCTGCCTCTGAAAATCATACCACCGTGGCAAAAAGCTGGGCACAGTACTGCTCTCAACGATTCCACCAATCCATACCGGCTGTACCCGTGCTGCGCCCCGTGTTTTGTTTTTAAATGCTCTCCTGCTTTTCCAAGAACTCCTGTTTGTAGATTTTCGTTATGCTGAGGGAGCATAATGTTCTCTGACTGCTCCTGCTGCAGTGTAAGGAAGTTTATTTGATGCTCGGTGTTCGATCTTCTTGATGGGAATGGAATTCCGAGTTCCCTTTGCAGAATGGGGTTCGAACCTGGGATCGGACGACGAGGAAGAGGCTCTCTCCTTCTGCGACTTGCCCCTGTACGACAACGCCGGTCTTTCCGCCGAATGGAACAATACGTTGCGGGATTCGAACTCTGGATCTCCAGGCCACCAAGATTTTGATTTCGATTTCGGGTGCTCGAGCCCAATGGCGCACCACGCTTGCCCTGCGGACGATCTGTTCCACCAAGGCCGCCTGCTTCCTCTCTCACTACCGAGATCCTGGAGCACCGAATCCAACGCGCCATTTGCTTACAGTAAATCCAATTCCCGCAATGAAAATCGGCTTTTGCTAAATGAGAAGCTTCAGTCATGGAGAACGGACTCGCTGGACTCACAGTCCAGCTACTGGACCAGCTCGAGCTCTGGTAACTCTCAAGGCTCACAGGGAAATTTAAACCACTCCACCTCTGGAAAAAGTTTCCGGCGCAGTAATAATACCGCCACGCCGAGCACTAAATCCAAGTCCAAGCCAAATCGGGGCTCATGCCCGTCTACAAAGCCGCCGGTTCCATCCGGTAAATCTTCTCTGAAATGGCAGCAGTTCTTCACTCTAGGGTTAATGAAAACCCCTTCCATGAAGCTGGAAGACATGCGCCTCAGGCAACAGAAACCTAACGGCCATGGCGTGGAGAAGTCTGTTCTTAAGCGGTCGGTTTCATGTAGTTACGAGCAAGGGTCGAAGCTTGCGCCAAAGGAGCCCGTTCCTCTCAATTTTCGGCACAAATCGAACTCCGTCAGAGAAAATATGTTCGCAGAGGAGACGCCTAAATCCAGGGGCTGGCGTATGCTGGCGCCATTGACGTCATTAAACGGTTGTAAAGCTTCTACCAATTCTGTTATTAACTGCTCCACCAGTAAGATGCATGCGGACGTTGGAGTATTTACAGAGTCCAGAAAATTATCAAGTAAAAAGCCGTCTGTTTACGAGGATCAGAATTCACCAAGCTCTGCTAAATTGTCTGGTAGAAGATGTGTTCACGGTATACTGAAAGGCAATGCAAGCGGTTCCAAGTTGGATCCTCATAAACTTTCTTTCAGCTAAGCTTGTCATTATGTAATTACAAACGTATGATCTTCTGAGAAAGAATATTTCTGTTTCTGTTTCTGTTTCTGCTGTCAATTTTTCATTTTGTCACTGTGTTCTATGTGTTTCTGTCTCACAATGCGTTTTGCATTGGCCATGTGAGATCGATCATATATTTGGTAAGAATTGCTACTGAATCTTCTTAATCCTGGTGCTCATCACCTGTAATTCCAGTCGTACATACTGACGGCAAAATATTATACACCAAAGTTACGAGGTTGTTCAAAATACTCCTTACTTTTCTGTCTTGTCGTACATGTTGTGCTACTTTCCACCACTGTCACCGTTTTCTGATTAAATTTTAGTGTACTTAATATTTGAAAGCACAACCACTTTGAAAAATCACGGCCAAGATGATGTATTCTCTTGTCAGAGGAAAAAATGGTGAGATTCTTCAATACCCAAAGAAAAAGGTGAGGATGCAACTTTGCCTTCTTTTATATTGAATCAATCAAAAAAGAAGGATTCCAATGAAAAAGAACAGTCAAAAAAGAGTGTCAAGAATATAATTACAATCAGTTGTCAAACAACAATATAATATTTGTATTTTAACTATTGGCATATATGCTATTGAAGAGGAGTAGTAGCGACCCTTCGAGTATTTGTGAAGGTTTCTTTAATAAAAGTTTGCATCACAATACAAATAAAATTATATAGAAGTTACTATTTAATTTTAAGAGATTTGATTTGTGTAAAATTTTAATTATATATATAATGATAGTTAAGATTTTTTCTTGGAATTTCACTCTTCAAATTTATAAGAAATTGTTTATAATATAAAAAGAAAGTTCAAAGATTAGATTTCAAAAATAAGATCAAATTCATGTAATAAAAAAAATAAAAAAAATCATAATTTATACAATGCAAGATACCATATCTGTTAAGAGCAACCATCCGTAAAAAACATATTAGAAAAACTATTATTGAACAATCCCTATTGTTTACGTTTTTCCTATAGATCATCTCAAACAATCACACACTCTTCCACCCTAACATATGCACTAGAAGCACCAAGGATAACACCCATCTAAAGAGTACTTTGTGCTTCACCAAATAAGTGTGGGAAATGGAAGCCAAAGCGTCAATCTTTGTGCCATGCTCTATGAATTAAAGATCCACAAAAGATGGGAATGAAAAAATTGCTCTCCACTCCAAGTACCCATTCTAATGGTGTAATATGAAGGCCAACCAAAACTTTCCCAAAACCATTATAGTTAGCTCTCAAAATGTCAACCTCCTAGTGAATTTCATCTAGGTCATCATGCCTATGTGGAGAAGTAGTTGCAAAGATCACAAAGCTAAATCTAGCCAACCCTAGTTCTCCTTTCGTTGGCCTTCAATAGGGACTTCAAATAGCCTAGCCACCTCCATATCACTAAACTAGTCTGATAAGAATAGTTGCAAATAGTAGACCCTCGCCTAGATACATCAAGTATGAATGCAACTAAATTAGTTACCAAATCTCCATGCAACACTAACTTCTTCCTATCAAGAGTAATGTCAATGAAAACTCTAACAAGCATAGACGATGGTGGCAACGACTATGAGGGGAGGGCAAGGATGGGTCAGCGAATGAAGATAGTGATGGTGAAGAAGTAGGGGCCTCTTCCCTATTGACAACCTCTTAAATGGGCTACAGTGAGGGTTCCAGTGAGGGTTCCACAACGTGTTCCCTAGTGGTGGCAATGCCATCCTTTATGAATGGAGTTATCAATGTCTCTTGTGATCCTGTTAGTATTCATATTGATCTTTATGGTAGAGCTTCTATCGTTGGCTTTGGCGAAGTCTTTGAGGGGGAAAATCAAGATTTTTGGGAGATCTCTTATGAGTGAGGAGGAATCTCTCCTTAATATCCTCCTTGAGGCTCAATTGAAAGCAAAAAAATGTGTTGTGTTGAATTCCTCTAAGGGGTGGAGTAGTCAATTGGATTTTGATGAAGATGTTTCACTCTTATCAATGTGGATGGAGATGTTATGCCCTTTTGCACTCATTTTTTGTGCAAAGGGAGGATTTTGCTAAGTTGGTTCTTGTGGGCCTTGGTAAATCTCTCAAGTGAGGCTTTTTGCTGCCTCTCGATGATTTCTCCTCCTCTGCTTATGGCTAGTTCAAAGTCGGTTACTACATGATGCAAAGCAGGGAGGAAAACCTTCCAATGATCAAAAATTAAATCAAATTCAACCAATCTTCAATCACAAAAACTGCAAGTCACTGTCCTACTCACCATTCATCTTCATTCCCTTGTAGTACTCTAAATAGAGAAAATTGTGCATATCTTCTCAAAGACAACTCAAACCCACATGAGGATTAGTATTCTAGATACCCATTATGGCATTTTTCAACATATCCAAATTGTGCATAAGGTTGTTTCAAACTTTCACCTTCAAAATAGGACTGGTACACTAGACATGGGCTTAATTAGCCTTGTTTTACAAAGCAAGTACCAACCAGACACTTCTTCAACCCCAACTATTTATTGGAGGGTCACAACCAAACTACAAACAACCAAAATAAACCACTTTTATCAGGGGAAATGCTCACCAAGTCACCTAATCACAAAACCCTCATTTAGACTAGTTTTAGGAGGGTTTATTGAAAACCCACACTCTAGGCTTCCACCCAGCCAACCAAGACCTCAAACACTTCAAAATATGTCTACACATGCTTAATAAACCTTTACAAACCACTTCCCAAAGAGTTTTCAACCATTCCTAACCTTTAACCACCAACATTTGACCCAAAATCAATGGAATACCAACTAGGGCATCACTCCAAAACCCACAAACTACCACCCCTGCTCCTAGAACCAACATGAAACAACATCCTATATCTATTTATGCCATTCCACCAAGTATTCTTAAGATACACCGGGTGGAATGGCCTAAATACCCATTTTACACCTTCAAAAACAACAAATTCTGAGTTCTCTGGCCACCTATAGCAAATTGGAAAATAATCACTTCAAACTTTATAAAATGCAATAAAAAAAAAGCCAAAATAAAGTTACTTCATGCCTCCATCCAATTTTATAACTTTCAAGCCAATATCCTCCTGTATGGGCAAGTACAATAACCTGTAACAACAACTTTTCCAGAAAACACACAAAAAAGAGGGAGTTTCTTATTGATTTCTTCAACAAAACTTCAAGAGAGAGCTTACATTGAGTTTTTCCCTCATATTTAAACTTGTCCCTTCAAAATTCAACTACCAAAACTAACTCAAACTAACATTTGAACTCCCATGACTGTTGGGCTTCCAAAGTTTGCATTTTTGCACTTTTACATTATGACAACTTTTGCAAGATTTGCAATATTTGCACAATGAACCCCTAAACCGACCAAATGACTCAAGTTACATTATAAGATGGTCTATTATGACCTTATTGAATGATTCAAAGACTCAAAGACCCTACAACCTACCATAAGACCCTATTTGCAAAATAGACTATCATCATGCCCCTACACCACTACATGTCCCATATACATGACTCATCTCTCCTACCTTTTGATAAGTGTGTTATGGATTTAGAGCATTGCCTTAGTGTGGGCTCCTTTTTGGGGTTTCCTTCTATAAATACCCTTAATCCTCCTTTTGTTTCTTCGTGAGTGCCTTCTCCTCCCCATCATGAGACACTGGAGTGCAGTTCTATGGAGGTCCCCCTTTTCTGAATCCTCAATTGTCCTTACTTTAGAACTTTGTTTTATATATTAATGATGAATGGATTGATAGAGCTGCTATTGTTTTATAGAATTCTCTTATTGGAATATTTTTGGGACATAGAACAAATATTGATTATATTTGTAGTTGGGCGTCTAAGGTCTAGGTTGATTCTTGTTTGTTGAGCGTGAAGGCCTTGAAGAATGGGTTCCTTCTTTTCTCCTTCAATCCCTTGGAAGGTTGCTCCCATGTTCTTTAGGGAGGTCATTGGTTTCTTAGTAAGGCCTTTCTTCATTTACAAAGATGGTCTGCAAGGTTTGATGTTTCCAAAATCAACTTGGTCCATATCTAGGTTTGTCTCCTAGAGCTCCCTTTGGAGTCATGGGATAAAAGTATTGTTCATGGAATTATTGAAGCCATTGGTCATTTTATTACTATTGAAGTGATAAAAGCTAGAATGAGTTTTCTTTATGCCATATTTTTTGTTTACACTGAGATTGGTTCTGAGCTACCCAATAGTGTTAAGTTATGCTTCAAGCTTGGGGTTTGGGAGAAGAAACTGTATTACGAGACCTCATAGTGGTACCAATTTCACAATATTGTGATTTTTTCCTTGCTGTGACATGATCTTCATAATAATATGAACTCTAATGGTCATTGGCCCTAAGAGGAGCTGAAGTTGGGAATGAAAGAGGTCAAGATTGTTCTTGGTTGTCTTCAAATTCCTTTGGAGGGAAAGAGATCATTAGACCACTCTATTAAGGATAAAGAAATGCCTCACAAGGCTAAAAGGAAACTCGTGATTGAGAAATTATCAATTGTATTGAAAAGTGTAAGGATATTACATTCCAACCCCATCCCTCTTTTGAGGCCTTTGGTGAAACTTGGGTTCAAACCACCTTGACTGTCTTTTCTAGTTCCTGGCTCTGATCTTAAGCTTTTCTAGGTTTTGCTACTCTCTTCTTGGTAGTTGGTTTTGTCTCTCCTTTGAGAGTCTTTCTTTGTTTGCTTGTATTTTTTTCTTAGTGTTTATTTTTAGTTTTTATGTTGTCTCATTTATTGTGAGACTCCTCTCTTTTTCCTCTATGTCTAATATGTAATGTGAGCTCAAGTCCCTCCCAATTAATCTAATAAAAAAACTAAATTCTTCCTATTTCGTGCCACTAGAAATTGCTCACCTAATACCTTACAAAAAAACCCTAAGGAAACATCATTTTTGTAATAAAATATTTTCTTAAAGTGATGTGTCAAAAGTAGAGCCTTCAAGTTTGATGCATATGCCTTTGGTATTACTCCTTTTACTAGCCATACCCACAAAAATCTAAAACCCTCCACCATTTGCAATAAGAATAACAAGAAGTATCCAATGCCACATTTCCAAAAATAGACAAGGTTCACTATTTAATAGCTAGGAATACCACTAATAACAGACCATTAATACAAACACACACACCTTATTAGAAACCATGAAGAAATCAAGGAAAAATCCTACTCTAATCTTTAATGAAGTTCCAAAAACATGATTACAAGACCTTATGACACTAAAAAATCTATCCCCATCAACCTATGATAAATAGGCTTGTTAACTCCTATCATTAGTCTAATCAAGATTGAGGGGGAATTTTATGACTAGCCTACATCAATCATGAGGGGTGAAAACTAGTAAATTTTCCCAATTCTTGGAAAAGTGCCTACATGAAGGCTATGCTTAGCTATAATAGATCCTTATCTTAGCCCCTATTAGCTCTAAATAATCATTAGCTTCATTAGTTGATATTTGGCAATGCCTAAAATTAAGGGTTGAGAAATACTTCCATATGATGTGAACTTCATCCATAAAGTAGTTAAAATACTAGTTATGACAAGATCTTTTATATAGTGCATTTATTATGGTCAAATAATCTCCTACAATCATATTCTTAAATTTATGTTCAACAACTATACCCATTCCTAATATCAATGCCTTATTTTCAGTTGATTTTTGTACCAAAGAATTAATGATCGTCCATACAAAATCTTCCATGAGCATCTCTCAAATTTTCACTTTATGAAACATTTAGAGGTGATCACCTTTCTTTACTATCTTGATTGTCCTTATTTAAAGTTCCTTGTATTTTACCAAAGAGATTTCCTATTACCTCTCGGGTTGGACTATTTTGAGATATATTTAACAATGGTTATTAAGAATATTTAGGAGGAGAAATGGTGAGGTTTTTTCACTTTCTAACACTTTTTCCATGAGTAATTCAAAAATTTAATCAATGAGGAAAGAGTTTAGAGGTTAAAAAATACAAAGGTTGTTATTATGGGGTGTATAGAGATTTGAATGTAAAAAAAAAACCATAAGAAGATATTACTAACTTATGGTGGTGCGAAAGTGATGTGAAGACAAGTGGGTAATGTGAATCATACAAATAAGGAAAATGGAATGATTAGGGTGAGTAACAACTCTTACTAAATTTTAACATAATGGTTTGGACAAAGATATGTAGATTAGGGATTCACAAAAGGATGGGAAATGAGAAACTTATGGTTTTGAAAGAAGAAAAATGATAGTGTCAAAGGAGAGAGGAATGTACGGATGTAAAAATAGTATCACAAGAAAATTATGGCTTAAATGGTGGTTCTAGGAGCTCCCAATCTATGATCTTTAGATATGTAGCTTGTTCCCTCAAGCATAAATATTAATTTAATTATATCACATCAAATGGTATGAAGGCCTTTTGTAAGAGTATGAGAAATTGCAACATTCTAACCTAATATAATAGGGTGAAATTAGGATTATAGGAATTTTCAAGTGAGCTGACTATTTAAAACATAATATGAATCAGGGTTAAAATAATCATCAAAGTTAAAACTCAAAATTTGAAACTAGACATGAGTGTTAGCTTACTTGGATGTTCAAACATGAGAGTAAAATCAAAGCCAATGCTTGAGTGTCTTGATTATATGAGGTGCCCAAAGTTTCAAGGATGAATGGAGAGGGTTTCCCAAGATTGGTTCTCCATTTTTCATGTTTCTATGATTGGTTAAAATTCCAAAAAATAGAAAATGATTCCTAAACATGATTAGGACATGGACACTAAAGAGAGTGCAACAACATAAGTTGAAAGTTACAAATCAGGCAATTTTTTTACCTTCAATAATAATTATATGTTGAATTATTTTTTTGTATTATTTGAATGTTTAAATTCATGGTATATATAGTAATGTAGATATTTCATTCTTGAAATTATTATAAATATGAAACCATTTTTTTTTTGACGAAAGGCATTAAGCCTATATATATTAATATATAATAGTAAGAGTTTTACAAAAGAAGAGTAATATTGGTTCTTGTTAACCAGATCTGATATCATGATTGCTTACATTTTGACAAAATTTTCATATTCCCCATGTATGCCCTATATTGTAATTGACTAATAGTAAAATAATTCCCCATACTAAATACCCTATACATCTATGAAAAACATATTGAAAATTTCACTACAGTAACCCTTTACAAAATTTGTGCTTCATATTATAAACTTCCTACTCTTCCATTTCCTCAGGCTGAATTTCATTTTCTCCCTAATGTTCTTGAAAATCAACCACTAAAGCTTGCATCACTAGGGAAATATTGAGGTTAGGAACATGAGGTTGATGCAAAGGGAGTGAGGAGCTGACATGGTATGGTACATTCACTACAAGAGCAGCTTGGAGCATCGAAGCATTACCATCTGGAGGTACAGAAACATGAAGGAAACCGTGCGCCTCAGGAGTAGACACAACCATAGGTTCATCATGCACATGTGCCAAAAGGGACAACAAAGAATTGGTTCTCCTCCTAATATCGTCTACCATATCTTCACCGACCACAACAATGTGCCTATCCAACACCAATTGTAGATATCTAAAGCTCTGCATTTGTAAGGTGTTCTTGATGGCATCTAAAACGAAAAAAATACACATTACCATTGAGCAAGAAATGACAAGGAAAAAGACCACCAACTCGACCTTGAACTTTCCATAAATCGTAAGCTTACACCCCCTTAAGAAGTTTATTGTCTTATAGGAAAACCTCCTTGACAACTTTGTTGGCAATTAACTGGAGCTCGAGAAAATATTACAACAAATCATATGCATTTGAAATAAAAATTGAAACTAGTTGTGAAGGAAAAATTGCCCTACGTTCCTGAGGGTACAAAATATCATCCCCTATAATCCTTTTCACACTCTTCTTGTACTAATAGCAATGAATTTTGAACACCCAAGCAAGCTGAACATCCCCAATTGCATCTAAGAACAACAATTCCCAATCACAAACCGGTACCTAGACAAGATGGTTGCATGGAAAATACTCCATCTTTCTTCTACCATAGACTCTAGAAATTTGAATTTCTCCTTCTTCTGAAGAGAAGTGATGATGCATACCCAAAGCCTTGAAACCTGTCTTCAAGCAAACTCAAATTCACCTTAAAATGTGAACAAGCCTGGGGAATGATATAAAATGTCCTTCACACGCTTGTTTTAAGATAACACCAACGAGCATATGTTATCATGTCCTTGGCTATCATAAACCACTACCAATTCTTGCACACTTGAAATAATTCAGTTGTCACCAAGCTAATGGGGTTTCATCATTACAAGGAGTGTTATGTATGGGCTTGCACCTACATATGATTCAACAAAAGTTAACATTTAAAGAAAATTGCCTTTGTGCGCTTGAGAGGATCCTTTCACGAATCCTTTCAGTTTTGATGATCTATAGCTCACATGAGCCACGAGAAACACCAGTACCAATCCACCTTGATGGAGATGATAGTTTTGACAACCAGGCTTGATAACATTGCACAAAGACTCCTTTGTAGATTTCCAAAATCTTAAGTAAATCAATGCCTTTTTTAATTCCACCTTTAATAAATGCGATATGAATTGCTATCATCCATCATTTAAATGATAATCCTTGGCCTGCACTAACTTAATTATGATATTACATTGCTAGGTAATCTTTAGCAAGCCTCCAATATGATTATGCATTAGCCCCCTGAACATAGTGAATGCCATTTAGGATAGAATTAGAGCAACACTTAGATGAATCAACGAATCCAATTTAACACAACACTGACTCAAAACACATCACACTTTCCTCTGGCCACTAACTCCACTAACTCTAACCCCTTCCTCCAAGATCTTAGTTAGATTTATCAATGCTTTCTCTTTTTATTATTTCTTCTAAATTCAAGAAGGCTTTTAATTTTTCATCATTTTCCATTATGTATACCTCTTCTTCTTGGCACCCCATATTTGCTAATTGGTTTGCAAGCATGTTTCCTTCATGATATGTATGCGAAATCTGATAAAATTCAAACTCATCCAATAGTTTCCATACATTTTGCATTACATATCTTAAGTGCTAGTTATGACACAAACTTTCTTTACACACGTTTATTATTACTAAAGAATCTCCTTCTATATGAATTTTGTTGATTTGGAGATTCCTTGCAAGCTATAGACCATAAAGAATAGCCATTGATTCTACCATGTTATTCATTCTAGGTGGTAGAGTGATTGATCTAACCGCCTTCACATTTTCCTGAGGGTCTTTAATACAAATCCCTGCCCTTAAGGTACCTGGGTTCCCTCTCGATGCACTGTCAAATTTGAGTTTATAAAAGCCTGTCATAGGTGGATTCCATTTGATTATCCTCCTGTCAACCTTCTTCTTATAAGGTAACTTCATACTTCCTTTGAAAGGAAGGCTAATTCCTTGCCAATTCTTTAGAATGTGATTGTTCCATCAGGGGAACAAAGAACCAACATTCTTATGATCTTGAACAAGTACATTTCTCGCCTCTATGATTGTTTTTTCAATGATTACATGAAAACTTTGATTTGAAGCTGAAACTTTTCTAAAAATGTTCTTGTTGTGTTCCCACCAAATGGACCATACCAAAACAACTAGAATTAGATAGCAGATGCATGCAAAGAAAGAGGTCTTATATAACATTGGCCATGAAGAGAAGAGATTCCATACTGAATTTGGCATTGGAGCATCAAATCTTAGCTTTTGTATTACAAATTCCCAACAACTTTGGGCAAAGGAGCACTACAAAAACATATGATCAGGATCTTCCAAACTTTCCCCACACAAAACAACTAGAATTAGATAACATATGCATGCAAAGAAAGAGGTCTTATATAACACTGGCCATGAAGAGAAGAGGTTCCATACTGGATTTGGCATTGGAGCATCAAATCTCAGCTTTTGTATTACAAATTCCCAACAACTTTGGGCAAAGGAGCACTACAAAAACATATGATCAGGATCTTCCAAACTTTCCCCACATAAAACATAATTAAAAGGCTCTGCTATTCCCAATTTGACAAGGCAATCACTAGTGAGCACTCTTTTTCTGAACACTAGCCATGTAAAGCTCCCAGCTTTTGGTAAAACCACACTATTCCAATAGAATGAATAAGCCCTTTGAGATTGCATTTGAGTATTCTTATTGAGAATCGCTTTATAACCCTATTTTACTGAATAACTTCCATTCTTGGATGGGGCCCATATAATACGATCAACCTTCCCTGATAAGAAAACTACTCTTCCTTCTAAAATCTAATGGAGACACTCCTTTTGATCTTTTGTTAGTTGTTTACCTAAGAATTCTTTCCAACACACCTTCCTTGATGAAATTTCCACTGAATTTACATAATCAATCAACCTAGAACCCCACAACTGAGATAACACTGGAATAGCTGACGATAGCTCTTGAAAAATTTTCAACGGAGGATAACCATTCCAAGATTCCTCCCAAAAATTAACATCCTCACCCTTATTAATCTCCCAAGAAATGAATGATGTGACCACTTTTGTACAAGACATCATAAAATTCCACATTGCAGATCCTTTAGGAGGGTTAGAAATTGTGAATATTCTTGTTGAATTTTGACTATCTAAATACTTTGCTTGCATTAAAGCACACCATTTTGAAAATGATTTGGTATACATTTTCCATACCAACTTTCCCCCAAAGGCCATATTGCGCTTGGACATATCATGTAATCCCACTCCACCTTTAAGTTTCTCTAAAGAAATACTATCTAGAGAAACTAAAGGAATTTTTTTAGCATCATTCATATTTACCTTCCATAGAAAACCCCTGATAATCTTCTTTATTTGATCAACTACTATTTTAGGAGCCTTAAGGACTGATATGAAATAATTAGGGATTGCTGCTAACACTATTTTAATTAGAAAAATGAGGCCTAATAAGGACAACCAATGGGATTTCCAAGCACAAATTTTTAGTTTAATTCACTCCATGACTTTAGTCTAATATGATGTCTTATTTGACCCCATAAAAAAAGGTATTCCCAAGTACGTACATGGTAAATCTACCTCTTGAAAAGCTAAAACCTAAATAATCTTTCTTTTGATGGATGCCTTAGAATTGAAGACATAAACTTTTGATTTGTGCACATTTATCTTTTTCCCTGACACCACATAATATTTATCCAAAACCCATTTTATTTTCTTGGCTTCAAGAATATTTTCCTTCCCATACAACAAGGTATCATCTACATAAAGGTTATGTGTGATTGATATATTAGTTTGAGGAATATGAATACCATACCACAAACCCTGATTATGCTTCTCCTTTATTGTCCTACTCAATGCCATTGCATAATTATAAAAAGAAAAGGAGAAAGAGGATCACCTTGCCTTACCCCTTGTGTCACTCTAAAAACACCTGAAGGTGATCCATTAATTACTACAGAGAAGGACACCCCTAATAAACAAGATAAAATCCATTTGCACCACTTGCCTAAAAACCCAAATTTGGCCAAAACCTTCAATACGAAGTCCTAATCAATCCTATCGTATGCTTTCATCATGTCAAGTTTTACAATAAATGATGGCAGATGATTGGTCTTGATAGAATGGAGAACCTCATGTGCTACCAAAGTCCCTTCAGCTGTTTCCCTACCTAGAACAAATCCACCCTGTTCTTATGAAATGATTTTTGGGATTAGATGTCTCAACCTCAAATAAATTGCCTTTGTGAAGATTTTGTACATTGTATTGCACAAAGAAATGGGTTTAAATTACCTGATATTGCATCCTTGATTGAAAAAATAGTTTTTGCAGCTCTTTTATGTTGGGCCGAGGCATGGAAATATTTTGTATTACAGTCCCCTTCTCTCAACCATAGCTCTCTTGATTTCTGACACCAATAGATTTCCTCCCGCTTTCCTAGCTCTTCTCACATTAATTGTAGTTTTTTCTGTTTATCATATGTAAGAGAATCCATGCCATTTTGAATTATATACTCATGAACTTCTACTAATTTCCTTGCTACCTACTCTTTTTGTTTAAAAATATTTTTGAACACTTGCACATTCCATGTTTTAGTCTGTCCCTTAACATATTACAATTTCTTAAATAACTGAAAAATTTTAGTACCTCTTTGGAATGGTGCACTCACCCACCATTTCCTAAGTAAAGGAAAGAAGAGTAGATTTATAAACCACATCTTCTCATATTTGAAAGAAAGCCTATGGTCTAAAGACATATTCACATTATTGATAATTAATGAGATTGCATAGTGATCTGAGCAGGAAAATGACAATATTTGTGAAGTCAAATTAGATGACATCAGGACCCAATTTTGAGTGATTAAGAACCTTTCTAGTCACACAACTATTTGTGAAAAATATCTTCTGCGATTTGTCCATGTGAGACTTCCTTTGTTTGGAAAAACATCTCTCAATGCATTATCTACAATAAAACTTTCAAATTCTTCCATTGTCTTCTGCGATGGGAAAATATCCCCTATTTTTCATTAAGAGATAATATTGCATTAAAATCTCTTGCCACTATCACTTTATCACTCCCCAACCCTTGAATAACATTTTTTAGCTTATCCCATAGCCTTTTTTTTTTTAATCCTGAGTAGCCGTTGGACCATAGACATTGATGAGTTTGAATTGGAGATCAAAACATTCTAGTTTCGTTAGCTACTAATTAGTATCCCAACACATTGTTTCCATTGATACTGATTTTGGATTCCATAATCTAATTAACCTACCTGAAGCTCGCTAAGTTGGGACATGTAATGACTTCCATTTACCCCATTTCATCACAATCTGTTCATATGTTTCCTTTGACAACTTTGTCTCCTGTAGTAATACAACTTCTGCCCCATAAGCAACAACCTAACGCTTGATATGGGACCTCTTGTTAGGGGCATTGATGGTCCTTGATGTTCCATGAATGATCCTCATTGTGTTCAAGGAGAGCAACATGCTATCCTTAGGCTCTTATTTACTGAAATATTTCCATCTAAGGTAGCTTGCATCCCTACCTCAATTTTCTCCCTTAATTTATCTTAGATTTTCAACCTCTCTTTCCTGGATATTTCTTGATTGGTAGTTGAGCAATTGGTGTTTGTGCTATGGATAAAGTTTGAGAAAAATCAAATTCAGTCACCAAGCCTTCATTCGTTTCCATCTTATCTTCCTTACTAAATTTTGGAAGGTGATCTTCCAAACAAACCTTTGGAGGGTAATATTCATGTGAAGGACTTATTCTTCCCCCTACAACCTCTTCTTCATTGAAGATTTCTTTTGCTATCTCATCAAATAAATCTGAGCCTATGGAAAAAGTAACTTTTGAGCAAGCCCTTCTAGTTGAGTAAGAGAAACATGCTGTCCTGGACTTAATCCTTTAACACCTTGATCCTTCCCAATGATTGGAGCTTTTCCCAACACTGTTTTCTTTGATTCACCACCAAGAAGGCTATGTAGAAAAATAGTACATGACTTCTTTCCCAAAGAATTGAAGGAAATTTGAATTGGAATCCCATTGAACAAAATTTGGCGAACTATCACATCAAACCGAGAAACTAAAAATGATGTATGAGATGGAATGCAGATTGACCCTCCCATGCTACCACTCTTCTCACTTTTATGGCCTTGGATGATCTGTACATTCTTCTGTGAATGAGAACCAAAACCTTTCGATTGATCCTTATTTAACCTTCCACTCTCCTTTGGAGGTTGTTGATCTGAGTGTGCTTGATCTTTCAATCTTCCACTCCTAGTGGCTTTATCCATTGAAGCATCTTTCACTATTTTCTTATTAGACAAAACAAATAAAGATTTACCTTTAATTGAAGGCAAAGTGCTTTCTTTTTGCTTAGAACTTACAATGTTAGCGCAGATTGCTTTCAAGTGCTCCAAAGAATGACACACACTACATGAATTTCATTGATTTTCCACTACAATCTCCTTAATCCATGTGCCAAACTTGGAATTTATATAAAACCATGTTAACTAACATTATCAATGTCAATTATTTTCTTGTCTAATGCTAATAATTGAATTTATAAATTGTCAAAGACCATGCACAATCTTTAAGGGAAGTACTTTCAATTTAATATATTTATTAATAGAAACAAATGTACCCTCTTGGATTGTCATCATTCTTTGTTGAAACCATAATTATTTTAGAATTGATGAGTACAAACATCAATTTAGCAAAGATTGATTTGAAGCAAGTTTGCATCTTAAATGAATGAACTAGACAAGAGAAAAACTAACCAATCTAGATAATAATCACAAATTACTTAGGTATTTTACAATTAATGACCACAAAAATCAATTTAGTTTATATGGATTTGATCCATATGTGAATAAGTTGAAAAAGAGAAACACTAAGCAATCCAAAAGTTATGTTAATTTGGTTTGTCTATATTATATATGAATGGGTTCATCTTGATATTTTTGGTTTTTTCAACATGTCCTCATATTCATCCCTACAACCACATTATTTACATGTCTAATCCCCTATCTATAATGTCAAATAGGAGGTAGCCAATGTGAGGCCCAATCCTATCTATAACTATTGTGACCTTTTATAAGACTGATTATGTTAGATTAATGAATTATTCAATGTGTTGATCAATATTATTTAAATATAATATAGAATTGGAAATATTGATGGATAAAATGATTAAATCTCTAATTTTTATTATCTTAGAGTATTATTATGGAGTGAGTGTGTGTGAAATTGATGGAGTGAGTGTGTGTGAAATTGAGAGAGTTATATATTTAAGTCTTGAAAGTATAAGAGAACACTAATGATTGCACTCAACTACATGCTTAACATTTTAAAGTTTACATGACTTAGTTAAAAGATGATTGTAGTAAACATGTCTTACTAAATGTGATTTGGAGACTTGTTAGGAAAGTATGATAAGTATATAAAATTCAGATTTCTTACAAGCATCAAGAGATAAGCAGATTTAAATTGATTTGAGCAAAATAATGAAATGTATTTTAGTACAAGCAATTCGCTAATGTGTTTTAGGTTTTGTGGAAAGGGGTAATACTTGGGAATGAAACAAGACTCTTGTAGATCATGAAGAAATTCAAAAGCAGTAAATTCCTAACATCGTTGATAGTAAATTGAGACAAATCTATCTGATAATGAGGGTACTTAAGGTAAGCTAACAAGATAAATTATGTGAATTTTTATTTAGTTGCATAATGATATTTGGTAATAAATGATTATTCAAGGATCCAATAAAAAGTTTAGTGGAATAATTAAGGTTAAGATTTTGTTATTGTTAATAAGATAGATTCCAAATATTATTTCACATCGAAGAAGACAAAGAGTATACATATGGATATATTTATATTCACTGACCTATTGAATTGAATTTTATTGAAAATATGAGCAAGTGGTTTCCATAAATTTTGGACCGACCATGTGTTAAGAGAATGTATAAGAGATGAGTATCAATAGGAAGAAGGGAGAACCAATTCAAAACCTCGTCAATAATTCACTTGGTTGAAGTTCTTGAATGTGACCTTGTGTAATGAAAAGTGAGTCAATGTGGGGTTAGCATTTAAGGGTCAAGTGAGTATTGTGGCGGTGATTTAGTTATTTTGAGTTTCTAAATAGGACCTTAGAATCTAGGAAATATTTTGAGAGCTAAGGTCTATGGTTAATGTGTAATGATGTTTAAGTGTGAGATGTGTTTTATTCTTAATTAGTTGTAAAGTCATGTCAATTAAATTGTAAGTGGTGTGTAAAAAGCTAATTTTTGAATGTAATTTTATGAGGGTCAAAAAAGTCATAATTTGGTTATTTATTTCTATTTTAAATCCCTAGACATAGTACCTATGGGTTGGGGGATTATTTTTGGCCATACCTTATTTATGACCTCCCTTAAATGACCTTTAAGGGAAGTGACGAATTTGAGGATGAAAGGATGGACTTGATCCATCCCCATCACCATTTGGTCTCCCCTCTCATTTATGAGAAGGGACTTGGAAAAATGGGTGTTCATGTGCACCATACCTCATTAATATGGGAGAGGACTTGGTGGGTCATTTAGGGTATTGTGAGGAAATTGACATTGGATGAGATGATGAAAAATGTCACCATCTCATCCAAGGGTGTGGAGTTTTAGATTATTTAAAGGCACTTGAGTTATTGAGAAAGGGGGTTCTCTCTTTCTTTGGGGAGAACTTAGTCATTTTTGTTGAGAGTTTGAAGAGTTCATTTTTCTTTTGGTCTTTATTTCATACTTGTAATTTTTGGAGAGAAAAAGCTTGAGAGCTATGAGAGAAAGGAAGAGTAATGGATTCAAAGAGAGAATAATGGAGAAGGAGGCTACATCTCTACTATGATATAGAAAGCTAAGTCCTCCTTACTCTATTGCTTGTAGTTGATGTTAGGAGTGATATAAAGCTTCTTGGTTGGAATTGTTTCTTTGAAAATGGGTGTGTTTGTAAATGTTTAAATAATTCTTTTCTTATTTCTATTGAGTTAGTTTTAGTAGAAAACTTCTTGTGTTATTTCTTTCTTATTTTTTTGAAAACAAGTTGATTATGTGGCTTGAGAGTTGTTTGGTGAAATGGGTAAATAGGATTGTGGATAAGCTATTTTTAGTTTCATACCAAGATTATTGGTAGTCTTCTTTATGTTCAGAGGTATGGCTAGAGCCCATGAGACTTCATGATGCCATTGCAGTTGGGGGGAGAGCAAGTCTGCATTCATTTTCATGTTATTCATCTTATTTCTAAGTATTATTATAAAATAAAGGTTTAGTATCTTGTTGGAAGGAAGAAAAGGAAAATGGAAAATAGCGAGTTTTTTTTTATTCATTGGTAAGTTATTTGTTACACTTCTATATATCATTTGCAATATGAGATGTTTAAATGAAGGATGGGTATCTTTTTGTAATAAAGAAAATAGGATACTCTATGAGTTTTTATTAAGAGAGGGGTTTGAGTTAGAGAGAGGTTTTCATTTGGCATTCAAAAGAAATATTGTGTATATGTAAATCTATTCTCTTTGTAATTGAATGAACATATTTTATATGCATATAAAAGAGTAAGGAATAAAGTTGAAGTATAGCTCAATCACATCATGTGTCTTTCTATTACAAAAAAATTTAATAAGTTTCAACATAATTTTACAATTCTATTTGCAATATCCTCAACCATGTGTATGTATTTTTGGGATAGAATATTAAATTTAAGGTTGAAAATTAATTAGCAAATGTGTTTTTATAAAGTTCATAAGAAGACCTATTTGTTTAAATTGAAATTCAAATGTACAAATGAAAGTAAAAAACTATAATGTATGTGTGTCCAAAATAAATATACTTTCAAAAGATCTATTCAAAAGATATATATTATATGTTTTTGATTAGAGGTAAATAACGGGTTTTGAAGGGGCCCGAAACCCTTTACAAAAAAGGTAGTTGAAACAAAAGAGAACTACAATAATTAACAATTAGCCCAAACACAACGTACCAACAACAAAAAGTTAGCCAAAAAGGAGGAACACACCCATCAGCATTACATATTCTCCAGTATATCTGCCACCTCCACATCACACGCTACACCCTTTTGACCATCATCAAATGCATAAGAAATTTCTTTCACAGGTGCACCAACCATAGCTTTGGTCTTGTTATAGGTCTTGGCCACAGGCCCACCCACATTTACCTCAGAAATAAAAACATTACTCACATCATCACCCTTATCAGCAGACACCTCTCCCTCTAGCAGGTTAGCGGCAACACCAATCTCACTAGATCAAATAGTCTCTTTACATTTTTTAGAAATTTGAAAAGGGTAGGCAACACAAAAAAAATAAAAAATACCCCCAAATTTAACCACCTCTCCACCCTTTTCCATGTTAGCATAAAGCTTCTCCAACTGAGTTTCAAGGGAAAGAACCCTACCTTCAAGATTCTGCTTCATGATTAACATTTCATCTGCCACAATTTGTAGAGAATTCATCAGATTATCAATTTGATTCTACCCTTTAGACTCATTAGCTTTTCTCAACATACCATAAACTTTCACATTGGTCATATTCAGTTTGTGGAACAACCATTTAAATAACTTATAAAAAATAATGTAATCCTTACGAGTAGTTCCCAAAACATCAAAAATATTTTCCTTATCAATGTTGAAGACTCCCTTACCTAGAGCATCCTCCTCATGAGAGGAACTTACCTTATCTTGACTGGCAGAGACTTCCTTCCCCTTCCTAATAGCTGTTGGAGTTTGGATTCTTCAAATAGACTCCACAATTCCCACAACAACCGCCCTCCTTTTCTTTTGCCTAACCAAGTTCACACCTGGAGAATCCTCAACACCCTGCCCCACCTCAACCATAACCTTCCTTTCCATCAACAAGCCCAAAGCTTGAATTGGAGAATCCACAACACCAAGTCCACTCATAATCTTAAGAGGAGACTTCATCTTGATTAGTTGAATCGTAGACTTAACAACCAGCTTCCTATTGCTACCCATCTCTAGCTCCTTTTTCTGCTTCAACCCTAGAATAGGGGGAGGTGAAGAAACCTCACCAACCACTTCATTCTGCTCCTTCATGCAGCTCATTGACATTTCAACACTCGGCTCCTCACTATAGGTTTCATAACCCTTGTTAGGGCTCAACTCCCCTTTTTTGGACTTCCCAGAAGTAAGGGCTTCCTCTTCCGTGGTAGCAAGAGAGTTTGCCACGTAATCAACATCCGCTTCAGATTTTGACTCCTTGTCCAGGATGAGATTGCTTTTCTTTCCCTTCTTGGTAGCCCGCTCCTTAGAAACTGTATCATATTCTTCCTCTAACTTCTTCTGCTTACCCTTATGGGTAGATATAGGCTTTACCACTTCAAAGGATTTCATGTAATTAGAGATTAAAAGGATAAGCCCCACATGCAAAACATGGTTCTTCGGGTTCTTCTTATGGTCCTTTAGGCCATAATCTAGGGAAGCCAAAAGATAATAGGGAAAATAAATCATTTTCTTATGGTGAAAGTGATTAAGCATAGATAAATGATAGGAATTTAATGTTGAGAATCATCCTTCAAGGGTTATGTAATGCATGAAATCCTCAACCACATCCCCCCACAGTGCCTTAAGAGAGCTCCTCTGGTAGCCGCCACTTCTCGCCATCCTCAAATCTTGAGCTTCATCGCCTTTAAAGAAGATTTGCATGGCGGCTTGAGACTCCTTTTTATCTCTAAAGACTTTCTTTCCCTCCGTCAAGAGCCCCGTGATGTTGGCTATGAAGTCTTCATTCACATCAAACTCAGTTCCACCTAACTTGAGAACCCTATTGTTCTAGGCTTTTGCGAACAATGCAGTAGTTTGCGGATTGTTTCCATGTAATCTCTCCAGGTATGGAGTCAACCTGCCCTTTTCTAAAATTCGCCAAACCTCCGGCTTCTTCTTGATAGCATCACAAGATAATGGTTCAATGCAGTTCTTGTCTCCTCCCATGGCTTCCAGAAATGAAGAGTCTAGAATTTTGAGAAATTTGAATGCAATAAGCAGAAACCTCAAGAAGGCTATGCAAATATTGCTCACAATTTGTGTGAAAAAAGAATAATGGCAAGAGTGATTAATGAACCTAGTGATCCATTCCCTATGGATATATATCCTTGTACCATCAGCTCGATCCCAATTTTGATTATCATCCCTTACCATAATAGCCTACCACGTGATGAGCGTCATGCATGCCCCAAGCCTCACAAAATCATCAATCACTTTAAATTTAGTAATTGTGATTAATTCTGAAAATTGCTTCTATAGGTAAGGGGTCGTTTAGTCCCCATTTCCTAGCTTCACTAACTCCTAGATTTGTAAATACATCAGTAAGTCCATTTCCCTCTCTTAATATATGAGAGATATAATATTCATCAAAGGACTTAAGAATATCAATAGAATCTTTAATCAAAATTTCAATAGTCCAAGAGGGGGCTACACAATTCTTCAAATTATTTATGATATTGAGAGAATCTCCTTGAATCCATACCTCCTTAAATCCTTTCTTTTGTGCCAATTTGAGACCATGATAGGCTACAGCCGCTTTCACATACTAGTTTGTTTGGGTTCCCAAAGGGAGTGCCACTATAGAGACGAGCCTACCATTTGAATTTTTTATCACTCCCCCACAACCTGCAGGTCCTAGATTTCCTTTAGCAACTCCATCAAAGTTAACCTTCACCCAACCATCCAAAGGAGCTTTCCAAACAACATCCTCTCTAGAAGCTTTCCCTTTAGTAATCAGGAGGGAGATATCACAAGGCAACTTCCAATTATGAGCAATAGAAATATCATAATGACTAATCCTAACCTTCAGCCCATTGTGAAAAGAAATCCCAGCCACAAAATTTTCTTTAATAGCCACATAGATTTTATAGGCTATAGAGATAGCAGGGTGGGTAGAATTCCTGAAAATCTTGTTGTTGCGCTCAAGCCATAAACCCCAAGCAATATGAGGAAACAAAAGAGATCACAAAACCTATAGAGCAGGATTGGATGTAGGTCCAATCCATTGAGCCCATAAATCCTTAATTGAGGTAGGGAACACCCAACTTAAATTCCAAAGAGAAAGTAGATGGGCCCACACAATTCTAGCAAATTTACAACCAATCAATAGATGGAAAGAATTTTCAGCCTCCTCACACAAAAAGCACCTGTTAGGCATCATAAAACCTCTCTTGACCAAATTGTCAATAGTTAATACTTTGTTTTGGAAAAAGAGCCAAAATAAAATATTAACCTTAGGAATAAGTCTAGAGGACCAAACAAAGGCCCAAAAAGGCATAGGGCCAACAAAGGAAGCATTAAGATGAAAAGCTGAAGAAATAGAAAAGTTACCATTAGTGGATGGCTTCCAAAAAAATCTGTCAAGAGAAGGGAGAGAGAGAATATGGACCAAAGACACGGCCTTAAAGAGAACCTCCAACATCGGGTCAGCCTCATGCAACCTTTTCCAACAACCACCATCAATATAATCAACAAAAAATCTACCAAACCTCTGCAAACACACCTCCATGAAAGGTTGATCCCAAGGCTCATCTTTAAGAGGCCTATTACCAAACCAACTGTCTTCCCAATTTTTTTTTTCTACAATTCCCCAATTGCCAAAAAATACCCTTAGAAAGAAGCCTGCGGGCCTTAAGCATACAATTCCATAGAGTAGAACTAGACGGTGGGGGGGGAGAAGTTTGAATTTAAAAAACCCCTTATATCATTAGCACCACTTAAATATTTGCTCCATGCTATTTTTTCCCATTCACTCTTAGCCAACAATAAGTTCCACAATTGTTTACCAAGAAGAGCAACACTAAACTCATGAATTTTCTAGATTCCAAGACCACCAACCTTTTTAGGTCTACAAACATCATCCGAAGCAACCAAGTGGATTCTTCTCTTATCCTAAACACCAGACTTGAGGAATGTTTTTTGGATTCCTTCCAGTTTTTCCACAAATTTCCTTGACATATAAAATAGATTAAGAGCATAAATAGGAAGATTCTAAAATGTTGACTTAATCAGTTGTACTTTCCCAGCTTGGCTTAGCAAAGCTCCCTTCTAGCCAACCATTTTAGAATTGAACTTGTCAATCAACCCCCACCAGAAAGACTCAGGAACATTAGAGCACAAGGGAAGACCCAAATAAGATGCAGGAAGATCCCCAATTTAGCACTGCAGAATTTTGGCAATCTTGATCTGCCTATGGACTGGAGTATTAAAAAAGAAGATAATACTTTAGGGTAAGCTAACCTTCTACCCCGAAGCAACCTCATACCTTTGAATAATAAGTTTAATGGCCCTATCTTCCTTAATAGAAGCCTCCCCCAGCAAGAGTGAATCATCAACAAACTGTTGATGGGAGCAAATAAAATTACTAGACGAGGGAGCCAATCCAGTCATCATCCTAGAATTAATAAATCTCTGAATAAGACATCCCAAAGATTCCACCACAATAACAAACAGAAAAGGAGATAATGGATCCCCTTGCCTTAGACCCCTAGAGCAATCAAACAAAGGAGAAGGTGAACAATTGACAAGAATAGAGAAGCGAGGAGTGGATATAAGTTGAAGCACCAGAGCCACCATTTTCTCCCCAAAACCAAAAGAAGTAAGAATCTTAGAAAGAAAACCCCAATCAACTCTATCATAGGCTTTAAGTAAGTCAAGCTTCAGAATAAACCCATCATGCTTATTAATAGTCAAAGAGTGAATATTCTCATGAACTGAGAGAATAGAATCCAAAATTTTCCTACCAACCACAAACCCATTTTGTTGGGGCGAAATGATAAGAGGCAGAACCCTTTGCAATTTGATTGCCAAAACCTTAGAGAAAATATTATAGATCAAGTTGCATAAGATAATGGGACAGAATTCATCAAAGGCCATAGCCCTTGGTTTCTTAGGCACAATGACAATGAAGGAGGAATTTAGTTCCTTAAGAAGAGAGCTAGTCCAAAAAATCTTTAGTAGCAACAACCACATCCATAGCAATAATTTCCCAAAATGGACTAAAAAAATAACATGGGAAATCCATCTGGGCCCGATGCCTTATTCCCTTCAAAGGAGAAAAAAACATTCCTAACTTCCTCCACTGACGGGATGCACACCAGTTGCTTATTAATATCTTCATTAATGATCTGAGGGATGTCCCCGAGAATATCTGCCTGAAAATCCAAATCTAGCTCCCCCTCCATAGTAAGCAAGTTAGAGAAATAGGAAGAAGCAACAAGCTGCAAATCAACATCCTTATCCAGAACTTGATTATTGTAATTGATAGACTTAATGCGACTAGAAGCCCTGTGTTTCAAAGTAGAAAGGTGAAAAAATTTGTGTTCCTATCCCCACTTTTTAGCCACATAATCCTAGAGCGTTGTTTCTAGAATTCCTCTTCCTTAGCCATAATATTATGCAATCTGGAAAGAACATTTTCTTTCAAAGCCAGGGTTTGATCATGCCCAGAAGCTTGGATGGACTGCTGCACATCTTGAAGCTCCTTAGTCACCCCCTCTTTTTCCAAAAAAATGTGACCAAAAGAAGTCCAATTCTATTTCCTAACATTATCCTTCACATTAGCAAGTTTTTTAGCAACTCTGAACATAGCAAAACCATCGACCTAAATGTTCCACCAATCAAAAACCAAATTACTGAGGTTGGGATGGTATGTCCACATCTTCTCAAATCTAAATAGAAAATTATTTTTTCCCCCAACCGATCTAATGACAAAGACAAAGGGAAATGATCCCAGCCTAATCTAGTCAAGGCTGAGAGAGAACAATAATAGGACACCAACCAATTAGGGGTAATAAGAGCACGATCAAGCTTAACTTGGATAAGATCATCACCCACCCACCTATTTGACCAAATGAATGAAGCACCTTTGAGATCCAAATCAAGAAGAGCATTATCATTAATAAGATTCATAAGATAATATTTGCTATCATCCAGAATCTATGAACCACCCATCTTATCAACATCATTCAAAGGTGTATTAAAATCTCCCATGACCAACCAATTTCCAATAGAGTACCTCAATTTGAAGGATCCCAGGCTTTCCCAAAACTTTTTTTGAGCACTCTTACTATTAGGAGCATAGATGTTAGACAAAGTCCAAGAGAACTTATCCTACAAATGAAGAAAATAAGTAGCCACATGGTTACAATCTTTAAACACCTCAACCCCCTAAATCAATTTGATATTCTAAAAAGTCACAATCCTTCTCGAAGCACCAACCACATTTGAGCAATGCATCCCACAGTCCTTAAAAAGCTTATTCTTCACTCTCGCTAATTTATCGATTCCCATCTTAGTTTCCTGAATTAATACAATATTAGGGAAGTGATCTCTTACCATATTTGCAAGGAGATGATGCTTATAAGGGTGATTCAACCCTCTCATATTCTAGGAGATGATTTTCATAGTAACTTGTGGGTAGTTCTCTTAGAGCACATATCCAACAAATTTCTCTACATACCATCAACAATGTCCAAACGACTCTCCTTCTCCCTAGTAGCATTCATAGGAGGAAGAACTCTACCTCTCAGCTTAGACAAATAGTTAGATCTTTTCCTGTTCTGAGTCATCACTCCCGGAGAAGGGGAATGCTTCTTTCTATTGCACCCATGAATTGGAATAAAGGGAGGATTATCCAAATCCTTAGGATCCCTATTTTCCTTTACATCAGACAGAACCTCAAGGCCTTCAACCCTTGAACCCTCATCTTCTCACTGATTCCCTCTCAAGGGAGGAGAGTCCAAACCCACATCAGCAGAAGCCTTGTCTACCTCTGAAATCTCTGTCGACATCTCTTCAGTAAACTCCACAATGTCAATAACAGGGGAGGGAAGATCCTCACCTCCTTGTTCCACTTCCTTATTTAGCTGTACCAACTCCCCCTGGCCCTTAGGAATTTCACCTTCCTCAACCATTTCCAAACCTATTTCTTGAGGTTTCTCAACCTTTGCTTCTCTCCTTAGAACAAACCCCTCTTTATCCAAAAGCTCCGAACACTGTTCTGGAGCCTTCTCCTTCTCTCTCCATTGTTTAGACATCTGCTTCATCCCTTTGAGAGGATATTTCTTTGCCCAATGCCCAACCTTCTTACAATGGAATCAGGAAAATGGAATAGACTCAAATTAAACCGCTTGTTCCCAAACTCCAAACTTAGAGTTTATCTTTATCATGGCAGGAAAATCAGCTGATTATTCTACATTCACATAGAACTTGGCATAAACCAGGTGCTTACTGGAAGCCGTCATTTTATCAATCGACAACAAACAACCAAAAGTGATTTCTATTCCTTTAAAAACTTCCTCATCCCAAAATTACATAGGGAGACCAGGGAGTCTAACCCAAACTGGGGCAACAGAGAAGGAGCACAAGTTCGGGTTAAACCTAGGTTCCCATCTTTTCAACATCAAAGAGGACTTCCCAATAAACCAGGGGCCACCCATCAGCACCAGCACCAAATCATCTTCACAGTTAAATGTGAAGGAGAAGAAACCTTTGGCCATAGCAACCGCATCAATATGAGGTTGGGGACCATCAAATTTACCCAACAAAGCCATATCCATATTTGACATGCTCTTATCAACAATGCAATCTGGGACAGAAATAAAGTATTCTCTAGTCTCCGCATTAGCAACAAAAGGCACAAGAGGATAATTAATTTTACCTTTAGGCCTCACCCCAAATAAATTCAACCATTTGAGAGATGAACTTGACAAGAAATCATTCTTAGTCTTATCATTCCCAGGACCCGCACAATTAGGAGTCCCATCAAAAGCACAAAACACCTGGCCTTTCCTTGACTTTTCAGCCCTAAGATTCCCCTTTTCAGAGGACATTAGAGAATGCGTTGGAAACACAACCTTTGGCACCCCATTCCCACCAAAAAGTTCATTATCCATGAACGTGGACCCACAACGCTTACCTGCAACAAAGGACCCTACTGACATCACCTTCCCATCAACAAGTTGTCCACCATTAATGCCTGCATCATCATCAAGAAATCCTTCCTTTTCGAAGTTTGAAATTGTACCACTTCCATTGCCACCACTCGAGGAGCTCTCCATTACCAACACATCTATATATTTATATACTTTTCATATATGTGAAATATTTTAAATATAAAATATAACATAGTCTAAATTATGTCATAAAATATATATAATATAATAAAATATACATGATATATTTTATTTAATATAAATAAATAATATATAAATATTTTTATTTATATTCAAATATTATACATTTAATAGTTTTAAAAAATATATGAATATAAATAATTTTTTTTTAAAAAAGGGGTAGGGGTTGAGCCCCCATATGGGAGACGACCCCCATATGTGAGGCCTACACCCCCATGTGGGAGGCGTCACACTTTCCCCATCTAAACCTCCTTTGTAAATTTTTTCCTATCAATACATTTTTTATGCTCAGTGGAAACAACGATTAAAATTAAAAAATCAATGCCTCTGTATTTTGCTATTACAATTATAGGAAAAATAACAAAAAAAATGTAAGTATAATCTTCTTGTTGGCTATTGTCTAATGCAAAAAACAACGATGAATAAATCAAATAACAACTATAAGTCTGCACACACATATATATACATAGAAACCAACAACCAAAACTTTTGCAATATATATATATATATATATATATATATATATATATATATATATATATTGCAGAAGTTTTGGTTGCTGGTTTATATGTATATATATTAATATTATATTAGTAGATGGAGAAAAGAATAGTTTGTTTCGTGAGAAGAATGAAGCTCTTGTACAAGAATAATAAAGAAGGGAAATAAAACTTAAAGGTATTTTAAATCTGCAACAAAAATAAACCCAAGTAAATCCAAAGATGCAACTATGTCGTTAACATAATGCTTTGTAACCTGTAAAAAAAATGGTAGAGATTGAGGGTTGAAATAATAATAAAAAATTAATACAATACATTTTGATAAAAGGAGAAAGAAATGCATTCCATTATAATGAGGAAAATAGAAAGGAAAGGAAATGAAGGGAAACTTGCAATAATAGCAAAATTCATCCATGAAGCAATCTAGATCACACTTTCAATAAGCCTGCATAAGCTTCCTTCTTCATCTTCAATCTGCAATAAAAAAAAAATGAAAAAATGAAAAGAAAGAAATCCTTTTATTATAATTTCCTAATGAGATAGGTTTTCAAAGTGTTGCCCTAAGATCCTATGGCTAAGATTAAAGAAAATCCAATGGCTATGATTTTATGCACAATCAATTAGCTCTAATTAGTGTTTATTTTAGTTAACCTCATTTAATTGTCAATTATGTCTATGGTGGGGGACAATGGACTTAAGACCCTCTTTTAAGTGACAATTTAAATCCCTTTTTAAGAGTAAAAAAAAAGGAAAAAGAGAAAAATAAGAAAGACTTTTATTTCACAACTTAAAATTTATGAATTCATCAAATTTAAATTTAGCTTCAATAAAAAAAAGAGGGACTATGTTTAAAATTTAATTTAACCCAACTAAGGGATCTCAAATTAAATTATTTTGAAATAACTTAAATTAATTCTGAAAGTATATAATATTATATTTTTGATCACTTTAAAGACACCTATTTATTATTTTTCCATGGTAAAGAGATGATGATTAATATGCTAACAACCATTAAAATAAGGACTCAATTAACATCTTCTATGGAAACTAATTTATATAAGTATTAAATTTATAATTATGGATTAAAACATGATTTTAATTAAATGTGGGAAGGAACTTAATAACAAGTGGTAATTTGTTACTCTAATTAATTAAATCTATCTAGTTGAGTATAGACTTAGATAAGCTAAATTAATTAAATTAATTAAGTTATGTTTATAAAATATTTTTATAATGGTAAACTTAAAATAATTTACCATTCTCAACTACACTCTTAACTAGATAAAGTGTTGACAATTTGATTGAAATATTCATTTATTGAATACTAAATTACATAATTAATGAGAATCAACTATGATGTTTAATTTATGTGAATATTATTATATAGGGCCTATGAAAATATTTCAATATCCATTGCAAGATAAAGCTAAAAGGTCTACTTAAGCACTAGAATTTTGCAAAATAAAATATTTAACTAAATGAAAATGAGTTAATATAATCAAATTATTCTAGTTTGAATTAGTCTTATGATATAAAAATTAAAAAGAAGTTGAAATTATTGCAATTATTAAGCAAAAGGGTGTGTGCACCAATCTGTGACACAAAAATGGCTCTTAAGATGCCACTTTTTTTTTTTTTTTTTTCCTGAAATCAGCAAAGTCTAATGTACACAAGAAAATGAAGATAGTTATGCTCAAAGTTTGAAGATGAAACAAGAACAAGAGTTGAATTCCTTTGAGTCTACTTTCTAAGCTACTATTTTTTTTTTTGAAAATAATTAAGATTAAAGGTTTCAAAAGGGGGGGGCAAAACAAGTCCTATTTTTTTTTTAAAATAGCATAGCATCTATGGGTCCCTCCCTTTTTCATTAACTTGTTTATAGAATTTCAAAAATCCAAACAGTGAGATATTAGCTAACACCATCTAGTTTATCCTAGTTCTTTTGGCTATATTTTCAATGAATATATAATATTTTATGAATTTTCAAAGTGTACACATCTTGAAAAGTTGAAATTTGAGCATGCTCCACCCTAATTTTTTTGAAAACTAATCAAAAATCATCTTTTTTCATTACGTGTAGAATGGAGTCTAGTTTTAAAAAATGTGATTTGTTTCAAAATTCAATGAACGAGTAAAAATCTATTCCAAAACTAGCACATGTTGGTTTTTGACAAAAAATGAAGGCACTAACAAGAGAAGTTTTGGATGTAAACCTTAACATAATCAAAATGTAATTTTTTATATATATTTAGATAGCTAAGAGAGAGCCTAACATCATCACTGTTGTTTTATAAACTTGCATTGAAAGATGCAAAAACTTGACGTTTAGCATGACCAAAAAATATGTGAAATTTTGTTACCTTTTTAGAAAATCACATCCTTGGTATTTCCTAATGCAACTAATTTGGCGAGCACCAAATTTGATGCTCACCAAATGTTGCATTGCATTTGGCGAGCACCAAATTTGGCACTCACCAAATGGTGATGTATTGAAAAAAACAAAAACTTCACTACTTTCTATTTGTCTCTCAGTACCCCACTTTGATAAGGCTTAAAGTTTATGGTTTATGATCGATGATGGATAGTCGAGGTTTTACCGGGATCCTGGATTTGAGCCGGATCCTGAAACCGACGACGACCGACCAAAAAGATCGAGTCGACGATTCGATCCTGATCTGACGACGCCCGGATCCTGATTGATCCGGACGGACTCGATACCGACGAAACGGACTTTGACGATCGAAGGATCCTGACGGATCGAGCCGACGGATCGACGGATGACGGACGATCCGACCTTTGAGCCGACGGAACTTTGAGGAATGCCCGATCCTGACGGATGACGGATTGATCCGATCCTGATGACGGACGACTGATGCGGATGCAAAAAAGATGCGCGAAAAGCGCTGATCTGGACTTTTGACGTGTTCGACTGACGATCGGGATCCGGCACGATGACGCCGACGGATCCGACGCCGGATGATCCGGATGCGCAAACGGACGTCGGATGGACGACGCAAAAAAAAAAAAGCCGGATCGAGCAACGGATGCCGATGGACGGATGCGGAAACGGAATGGAAGGATGGAAGGAAAGGAAGGAAGGAAGGAATGGAAGGAAGGAAGGATGGAATGGAAGGAAGGAAATAAAGGAAATGATCGAGAGAAAGAGGTGATAGAGAACGTGACACAGACACCAAAGAGAGAAGTAGAGAGGCAATGAGGAAGGCAAGATATTGAGAGAGGAAAAGATGGAGGAGGAGAGAGAATGACATTTAGGACATGTTAGGATAAAGAGAAGTAGAGAGTGAAGGTGGGTGGAAGGAGGAGAAAGAGAGAGATAGGAGGGTGGGAGAGAGAGAGAGGGGAGGGAGGGAGAGGTAAAGATAGATAGTTGAGATAAATAGAATGAGAGAGAGAGAGGTAGGTAGAAAGAGGGTGAGAAGAGATACAAAGAGGGGAGAGAGAGAGGAGGGAGGTGGGAGAGAGATGGGAGGGAGGGAGAGGTAAAGAGGGATAGTTGAGATAGATAGAAGTAGAGAGAGAGAGAGGTAGGTAGAGAGAGGGTAAGGAGAGATAAAAAGAAGGGGCGAGAGAGAGGAGAGATAGAAAGAGAGTGAGGGAGAAAGAGAGGTAGGGAGAGAGATATGAGATAGAGAGAGAGAGTAGAGGGAAGGGGAGAGGGAGAGAGAGGTGATAGAGAGAGAAGTAGAGAGGGAAGGATGAAAGTGGAGAGATTGAGAGAGGGAAGGGGGAGGGAGAGAGAAAGAGGTATAGAGGGATAGTTAGGTAGAAAGAAGTAGAGAGGGAAGGAGAAATGGATAGAGAGGTAGGGATGTTTAGAGAGATGTGAGAGAGATAGAACCAAAGAGAGAGGTAGGTAGAGAGAGAGGGGGGATAGAGAGGAGGGAGGGAAGGAGGGAGGGAGGGAGAGAGAGGTGAGGGAGAGGTGAGAGAGAGGTGAGATAGAGAGAAAGGAGGGATGGAGAGATAGGTAGGGAGAGAGGTGAGATAGAGAGAGTGGAGAGAGAGGGGGAGGGAGAAGTGAGAGAGATATGTAATAGATAGATGTAATAGAGAGAGAAGAATAGAGGTAAGGAGGAATGTGGAGAGATTGAGAGAGGGAAGAAGGGAGGGAGGTAAAGAGAAAGAGGTATAGAGGGATAGGTTAGATAGAAATAAGTAGAGAGTTTAAGGGTTTAAGGGTTAAGGGTTGAGGGATTAGGGTTTAAGGGTTGAGGGTTGAGGGATTATGGTTTAAGGTATACAATTGACTATCCTATTTTAATGATAAGGATTATCCTTTTTCTCTTTATCTCTGACTGTCCTTTATTTGAATGATAAGGATTTTCCTTTTTCTCTTTATGTCCTTATGTGTTATTAGCTATCAAAAAATGAGTTTAAGAAGCGACTTAAGTCTTTGTTGGAAGCAACTTAAGTTTTAGCAGATGTTTATTATGCAAAGTAGCTTAATTCTTTATTGTAAGTTCATGTATAGAGGAGTAGAATGTAGCCCAGTCTTCATTTCCAAGGAATGGATCTTGTGACGAGTATCTCCTAGGTTTCAAAATTGGAGTTGAGATTGTGCATCACATTGTTGATGGAAGAAACCATTCAATACAACAATCATGCTAAAGATGCTGCATATTATTGTCTTATATGAAGCATTAACATTCATAATAATGTATTTGATAGGTGGAAACATGCGTAAATACTTCAAAAGGATAATGGTCTAAATGAAATTCTAAAGGATAATGCATCTAATCCTTTTATAAGACTACTTATGAATTGAGGTGACATGAAACATTGTTCGAATCACACACTTCTAATTTTGTGTAGCTTAAATTAGTGTAATTAATTTTTAATGACAATGGGTGAGCCATGTAGGCAACAACAAATGTTGAAGTTGCAACACATCATAATAGGAAGGGACATAGCACATTTTTTCCTCCACAATTAAAGACAAAGGAATTTTTGCATATTGAAAGAGTTTTATTAGTAAGTGAACACTCTTAGGCATTGATATCATGGTAAACCACTTTGTCAAGAATTTGAAAAATTCAATTGTAGTGGGGTTGTTAAATGCAACAATATCAAAGATATTACTAATCATATTGTTAAATGTCTTTTACCAATGTTAAGGATTTGTGATATGTTTCATAATATAGTTGAGGACTCTATGGTGGGAAAGAATAGGTTGGTAGTTCACATTTTCTCACCAAGTGGAAAACATGGCAAGAAAGAATAGGTTGATAGTTCACATTTACTCACTAAATGTAAAGCATGTTTGGGTTATGGATGTTTTATTATATTATCATTATTGGATGTTGTCATATATGCAAATCAACCTAATGCATATGTCATACTCCATTCAAATGATCAAAGATAAGAGTTAATGTCATTCAATTATGATGCATAAACAAATGCATTAGGCATGACATAAAAGTTTGATGTATAATGGAAATATAATCTACATCATTTAACCCTAATAAATAAGTGCATTAAGACTCATCATGAAAGTTGCAAAGGGGTGTAACTTTCATTTTGCAGCTCATGCAACCAAACCAACAATTCCAACACATTTAGATGGGTACATTTAGGCTAGGCATGGTCTTGTTTTGTACCCAAACATGCTGAAACATTCTAAGCTACATTGTACCAACAATATCCCTTAAGAGTCCAAATTGCAAAAGGGAAGCAATCTTTGACAAACTATTACTTAGAAACCATGTTGCTTAGAAATTTTTTATCTAAGGCTAAAGGATCATGTAGGACCCCTCTACAATAACCTCTCTCAATTTTTGATATCTTTGAGGCATTTTCCTATGGTGTCTAGTTTACAGTTGATGGAAAAATTGTCAAATGCAAGCAATGTAAATTTGCAAAGGGGTGTAACTTTCTTTCTGCAACTTGTATGACTAAACCAAAAATTCCAACACATCTAGATGGGTACGTTTAGGCTAGGAATGGTCTTGTTCCACACCCAAACATGCCAAAATAGTCTGAGCTACATTGTACCGGTGATATCCCTTAAGAGTCCAAAGTGAAAAAGAGCAACAAGCTTTGACGAGCTATTACTCAAAATCCGTGTCACTTAGAAACATTTTGTATGAGGCTAAGAGATCACATAGGGCCTCTCTACCATAACCTCTTTTAGTTTTTGATATCTCTGAGGCATTTGCCTGTGGTGTCCAATTTTTAGTTGATGGAAAAAGTGTTAAATGCAAGTAGTGTAAAGTTGCAAAGGGGTGTAACTTTCATTCTGTAACTTGTGCGACCAGCCCAACAATTCCAAAACATCTGGATGTGTATGTTTAGGCTAGGAATGGTCCTCTTTCACACCCAAACATGTTGAAACAATTTAAGCTACATTGTATTAATGATATCCCTTAAGAGTCCAAACTACAAAAAGGAAACAATATTTGATGAGTTGTTACTCAGAAACTGTGTCACTTAGAAACATTCTTTTTGAGGCTACAAGATCATGTAGGGCCCCTCTACAATAACCTCTCTCAGTTTTTGATACCTCTAAGGCATTTTCTCATGGTGTCTAGTTTTTATTTGATGGAAAAAGTGTCAAATGCAAGTAGTGTAAAGTTGCAGAGGGGTGTAACTTTCATTCTACAAATTTTGTGACAAAATAGATAGTTCCAACACATCCAGATGGGTACTTTTAGACTAGGCATGGTCCTTTTTTGCACCCAAACATGCTGAAATAGTTTGAGCTACATTGTATCGAAAATATCCCTTAAGAGTCCAAAGTGCAAAAAGACAACAATATTTGATGAACTGTTACTCAAAAACTATGTTGCTTAGAAACATTTTGTTTAAGGCTATGGGATCATGTAGGGCCCCTCTATAATAACCTCTCTCAGTTTTTGATATCTCTAAGGTATTTGCTCATGGTGTCAACTTTTTAGTTGATGAAAAAAGTATCAAATGCAAGTAGTGTAAAGTTGCAAAGGGGTGTAACTTTCGTTTTGGAACTCGTGCAACCAAACCAATAGTTCCAACACGTCCATATGGGTACATTTAGGGTAGGAATGGTCTTTTTTTGCACCCAAACATGCTAGAGTGGTCTGAGATACATTGAACTGGAGCATACATGTGAACACATGAAGTATACACAGGAAGCATGCATGAGGCATACACAAGAATACATGTAATACATGAAGTATACATAAGAAGCATGAATCCTACATGTGAATACACATAATGTATGAATTATACATAGAAATCATGAAGCATACATGTGAACAAATGGAGTGTATGTATGAAGGATGAAACATACATGTGAATACATGTAATGTGTGAAGTATACACAAGAAGCATGAAACATGTTGGAAAAGTATGCCTCAATCATCACAGGCTGAAACCTTCATTGGAGACAAGTCAGTGTGACAGCTCAAATTTTTGGTCGATTAGTAGTTTGGAACATCATGTTTTGTACAGGTCGCTGTGACCTAGCTTTTGTTTCACCGAAAGTTTTCACTGTGGAGCATATCACTGTGACCTCTTACTGCTCAGGGTGATCTTTGGCCGATAGGCCATTCTATCACTTATCATTGAGACCCTTGGCCGAAAGGCTTGTTCAGGAAGAAGTTTGGGCAATGTGTTAAAGTCTCACCGACAACGTTTGGTTTAAAGTCATCAGAGTAACTCAAAGGGCTTCGGGGAGAAGTCTTAGTGAGAATGGAATGTCTCGCCAATGATGAGAAGTCTTTGGTATAGCTCTTGGCGAAAGATGGTCATCAGTGTAACATATATGTGTTTGATAAGAACTCTCGGTGAAGGTGATATGTCTTGGCGACTGTTGATGACTTCGGGGTAGCATGTGTGATCTTGGAGAAACCTCTTGGCGATATTGATATGTCTTGCCGACTATTCTTTGGAGGTCGGTATAACATACGACTTTGGTATAACCCGTGGTGACTCGGTATGATGTCTCAGCGAAAGCCAATTGTCTGGCCGATGGGAAACTTAAGTCTATGTGACTTGCAAAGCTTCGGTATAATGTCTCATCAAAAGCAATGAGTCTGGGCGATAGCGATAAATGTGGAGAACGTCAGTGTGAGGTCCTAGCGACATAAGGAAGTCTTAGCGATAGTCTCTTGAGCTCGGTGTAACACATGAAAGCTCATTGAAACATCTTGGCGATAACGATATCTCTTGGCGATATCGATATGAAGGTTATGTGGGATCAGCGAGACACTGTTAGTGTCTCACCGAGATGCCAACATAGTGTGAATTCTTTTGACCATTTTTTGACTGTCCTATGTGGAGTCTCATGGACCAATAGGAGAAGCCGAATCTGAACAGTTGGAAGTTTGTTCGTTGTGACAGTTCTATGAAGAAGCTTGATGGACATGGAACAACATGGATATACTCGGTGATTGCAGATTGTGATTGGTTGGTTGGATCAACGGATTGCTAGGTGGTTGTATGATTAATAAATGTAATCTAATCTATAATGACTGTAACTTGAAGATTCTTGTACAAAATTGTTCATGGTGAATGCTGCTGTAAATAGACACTAGAAAGATAAGTCTGTCATTTGTATGTAATTTCCATTACTTTAATACAAAGTGATTTCTCTTGGTGTGGTGGGTTTTTCTCCCGTAAGGGTTTTCCCACATATATCTGGTGTTCCTGTGTGATTGTCAAATACTCTTTTTCTGTTATTTACTTCATAGTGCATCTTAGTTAAACTGTAATTGAAAAATTAAAAGTATATCTACATTCTTCTCTAAGGTATTGACATTAGGAGAATTGTTTCCACATTTGATTTTCCTTTCAAGTGATATCAGAGCCTAGCCAATTGTGTTATCCTTGTGGGTACGTTGGGTTTCTTGAGTCAATTTTGTTCAGTGGGAGTCTTGTAGAGTTTGTTATTTCTGCTTACAGGTTGAGATGGCTAGCACGTCTGGAAAGTTTGAAATAGAGAAGTTCAACGACAGTAACTTTGAGTTGTGGAAACTCAAGATGGAGGATCTTCTAGTTGATCGTGATCTATGGCTTGCAGTGTCTAGAACTAAATCTACAGGCATGAAGCAAGAAGATTGGGACCTTGTAGATAGGAAGTCTAAGGGGCTGATAAGGCTCTATTTGGCAGACTCAGTTCTTCTGAATGTGTATGAGGAGAAGACTACCTCTTCTTTGTGGAATAGACTGGTGTCTATTTATCAGGGGAAGTCCTTGGTGAATAAACTGTTCCTGAGAAAGAAGCTGTATTCTTTCAGAATGCAAGAAGGAGGGTCTATAGTTGATCATTTGAACACATTTAATATGCTGATTGCTCAATTGACATCTGTTGGTGTAAAAATTGATGAAGAGGATCACTGTATGCTATTACTGTGTTCTTTGCCAGACTCTTGGGATCATCTGGTGATGGATATTGGGAGTACAACATCCAGTTTTAAGATGGAAGATGTTGTTGGTTCTTTGCTGTCATAAGAGATGAGAAGGAAATCTTCTGAGATGGTGAAAGAAGCTTTTGCTGTCAGAGGAAGACCGAAAGAGAAAGGCAAGAAGAAGGACAAGAAGTCCAAATCAAAATTAGAGGGGAGATCAAAGTCTCCTGGCAAGAAGTCCAAGGTGAAGTGCTAGAACTGTGGGCAACCTGGTCATGTCCGAAAGGATTGTAAAGAGGAGAAAAAGAAGAAGAAGGGCTCTTCTAATAATGGTTCTTCTCATAGTGATGGTGACGCCTTCATTGTAGCCTTGGCTACTCAGGCATCAGATGATGTCTGGCTGATTGATTCTAGAGCATCTTTCCACATGACATCTCATAGAGAATGGTTCACGAAGTATGAAGAATACAATGGTGGAAAGGTGTACTTGGAAAGTGATTCAACTTTAGAGATTGTTGGCTATGGAAGAGTCAGAATACAATTCCCTGATGGCAGAGTGAAGGGAATCAATAATGTAATACATATATAAAGTCTGGTTCAAAACTTACTTTCTATAAGTATGCTGAATGATATTGGAGTACAAGTTACATTCTCTGGAAATGACTGCAAGATGACTAGAGGTTCAATGGTGCTGGCTAGAGGTGCTCAAATTGGTACCTTGTACAAGCTGGATGCACATGTTGTTCAATGTAACAGTGTCTCTAGAAAGTCACTGAAAGCTACTCATGGAGGTAAAGAGGGAAACATCCCTAATTATGTAAACTCTATGGAAGTAAAACTTCTAGCAGAGAAGACTATGCTCTAGCATCATAGGTTAGGCCACATAGGAGAAAAAGGTTTAAAAACCTGGTTGAGGGGCTTGAAGATTGTAATCTCGAATTTGAATTCTATGAGCATTGTATATATGGAAAGCAACACCGTGTTTCTTTTTATTCTACTCCTCAAATCTTCTGGTTTGCTAGATTATATTCATTCAGATGTATTTGGTCCAGTGGATGTTCCTTCTTTGTCTAAGTCAAGATACTATGTGTCGTTTATTGATGATTACTCAAGAAGAGCATTTGTATATTTTCTAAAAAGTAAATCAAAAGTATTCAGTCGGTTTAAAGAATTTAAAAATCTTGTTGAAAATCAGACTGGTAGAAAAATAAAATGCTTAAGGACTGATAATGGCAGTGAATTATGTTATGATGAATTTGAAAGATACTGTAAAGACCATGGAATTAAAAGACAAAAGACTACATCTTATACTTCACAGTAGAATGGAGTATGGTTGCAAAGGGTTATTCCATGGTTTTCTACACTACCATACAAGACCATGATGGAGAGAGCATGAAGTATGCTTAGTAGTGCTGGCTTGGAGGAGAAATTATGGGCTGAGGCTGTATCTATTGCATGTTACCTAATAAATCATTCTCCAAATTCTGCTCTTGTTGAGAAAACACCTTTGGAAGCGTGGTCTGGTAAGAAGCCCTCTCTTAGACATGTTCGTGTTTTTGGCTGTGAGGCATATGATCATGTGCCGAATGTGAAAAGATCTAAATTGGAGAACAAGGCTATCAAATGTATTTTTATTGGCTATAGTGTTGTCTTAAAAGGATACAAGCTTTGGAATCCTGATACAGAGAAGGTTGTATATAGAAGAAGTGTAATCTTTCGTGAGCTGAAACCTTCCACTTTGGATCTGCAGTCAGAGACAAAGTTGGGAAACAATAAGGATGTAGCATTAATTCCTCCTACACTAGAGAAAGAGGAATTAAAAATTCAAAATGTACCTGAAACTGAGGAGAGCTCAAGCAGTTCTAAAAGTTCTGAAGAAGAACCTCAGCCTCAGCAAGTGAGGAGGTCAACCCGTGAAAGAAAACAACTAGATAGGTGTGGGTTCTCTTTGATTGATTCTACTTGTGCCTATGCTTTAATTTCTAGCACTGATGAGCCAAGGACTGTAAAGGAGGCATTTAAAATGTCTGATTCAGACTCTTGGTTGGAAGCCATGAATGAAGAGATGGCATCATTAGAAAAGAATGAAACCTGGAGGCTGGTGTCCTTGCCTAAAGGTAGAAAGGCAGTTGGCTGCAAATAGGTATTTAAGAAGAAAATTGGTCTGGATGGTAGTGTAGAAAAGTACAAGGTGAGATTGGTTGCAAAGGGTTATTCCCAGGTAGAGGGAATTGATTATGGGGAAATATTTTGTCCTATAGCAAAGCGACATCTATCATATTTCTTTTGTCACTTGCAGTAGCGCATGACTTAGAGGTCGAAAAATGGATGTGAAGACAACATTTCTTCATGGTGATCTTGAAGAAGAAATCTATATGTCCTAGCCTGAGCACTTTGTTGAAAAAGGTAAAGAAAAACTGGTATGCAAATTAAAGAAGTCTTTGTATGGGTTAAAGTAGTCACCTAGAATGTGGTACCAAAATTTGATACTTTTGTATTGTCTTTGGGATTTGTGAGATCAAAATCTGATCACTACGTATATTATAAAGCTGAAATTGATTGAGTACTTGTTATTGCTCTCTATGTTGATGATATGCTTCATAGGCAATAGTAAGCTAATGATTTCTGATCTTAAGTCTTAGTTGTCTGCTAAGTTCAAAATGAAGGATCTTGGTGTAGCAAGGTATATTCTAGGGATGGAGATAACCAGGGACAGGAAGAATAGAAAACTATGGCTCAGTCAGAGTAAGTATATCAGGATTGTTCTTGAGAGATTTTGTATGAATGATTGCAAACAACTAGTGGTTCTAGTCTTGCAGGGAACGAATCTATCTATTGAGGACTGTCCAAAATCTCCTACTGAGATGGAGGACATGACCAGTGTACCCTATGCTAGTGTGGTTGGTAGTCTTATGTATGCAATGGTTTGTATAAGGCCAAACATTTCCCAAGTAGTGGGAGTTCTTAGTCGATTTATGGCAAATCTAGGAAGAACGCATTGGGATGTTGTGAAGAGAGTGTTTAGATATTTGAAGGGAACTTCAGATTTTTCTTTGTGTTACCATGGGAACTTGGTTGAATCACAGAGGACTCTCAACATTCATGGATATGTAGATTCTGATTGGGCAGGGGACATTAACAGCAGGAGGTCCACCAGTGGATACATTTTCATGTTGAATGGTGGTGCAGTGAGTTGGATGAGTAAGCGGTAGGCTGTAGTCGCTTTGTCCACTATGGAGGCTAAATACATGGCAGCTACTCATGCTTGTAAAGAAGCAGTCTGGTTGAAATATTTTTGTTCTAACATTGGTTTTGATGTAGGGGAAATAACTATTTTTTGTGATAGTCAGAGTGCAATTTGTCTGGCAAAGAATCCAACTTTCCATGCCAGGATGAAACATATTGATGTACAGTACCACTTTGTACGAGATATGGTTGAGGATGGAAAGGTTAGTTTGGAAAAGGTTGATACTCTGGAGAATGTTGTAGATTCATTGACGAAGCCAGTGAGCACAAACAAGTTCAGGTGGTGTGCCAGTTCTATGGGCCTTAGTGCCCATGTTTTTCAGTAAGTTTTATTATGCTCTGGAGGTGCCTGTGTGATCTTCATCAAGTGGGAGATTGTTGGAAAAGTATGCCTCAATCATCACAGGCTAAAACCTCTATTGGAGTCAAGTCGGTGTGACAACTCAAATGTCTGGCCGATTAGTAGTTTGGAACATCATGTTTTGTATAGGTCGCTGTGACCTAGCTTTTGTCTCACCGAAAGTTTTCACTGTGGAGCATATCACTGTGACAAGAAGCTTTCAGTGTGACCTCTTACTACTCAGGGTGATCTTTGGCTGATAGGCCATTCTATCGCTTATTGTTGAGACCCTTGGATGAAAGGCTTGTTCGGGAAGAAGTTTGGGCAATGTGTTAAAGTCTCGCCAATAGCATTTGGTTTAAAATAATTGGAGTAACTCAAAGGGCTTCGGGGAGAAGTCTCAGCGGGAATGGAATGTCTCGCCGATGATGAGAAGTCTTTGGTATAGCTCTTGGCGAAAGATGGTCATTGGTGTAACATATATGTGTTTGGTAAGAACTCTCAGTGAAGGTGATATGTCTTGGCGACTGTTGATGACTTCGGGGTAGCATGTGTGATCTCGGAGAAACCTCTTGGCAATATTGATATGTCTTGCCAACTATTCTTTGGAGCTTGGTATAACATATGACTTCGGTATAACCTGTGGTGACTCGGTATGATGTCTCGGCGAAAGCCGATTGTCTAGCTGATGGGAAACTTAAGTCTATGTGACTTATGAAGCTTCAGTATAATGTCTCATCGAAAGTGATGAGTCTAGGTGATAGTGATACATGTGGAGAACGTTGGTGTGAGGTCCTGGCAACATAAGGAAGTCCTAGCAATAGTCTCTTGAGCTCGGTGTAACACATGAAAGCTCATTGAAACATCTTGGTGATAACGATATCTCATGGCAATATCGATATGAAGGTTATGTGGCATCAGCGAGAAATTGTTAGTGTCTCACTGAGATGCCAACTCAGTGTGAATTCTTTTGACCATTTTTTGACCGTCCTATGTGGAGTCTCGTGGACCAATAGGAGAAGCCGAATCTGAATAGTTGGAAGTTTGTTCGTTGTGACAATTCTGTGAGGAAGCTTGACGGACATGGAACAACATGGATATACTCGATGATTGTAGATTGTGATCGGTTGGTTGGATCGACGGATTGCTGGGTGGCTGTATGATTAGTAAATGTAATCTAATCTGTAATGACTATAACTTGAAGGTTCCTATACAAGATTGTTCATGGTGAATGCTATTGTAAATAGACACCAGAAAGATAAGTTTGTCATTTGTATGTAATTTCCATTATTGTAATACAAAGTGATTTCTCTTGGTGTGGTGGGTTTTTCTCTCGTAAGGGTTTTCCCACGTATATTTGGTGTTCCTGTGTGATTGTCAAATACTCTGTTTCTATTATTTACTTCATAGTGCATCTTAGTTGAACTGTAATTGAAAAATTAAAAGTATATCTACATTCTTCTCTGAGGTATTGACGTTAGGAGAATTGTTTCTGCATCTAATTTTCCTTACAAAACATACATGTGAATACATGAAGCATACAAGTGAATACATGAAGTATACACATGAATCATGAAAAATACAAGTGAAAACATGAACTATATATTGGAAGCATGAAGCATACATGCGAATACACGTAATACGTGAAGTATACACAAGAAGCATGAAGCATACATGTGAACACATGAATTATACATCAGAAGCATGAAACATACATGTGAATATATGTAATAGATGAAGTATACACAAGAAGCATGAAGCATACACATGAATACATGAAGTATACATAGGATGCATGAAGCATACATGTGAACACAAGAAGTGTACATAGGAAGTATGAAGCATACATGTCAATACATGTAATACATGAAATATACACAAGAAGCATGGAGCATACACATGAGTACATGAAGTATACATATGAATCATGAAGCATACATGTGAGCACATGAATTATACATCAGAAGCACGAAGCATGTACATGTGAATACACATAATACTTGAAGTATACATAAGAAGCATGAAGCATACACATGAATACATGAAGTATGCACATGAAGCATGAAGCATACACATGAACACACAAAATGTACATAGCAAGTATGAAGCATACAAGTCAATACACATTTAATACATGAAATATACACAAGAAGCATGAAGAATACACATGAATGCATGAAGTATACACATGAATCATGAAGAATACATGTGAACACATGAATTATAAATTGAAAGTATGAAACATACACGTGAATACGCGTAATACACAAATTATACACAAGAAGCATGAAGCATACACATGAATACATGAAGTGTACACATGAATCATGAAGCATACATGTGAACACATGAATTATACATTGGAAGCATGAAGCATACACATGGATAAGTGAAGAATTCATGTGAATGAGTGAAGCACAAGTACTCAAATACATGTAATTCATGAAGTATACACATGAAAACACATAAGTCAAAAAGTATACATTGGAATACATGAAAGTCACAAAGTATACATGTAAGTTGTATAGTATACACTTGAATACACGTAACTTATAAGTTGCAAGTCATGAAGTATACATACGAATTCATGTTACGAGTCACAAATTATTCACATGTATACATGTAAGTCACAAAGTATGAATATACATAAGTCACCAGTATACACATGAAAGGCACACTCATATAGAAATTCATTATTGGCCTACTTAATAAGAAGGATGAATAGTTTATTAAAGAAGCTAATAGGTTTATTATCCTTAACTGCAAGAGTGTTTAGATAATTAAATTTCTACTCAGTAACATTCATCATGAATGTTAGAAAGCTATAGGAATGTGTGAAAAATTGAATGTAATAAAAATCAACAATAATTAATTAAGCATCAGATGTAAACAACACCCATGCCTACAACATTCAAGCATACAATTTACAAAATATGCATGATAACATCATTCAAAAATAGTAGTGGTAAAATAAGATTTGCATTAATCAAAAAGCCATAAGGCTATATCAAGATATGTTGATAGAATTATACAATATATCCAATAAAGTCATACATGCTTACTACAAAAGAGCCATATGGACATAAAATGTCATATATATCAATAGTACAAGACATATGTTAAAAAATGCCACGTAAGCATACAACAAGAAACTCTAATACATAGTCATTTCCCACTAGGAGAAAGAAAAAGATCACAATTTTCCTTCGACGGTCGATTGGATGGAGTGCATGTTGATTCTTTTATCTTTCAAATGTGCTCACTAGTCCTCCTCTCTTCACTCATCTAGAGATGCCATTGATACAATAAGAAGTATAGATGTTAATATATAGAAATTGAATTGTGGAATGACATATAACAAAATAGTCACTTACCACAAATAAATAATGATCACACTCATTCACAACATTAGCACATCGACGATCTAGAGTGACAACCACCTGTAGCAACCATTAATATAACAATTAAAATTCCAACAAGTATAATAATTTTTTTTTAATAATAGACCATAGAAGAGAAAATATCATGTCAAATTTACTAATCTTTCGCATACCTCTCTCAAAGGATCAGATTTGGCTATTGCTGCAACAACTCCATGGTCCATCATGCCACAAACATTCCCAGGGCTATCTGATGTCAACATCTAAAAATGAAACAACAAATATGAAGCTATTTGATCACTTTCATTAGTTTCTAAATATTTAATTAAATGTATAGAAAAGGTAGTGAATTTTTTGAAAAAATGCCTCAAAGAAATGTGGTCTCATGCTGATGGTAAGAAATGACAAATGCCATGCCAAGAAAATTTCTATGGATTGTATTGATGCCTATTTTTGGATTTCTTATATGGTAGTTATCAGGGTCTTTTTGAAGGTATATAACCATATATTTCCCATGGAATCCATAAAGAATGGAGAAATTTTTGATAGTCATTGAATGTTACAAAAAGGTTGATTGAGAGACCTCATGATAATAAATATATTTCACCCACTTTATACAAACTTGTAGTAGATAAAGACCTTTGGTTATAATATGGAAAAAATGAAACATTGTAAAATACATATGTTAAGAATTTCATAATGCAGGATGAAACACCTACAATGGAAAAGAGGCGACAATCTCATGTAGAAAGGGATAGCCATAGAAATTTTTTAGTGACAATCATACAGATAATGCAATGGGAAGTCACTTTTAATAATGGCAGGTTTTTGAAGAATGAAGGAAAACCTTAAACCATGTTGATGAATTAGTATTAGTCACTATACAAAAAGAATAGTGAATACCATTGTGATGAAATGAGTGAAGGGTTATATTCTTGAACATTCATGAAGAAAATACATTCATCAAGCTGAAAATGGAGGATGATCTATTCACAAAAGACAACCAAGTATTCAATCTACAATGACCTCCTTGACAGTAATTCATAATGGCACGATGACCTTGAAGGTAGTCTTGACGTCTATACAATGACCCCTATGAAAGAGATAACACATAAAGATAAGAGGGGCAGTCCAAGAAGGTAAATGCAAGGAAAATGATAGTCATATGAGAAGGAAAACAATGATATTCATTAATTATTGTGATAATTATATGAATGATTGTGATTTAGGATTCTTAATTTGTCCTTAACATACAATTTATGATTGTGATTTTAAATGATTGCAATAATTTTTGAAGGAAATTGATCTTGTTGATAGTCCTCATGAATGTGATGAATAATTTTGTATTGTTGGTAGTCTTAATGAATTTACTATGACCTTGGATGAAGACATGAAGATAGTGGTTAAGCAATGTGATTTACGTATTTGAAAGTGTGCTAAATCAAGTCTTAGTGATTGTGACTATTCTTTGCAATGAAGCTAAAGACCATGTGGTTTGTCCTCATTAAGTTTAATGGTTTGTCCTCAATGAAGTCTTGTGACTATTCATAGTTCTTAATGAGTCTTATAAGTATGGATTTTCCATTTAAGAAAATAGAATTTTTTTAAAGAGGAAAGTATAGATAAAGGAAATCATTCATACAATAAAGGACATACATTTCATACTAATAACTGTGACTATATTGTGACCTAAGGGGAGTATTGTTGACTGTACTATGGATACTTATGAAAGACATTCATTAGGAAAATTAAAAATTTTAAGTCACAAATACCTTATGAGGACAATAAAGCTAAGGGTTAACTGGGATAATAAAATATCAATGATTAAAGTATGAGAGGAAATCAAGGGGTAGTTTTCCAAATGTTAGAGAAATAGAGGAAAACCACTACTAATTGAGGATAGTCATATTGTCATCATTCCAATAGGAAAGTCTAGTATGAGGAGAAACATTTTCATTATATTATTGCATAGTCAAAGATTCAAGGGAGGATAATAACCAAAGAGGATTGGGTTATAGTGAAAAAGGGCATATGATACTCTACAACAAATGAAAATCAAGACAAATGATAGGGGGTGTCATATGTCAAAATTTATAAGACTTTCAAAAGCATAAATAGAAAGACGTATTGGAGGTTGTTGATAGTGTACAAGACCTCAAGAGAGCTTCAAATGCTTGAAAATCACTTCATTGATGACAGTAATAGGACTATCAAGTAAGAAAGAAGATTCAAAGGATAGTTTGATAGTACAATGGTCTCCAAGGATTTAACGATAGTCCATAGATTTCTCTTAGATATTAAATGCATGTAAGTGGTTGAAGATAACAATGCATAGAATAGTGAAACAATGATGAGCAAGGGTAGATATGGAAGGGAGATTGAGATGAAAGGCTTCCAAAAAAAGTTATTCATTACAAAGGGTAGAATTCAAGGGTAATAGAGCATTAAAGGCAAGAAGGTAGTCACTTCATCATAGATGACAATACAAGGTTCAATTTAATCATAGTCAAATGATATAGGGCAGTCATTGGAGTGTCCTTAACTTCACATCAAAATCAAGACAATCATGACAAAGGGAAGTTTCAAACTTTAAAATGATAGTCCTTTGTGCCTTTTCATCACAAAATGATAGTTTTCAATCATAAAGAAGACACTATCATCAAAGAAAAATCCATCTTAGATAGAAAAATTAATATGTGAAAGAGTTTGAGATTGAAAGGAAAGTAAAAATGACAAGTTCATTTAGCCAAAATATATGATGAATTGTAACTTAAAAGACTAATGAATTCTCTTGCACTCATCACTTTAAAGAACCTATTTATCTAAGTTCATGTAGTTTCAAGCATTATTACAGATTTGTACATAAAAATTACCAAAACTATCTAACATTAGTTTACAACACCATTAATGAATAAAGGTTACTTGAGTGAAAGTTGTTTGAGAATGATAATAGCAAAGTGTTGAGGTCGAAGGTCCACCAGTAAAATGTTTGACATCCAAAGGGTGTTATGAGATAGTCATTCATATAATGTTCTACTATTCGCATGCAATAATTATTTCTTTAATAGTAGTTGCATACCTATGGATGTAATGTCATAAAAATATATGGGTCCATAGGAATGGTGCATGTATCATCTACACTATGAACCTGAATTTTCAACATATTCATTCTACTAATTTAGTTATTCTTACATTTAAAAATAGAATTTAATAAACAAAAATTAAATGAAATTGTTGAATTTTTCCCAAGTTCAATGTGGAATTTTCATCCAACAAGCCATCTATCATAACCATCTACTCTATAGGTGATGTATGTTGTGTAGCTGCATCTCGAGCACTCTCACCATCATACCTACAAACAACACCACAAGAGGCACAATGGTGGGTTGGAACTCTAGGCCTAGGAGTCTCACCCACATCAGGCTCTACTAGAGGCCTCACACACTGTATAATGCTCTGAGTGCGTGAGCTAATTGAGTCTAGCATGTCCACCTCAATATTGTCCTTGACTACTAAAGGAACAATCACATGCTCCACCATGGGTTTGGCCAAGGGTCTCGATGCCAACTATGGATTATGTCATGCACTCAGTCTATCATGTGTAGAGCCCCCACCTCTACCCTGAAAGTCTAAAATGTCAAAATAATTTAGTACCTTATTGAGGACAAACTCACAATAGAGTTTCCTCAAAAAATAGTGTGGTACCTCATAGTTATTGCATGGAGTTTGTTCAAAAACCATCCACCACCACTCCCAAAACTTATTTTTAATTAATTCATGGTGGCACCAATGGATGGGGAACCTCCTGCATGCATGTGATAGAGGTGCATTGGTTCTTGGGTCTATAAAAAGGGCACACAAGTCAGCTTTTCTATTCTTTTCTTTTTTCACATTTTCATAGGAAAGTCCACTTACATAAAATAATTTTAATTCATCTCTCTTATTTGACCAAAAATTAACTTTCTCACTCATTTCTCCTACATGTGATACAATCAATTTGAGTGATTCAACAATGCCTCTCCTATAAGGGTGGGTTGCAAAATGCTCATTTAATCTTCCAATCAATAGTTCAAGCTCTCTTTGTTGTTTTCAATTTGATTTAAAATATTTTCTTGGGTTCCTTGTGGATGCCTATGAACTGAGGGAGGGGTTTGAGGTTCTTCTTGTTTAGGAGGGTCTTCACGATGGGGTGATTGTGAATTTTCAATGTTTGGAGGTGGAGATTGATTTCTTAGAAATTGAAACAAATTTTATTTAAAAAACCTATTTCAATCTACATTCTAATTCAAATTCAAAACTAAAATAATAGAAATACATAACTCTTTAATCTCTTCAACGTCTTTGACATCTTGGCGGCATCCTTGTGAAGAATCACAAGAAAAAAATGATCTCCTTTTAGGGAGCATGAGTTGAAAGGGCACAAAATGAGGGCTAGGGTTGTAGGTTTGCAAAAAAAATAAGTTTCTAATGCCTGTTTCATTTAAACAACTTTGGCATTTGGCGAGCACCAAATTTTGTGCTCTCCAAATGCTAAAGTTGTTTGGCAAGCGTAAAATGCTTTATTTTAGGTTTTTTGCACAATGTGGCACCTTTTTTGTGTCACAAATTGGTGCACACACCCAAAATAATTATTTAAATGGGGCTATGAAAGAGGCCTTCTTATGAGTGAAATGAATGCAATATCAAGATAATCAAGTAGATATTCTAATTAGTTGGTAAATGTGTAAGGGTGGATTAGCTATACCTAAGAGAGTTCAAGGACATGGAATTAAGTCACAAAATAATTGGTGGGATCATAATAACAACATTATTTACTTAAGTCATTTGTAAGAGTTAAAAGTCAATTAAAAATAAAACTCGACTAAGGTTGTCAATCAATAATAATGAGTAACTAATTAAATTATGTATTGTTCGTCAATCAATATAATCCCATCAAATACTGTTAGACCTTAGTAGTTGTGTTGTACAATGGTGCTTGTCGAGAGCATGTTAGGTTGTGAATCTATGTTTAAACAAAAAAATGGCATTGTTTGTTTCAGATCCAGATCAAAATGTGGGCATGACAGCCAATTTGTAGTTAGACATCGAGTAAGTGCAAAAATATGGGGGACCAAAAAGTGCCCACACCACTTTTTGGCCGAGTATCCCACAATAGTGGGTTACAGTTTTTTGCCAAACTTGACATTGAACTGATTTTTTAAACTAAATCTTCACTTTCGGGCACCTATAGCTGCCAAACTATGAGGAATTTGAAGATGATGCAAACTAGTGATTTGCGATATTTTGTTTGTAGATTCTAATATATATATATTTAAAAAATTTTGGAATCAAATTGAATTTCTTTTTCCATCTCCTTCAAAAACTAGTTTTAAATAGTAAACACCATTTTTAAAGAGTGATGTTCATCGTTTAACACATAATTTTCTTTCTATGAAGGATAAAATTCTATTTTTTTCAAATTTAGATTTGTAACTACAATATATAGCATGTTCATTGGGTTTAATAGTGTTTTATGGAATATTTTTTCTTAATTAAGTTTTGAAGTCAAACCAACTACAATTTAGACATAGGCGGACCATATAACACATAACTCTTTTTGTATGTATCAAAATTTAATTTTTATTTATTTTTGGATCAATGACATCAATACCTAGCATGTACATATTTTTTATAATTTTTTTGGTAATCTACTATTTTCCATAGGTGAAGAACGAAGAGCTTGATTTTTAGTGGAAAACCTATGCTTAATTAAACTAAAATAAATACATAATATAACCAAAATATATTAAAATTATATTTTATGGATAGCTCATTTCAAGGACTATAATCCTCCAGTTGGGTCTATGATGTTGATTCCATTTTCATCTTCAACTTGAGCTTCGAAAGGAAAATTTTTACAAAAAATTGCACATGGAGGGGGAGCAGGGAAAAAAGGGGGGTTTGAGTGAACCCCCCTTCTAGAAAACCCCCTGGATCCCTTTGAGTGAAGGGGGGTTCACTCAAACCCCCTTTTTCGCCCTTCTCCCCTTGATTTCATCAAGAAAATCCCACCAAAAGGGGGTTCAAGTGAACATGCCATCAAAAATTGGTTTGCTCGAAGGGGGTGTTTGAGCGAAACCCTTAAAACCCTTTTTTTAGTGTCCAAGACCTTTTTCTTCATGAATGCAATTGTAACCCACTTATGTGGGATCACCTGGCCCTCTAGTAGGCATAAGACAGGGATGTTATAACTTGTATTGAGAATTATAATAGGGAGAGAGGGGAGAGTTAGAGAGGGGGGGAAGGAAGGAGGGAGAAGTAGTGAGGAAAGGAGGGAGGGGGGGATAGGTAGAGAGGGGAGAGAGATAGAGACTGATACAAAGATAGGTGAGATAGAGAACAAAATAGAGGGGGAGAGAGAGAGGGGTTGGGAAGGAGAGAGATGTAGGTAGAGAGGGATAGGGTAGATAGAGAGCAATAGTGATGGAAGGAGGTATGAAGAGAGAGGTAGAGAGGGGAGAGAGAGAGGTGAGATAGAGAGAAGTAGAGAGCGAGAGAGAGTGTGTGTGAGAGAGAAGCCTAAACCCTAAACCCTATATGTTAAACCCTAAAATTTGATATTAATAATATAACACTAAAACATAAAAAATAAATTAATCCCTAAACCCTCAATGCTCAACCCTCACTTATCAACTATAAATCGTAAACCCTATATTCCAAACCCTGAAACATGACATTAATAATCTCACTAAAACCTAAAAATTAAATTTCATCCATAAACCCTTAATATTGAACCCCCCATCATAAACCCTCAACCCTAAACCATGAATAATTTTGAGAGAGAGAGGGATTGGGGAGATAAAGAGAATTAGAGAGGGAATGAGGGAGAGAGAGGTGGAAAGGGGAGAGAGATATGTGATATAAGGAGAAGAGAGAGAGAGAGGGGGGGAGAGAGGAAAGGAGGGAGGGAGGGAGAGGTAGAGAGGGGAGAGAGAGAGGTGAGATAGAGAGAAGAGAGGGAGAGAGAGAGTGGGAGAGAGAAGTAGAGAGGGAAAGAGGGAGGGAGAGGTAGAGAGGGGAGATGAAAAGGTAAGATAGAGAGTAGAGAGAGAACCCTATACCCTATACCATAAACCTTGAAATGTGACATTAATAATATAACACTAAAACATAAAAAAATAAATTTATTACCTAAACCCTCAACGCTCAACCCTCCATCATCTATAAACCATAAACCCTAAACCTTATGTGCTAAAACCTAAAACTTGATATTAATAATTTAACACTAAAACCTAAAAAATTAATGTTTTCCCCTTAACCCTCAATGCTCAACCCTCCACCATCAACCCTAAAACCTATATGGTAAACCCTAAAACTTGACATTAATAATTTAACACTAAAATCTAAAAACTTAAATTGCATCCCTGAAACCTTCAATATTGAACCCTCCATCATAAATCATCAATCTTAAACCATGAAAAATTTAGAGAGAGAGGAGGGGAGAGATGTTGGTGTGAATAAATGTCATGTCTAGATCTTATCTTTTTAACTTTTATGTCAAGTTAGTTTTCTCATGTCATAGGATTAAGACACTTGTCATGATCTTGTCTAATCCTATGTCTCACCTTGGCTATATAACCAAGGGGTTCTCATACATTGTATATTAAGGAATTATTGGATAATCAATTCAATTGCAATCTTGAGCATTGCATATTGATCTCTTTGTGCATTCCATTTGGCCTTTAGATCTTGGGTGGAAATTTCCATAGCCAACTCTATCATGGTATCAAAGTAGGTTGGGTGCCTTTGGTTAGCCATTTTTTGAGAGATCTTGGTAGATATTGAAAATTTGAGTATGCTCTTCTCTTGCATCATATGATTATCTAGAGAATTAGAAAAAAATTGATAGAAATACTAGATTTTGGGGGGTTCCTCTTTGTGGCTTTGTATTGTACATTCAAATTGGAGCTTGTTGGTGCAAATATGAGCTCTCCATTGAGTTTCAGGGTGTTCAAGAAAGTCAAATTTTCCTTTTGTTTTGTTCAAATCAAACATATAGGTCAAATCTATGAGGGTTTGAAGTTGAAGAGTGGTTGCTAGATCTGAAGGTAGCTACAAATTTGGAGCATTTTGGGTGAAATCTAGCCTTTCCATCATGTTCTGAAGGCCCAAGAACCCTCAAATCATGTGGAAAATCATCAAAATCAGACACTTTCACCTAGGGCTTGAGGAAAAAAATTCCCCTCCTTCGTCATTCATGTGACCATACGATCACACCATTTTTGTAGGTGTTAGAAAAATATCCATAAGCAGTATGGAAAAAAATTGGTTGCAGGCTAATCATTAATAATTTTTTATTACATTTTTTGGTTTTTATTATAAAGTCTTTCTAAAACTTTAATTCAAAATAAAAATAAAAATGAAATTAAGTAGGTTTGTACCTTGCACAGTCCATAGACTGGTAGGGTACCTTGCATACCTCATGGATGGAATGGATGCCATGTGTCATGGCCTTGACCTACCACACAACTCTATCTACAGCCATGGGCCCCCCATTGGCTGTCTAAATAAAAACCAGTGAGAACAAAAAGAGTCACCAAATATTTAAAACCCAACGTAGAATATACCATCTACCCAAAGAAGATTCTACTAGTAGAACCAAGCGACCACCAAGGAATATCCCAAAAGAATATTCTAGAAATTCTATTCACTATAGATTCTATATTTGGCCAAATATTCCTTGATTCCCTTAGATTTTATCAATTGTCGGTAGAGAGAATATTTAGTGAGAAGATTTCAACATCAAAGTATTCCATCTAATAGGGGTATATTCCGGCATGTGATGGTCATTTAATTATAAAATTTAATTGAATAGATTACTAACATCAATGCTCATTTGAAATTTCCCCCCACCCAATGACTTTTTTTTTGTGCCTAGTTTTTCCATAAATTAAATATTCTCACAGGTATTGCTGAGCCGTTCTCGTTTTGAGAACTTTTGAGGCTCCATTCTTACTCCTATGGTAACATTTTTGGGTGATTTTTTTTAAAGTTCGTAATTTTTTGTGTACTTTATAGTGGTGTTATCACATTGATCTCTCATTCTATGTAAAAAGTTTACTTTGAGCTTGTGGCCAAATTTGGAATTTGTACGCACTAAGATCAAGTCCACTTCATTGTTTTGATAAGTGGCATCTATAAATGCAGTAAATATAAAGTGCCAACATCATATATTGATGAGGGCTTCTTGATTGAGTGATTTGGGGAGGGGGGTCTCTTGGTGCATTTTTTTTATTTTTTTGCTTGTGCTCTTCTTTCCCATCAATCATTCTAAGGCTCCTTTGGTCACATCATATAATTATTCAACATGACATCAAAATGTATGGAGTATTCTAATGATTGAAGTTCATTCTCTATATGTTGAAAATAAGGTACTTGAACCTACAAATGTAGATAAAAAGATAAAATGGATGATTGAACATACTAAAGCTCTTGGATTTCTTTGTAACCTAGTTTCTCAAGATCTATTGTTTTAGGTTGAATCATGCAATAATTCTCATGAAGCTTGGAACAAACTAAGAAAATTATATGGTACTATAGATTTAAGAGGCTATAAAATTGATAATAAATTGATGAGCCTTGATCCTAAGAACTTTGAAAACATCCAAGACTACATCACTAAGATTAATGATATAAGAGAGCAATACAAATCATATGGAATTGATAAGAACATTTAGTTGGTCTAAAATACATTTAACAAACTTGGTCTTGATTATGCTGCTTTTGTTTCTAGCTTTCATACTCATAGGTTGACTATGGGGTCTGCATTTAATACACCTTCATTTGCATCATTTCCTAAGATGTTAATATATGAGAAAGAAGAGCTTATATAGATGGGTCTCATTAATTCATCTAAAACTCGAGCATTTTTGGCTAGTTAGGTGAATGAATCAGAACGTACGAATAAGAAATAGAAGAAAGCAAAGCATAATCCATATTCAGATCAACCAAAGAATAATTTATATTCTAAAGAGAAACCATCTAAGAAGGAGAAGCCAAATTGTACATATTGCAAGAAGCTTGGACATGATGAAAATTCTTGTTATAAGAAGAATATTGATGAATTGAAACATATTCTTAAGAAGAATTAAATTGATCTACCTTCTAGAATGTCTAAGTCAACTTATTCTTCTTCAATTTTTTTTTTTTATAAGGACAAAGATCATGCTAGTTTGGCTTGTACATCATGAAATAAAGGGAAAGCTATTTGTGCTTCTATAGGTCTTAGATCAGGGAGATGACTTATAGATTCAGGAGCATCTCATCATATGACATCTTCACAATCTATATTATCTTCTTTTGAGCCTTGTGATATGTCTCCTATTTTGATGGGAAACAATACATACATGAGTGTAATTGGGAAGGGATATACTAATATTGGGGAGGGAACTTTCAATGATGTTTTGTGTGCACCTCATTTTTCAAACAATATTCTTTCCATCTATCAGATTACACATGGTGGAGATAGGAGGACTGTGGAATTCACACCTGATTCAGTTATCACTAGAGACTTGGAAAGTAGAGAGATTATTGATACTAGGATGGTTGATCATTCATCTCATTTGTATATCTTTTTAGATGTTGCTTTTGATGGTGACATTGTCCCTTCGACTATTGATCACACTTCTAGTGTGAACTATGATTCAAAGGAGACATTTGGCTTCTTGAACTTGAGAGTTCTCACATTAAATCTTGTTCTTGAGTCTTGCATTTCATCTCCTCCATCTACTCTTGCATTTGATGATACTTGTGTTACTATAGATATGGATTCTTGTGGTTTAGTGCAATAGTATATACATTGTCTTCTAGCTATATCTACTTTAGATGCATACTTGACCGACATTGGTGGGTTGTTTGTTGAGTCAAATATTTCAGATTTGGGAGACACCATTAATTGCACACATCTTCTCTTCGATGGAGATGATCCTTCTTTAGTTGTTGCAAGGGAATATTTTGACCCTCTTGTTCATTCTCTACATGATCATTCTTCACAATTTGACGTGAGTGTGGATACTTTTGGACATAATCTGGAGGAGGCTACTTTGTTTTGAGAGGATGCGTATTTGTCTTTGGATTGTGCTCTACATTCATCTCTACTAGATTCTGAATTGACATCTTCTACAGTGTGGCTTAGAAAACTATTTTAGAGTTTGTCAGCTTTCAACATGGACATGGAGACACTTGAGCGCAGTTCAGAGACATCACATATAATTCTTCTTCCTACATCTTCCTTTCAGGAATGGGAAGACATCCTGCATATCATCTTTGTTTTATTTCTTCCTAAGGGGAGGAATGATGTTCAACAAGATTGGATCATCTTCAACATTCAATGTCGATCTTCTACTATTGTAGGAGGCTCACCATTGAGGAGGGGTTGCATGTCTCTCTTCTTCTCTGTTATGGGGGGATCTTTTTACTCACATTGGGTTTCCTCCCTCTGATTGTTCATTGAGAATAATTTGTTTTCATCTATCTTTTATGGAGAAGTTTTTTCCCATTGGATTTTCTCCTTTTCCCCCTTTGTGAGAGATTTCATTTTCATTTGTACATGGGTACCTAGCATGGCCTCGTAGTTGGGACCCATCCTTGCAGCTTTGTATAATAATCATCTCCTTAAGTTTCACTTAAGGGGGTGTTGGTGTGAATGAATGTCTTGTACCTAGTTAATTCACTTACTAGAGATTTAGGGGACATATTCTCATGTTAAGTTTACTTAGGTTCTAATATTCTTTCTAGAAGACTTAGTTGTAATGTATAGATCTTATCTTTTTGACTTTTATGTGAAGTCAATTATCTCATGTCATAGGATTAATACACTTGTCATGATATTGTCTAATCCTATGTCTCACCTTGGTTATACAACCAAGGGGTTCTCATATATTGTATATTGAGGAATTTTTGGATAATCAATTCTATTGTAATCTTGATCATTACATATTAATCTCTTTGTGCTTTCCATTTTTCCTCTAGATATTGGGTGGAAATTTCCATAGCCAACTCTAACAAGAGAGAGGTGAGATAGAAAGAAGTAGAGAGAGATAGGGAGGGAGGGAAAGGTAGAGAGAGAGTAGGGAGGGAGAGGTATATAGAGGTGGAGAGCGAGGGAGAGGTAGGTAGAGAGAGGGGAGATATAAGTAGAGAGGGAAGGAGGGATGGATGGAGAGGTAGAGAGGGGAGAGAAAGAGAGGTGAGATAAAGAGTAGAGAGGGAAGGAGGTAGGCGAGAGGTAGGGTGGGACAAAGGGAGAGAGTATTTATTAATACAAATGTGAGTGCATTATAATGCACTCTCATTTTTGTGAAGAGAAAGGGAGTGTGAGGATAGAGATTTTATTCATATAAATGTGAGTACATTATAGCGCTGCCACCTTATAACATGAGTGTGCTATAGGGTTGATGCAAGAAGTTGGGTCCACAAAAAGCTCAAAAAGTGGAAGTGTTTTTGCTATTTTTCAGAATTTGTCACACTTGAACCAAAAATTTGAAGCACTTACACAATGAATCTTAAAAAATGTCAATAATATGAAATTTAGTATTTTGAATCTAGTTTCCAAATATGTAATTTATTCTAATACCTAGATGATAGAAATTAAATTTTAGGCATGTATAAAAACCACTTTTTAAAAGTCACTATTTTTTTTTTTACCATACCATGCACATGTACAAACACCACTTTTTGAACTAAATAAAATTATTTTTCTAATTCCTTTTGTGGAAAGATATGTAACATGAAGATTGATGAGGGTATTTTTTGTAATTTTTTTTTGAATATTTTTTTTATTGAATTTTTATTGGCCTTAATTGTTGTTTTTAAAAATCAACATGTACAAACAACATAATTTGACCTAAACTATACATATTTTGAATTTTTTTCATTGTGAGATAATTTTTTGAAGATTGATATCATATATTTTTTTTGCAAAAAAATTAATAGAAAAAATAGTTATTAAAAAACAAAAAAAACTTTATATTTCAAGTTTATGGACCAGTTTGATTAAAAATTAATTAAAAAATAGAAATCATAGTCCAATCCTAAATTTTTTTAGATATTTTGGAAACTAGACATCATGATCTATAATGGGTTTTAATTTTATAGATTAATTTTGAAAAAAAGTCAATCAACTATATTGCCAAAGTTGGACATTTCTCTTGAATCTACCGTAGTTTTTTAGTTGCAGGTCAAAGGCTAAGAGTCAAGTTGCCAAACCTTTCCTAAGCCTAAAACCCAAGCAAAAATTGGCTTGGAGATTCTAGCTTTAAAGAATGGGTACCCGTTTTAAAATGGACACCTGTTCTTTAAAGCTAGAACACTAGAATGGGTACCCATTCTTTAAAGCTAGAACACTATAATGGGTACCCGTTTTAAAATGGGTACCCATTCTTTAAAGCTAGAACTTTTTTAGAATGGGTACCTATTTTTTAAAAAATCTATTTTTGGAATTTTTTTAGAATGGGTACCCATTTAAAAAAAAATATTTTTGGAATTTTTTAAGAATGGGGAACCATTCTAAAAAAATATATTTTTGGAAATTTTAAGAATGATAACCATTTCAAAATTGGTACTTGTTCTATTTTTAGAACATGTACTCATTTTAAAATGGGTACCCATTCTATTTTTAGAACATGTACCCATTTAGGCTCTGGTTACCATTCTTAAATGAGTACTCATTTTTTTCAAAATAGGTACCTATTTCATTCAACATTTTTTTTGGCTGAAAATTCCCCTCTTCATGGACCCAACTTCTTACAGTTACCCTTTAACATGCTCACATTATTGCTTTCTTTGGGAATTTCCAACCTTTAGGGTTGAATTTTCCTTAAGAATCCAATCCAAAGGGTTGGACTTACATGTCAATAACCAGGCAGGTGCAAAAAGATGGGGGGCCAAAAAGTGGCCAAAATTTCAAAAATCATTTGATAGGCTATAACATGAGCACATTATGGCTTGGTGTGGTCGAGCCAAAGGCTTAGAAACATCGAGCCTATAACACGCTTTTGTTATAACGCGAGTGCGTTATAATGTGCTCGTGTTATAACGTGAATGTGTTATAATGCACTTGTGTTATAACACAAGCATGTTATAATGTGCTCGCACTATAACACGAGCACATTATAGCGCATTAAAACAAAAAAATCAAACAAGTTCATTTGTGTTGTGATTGTTTTTTTTGCTACCCATGGCCAAAAACCCTTCTCTTGCATGCTCACATTCTTGAAGGAGGTTATCTTACATTTTCTTCATCAATTTATTGTTATTTCATTGCTAAGATGCTGCAACATTGATGGGGAGGTTGAACAAGTAAGGATTATTTATTTTTTGTTGTTAAATTGTTAGTTTTAGGTTGTTTTCGATATCCATTTGTTTAATTTGTAGGAAATGTTAATGAACTTGAAAAACCTCCAGAAAATCCTCAACAACTAGAGCAAAAATAACATGAAAAAAATCCTCAACAATCATAACAACAATCTCCTCCACCAATTCCTCAACATCCTCCTAGCACTTAGCAAAATTTAATGGGGGTAATTGAAAACAATAAAAAATAGATTGAGGAGTTAATCATGAGGTTGAACGATCCAGTAAGTTCAACCATGGAAAGAAGAACATTTTTTAGTTCACTTAAAGAAATGTTACAACATCTAGATGCAATCAACAAACAATTAAGTAGTTGGGCCGATAGGAGGCAGATGGATATGAATTTTTATGTAAATAAATTATCATATAAAGAAGTAAAAAATGAAAAAATTATAAAATATGATTTGTGCTCATTATTCACTAACCAATGCACAAATCCAAATCTTGACCTTAATGCCAAGGGGTTTCTTATCCATTGGTGCCACCACCAAGGGATTAGGAACTATTTTTGGGATAGGTGGTACATGGTTTTTGACTATCCACCATGCAAAAATTGCAAAATCCCCCAATATTACTTGAGGAAACTCTATTGTGAGTTCATCCTCAACAAAATCCCCAATTAGTTTGATATGAGGGACTTTCAAGGGAGAAGTGGGGAGTTGACACAATATAGACCTAGTGGACGACTGGATCCTTGATGACAAGCGAGATGATCTCGCACTAGGTCGACTCATAAGCATGTCGTTGTCCCTTCTGTCACAAACGCGAGTGCTAAGGTAGACACTTTACAGTCTATTAGCTCTTTGACCTAGAGTATCATCCAACATGCAAGTCCTGTAGTGCAACACCATCTAGGGGAGTCTTCGAGTGGTAGGCTTCCACCCCATTCGTGTCAAGTTTTTGGGGTGCCTTGTACATATGACCCCATAGGCACTCAGGAGGTTGCTACGTAGGATATGTCTATATGACGAGGGCAAGTGACATTTTGAATGAATCTTTTGGCATCGATACTCATGTAAATATTAGCATGTTCATTGAATTTAATTTTATTAAATTTTATTTTTGAAATGCAAGATTTTAACTAATTTAGTTTTATGATTGTAATAAAATTTTAGGGTCACAGTGTTGATACTAGATACATCGGCCCTCCACCTGTTTATTACTCCATTGCATCGACTCTAAGGTATGTAACTAGTAAAAAATTATAAATTTATTACATGTGAATAACATTGTTATATGAATGGTATTCTAATATCTGATTATGGATGTTGAATAGGCTAATACTGGAAATTTCGTGGGAACACCTCCCAATGCCAATGGAGTTGTACAAACCTTCATGCAGGTAATAGAATAAAGAGTTTAACTAATGAATTATACTTAATAGATTTGTGTAGTTTATATTCAAATTGTTGATTACATTGCATTGCACATCTTTCAAACTCAAAGCATTACTTCACATTGCATAACTAATAACTAGATGTTGATAGATGAAAAATTTTCAACTACAATATAGTTGTTTAGAAAGTCAACATAAGCAATAATGCAATTAATTCACATAGCATAAGTAATAACTAGGAGCAGCTTCCAATTGCATTTTCTTGTCATGGCATTCCATGAGACCACTTTTTACTGAGGATTTTTTTCAAACAGTTCACTGCCTTGTCTATGCTATTGATGTTTGGAAGAAATAATTGAAAGAATAATAGTAAGCAATAGTATAGACAAGGCAATGAGTTTGAAAAAATTCCTCAAAGAAATTTGGTCTCATGGTGATGTCCATCACCATGAGATCCAATTTCTTTGAGGATTTTTTTCAAATAGCTCATCGCCTTTTCTATGCTACCACATTTTCCATACATGTCTACCAAAGAATTTTATCAAGTAGTTCACTTCCTTGCTGCTATGGCCAAAAGCCTAAAAAAAGGTGCTTTCCAACAAACTATGGATTGTTGGAAAAAAATCTATCAAAGCATAATAGTAAGCAATAGCATAGACAAGGTAGTGAGTAGTTTGAAAAAATGTGGTCTCATGGTGATGGAATGCCATTCCATCACCATGAGACCACATTTCTTTGAGGCATTTTTGAAACAACTCACCGCCTTTTCTATGCTACCAAATTTTCCATACATTTCTACCAAAGCATTTTATCAATCTACTCACTTCCTTGCTGCTATGGCTAAAATCCTAAAATAGGTACTTTCCAAGAAACTATGGATGCTTGGAAAAAAATATATCAAAGCATAATAGTAAGCAATAGCATAGACAAGGCAGCGAGTAGTTTTAAAAATTCCTTGAAGAAATGTGGTCTCATGGTGATGGAATTCCATTCTATCACCATGAGACCACATTTCCTTGAGGAATTTCTTCAAATAGCTCACTTCCTTTTCTATGCTATCACATTTTCCATACACGTCTACCAAAGCATTTAATCAATCTACTCACTTCCTTGCTACTATGGCTAAAAGCTTAAAATAGGTGTTTTCCAACAAACTATGGATGCTTGGGAAAAATCTATTAAAGCATAATAGTAAGAAATAACATAGACAAGGCAGTGAGTAGTTTTAAAAAACACCTCAAAGAAATACGGTCTCATGTTGATCAAATGCCATTCCATTACCATGAGACCACATTTCCTTGAGGCATTTTTTCATATAGCTCACCACCTTTTCTATAATACCGCATTTTCCATACAAGTCTACCAAAGCATTTAATCAATCTATTCACTTCCTTGTTCCTATGGCTAAAAGCCTAAATTAGGTGCTTTCCAACAAACTATGGATGTTTGGAAAAAATCTATTAATAGTAAGCAATGACATAGGCAAGCAGTAAGTAGTTTGAAAAAATGCCTTGAAGAAATGTAGTCTCATGGTGATGGAATGCCATTCCATCACCATGAGACCACATTTCTTTGAGGAATTTTTTCAAATAGCTCACCACCTTTTCTATGGTACCACATTTTCCATACATGTCTACCAAAGTATTTTATCAAATTACTCACTTCCTTGCCACTATGGCTAAAAGCCTAAAATAGGTGCTTTACAACAAACTATGGATGCTTGGAAAAAATATATCAAAGCATAATAGTAAGCAATATCATAGTCAAGGAAATGAGTAGTTTGAAAAAATTCCTTGAAGAAATGTGGCCTCATGGTGATGGAATTCCATTCCATCATTGTGAGACCACATTTCTTTGAGGCATTTTTTCAAACAACTCACTACCTAAAGAATAGAAACTAAGCCTTTACCCAAAATTCCCCTCCAAATTCTTTTCAAGGTCCTCATCCTCATCCTCAATTTACCAATCCATGGAACCTTCCACCTTTTATTCTACTTGTTCATATCCCCACCCCTCCCTCTTCATGTCATGATCGCCCTCCATCTCATAACCAAGACCACACTATACCATCCACCCCATCCCAACATAATACCATAGAGAAGGCAATGAACTGTTTGAAAAAGTTCCTCAAAGAAATGTATTCTCATGGTGATGGAATTCCATGACACATTTGTTTGTAATGGCATTCCATCACCATGAGACTACAATTCTTTGAGGCATTTTTTCAAACAATTTACTGCCTTCTCTATGCTACCATAGTTTTCGTACATGTCTACCAAAGCATTTTATCAAACAGTTCATCACCTTGCTACTATGGATAAAAGCCTAAAACAAGTGCTTTCAAACAAGCTATGGATAGGTAAAATAGTAAGCATGGTAGTCAAAAATATATAGTTCAATAAGTACTCAAAATTTTGTTCATTATCTCATACATTATAAGTCATGATGTGCATCACTATTGTAGTTTCTGTGATTGAATATTTTATTGTTTTATTTTTAGATGTTGGAAGTGGATACACCTCCACATGTTCATAGGGAAATGGAGCTTGGTGTTTATTCTGCTATAGACTCCTTGATGCCTCTCACAAAGGTATGAGACAGATTACTAAATTTCAATTTACATTCGTTGTTAGCTGTTAGTTAGTGAAAAGTCAAACCATTATTGATTCGCAGTTTAATTTCTCTTTGGATGGTTTCTACAGGGCTTCAACATGCCACAACATGGGCATACAAATATTTACCTCGAGGAGAGTGATTGTCTAGTGGTGGTATGTGATTATTTTGTTAAATTTATCATTTTTTATAATGTAATTTCTATATATTAATGTGTTGACTTATTATTGTAATAGAAAAATCTTGACTAGGAACTAAACCCTAGGAGGGTCATCTGGAGGACTCCTCGACCTCAGAATAAATGAGTGACAAAATTATCATTATTCGATCGAAAAGCAAAGGGTAAGAGTTTATTTTGAGAGCATGGTGAGCAATGAATTTTGATTCCAGAGCCCTTTTTTATATGCGTGTATGGCATTTTTGTACATACTTTGTATTGCATATATTTGAAATTATATGGCTATATGGCATCATCATAAGTCTATATGGCTATTTTGTATATATTTTATACTTATATCAACATATGTTGATGTATGCCTACATTGCTATTTGGTTAATACAAATCTTTTTTATCGATGGTGTCCATATTTGCATTATAAATTCAGGGTTCAATAGATATGAGTTACATGCATTCAAGTGTATACTTTACAACTTAAGTGTACACTTTTTGATTTACGTGCATTCCAATGTATACTTTGTGACTTACGTGTTTTCATGCGTATACCTTGTATTCATGTGTATACTTCAAGGCTTACATGTATTTGAGTACTTGTGCTTCACTTATTCACATGTATGCTTGAATTATTCATGTGTATACTTATTAATTGGTTAGCCCTAGCATTGCTCATTGTTGTACTTCATGGTTTGTCTTGAATATTTATTGATTGATGCTAAAAAAATTTATTAGTTGATTCTAAACAACTTCAATATTTCCAAGAATACTAGTAGAGTTACAAATTACAAAATTGCACAAATTGAAAAGAAATGATTAACTGTAAATAAATGCACTGATTATTAACTTGATAATTGCTTAAGAATGAGTATAATATATATCAAGAGGTGATCCTTCTAGAATGACAACTGCCAACTAGAAAATAGGCATGCAACTCCATGCAATATTGCACAATTAAGCAATCATTATCCTAAAAATATAACTAGAAAACTTATCTAAAGGAATATTTTAGGCAGAATATTCTACACTAATATTTTTTGTAATCAATGGCTTATTCCCATGCTCGCTTCCGAACTATCAACCAAAATTTTTCAAGAAACTCCTTTGATATATTTCTATGTCCATCGGATCAATGGATATAAATATACCCAAAGCATTATGAATACTTTGAAATTAGTAATCCACCCAAAATTGTAATGAGAGATAAGGAAAATGAACCCACATAGGCATAAGTGAATAAAGAACAATTCACCCTTCATAGCTTGGTGAAACCATTCCCAAAGTTATAAGATCTTAAAGATAAAGAAGAGTTATGATCTATATAATATAGAATTAGTACCCACTTTGATCAGTACAAAATTTTCAACCATGGGCTTATCATGTTTTTTCAAATTTGGTAAGAAGGCTTATTTAAGATCCTTGAGCAATGCATTTCCTAGTGCTCCCTTGTTCTTACATATCTCAATTCAATTTAATTCAAAGAGTTCCATCAAATGCTTTATCTAAAATCCAAAAACATGTTTTCAATTGGTATTCCATGAGATGTTTCATAAAAAATTTCTAGTATATTTAATCTTTTTATTGGAACAACTCAATTAAGAAAAGGATATATAATCTTCACAACACTTGCAAAACATAATATTCATAGTAGATGATGAGTAGTTAACTTCTTGACACATTATCATAAAAACATTTATCTTGAATAGTCTTTAAACATTTTCATAGCATAATCCTCACAGTACAAAATGAATTGTTATGTTATTTATCCATCACCATATAAACACGTTGAAAGATGTATATGTCAACATTTTGCAATATTATTTCCTGTATAGGAAATATACTTGGGAGAAAGCTTTATAATTTATAATACAAATTGTAAGAGAGGGGGACCAACCATGTCAAGGCCCCAGGTCATTGAGAGCCAAGAGCAGAAGGCTACCCTAACTTACCTCACTCTAAAGAGGTGTTTGAAATGAGGGATGAGAATGATGAGGACTATAAAGTCCTTAGATCGCTTTGTAGGCTCGGACTTTAGTTTGGGATAGGCGATCTATATTTTTGGAGTCAATTCTATGCCTCGAACAACTCTTTGTCCGAGGATGGTAGTGCAGTTTTGGGATGTCAGTGCAATGCGCTGGCATCTCTCGGGTGCACTGGAATCTGTATGATCATAAAATAGTGAACATAGTTAAACTACCAAAAATACCTACTATCATCCTAGCTAGTTTAATCTAGATGGTAAAAACAGAATGAGAAAGTATGCAAAATAGATACTGAAATGATAGAGTAAATAGACTAGAAATAAGGTGACAAAGACAATCTCACAAAAGTGCCTATTCGCCAGTTAGCTCCAAATGCACATCCACTTACACACAAGAAAGAGGGGAAATTTGTTAGGGCTGTATAGGGGTTTTTCTTAATTAGACCCCCATTTTGGTGTTTCCACCTCCATAGACAACCAAATAGCTACAATAGAGAAATGTATGATAAAGAAGTAAAGAAAGGAGGTACATAAATAACACTACAATATAGTACATAGCTACTCAACCAAATTGTAAAGGAGAGGAGTGAAAATGTTACCACCTCCAGCAAGAGCTCACTAGCTAATGATGGAGAAAGAGAGCTTGAACAATCACCACAACCTCAACTACGATGAAGGGAGGTGTTGCAAAACCTCAATCCCCTACTGCAATGGCTTGCTTCACACTTGCTTGATGGAGTTCATCAAGTGCTATTGCTCCAATGGAGTGTTTAAGTGCTATTGAGAGTGAAATGAAAGTTGAGAATGCTTGAGAATGTAAGAAGTGATGGGAAAAAAGATGAGTTGAATGAAGAATGGGAGAATTTGAAGGAGAAGGGAGAGAATCTACTATTTTTGGGGTCGGTTGGTCGAAGAGGGACATTACAAACCATTCTGAATGAGAAGTGTAACGCCTCTACTAGCTTCAAACAAAGGAATTTGTCAGGGACATAAGTGCATTGCACAAACGTCTATGTGTCGCGTGAGAATCCTTGACAAATATTCTTCTACCAACACAATAGGTAGATGCCAAGTGGAAGGAAGGCAACTTGCTAATGTGAAAATTTTCCTTCAGATTTGGTTTTCTAAGGTGAGGATGTGTAAAAGGAGAATTTGCGTAAGGGGTTCAAATTCACTCCTATACATTTTTCCCCCACTTACCAAGCACAAATACTGATGAGTACTTTGGTAAAGTAGATCGAAGAGTGGATAGAGTTAGAAATTTATAACTGAACCATTGAGGAAGTAGACCGCAATCTAGTGAGCTTGAAGGTGCAAGGTAGGCAAAGGACTCCATAACCCTACAAAACTATGAATTTGTAGAATGAAATAATCTTACAAGCCCGTAGAACTACAAGGAGGAAACCCCCAAGATCTCTCACATGAAGGAAGCCCCAAGAAGTAAGTGCCTCATAAGCTCACAAACCTGCAAGGAAGGTGTCCTTCAGGATATCTCACATGGAGGAAACCCAAAGGAAGTGCCTTACAGGCTTGCAGAACTATACGAAGGTGTCCTCCAAGATCTCTCACATGAAGGAAACCTAGAAAAAGTTTCCTAAAAACCTGCAGACCTGTAGGGAAGGTTTCCTCCAAGATCTCTCACATGAAGGAAACCTAGAAAAAGCACCTTATAGACCTGCAAACTTGCAAGGGAGCGATCCCTAAGATCTCTTGCATGGAGGAAGCTAAGAAGAAGCACCTTGTAGGCCCATAGACTTGTAGGGAGGTATCCCCCAAGATCTCTCACATGGAGGAAACCCAAGGAAGGGGACTCTACAAAGTCAGAAAGCGGGTTCATAGGTGCACCTCAAAGTGAAAGCGGCCACACAAGCAAGTAAGTGGATAGTCACGCAGACTATCAATAGTTTTGGAAATTTCAAAGGGGGTCCCTCGGGAACTCGACATGAATAAAGGGGTCCACTCAAAGGACATGGTGTTTTAAAGTACGAAAGAGATGTTTCGAATCAGATTGATTCATCACCAAGGAATCCTTTCAAAAGATGTTGACTTCATCAAGGAATTCAAAATGAAGAAAATTCCCCCTCATGAGGGGAAGGTTGAAGTTTCTCCCACCTCAAAGAAAAGGTCTTAAGTTATTTCTTTATAAACCCATGATGAAGGAAACACATTCTGTTAGGGTTTCAAGTCGAGAATGTGATTCTCAAAAAGGTTTGCAAATATTCTCAAGAGAAGATTCATCGGCAATGAATGCATTTTTTGAAAATCAAAGTGTTATAGAAATGGTGTTGTCACACATGAAAGGGACAACTCAAGCAAAGAAGAGAGAAAGATAAGAAAAGAGAAAAGGAGAAATCAACACAAACAAAGGACACAGGGGTGATTTGATATTTCAGGGTCAAAACTACTCATAAATATAATAATAATAATAATAATAATAATAGTATATAAAATGAGCTATCATCAACCCCCTACTATATTAGAGCATGTGAAGAATGCATGAGAAGACAAAGTAAAAATAAAAAATTGGGTCAACATGGAAGAGAAGCCTAAATGCCCCCAATGCTTTGCATCGTCCCCAATTTACCAAAATTCAATCAAAAACATGGAAGAATGATGATACAAATAGAAGGTTTACGACACAAAAATCACACCTATATCCAAGCACCAAAAAGGATGAAAAGGGTCATCCAAGAACACATAGCAAGATCACGGGGGAACACATCACAACACACACACACACATCTCTAATCTAAAGATAAAGAAGGGGCCTCCCCGTAACACTGATCAACCAAGAAGTCATCCTCTTCCCACTCTAGTTTATCATAGGGGGAAGGAGGATGAGCCTACAGTGGTGGGATGTTAAGAGGAGGAGCTTTCGATCCTCCCATGACAAGGGCTAAGGAAGAAGGCCCCGCAAGGTCTCCTCTACTCGGCTCTTATGGAGCTATGGTCAACGATTTCACAAAAATCACTCACAAGGCCAAAAATTCATCCAAAGAGTTGAACATGCACTTCATTGGAGTGACGTGTCATACCTCAATGGATGGGGAAAGTTGTGCCTGAGGTTCACCGCTAGGCTCACTAAGTGACTCAGGAGCAGTGAAAAACTTAGGGGAAGTCGGGATTGGTTGCGTTACCAAAACAAAACAAGTTAGCATGGGATCACCTTTCAGAGAAGGTGGGATCCTCTTACGTACTCTATTGCTGGAAGGACCACTGTCCACCTTTTTCTCTACTGGGGGACATGTACTCCCCACAAAAAAGGCAAGAGGTATGGAGAAAGAGGAGGAAAAAACTACGATAGATACCACTGAAGTATTTGACATATCTACGGGTTTTGGGAAAGGAGGGACATATAGAAGGGACATCAACAAGGGTAGCTCCACCGGAGGAGTGATGAACACCTACACCTTCTGAGGCTCAGGTGCATTTGTACTTGCACAAAATCCATAAGAGATGCAAAGCTTGGTTGAACGGAAGCAGAGGGGAGGAGAGAGGAGGATGCGACAGGAGGCCCTGATATAGGGGAAGTTGTCTCCTCTTCCTTCCTCTATAAGGCGGTCTGCTCAGCTGCAAGAGCCTTTCATCAACACTTGCGCTCATGCTCAAGGTAGTTTCTATGAATCTTCAAGCTAGATATCAGAGGTTGCAAGGGAACAAAAGGCTCTTGCTCAGCCATGGGAGTGTCATCCATAGTTGTTTCCAATGGAGGGACAAACTCCTAAATGGGAATAGGAGAAGTGGGTTGAGAATTAACTAGGGGAGTTGGCTCTAGTGCTTCGGCAGTGGGCCTCTTCCCATTTACTGTCTTGGGAGCAGAAGCGGTAGGAGGCTGTGGAGGTCAAGACATAGAATATTCCTCATGGGGGGCTTTCTTCCTGCTATACCGAATGAGCCTAGGCTCCGTGGGAAGAATAGGAAGCTTAAACATAGGATGCTTGGGCTTCTACCAATCGGGCACCACATAATCTGATGGTGCCACAACAGGGTGAGGAGTGTCAGAATGAACAGTGGAAGAGGAAGAAGGAGGGTATCGAAATCACTTTTCTTCTTCCCTTCTATGTGCCTTGGCGACATCACTGTCAGCTTTTAAGAAAGCCCTATGTGAAACAACATAAGGCAATGAAGGGTATCTCACTCTCAGTGTTAGGCGCCCTCTCTTGTAGTTTTGATAAGTTTGATACAAAAGGTCCTTCCTAGGTGGAAGAGGACCAAAGGGTGCAGGCCAAGAGTAATCCAAGGAGTAACTACCACAAGCAACTAGTGTTTTATAACCAGTGTCATGAACTACATGCACAGAACCCTCGTGGATAAATTTTAAAAATTTATGCACGACTAAGGGTACTACATTCATAGCTACTAACCAAGGGATGTACCCAACTTCACTCTAAAGAGTTCAGACCCAAGGATTATGTTGAACAAAAGCTTCACAGATTTAGGTCCAACAAAAACCAACAAGATGATACTACCTAAAGGAGGCACATAAAGTTTTTCATGCATGCAGATGGTTCTCATAGGTTCATGATACCTATCTTGTTGCAAGAAGTTGATTAGCATGATCTCCTTAGTTATGATGTTTGCTTGAAAAATTGGATTGACAAGAACACCTACTACGATGTTTCCATTGATTTTTGCAGGGATGTAGAGAGGAGATGGTTCCCTATTAAAACCTATAAGAAGATCCTGCAAGGTGAAGGTTATGCCAGTTGTATTGCTCACAGGCTACACAGAGGGGATAGGTTGATGTAGGAAAGAGGCCATTGCATGCACTAAAGAACACTCTCACAAAGCCCTTTGAAGGTTACAAGATAGGACATTGACCCAATTAAGGTTTCATTATGCAACACTTTCGACACCTTCCAACTATGCTTACTAGGGGTCGCAAGTTGGGTTGTAAGGAAAAGGCCTCACAACACTCACACCTACAACACTCCTAGAACACGAGGAAAGGAACTTTCAGTATCGCAAAATGGAACCAAAATGGTTCACTCGGGTTCACCAAAAATGTAAGAGAGGGAGACCAACCATGTCAAGGCCCTAGGTCATGGAGAGCCAAGAGTGGAAGGCTACCCTAACTTACCCCACTCTAAAGGGGTGTTTGAAATGAGGGATGAGAATGATGAGGAATATAATTTCCTTAGATCACTCTGTAGGTCCAAACTTTAGTTTGGGCTAGGCGAGCTTGCTTTTTGGAGTTAGTTCTATGCCTCAAAAAATTCCTTTTTCGAGGATGGAAGCGTAGTTCTGGGATGTCAATGTGGCACGCCGGCATCTATCAATTGTGTTGGTGTCCGTACAGTCAAAAAATAGTGAACACAATAAAACTACCCAAAAGACCTACTATCATCCTAACTAGTTTAATCTAGATGGTAAAAATAGAGTGAGAAAGTATGCACAATAGATACTAAAATGATAAAGTAAATAGAATAGAACTAAGGTGACGAAGACAATCTCACAAAAGTTCTTGTTCGCTAGCTAGCTCTGAATGCACGTCCACCTACACACAAGAAAGAGGGGAAATTTATTGGGGCTGTATAGGGGTCTGCTTCAGTCAAACCCCCATTTTGGTGTTTTCACCTCCATGGACAGCCAAATAGAAATGATAGAGAAATGTATGATAAAGAAGTAAAGAAAGAAGGTACACAAATAACACTACAAAATAATATATAGCTACTCAACCAAATCATAAAGGAGAGGAGTGAAAAAATTACCACCTCCACCAAGAGCTTACTAGCTAATGAAGGAGAAAGAGAGCTTGAAAAATCACCACAGCCTCGACTGCGATGAAGGGAGGTGTTGCAAAACCTCAATCCCTTGTTGCAATGGCTTGCTTCACACTTGCTTGATGAAGTTGATAGAGTGTTGTTGTAATGGAGTGTTGAAGTTCTATTGGGAGTGAAATGAAAGTTGAGAATGATTGAGAATGCAAGTGATGGGGAAAAAAATGAGTTGAATGTAGAGTGGGAGAATTTGAAGGAGAAGGGAGAGAATCTTCTATTTTCAGGGTTGGTTGTTCGAAGAGGGATGTTACAAACTATTCCCAATGGGAAGTGTAATGCCTCTACCAGCTTTAGATGTAGGAATCTACCAGGGATGTAAGTGCGTCGTGCAGACGTCTGTGCACCGCGCGAGCATCCCCGACAAATATTATTCTACTGACACAACAAACAGATGCTAAGTAGAAGGAATACAACTTGCTGATGTGGAATTTCAACTTCGGATTTGGTTTTCTAAGTTGAGAATGTCTAAAAGGGGAATTTGAGTAAGGGGTAAAAATTCACTCCTAATACACAAATAAGAAATGGACTTGGGTGAGCTACTTTATTTATCACACCAAATAATAAATGTACGTGAGAGTATTGCTTGTTTCTCTTAGAATCCAATTTTCAAGCGTAGAAAATCATTTCAAATGAAAATGATAAAATGCTTCACAACTAAAGTTGTTAATTAAGGAAAAAAAAAATGTTTCCAAGTTCCACCATTGTATGCATTTTCAATTAGTTGTATGTTGTTGTAAGGGAAAAGGAGGATAATTAAAAAATGTCTTTCCCTTGCTAGACTTGAGGATGATCATATGCTTTTTGTGTGGAAAACTCAAAATTCTCAATTGTCATGTGAATGTTTCTTTTTTCAATTGTTTTGCATGATATCATAAGTGATCGAGCTGGTTGAACATAGTTCAGAGGGATTCAAATTTTTTGGGTGTGAAAAAGGACCATTCCTAGCATAAACATACCCATACAAATGCATTAGAACAATTCATTTGGTCACATGAGTTGCAGAACAAAAGTTACACCACTTTGCAACTTTACACTGCTTACATTTGACACTTTTTCCATCAAGTGAAAATTTGACACCAAGGGAAAACGACTCTGAGATAACTAAAACCAAGAGAGGTTATTATAGAGGGCCCAACATGATCCCATAGGCTCAGACGAAGAGTTCGTAAGCGTCATAGTTTTTGAGTAATAGCCCATCAAAGATTGTAGCCATTTTGCACTTTGGACCCTTAAGGGATTGAGTCGGTTGAATGTAGCTTGGAGTGATTTGACGTGTTTGGGTGTAAAATAGGACCATGCCTAGTGTAAACGTACCTATCTGATGCACTGGAATATTTGGTCACACAAGTTACAGAACGAAAGTTGCACCACTTTGCAACTTTACACTGCTTACATTTGACACTTTTTCCATCAAGTGAAAAATGGACACCACAAGAAAATGACTCCGAGATAATAAAAACCAAGATAGGTTATTGTAGAGAGGCCCAACATGATCTTGTAGGCTCAGATGAAGAGTTTGTAAGCATCATGGTTTTTGAGTAACAGCCTGTCAAAGATTGTAGCCATTTTGCGCTTTGGACCCTTAAGGGATCGAGTTGGTTGAACATAGCTCAAAGTGATTTGACATGTTTTGGTGTGAAAGAGGACCAGGCCTAGCATAAACGTACCCATATGGATGCATTGGAATAGTTCATTTGGTCACATGAGTTGCAGAATGAAAGTTGCACCACTTTGCAACTTTGCACTGCTTGCATTTGACATGTTTTCCATCAAGTGAAAACTAGACACCATGGGAAAATGACTGAGATAACAAAAATAAAGAGAGGTTATTGTAGAGGGGCCCAATGCGATCCCATAGGGTTAGATGGAGATTTTGTAAGCATCATGGTTTTCGAGTAATATCCTATCAAAGATTGCAACCATTTTGCACTTTAGAACCTTAAGGGATTGAGCCAGTTGAACGTAGCTCAGAGTGATTCAACATGTTTGAGTGTGAAAGAGGACCATTCCTAGCATAAACATACCCATCTAGGTGCATTAGAATAGTTTTTTTGGTTACACGAGTTGTAGAATGAAAGTTACACCACTTTGCAACATTACACTGCTTGCATTTGACACTTTTTCCATTAAGTGAAAACTAGACACCACAAGAAAATGACTTTGAGATAACAAAAACTGAGAGAGGTTGTTGTAGAGGGGCCCAATGTAATCCCTTGGGCAAAAAAAAATATTTCATAAGTATCATGGTTTCCAAGTAATAGCTTGTCAAAGATTGCAACCGTTTTGCACTTTGGACCCTTAAGGGATCGAACTGGTTGAACATAGCTCAGAGTGATTCAACGTGTTTGGGTATGAAATAGGAACACACCTAGCATAAATATACCCATTTAGATGTATTGGAATAGTCTATTTGATAACACAATTTATAGAACAAAATTTGCACCACTTTGCAACTTTACGCTGCTTGCATTTGACACTTTTTCCATCAAGTGAAAACTGGACAACATAGGAAAACGACTTTGAAATAACAAAAACTAAGAGAGGTTATTGTAGAGAGGCCCAACATGATCCCATAGGCTTAGAAAGAGAGGTTGTAAGTGTCACAATTTTTGAGTAATAGCTTGTCAAATATTGCAACCATTTTTCACTTTGGACTCTTAAGGGATAGAGCCAGCTAAATGTAGCTCAGAGTGATTCAGCTTGTTTAGGTGCAAAATAGGACCATTCCTAGCATAAACGTACCCATCCAAATGTGTTGGAATAGTATGTTTGGTCACACAAGTTGTAGAATGAAAGTTGCACCACTTTGCGACTTTACATTACTTGCATTTGACACTTTTTCCATGAAGTGAAAACTAGTCACCACGAGAAAATGACTTCGAGAAAAATAAAATATGAGAGAAGTTATTGTAGAGGTTCCATACATGATCCTGATGCCTCAGAAAAAATGCTCGTAACTGACACATTCTCTGAGTAACATGTCATCAAAGATTGCTTCCCTTTTACAATTCAGACTATTAAGGGATTACATTGCATGAATTATAAATGTTTGAGGGCAACAATATATTTCAAAATTTGAGTAAATATCATTACAAATTTTTATGTGAATAGATGGTATGCTATATTGATATTGATATATAATCATTAGGTTTATTTTTTTTAATAAATGAAGTTTTTATAATAAGTTAGTCAATTGGTGCTAGTTATAATAGGGATAGAATAAAAGAAGAAAAATAATGATTGGTAACCATCAATGGTTATTACACTCACTATTACAATAAAATGAGATTTATTTAGCAGTCCTAAATCTTATGTTTTGGTACAATTGTCTAATATGCTTCATACACCATTCTAAAACCCAAGTGCTTGTACTTGTAGACACAATGCTTTCTCAAAACTATCAAGTGGTAATACAAAATCATGAGAAAAAAATCAACCTATATGAATTCCAATACCCGAGTTAAATAAAATATTGAATAAATGTGCCCCATTTTCATGCACACAAACTCAACTTATAAGATTCTCTCATAATAACCAAAAATGGGATTCAAGGATGCCTTACGTACTCCATTCTCATAGATCTTCTACAATGTCACTCATACATTCAAGATGCTCTTATAATGTCTACATCATAGGTGCTCATGATGAGGTCAAATTCAAATGAATAACTTGAAATTATCTCACTAAGCTTCACACATACTTTTATATTTTCTACACCATAGGTGGTCATGATGACGTTAAATTCAAATGAATAATTTAGTACCATCTGCTAGTCTTGGATTTGGCATATACTTTATAACTTTATTTGGGTTTACTAGCTCCCACGTAATAAAAGAAAAGAGATTGTAAATATTAATAATCACATAATCAATTCAAATAAACATGTGATATATCAATAATCTAAAACTTGTGTGCTCAATTATGCAATATATTACAACTTATCACTAGTCAATCTTGACTATTGAATATCTTAAAAAGTAATTTTTATATGAATATCAAGCATACCTCCCATCTATCAGGATTACACTTTAGAGGGTCCTCAAAGTAGGGATTATGGGTTCAAAGAATTTATAAAAGACAATTCCCAAGTATGGGAATATTGGAATTCAAATATAAGCTCCTTCGATGTTCAAAAAACCATGTACCCCACTAACCAATGCTTGATTTGAACATATTAAGATAATTTCTATGAAAATTGGGCATTTTCAAAAACCCTGGCTTAAAATCAAAATTGAGATTTGTCAAGATCATCAAAATAAGGATGTTGCATTGCTTTTTTGGCTAAGTTTCTCTCAGATAGGTCATAAATCAGCATTTTCTACAAGGAGACACCAATCAATTTTTAGTAGTTTACTTACAAATAGGAAAATTAGATGGAAGACACTTACAGACAACAAATCCAAACCAGTTGGTTCCAATTCAAGAATAACAAAGCTTAAATCTTGATGCTTCCATTGAGGATAGGCATGCTAGTCTCTCAACTTAGTTACTCTTGGCCATAATCTTCATTGGGAGTTCCAAGATACCTATTACACACAATATCCTCTCATGAATAGAACATAATAAAACTATTACGTTCCAACCTTTTGAAAATTTGTAACCTATTATAAAAACAACACAATTTAATCATCCACTTAGTTTACTAATCTATTGAGAATATCCTACATCATTTTTTTGGCATTTTTTTGAGAAAAAATAAAATACCAGTGAACTTTGTATCCTTTGCCACAGTTCTAAACATAAAGTGTGCTACATTTGCAAGTCTAATAACTTCATCAATCACCTACATACATGATATAAACATTAGATGAAAGCATTGGCATCATACAAATTAATGTTCATACTTACAAATTAATAAGAACCAATATGCATACTTACAAACTAATTCAATGAACCATCCGGGTTTTCTCTACTCTTTATTGTGTCAAGTATTGCCTCATGGTCAAACTCACACACCTTCCACAAGGTCTTGTTCAAAGGTATACCCCCATATTTGATCAAACGAATAGTGGATTCCATGACAAGGTTCGAGTAATGAAGAATCTTCTGATGCATGTGAAATTCTTGAAACATCCAAACATTAACACTCTTATGTGGGTACCTTCTAATCCATGTTCTATTAACAACAACTGATCCTATAGGGTATTCAATGTTTTCTCCATCTATAACTGGGGCCTCCAATTTATTTTTGGCCTCAAAAAAATGACACAAGTAATAATTCGTTCCCTCTTTGTTGTCTCCATATGTAATAACTGCATAAACATGCCCTACATTGATATGTGTAGCAAATTAGATGAAATTAGTCAACATTACAAATATACTATAGTAAGATAACAATAGGAATTTCAAAAACTATGGAAGTAGAAATATTACTTGGTTGAACTAGATCTGATATGTGGTTGAAGTCAATTGATGATTCCATTTGTGTTAGTTCCAATGCCATTAGAGGGAGATATGTGTGAAGTGGGCTAAGATAACTTAACCACCATTTCTCAACCCATTCCTTTGACTCACAATCATCCCTGGCTTGCATTGTACATGAATAAAAAAAGCATGTCATCTTTCGCGTATGGATACTCCATGAACTTGCATTTGAGCTAAGGAAATAGTGTAGCTCACTCAATCTTATCAGTGTACAACAATCCTCATATGGTGCAATGTTAGTATCATCCATCAACCAAAAAAATCTATGAACTGAAGACTTATCTTAATTACCTGGACCCATCGAAGCATTACACCACTCAATGATTGATTTTCCATTTGTCAACTTTACATTGTCTTTTTACTTTAACTCTTCTCATGCTAATGCTCTTTTGACACATTCTCCTACGCCATCATGCTCCCCCTTTCTATGCCTGTCCTCACAAAATTTCCACATATGCTAAACACCTGTAATGACATGTATCTTGCTCAACCAGTAGGACATGCATGAGTTCTTGAATTGTGATGTACAGTTATCTGACCATATTATATGCTGACTATATGCTATGCCCCTCTGTGCCAAATCACTGTAGAACAACTAGAAGCAACCTTGCACAAACTCTAGAGAATGTGTGCGATCATCACTAATATAAAAGTGATACTCCCTTAATACTTTCCTTTGTTCCTCTATACTATTAGCTGCATGAATAAATGCTATGTGCACAAATATTAAAACTTGCGTGAAGTTGTATTATTGTGAATGCACCTCATGCTGTGGTTGTAGAGTGTAGTTATCTACAAATTTGACCATTGAAACTATGTTACCAACTTGAAAGGTGTCCTTGCATAACTTGAATTTCAAGTAAAACCATCGAGCTCTATGGGTATGCCTTGCATACTCATACACTATATTGTCATGAAATGTAGACATAAACTGATACATTGGAATCTTTTGAATAATAAAATCACACCTTTTTTCTTGATTACCATATTTTGTAACATATGCCACTATTTTATACTTCCTAAACTCTACTAGTTGGTTTCCCAGCTCATGTGTGCTTTCCATATGTTGACATACTGACATACGTTGTAAGCCACTGCAACGTTGACATGAACCATCCAAGAATAGTTTCCTATAGAATATTTGGCCATCCTCTCTTTCACATAAAATACTTGATAAAAACTCTCTTAAAGATGTTGGTGGGGCATGTATGCCACAATCCTGCAAAACATCATTAGTGTGAAAATATAAACATATAGAACGATAAACATCATAATGGTTAGAGAATTCAATATGTAATCTACAACAACAAGTAGTGCTTGTGATTTATATTGACATAAAAAGGTTTAAGCATTTCAAAATATCTTTGAAAAATTTGAATTTGAGGATAATCCTATTGAAATTTACAAAAAAATTGGGTTTGAGTCATATCCAAAAAATTCTTTGGATGTGGCTCACAGTTCTAACTACTGATTCTTCTTCTTACCACATCCCTTTGATTCAGAGATGGTCTTGTGTTATTCTTCCAATAGTCTTCAATTAGTGTTATCAATGCTTCAACAACTACTTTATATTTTTGTGGGAGTCTCCTCGAGAATTCCCATAATTCATTTGAATTAGTGCCCTCAATTCTTTGGCGCCTTTGAACCACTCTTGATAAATTTTTTCTATTAATTATCAATTGTTGACTCATCTTTCTAATGAGACGAGATCTCCTTGTTTGACTACTTACCAAAGTCGATGTAATGACACGTTGGGTGACATTACTATCCTTTGAGCATGAGCTCTTACCCACACTCTCATAAGCATCCATTAGCTTCTTTACAATAGTATTTTCACTTGAACCATTTGATGTTCTCAACCCAATAATCTTCATGATGTTTTTATACTTTATACCTCACATCATTTCAACAAATAGTTAACATCTTGTGGTCTCATTTAACCTTTCAAAGAACAATTTCTAAATCTTATCAACATATTTTCTACAAGTGTGTTCTGGAATCTTACCTTCCATTGGTTGCAAAATATTCTCATCAATATTAATCAAATACTTTGGATTTCTATGAAAATTTTTAGGTGGTGTTCTCTTATGTACACACATCTCAACATTAGGAATTTCATCAATATTTAAGTGAGATGGGATAGATCGTGTACCTTCCATCGAGGGTGGAATAAATGACATAACCCAAACTTGACATGGGGATGATGGAGTACCTACTTCGTCAAATGCGAGTTATGATGTAATATCAACTTGAGATGTGGTGGATGGTGTCCTTCCATATTCACTTGTGGTAAATGGTGTCCCTCCATATTCACTTGTGGTAGATGGTGTCCCTTCGTATTCACTTGTGGTAGAGGGTGTGTCTCCAACTATGGTATTCAAATTTTTCTTAGCACGACGCTTTCACATATGTTCCCTTTGTGTCACAAATGCCTTTTCTCTTTTTGATGGTTGAGGTTCCTCTTCAAGTGGCTTGTTTTTTCATCAATCGTATCTAATTTCTTCTTCTGACAATATTCCCTCATCCATTCTTTTTTATTTTCTTTATCAGTTTTGTACTCTTCCTCTATTGGTTTATTCCTTCTTCATTTCTTCATCATGGTGTATAATTTTACCTGTAGCATGATAATGAGACAAATATTAGTTAAAAAAAAATCCATACAAATAAATGAAATATATGTCATTCAAGGCTTCATACAAAATACTTGCAATCATCCTGTAGAAGCATATTTCTAGCATAGACAAAGGTCATGAATTTTTGGATTGAATGCCTTAAAGAAATGTGGTCATGTGGCATGCCATGATTAAAAGATAGGCTCAAAATGGAAGCATGGACAAGGCATGTGAATTGTTTGACAATAATGTTTTGGTAGACATGTATGCAAAATGTGGTACCCATGACAAGCTAGTGAGCTCACTAGCTTGTCAATGCACGATAGGGTTGACAATGTAGGGGAAACATGAAAAAATGCCTCATACAAATGGGGTGTTTGTACATCACCGTGACACCCCATTTCTATGAGGCATTTTTTCATGTTGCCCCTACATTTTCAACCCTACTGCATTGACAAGCTCGTGAGCTCACTAGCTTGTCAATGCGGTAGGGTTGACAAGGTAGGGGAAACATGAAAAAATGCCTCATAGAAATGGGGTGTCACGGTGATGTACATCACTGTGAAACCCCATTTCTATGAGGCATTTTTTCATGTTTCCCGTACCTTGTCAATGCGGTAGGGTTAACAATGTAGGGGAAACATGGAAAAATGCCTTATAGAAATGAGGTCTCATAGTCATTACATCACTGTGAGACCCCATTTCTATGAGGCATTTTTTCATGCTGCCCCTACCGCATTGACAAGCTAGTGAGTTCACTAGATTGTCATGGGTACCACATTTTGCATACATGTCTACCAAAAAATTATTGTCAAAAAATTCACATGCCTTGTCCATGCTTCCATTTTGAGCGTATCTTGCATTCATGGCATGCCACATGACCACATTTCTTTAAGGAATTGGATCCAAAAATTCATGTGAGCATAGACAAGCTAGTAAGCTAATTAGCTTGTTAATGCAGTAGGGTTGACAAGGTAGGGGTTACATGAAAATTCTCCTCATAGAAATGGGGTCTTATGGTGATGTACATCACTGTGAGATCCCATTTCTATGAGGACATCACTGTGAGACCCCATTTCCATGAGGAATTTTTTCATGCAATCCCTACCTTGTCAACCCTAGCGTATTGACAAGCTAGTACATCACTGTGAGACCCCATTTCTATGAGGCATTTTTTCATGCAACCCACACCTTGTCATTCCTACCACATTGACAAGCTAGTGAGATCACTAGTTTGTCAATGCTCACATGAATTTTGGGATCCAATGCCTTAAATAAATGTGGTCTCGTGGCATGCCATGATTTCAATATAGGATGCACCTTTCCCTGTGTTGCTAACTTAGCCTTGAATAAAGAGTCTCGAAACATTGGAGAGAAGGGTTACCATCCCTTGTAGGTAGACTAATCAAGGAAACATTAAAAATATATCACAACATTAGTGATGAGGTAAATTTAGAAATAGAGATGAAAACCAAAATAGATTCAAAGATCTATCAATGTGGGAGGATTATATATTCCAATTTTGTAGAGACATGTATGGAAAATTTGGTAGCATAGACAATGTAATCAGCTATTTGAAAAAATGCACATCACCATGAGACTTTATTTATTTGAGGCATTTCTTCAAACAACTGATTGCCTTGTTTATGTTGTTTGATAAAATGCTTTGGTAGAAATGTATGGAAAATTTGGTAGCATAGACAAGGCAATCAACTGCTTGGTAGAACTATTTGAAAAAATACCTTAATGAGATATGTCCTCGTGGACTAGAATGATTGTAGGATATGCACAGAATGGATTTTTTGAAAAGGGTTTAGAAAATTTCAAGCACATGCAATGTCTAGGTGTAAAACCAAATTCCACTACATTTTCCAACATCCCCCATGCCTATACCAAAATGAAAGCTTTGGAAAGGGGTATGCACATCCATATAAAAGGATTGGGAAATGATGTATTATTTTACATACTTATAACTTCTGTCATATATATGTGTATACAAAATGTGGAAGCATACACAAGGTAAGTCAATTGTTTAACAAAATACCTCAAAGAGATGTGCTTTAAAAATGTAATTGGCAAGTGTAAAGAATTGTGTAATTTAAAATATGCATTGACAAGCTAAGGTTATAATGATAAAAAAAAAATGATGAACATGGGATATGCAAAATAACAAAATCAAAGAAAGCCAAAATAGAATGAAACAAAATATAAAGAAAATGTGTAAAGACTTCACATACCTAAAAAATAGAGATTTGAATGGATGAGTTCTACCTAATTAAGTATCCTTTGATTCTTCTTTCTTCAAACTCCTCAACAATTTGAGCTTTTCAAAAGCTTGCTTCCATCCAAACATCAATTGTATAACACTCTTGAATGGAATTGAGAGTTGAATTGATATTATATGCCTTTCAACATGAAAAATCTGCTATTTCATGTAAAGGTGGTGGAATCTGAAAAACTTGCATGCACACTTCATAAAAGCATCAAAAAGCTTCTATTTGTCAGAACACGTGCATAACTAGGAGAATATGCAGAATGCACGCGGCTAGAGATCATGGTTATATTGAGTTTTTTTATAGTTTTTGGAGCAAGACGTGCATTATGTCTTGCTAAAAAATGGCTACATCTCAACTACTTCAAAATGTGCTTATATTATGAGAAAGTTGATTTTTTATAGGCTCCT
>VDFB02373365.1:231932925-231956563 GCA_007258455.2 Sequoia sempervirens
CATGTCCAAGGTTAGTATTTCCTGATTTCAGAAAAAATGTGGCCACTTAACCCCCTTTTTGGCCCCCCATCTTCTTACACTTACCCAACCACAAACATTGTTTTCATAAATTCTGAAAAATGACACACTGTTGAGAATTCTCTCCATTAAGTTTGCACATATTTCAATGGAAAGTTAAAAAATAGCATAGTAATGTCGAGTTCCCTCTTAGGCTTCTAACCATGTAATTTTTTTACATTTTGAATAGTTTAAGGTTTTGAGATCTTTAATTTCTTTTGTCAATATCTCCATTTTTTTGTCAAAAACCTACATATGGTATTTTTGGTTTCATTTTTTACCCCCTCATAATTTTTTTTGAAATAAATTACATTTTTACAAACTAGACTCTATTCTTTGCCCATTTGAAAAAAAATGATTTTCAATTAGTTTCCAAAAAATTAGGGGGTAGTGCACTCATTTTTCAAGATTGCATCCACTTGGAAACAAGAAGCATATATTCATTAAAAATTGATAGAAAAATAAAGCATATATTACATGGTGTTGGCTAAATTTTCATCGAAGTATTTTTGAAATACTAAAAAAAGTTAACATTTTAGGGGGGCTACACTAGACACTATGTTATATTTTTTAATAAAAATAGGAGCACTTTGTGTGGCTCCATATTTAAATCCCTTAATCTGCACCATTTAAAAAAAGTAGTAGTTTAGAAAGTATATTCAAAACACTACAACTCTTGTTCTTGTTGCATCCTCAAATTTTGAGTATAAATATCTTCAATTTCTCATCCAAGATCAGTTTTTTTTTATTTAAAAAAAATGGCATCTTAAGACCCCCTTTTGGTCCCCCATCACAAGAACCCCTTGATAACCCATTATCTCTTAATCTAAAGTTGATGAGAAATCCCTCTAAACTATTGTGTAATACAACTCTCCCTTAGAGTTTGATCAAAGATTCATTACAATTTGGATGCTCTTTCACCCCAATAATTCTTCTTCTCTACCTACTTTTTCCCCCACATTAATCTCATTTATTACCTCTTAATGCTTTTCTTCAACCAAACTTAAAAATTATAATCACTATTATTTGCTTCAAACTTCCATGTCAAATGTCGTTTGTTCTTGTGATTATCAATGTTTTCTCCTTAACCAATTGTTAACCATATCTAGAATTAAAAACTATTTCACTTTGTTTGAATTTTTTGCTTTCTTTCTTAATTTATTTGTGTTTCAATCTTGTAACACATTACTAACATATTAGAAACCTAAAAAAAGTGGGTAAATAATCCATGCTTTATCTTTTTATTTTTGTCCATCCAAAGCTACATTATGAGATTATGGGTTAACCACATTTTTATTAATGTTTTATACTATAGAGAGATAAAGCTTACCCTACAAATAATTTATTTATTTGATCTAATCTAAATTACCATATAATCTAATGATATATAGAGCTAACATGAATATGTTAATGAAAAATGAGAGGGATAAGCATTCTTTAACTATTTTAATGTGATTGATGACTTTATCTTTTTAAGTTGGCTAATGAAATGAGAAAAGTATTCATTCCTTGAAACATCATGGAAAATATATGTAGCAACAACCTAGATGAATAGTGAGTAAGTTCAAACTTATAACACTAGTTTTTCTTTGTCTATATATACATATATAATTTGGGTCCCATATTTTAAGCATTCAATATACAAGTATCTAACTTTCACATTTGAAGGTGAAGAAAAACATGAGATTATCAATCACCAAATATTGTTCATGTTCTTTCTTTCTTGGTGTTTTCTAAATCTATGACCCTTATGTTTTTTTATCATATTTGATATTTCTTTTGTAAAAAATTATAATCGATAATGTCCTAATGATACATCTAATATTACCACTTTCACTAGTTTCAACACCATACTAGGCTTGTCATAACCACACTTAGATCATCTCATCATAATTAATTAAATTATATTTATTTAATTAGCTATGAATTGTCCTCTAGCATTCCTTCTATCATCCAATTAATTAAATAAACCATATTTATTTAATTAAACTAACATCTTACATCTCTAACCCCTAATTGATTAAATAATTTAATTATTTTATTAATTATCCTAAAGTCCTTAATTCTAATTTAATACCCCATGCTAATAAAATTAATCATGTTCTACCCTTAAATAAAATTAATATAAATACATGTCATCAATTTCCAAAATGAATTTAAAATTCACTCCTAGCAATCAAATCAACAAAACTAATCCTAGCCACCCATTTCAAACTAACTTTTAGTTCCAACTAATCATTTAATGAAGTCAATACTATCCCTTCATCTACTAACCACTAGCATTTATTATCTCATCTCTCTCAAATTCAAAATCAAATTTATTCTCATGCAATCCTATCCATCTATCCTAACCAATCTCAACCCTCCACTTATCCTCATCTAATCTATACATCAAACAATCCATAAGCTATTAAAAAAGGAAAAAGATTGGATGCAACAAGGTTATGTTGTAAAATTGGGAAAATACATTCACTTCAACCATCAACCAATCACTTGGAGAACAACACTAAGTTCATCAAAGGTTTATGTGGCATGAAGTTCATTTCCTTTTGTCATTGTTTTCATTCCTTTCTCTCTATCGGAGGCGCATGATTGATATAGGGTAAGATAATTGTTTGATGTGTGTTTCCTACTTGTTCCCCCTATATTTTAATGCCCATATTGTTCAAGCATCCTTTGACAAAAAAATATCAATTTGTATTCTATGTTTCAAATTTATTGTTACTAATCTTCTATATTATGTTGAAATACAATATCTAGGTTTTTAACACTAGATAAACCTAATATGGCTAATATACGGTCTTAAATGTTTAATATTCAAAATAAACATAAACTATTATAGCATCATAAATTGTCACCCTTGATAATTTCACACTATGTTTTGCTCCCTCCTAAATGTATGTGCCTAACTATGCTTATAAATTATTTGCTTAATTCTCAATTTTAGGAAATTGAATTAAATATGGGAAATTAAATTAAATATTTTATTTATTGAACATCTAAAAGGATAAATAAGGTTGAACTAGGGAACCACACCTTTGTCTTACCTAATTTGGCCCTAAATCTCATATTTTTATTGTTGACCTTAATATGTTCATAAATCCAAAATGAATTGTTGGCTTATCAATAATGACTAATGTGAAATATGTTGAAACTCATATAGATATAAGTCTTTTGCTTCATTTGAAAATCTATCAAAGATAATATCTATCTACATCCTAAAGGAAATTGATGTAAATTCAAGAGTAGAATAAGTAGAAAATATGTACGAAACTCTTTCAACTAGTTTCATGTCTACAATGTATCAACAAACCTATATTCATGTATTGTGAGACGTTGAACATTATTAAATGTTTATTTCTTATTATGAGCATAACACTTGTAGGATCTCCAAGTATCCTCCAATTTATCCTTGTATGTGATGAAAACTAACTTTAGTCCAACAAGTAGTGCAAATTTGAGTGATAAGTTACAACATCGTCATTTATCATTCATAAATTTATCCATTTTCCTTTGCTACACGTGACTTATATCATTTTCATCATAGTTGTTTGTGGAGGTGGAAACACAAAAATGGGATTTTATTAAGGCAAGCCCCTATATGACACAAACCTTCTCCCCTTGTCCTTCTTGTACATTATAGGTCTAGGGTGGATTCAAGTGGATTGGATATCTCAAGGCCTCAAAACCCTAAGACAAGCATTCAATCACATTCTCTCATTGATTAGGAAAATATGATTACTCACAAATTGTTGGACTTCATAATATGATCCTAGCTGTCAAAGACCCTCAAATTGTATTGCATCTATAGAAGTTTTGAATTCATAAAGTCTTTATTTTTGGACTAGAGTGCTCGTAACCCCATCCAACCAATTTTGCACTAGATGAACATGCTAGTCTTCTCTTTGTCTACACTTTTTAATTATATGCTTCCTATTTTTGTCTTTTTGTTCTAAGTTTTTTAGATTCTATGACAATCCATCATTTTAGTCTTATTTTAGCTAGTTTGTAACATTTCATACCTCCATCATCATATTCATCAATCCAAAAATAAAAAAGGAGACAAAAAACATGAACTATTTTGGCTCTTCCTTTGGGATAACAACCAAATAGTTTCTCTTGGTTAATTTTGTGTTCCTCAATGTTTTATGGTGGAATGAGTGATTTAGGTTAGGCATTGGCCTTATAACCCATTTTGCCATCTCAAAAATACCAGTATATGCTTACCAATATTTTATCTTCTAGACAAGAGGGTAGGCATTGTGTAATACTACTACACTCATGCATTTTTAATATTATTTCTTTTCTTGCTTGAATATTTTATAAAATGGAGAGATTGAATTTAAGACATTATGTAAAACAGGATTTTATAAAGCACATAATATATAGGTACTTTATATTGTCAACGAAAATTCACTTTTACTTTCCAACATCAACTGAAAATAACCAAGCATTTGATTTATCTCATTGTCCCTACAATACCCATTAATCAAAATATTTCATCACTTAAGATTCATAGTACACCTTGCTTCTTTCATCACATCCAAAACTTTACAACCCTTATTTAGGGTCCTAGACTTGTAGATCCCAAACACAAGTTGACTAAAAGTATCATTATCTGGCACAAAAGTAGCCTCCTCCATAGTCTTAATAACACCTAAAGTCTCATCGATAGAATTAGTAAGTGTCCACATAGATTGAAGTGGAAGATTGTATTACCTAATATATTTGTATGTACATGATTTGCTCTCTATATGTTGAGATTATTTTTTTCTTCAAGTGACTTATTTTTTATTGTTGGAGATAGATACAATTGCCTTTCTGAAGGAATTAATAGTTCACTATCTAATTTATTTACATATAAGCCTTATATGGACTTAGGGAACTCTCTATTCATAAGTTGCAATTCTTATAAATATATGAACATCTTTGCCTTCTCTACCCTTGGGTTGAAAAGGTTTATAGAACACATAGGTTAATGATTTTTCACAAAGAAATGAAAGCATTATGTTTACTTTGCAATATTTTATTTATTAAATTTTAGTTATAATATCTTTTGCATGACACATGTTTTACTTAAATTAAAGTATTTTCCTAATGTTAGCATAGTTTTTACTCAAGTATCTTGATGTACATTTTTTTATATGTATAGTCTTCTTGATAGAATGCTTTTAACTCATAAAAATAAGGTCGAGGTACACTATGATGAGGAAGGATTTAATGGAGCTTGATTTGAGGGAAGCGTGCTTGGATAACAAAATGTGATCTAGGCAATAGTGAGAATCTATGTTCCTTGATTCTCATCTCAAGTTGGCCCAGTGGTGGAGAACTTTTACTCTTGAAAGAGAGGTGACAAGTTCAAATCTTGCAGGGGGGTAGGGTATGTACGTCTCATTTGTAGCACAGTTAGGTGACTCTTGCATGGAGTATGGGTAGTCCCATATTACTATAAGTTATTTGTAGACCGAAAACAAGATCGTTTGGTATCGTAGACTATAAAAGAATCCATTTCCATTTTCATTTCTATGATTAAATCCGACAAATCTGTGGCTGATAATGAGGAAGAAGACACATTAGTGGAGGAAGTGTATATTAAAAATATATGAACCTTTCCTCCTCCTATGTAGTTGCCCATGATTTGCTTGATTGGAGATACAATTCAAGCATACAATAATGATTGCTAGTGGATTGAAATCACCTTAAAAAATGATTACGTCTGACTAAAATAATTATAATATATTCTATAGACACTTAACTTAAAAAATCCACAATAAAAATACAAATTCTCCTAAAATTTCTTATGGACGCATCTATTGCACCCTTAAGAGCGGCAAGGGCGACTGTAATCAATTTAATCTGCTGTAAAGTTAAGGACTGATCCTAAATTAGTCCGTAGCATGTTCCGGTCAGACATATCATGTTTTTTTTCTGCTTTGTCACTTTCGGGTTTGTGACCTTCCACTCCGCAACTTCCGTTGTAGAAGTCAAGACAGTGACCCTCCACAATATGCTAAGTAAAATAGGCATTTCATGCTGGAACGTTGACGTTAGTAGTGGGCATCCAGTCCAATTATCATCCATAAATCACCATCACTGTCGTTGGGTCCCCCATTCAATTTTTACTTCTCTTTCAAATCCGATCGCTAGGAATTCAAATCCATTATAGCTTTCATGGCTAAAAGATTTCCTTAACCTGTGGCAGGGTTGATCTTCTTAATCATTGGGTAGTGGTTGTATGGTAAAGTTTCAATGGTATTATCTAAGATCTTTATGATTAAGTTTTTTAATTGATGGAGTTGTCGATAAGAATTGAAATAGGAATAAGCGTGAGACGTTCTTGAATATGTTTGTGTGAGTAGTTTCATCGATGTTTTGGATCAAACTCTATGATTCATCATTAGAAATAGGAATTGTTTACTATCAGATTGAGAAGTGTTGGTGTTGCTAGTTGTTCAAATTAGAGAATGATTGATTGAGAGGTTTTTGATCTTATTTTTTCAAGAGCCATTAGTAGGATGATCTCCCTCCCTTCTTCCTAGTGTTACAACCGTATTTAGTGATAGTTTGTTCAATATTTTGTGGTTTAGATTGTAGCTTTTGATACTAGGGGAGAGGACCCAGTTCCTAAGCATGTTTCAATACTTGTGATAGTAGTTGTTTATATAATGTTCAATATTTTTATCAATATTGGACCAATAGTTGTGACTTCAAAGTTGTTAGTGTTGATGATGACTACCCATAATTAAACAAAATGCATTCCTTTGATCTAAAAAGCAACCAATCATGTGATTCCACATTAGCACTCAATAAAACATGTTGTGAATGCACAAGTATTGGTCTCACTTTTTTTTTGGGCCTTTTTGGACACCTTGACAAAAAGCATGTTGATGTGGCATCATATTTGATGATGTGGACCTGAAACCTTAGTTATAAGCAGGGGACTTGCCAAGTAAGCTGCTGTAAAAAAATGGGAGTGATTTGAAATTTCCATGTAGGATAATTAGAAGCGCGAAGTTAGGGTGCACAACTACTAGGTCCTCTCCCCTAAGTCTTTCTTGCTTTTATTTTGTCAAATTCATTTATTATTGGTATATTTCTTGATTTGACTATGTACAATTTTATCATCAACGTTTTAGATCATACTCAATGATCCATCATCAAGATAAAACAACATTGAGTATGATCTGAAATATTGATGATAACAAAAATTTATACAATCAAATCTAAAAATATACCAATAACATTATGGATTGTGAAAATTTCATGACTTTAATTTCATTTGTGTCTAATTCAAACTTTATATTTTATAGTATTTAATTAATGCCTTCAACAACACTTGACCTCTAATAAACTATTTATAAATCAAATAACATTACCAATAAACTAACAACCAAACAAGAGTAACTTCTCTATTACTATTCTTTCTTTAATTTATTATCATTGTTCTTAGAACTATTTATTTATGATATAGATATCATGATCCAACCATCTAGTTTTTGAGTCAAACTTATTTTAATTCATATTTGATGAGTAGCCAGTTCGCACAAACCCATCTCTCATGAGAATGAGTGATCTATTTAGCAATTATTAGATTTAGATGATTGAATGAGTCAATAAATTTGACTAAAAAATTAAACAATCCAATCTTAACATTTATATGACAAAAAACTACCTCCTATAGTAGGTATTAGTTTTCCATAGTCCATCAATTAGAAAATGAGTGAACTTCTGAATTCAACTGTGCAACTGTGTATGTTTTTAGATCGATGTTTCAGATCACTTTCTCCTTTTTCTGATGATTAATCACTGAATGTAATCTGAAACGTCAATCTAAAAACTACAAAATTGAATTGAGAAGCTCACTTATTTTCTAACTGCCTCTTACTTATCAAATGTTTCTTCTTCAAGACTTTATTGAATATAAAAAACACACTCTCCTTTGAAAAGTTTTGCTCATCCAATCTCTTAATCCTATGCATATATACGGAGTCTATGAAACAGTGGAATTGAGGTCCAGTGCAGGCTCCATTGTACGTCAAAATACATTTTACATTATCGTCATGAGTGAAGAGCGTGCAATTACTTTGTCCGGAAAGCTTACAATCTTATCAACTCCACTCATTATTTCATGTCACCATATTGCAGAACATTCGTGCTTTGACATCATTCGCTTTGAGTTTTGTTTCACACTGGGAGAAGACTTTACCATATTTTAACCCAGCATTTTTTGGCTTTATATATTAAATGTTACTGGTGGTACTTGTTACAGTACAACACACGGACGCCTTGCTCATATTTTAAATGTAACAAGGCCGAGATGTTCGCTCTCCCATGCAAATTTCGCATAAAAATCAATCTTGTTAAATGGGTAATGGTCGCCTTTTCTAGGGTAGGGCATATATACATACCTATAGAGTTAGAAATAATAAAGAAAAAGACACTAAAAATAATGTTGTTACTTTTTGTTGGGAACTATTGGGGAGGCTTCCATCATTAAACGGTGAATAAATTACATATGAACAACCAATGAAGAATGCAGGTTTTTTCAAATATGTTATGTGCTGCATAGTTTTGTAGGAAAATGTGCACTCTTTTTATGTCAAAATATTTATTCAACATTTCCGCTGACTTGTGGTTGGTGCTCAGAAGGTCCTTAGAGGCTATCTAGTGTTTCAAGGCAGGAGAGCACATGAAAATCAAATGGCTCACATTTTCACTGCCATGCTACAGACTCTTACAAGACAATTGGCGATTAGGGTTTTAGCAATGCTAATGAGTTGTCATGGTAACATTTTGCATGCAGAGGAGATGTGGCTGGTTTGCTTTACTTTTCTTTTGTATTTTCTTAAAATCAGACACTCACATTTCTCTTTGAACACCTTATTGTGTTTCTTCTTCCATGATTTGTAGCAAGTTTTTGTGTGATGTTAGGGCACAAAGTAGATAAAGAATTTCCACACCTTGTCTACTCCATCTACGCATAGGAGATTTACAATGAGAGATTTATTTGCAATATTTTCTAAAGCATTATGTCTATCCTTTTTGGAATTAAATGGCTTTCATCGCTTCCTATTATGGGTATGTTGCCCTATAGGTAACTGCTCAAAACAATTTATATTTCATATTATTTTGGCATTTGTTTTTCCCTTCATTGTTTTCTAAATCAAGTAGAACTAGAAATACCTTTGTCACTCCTAGGTTTTCTTTTCATTGAACAACACATCTATCAAATCCTCAACGACTCTGTTGAACCCCTTTTGATGTCTTGTTTTGTTTCTAAAAATGAATCCCTTTTTAACATTTGGTGTGAGAAAAATGGTGTTTTAATCACTGGAAATTAGAAAGAGAAAGAAAATCTACAGTATGAATGCAAATGATAGAAGTTTAATGGCAAGGAGCGGTTCACAAAATAGGTAGAATGGCATTATACGCCGAGTTCATGCATCGGAAGCAACTTTAGTCATCTAGCAAAATGGCGTTGTAAAACATGTTTTTACCCATTTTGAGCCCCGTTTTCATCATTTCGAGCCATATCTTATCACAAGGTGTGTTTTGCGCATCCAAAATCATATTTTGTCATTTTATGGCTTTGCACCTATGAATTGCATTTGTTTAAAAGGGTAAATGCGAGAAGATGAGTCTACGAAACATGAAAGTTTTTTCCTTAGACAAAAAAATGAAACCGACTTCAAGAAAACGGGCTCCCGAGCCTAAACAGGATCCTTTTTTTAAAAACGAGATCTCGCTTTTTAAAAAACGGGATCCCGTTTTGAAAACTTTCCATTTTTGAAAAGTTTTCAAATGTGATCCCGTTTTGAAAACTTTCCAAAAATGGTTTCTTTCCATTTTTGGCAATTTTCAAAACGGGATCCTGTTTTGCAAAACAGGATCCCATTTTGTAAAAGCATAAAAAAATTATTTTTTAATGAAACAGGATCTCGTTTTAGAATGAGATCCCGTTTTTAAAAATATGAACTTTTGGTCGGGTTTGTGCTTTGTTTTTTGGTTCAAAAAAAGGCTTGGGGACCCGAACCTAAGCTTTGGACTTGGTTTGATCTGTAAGTTGAAGGTCCTGGCAATGTTACAAGACAATAGTGACTTTGGGCTATGTCTAAAGACTTTTTTTGCAGATTTTTTTGATGAAATTAAAACCCATTATAGGCGAGACAGTGTAGATTCCAAATATGTAATTTCTTTTAGAATTGATTTTTTTAAAAAAAAATTTCAATTAATTTTTGATGAAATAGGTCCATAAACTTGAATTATCGAGGTTTTTAGTATTTTAATAACTTTTTATTAACATAATTTTTTGAAAAATAAATTGTACAAAAGCATACTTCAAACAATTCTTTTCAATTTAAAAAAAAATAAAAAAAAATGATAAGTTTAGGTCATCTTATGCGTGACGTACAAGATGATTTTTCAAAACACTAAATATGGCCAATAAAAAATTAGCAAAAATAATATTAAAAAACAATTACAAAAAAATATGAAAAGTGTGCTTCAGTGAGTTAAAAATCTTTTTCCAAAAGGATTTAGAAAAATATGATTATTTAGTTCAAAATATGGATGACATACACGTGCATGGTAAGGTAAAAAAAAGTGACTTTTAAACAGTGGTTTTTAGAAATGGCAATTGAAAATCAATTTGTATCATCTGGGTATTGAAATAAATTACACATTTGGAAACTAGACTTCGAGTACTACATTTTATGATCAGTGACTTTTTTCAAGATTCCATCTCCAAGTGCTTCAAATTTTAAGGTCAAATGTGTCAAATTTTGAAAATAAGGGAAAACACTTCCACTAAATGGCCAAAAAGTGGACTCAACTTCCTACCAGCACCCAAAAGCTTCCAACACCAACTTCCAATGCCTTTTTAGAAAACCCATTTTGTGCATATCGTGCAATCATAACATTCCATGAGATTGAATCTCTTTGAGGCATTTTCTCAAATAGTTCACATGCCTTGTGCCAAGTTAAGAGCTCTAGAATAAGCTATGGGAATCCATCAAAAGATAATGGATTAGACCAACATTTAAGCAAAGGATCACCCCTGCACTTTGTATTTTACGCTTTATTGAGTGCTTTGGATTGATTGTGGACCTACACTTCCTCTTCCTCTTCCTTTATACATTCTCAAATTCCATTCATGCAATTTAATGGGTTGAGTATCTTCTTACCTATTTTCTTTTGTATAAAACCATTATTCCTTAGAAAGCCTCTTGTAATAGGAATAGGCATAGCTTCTATGTGATCTTCAACAGGTCTCATCCTACTCATGGCCTTACCAGTTGAGGTCTGTCTCATCTTTCTAATGCTTTGCACTGTGTTTTTATGTTCATCTTCATTGAAATTACAAAGAATGAGCCCACTTATGGCTCTATATGTATACCTTGGTTTTCTATATGAGATTGTGGGTGTTTATTTTTTTATCCTTTTTTTTCTAATGTGTATATCAAATTATATTAGTGTTTTTGTGTACAACTTATAGAACATGTTATCTGTTGTTTTTGGATTTGATGCAAAAATTTCTAACATGCAATCAAATCTAAAACAAACAAATCTAACAAGATTGAAGATGGAAAGAGATGGTTTGAATGGAATGAGATTATTGAAGTTTTAGGCCACATTTTTGTGACCCATTATCATCATCATCTGATTTGTTTAAAATAGTTTTTTCCAAAAGCTTTTTTCTTTGATATGATTTCTTTCACTCTGTTTTTCCATGTCACAAATAATTACAAAAGATAATGGTTATGAAAGTAGTATAATGAGAACAAAGAGAGAATTACAAAATTTAAGCTAATGATTTTGTCTTTTTTCATTGTAGAGACCACAAATAATAGAAATACAAGTTTGCGTGGATTGTAATGGTTGTGTACAGATGATGCACATGTATCTCTTCAAACTATTCAAGGTAAAATTCCAATTTTGGCTTTTGTAATTTAAATAAAATTATTTTTTTGTTATTAACAATAACACAATTATTTACTTTATATATAAAATGGAATTTAAAATTACTATTAAGAAGTTTTATAACAAACATTTTTCTATTTTTGTTTCTTACACCATTTGAATACAATATTTTGCTATTTGTGGTTCTTATAATGTGTATAAAAGTTGTTTGTTTTTCTACAAGAGAATGTTGAGAAGCCTATGGGTGTGCATTTTACTAAGAATTTTTTTATTTTCATAGGAATATACAAAGTTACTAAAGATTTTGGGTAACAAAAAATTATAGTAGTGGGATGGGCAAACCCTGAGAAAGAGATGAAAGCCATTAAAAAGGCTAGTAGAATAGCCAAATTGTGCAGTCGTCACACATTAGAAGAAGGAAAATGAGAGTCTAGAAAGCATAGGAAATCTAATTTTGAAGGTAGATAGTTCAAACTAAAATACTACTAATTTCATTCATTAAAAATTTAAAAGTAATTACAATTTTTATGTCATAACTGTCCTAGTATACACTATATATTATTATTAATAGAGAGTGAATTTCAACATTTAATCATATTGAGGTGATAGGGTATTCCTTTCTGCCCTATTCAATTTTAAAAGGTTGTTTTAAAGATTAAATCTACACCCTATATTAATGTTGAATATATCAAAGATGGTAATTCCCAAGGTTTCAATTTGGTTATCTTCATTTCCTTAACATTGACAATGGTGAGTACAAGATTTAGTTTCTATGCTTTTCTTAGGTTATGAATCGAGCTTTTACATACTTTTTTCTCTATCTTAATGCTATATTTTTTCCTCATGATAGTGGATTAAAAAACTAAGGCATTATGTAGTAACTGTTCCAATCATTCTTGTTGGAACCAAATTAGGCGGGCTATCATTTTTTTTACATTTAGTCAATGTGTACTTTTAAGCTCTTTATTCTAGTAGTTTACGTATCTAGTTTTTATTTTTGTAATTGTGACTTTTTTTCCCTTTGAAAACCCTCATTATATCTACATAGAATTGTGATGATGAAAAATTCTTTTCTTACCACCTTGATGCATTTTCAATAACTATTGCTCAAGTAAGTGGTTTTTGTTGCACCAATTTTAATGAGTTTTACACTTCATATGGAGCCTCGAAGTGCCAAGGTCACTTGAGACTAATAAATCATTAATAGATTTTTCTTTTTTTAGGTAAGTGTGATAACTATAAAGTGCCACAATAAAGTGATGGAAAAAGTTGCACAGGACATTGAAATATTTACTGGTTTCATGCAGGCTTTAGCTACTAGTATATTGTTATGTATGTTTTGAGGCTTTTAATGGTTGTAACTAATTGTATTACAATTTAATTTGCAGTACATGGTGTATAATCTCTAGTCAATATCAAGTTATCTTTCTTTGTTAATTTGCAGGGTGAACAGTTGAAGAGCTACAACATATATTGAATGTAGGTCCAAAACACATCAGGTATGCAATATGGAAATTTCATGTTATTTTTAACATATTTGTCATTTATTTATGCATAATGCTAGTACTACATCATTTATTTTTGCATTCAAGATCTTGGGGCATTTCAATTTGTTAATATTTAGTCCTCCTGCACAGGTAGAAGAAAGTCCTCCTCCTACTGATGTGCCACAAGCTAGGGATGGTCCACCCTAAGAAACCATTGATCCTCCTCCTCCAAGTAAAGAAAGTTATGTTGCATTACCCGATCCACTTGAAACCTACTACAAGACAATAGACCATAACCATCCATATGGGTACAATATGACTCAAGACTATCCTAGGGATGTAGATTACATAAGATATAATCATAACTCTAATTACCTTGATGCTTAGATAAGGTATCAAAGGTACATTGCAGATCAATATTACAATGGTGGTACCCACACTAGAAATTCAAGATAGTTGACTATAGTTGACAACAGTCGTTTTGCCATCATGTTTAGTGATGAGAACCCAAATGCTTGATGTATTGCTTGAACTCTTGTTTCTTCCATTTTAATTTGTACCAAACTAAGATACTCTGTGTTTCTAATAGAGGTTTTGTATTCAATATGTAGGATTTTGGTGGATGAGTCTCTATAATCAAAGATTAAATCCCTGAGACATCTTTCTTTGTTAGTACTACTTTCATAAATCAAAGCTGCTAATGTGCAACTATGTCTTATTCTACAGTGTTGAAGTTCTACTATATTTGGGCAGAGAATTGTAGCAATGGTTTTATGCCTTATGGTAAACAATTGATGCAATGTAGCTATAGTTTTATGTGTAATGGTAAGGAGTTATGCATTGTAGTGAACACATACAATGTGTTAGATCTTTATATAAGATTATAAAAATGTTAGTTGTTTATGTGAGGGGCTTAGTAGTACATTGTAGAAAAACATTTGGTGTTTAAGTGTTTCAAGCTTTATTGTTATAAAAGAGTTGTTTAAAGTGTATTAAATTAGGACATAGATCCAACACTAGATAATGCATTTTTTCAGAAAAGAACACAATAGAACGAATTCATTTACATCTTTTTTGTGGAGGCTTGCAATATGGAGCATAATATATAAACTATCCAGAATGCATCCCAATGCCAACATCGCCTACAACCACTCCAATTGTTGCATTTGTGTAAAAGTTTCTAAAGCCTTTTCAACAAACACATTTTGAACATGTTTCTCAAACACTTGTCCTCTTTTTATGCTTCCACATTTTGCATACATGTGTACCATAACGTGTGTACAAAGAGATGATTATGCATGTATCTATATACACACACATTTCTTTAAGGAATTTTTCCAAATAGTTTACATTCTTAGTCTATGCTTCCACATTTCAATCATTCAATCCATAGTTTCTTAAAATTTCCTTGCCAGAACTAGGTAGGAACTATGTTGCACTACAACTCTTTTTCATATAGTTAAGTCAAATTATTTATATACAATTGAATTATGATAGATTATATTTAGTGTAGAAGGTATATAAATTAATTAAGATTAAGTGATGATAAGATGGAATAGATAAATGAAATTATTGTAATAGTTATTTTAGAAAAGTAAGAGATAAAAGAGATTGTATTTAGTTCTGTAATTAAATAATAATTGTTTTTCTTATTTCAATGATGGTTCACAATGTGATTTGAAATATTGATGCAAAAAAATGTTACAAATTTTTTTTCAAAATATTTATCCAATAAATGATTGTTCTTCTTGAAGATTTTAGAAATCAACTAATATGTGCTTTGTAAATGGTGCCCATCTATCTATAGAATGCCTCATATCCTATGCCAAATATGTACTTTATCTTAGGTTGAACCTTGTAATAACCCATTCTAATTATTACTTAATTATATTATTGCAAATGACATTAGGGTAAGTGCACCAAGATGGTCGCACTTTTGTGGCCAAACAAGAAAAAAAAAATCCATAACGCGAACGTGTTATAACGCGTTTGCGTTATGGTTTTTTAAAAGAAAAAAAAAGCGAATCCAAATATCTTTTCTCATTTGGTTTTTTCTGTGTTTTAGCTCCGCCCGCGGCCAAAAACCCTGTTTTACACGCTCGCGTTCTTGGAGAGGTGATTTCTTCAAAATTCATCAACAACAATTGGATTTCTTCACAAATATGGCGCCACGACAATGAAGAGATGCAAGAGGTAAGTATTGTTTGGTATTTTTTTTTAATTTGTTAGTTTTAAATTGATTTTGTTTGTTTTAGTTTAGAAATGATTTTTTTTTTTAATTTGTAGGAAATCCTCAACAAGAGGAGGAAAATCCTCAACCAAATCAGCCTCAACAACAAAATCAACCTCCCCCACCATTCTCTCAATACCCTCCTAGCACTCAAGAAAATTTGTGAAATTGAAAACAATAGAAAAGAAGTTGAGGATCTTATTAGTAGGTTGAGTGATCAAAATTCTTCAACCATAGAAAGAATACATCTAGCAGATTCATTGAAGGATTTGTTAAAAATGTGGATGCAATTACCCAACAAATATCTGGATGGCAAAATAGGAGGCAAACATCAAGGGCATATTATGCAGATAAATTATCATATAAACAAGTTAAAGATTTAAAGATTACTAAAGGCGATTTGTGTTCTCTATTCACTCACTCCTAAAACAAATCAAAATCTCACTAATGCAAAGAGAGGTTTCCTATTCATTGGTGCCACTACCAAAGAGATTAGGGAACCTATGATAGATGGTGCATGGTCTCTTTGATTACCCAAATCGCGGCAATAATCGCGGAAGTCCCCCACATTTTCTTAGGAAATTATACCGTGAGTTTGTATTGAACCAACTCAATTATTTTGATATGGGAGGGAGCTCAGGAGAGGTGTAAAATAACACAGATAGGGCCTCTATGGGGCAATGCCCCATCCTACACGACAGGAGACGCCTCCTCAGGGCCACTGCGGAGCGGTGACAGGATGCCCGCAGCTGCAGCATGAGAGGCCGATGTAAAGACTTTGTAGGCGCATCACATCTCCTGACTCAGAGTGTCATCCACCACACTAGCCCCATTATACAGTGCAATCTAGGGGAGTCTTCAGGTGGTGGCCTTCGAGGCCATGTGTGTCGATCTTGCGGAGCCACTTGTTCGTATGACCCTACCGGCGCTCAGGAGGGTGCTATGTAGGATCCATACGATTCTACGCAAATTCTAACTGTGATGCATCTAATACTGCTAGGATGGAGAGGGTGGTCACATTCCCATGATGGCTATGGTATTGATACCGTAAAATCTAACATGTTCATTGAATTTAGTTTATTAAATTTTGATTGTGAAATGCAAGATTAACTAATTTAGTTTTCATTATTTTAATAAAATTGCAGTGGTCATGTTAAGCTGACCCTCAAAGCCAATCTTACTTATTTCTATAGTACACCTATTAGTTGGGTATGTAACTAGTAAACAATTATAAATTTATTACATGTTAATAGAATTATTTTATGAATGGCATTTTAATATGTGATTTTACGTTGAACAGGTGTTGTTGGAGGTTTCAAGGAAACACCTCCGAGTGCAAGTAGATTTTCTCAAACTTTCACTGAGGTAATATAGAATAAAGAGAACTTAAAGTTAATGAATTCTAAGTTTAATCTAGATTTGTGTATATATAGTCATAAGAGTATATGGGTTCACTAGGTTATTATTTGAAATCTTTTAAGAATGGTCCTACCATGATTGTTTGTTTTAGAATTCCTACACTAGTAAGCTATATATAATAAAAATTTAACATGGAACTGACAAAGGTAGAGCTACATTCTACTCCATCCTATATAATTTTTGTGATGTCAACGTAACCAAGAATAAGACTATGGATGTCCTACATGATGTCAATGTAACCAAAAATAAAACTTCTATCCCTCGACCCTATCTATTAGCCAAGACTCCTTCAATATCTCCTAGATGCTTGGAGATGCTTAAGACTAGGTCAAAATACCCTATATTCTCTTCATTTGTTGCATAGCTCATCAAGTTTCCCTATATGTCTCTAACTAATCATGATTGCATGGAAATAAGTTATAAGTACTCATTAAACTCTCAACTATTGGAGCCTCCTCAAACTTTCCCATAGGACGTGGAAAATGCTTAGAAATGATTAAATTCCCTAATAGGGTGTGGGAGATCTTTTAGAAAAACATTTGACACTAATTTGATCCATTGAATTCTTCTTCATTCTTATATATTCCTCAAATACCTTGGTAATAATTCTATCATACCTAAATCTACTGCATTCATGTCCTTGTTAGCTAGCATGTAGGCGATATAGTATGGTCCATGAATTTTTATGTCTTCTTTTTTCATTTTTCTATACAGTCCTCTTTTATCTCACTACTAGGTCCTCACATAAAAAGAAAAGAAAGACATTACTTCTTTTTCTCATCTAAGGCCTCTAAGGTTTTAAACCCCTTAGATGCAAGGATTCAAAGCACATGAACCATGTGGTACAAATGACTAAATCCCAAAGACGATCTGTAGCAATGAAAGAGTTTGGAAAGGTAGAGAGAGCTACACTAGTGACTCAGAAACTTCACTCAAAAAAACAAAGCCAATTATACCGGGTAAACATGTGGATCGTGACAACATTTGCGGAAGAGGAAGAAAGATGATCAGGGAACTCGAGGCCCACCATAATCGATTTTACATTCAACCATGAGAGCAAAAGAGAGAGTTGATATCATGTATCAAAACATTAAGCATGCATTCTTCCAGCTAATGGATAAGGAGATGATTACTTTTCTTCATTTTCATTTGCATAACCATATCACGGCATGGGAACCATGAAGACCAAGGATGTCCAGTTTTATGTGGAGGTAATGGATGTGGTCCAAACTTTAGGAGGGGCAAGAAGGTCAATGTATGATATTGATGAATGATAGAAGAGGGGTTGGTCAGACAAACCAGGGGCACCTAGTCATGAGTAGGGACCTATAGGTTAGATTGGTGAAACAAAACACCAAGGAGGTCTTACAAGGAAAGGCCTAGAGCAGGAATCAGTGATTGATTCCTCCAACCCCATAGATAGCACACTAGGAAAAATGTGGAAGTATAGAATGAGTTTATGACTTAGATGTATGCCTTCAGGCATTTTTGTGGTTGGAATGATGTTTTCTAATCAGATTTTCCCTCATTGAACCTCTTGGGACACATAACTGATTTCCCTTAAACAATAACCCATTTTGCAAAGTATATTCAAAGTATTGGCTATGGAAATGGTTCTCAAAGTTAGAACATACCTTATAGGCCTCTAAAAAGTCTTCATCATCTCCATATAGATCCTTGAAACTCTCTATGCCAATACTCTTGATCTATATCTCTTGGACTGTCAACAATCTCTTGCTCAATGCATCTACCACTTTGTTTAGCTGTCCCTTCTTGTGCTTTATGGTGAAGGTAAAAGCTTGGATGTATTCCATCCATTTCAAATGCCTATTACTCAATTTCTCTTGAGTGTTGATAAAACTGTGTGCCTGATTGTCAGTAAAGACTACAAACTCCTTGGGTAGAAGATAATGCCTCCATTTCCTAAGTGACTGAACCAACGCATAAAGTTCTAAGTCATAGGTTGAATACTTCTTCTTTGCTTCATTGATCTTCTCACTAAAGAAGGCTATAGGCCTTCCCTCTTGACTAAGCACTCCTCCTACTGCCACTCCACTTGCATCACATTCCACAGTGAACAATTTGTCAAAGCTAGGTAATAAGAGAATTGGTTGAGTTGCCACCTCTTGTTTCAGTTTTTCAAACCCTTTCTCAGCTTCTTGAGTCCACACAAATTTATTTTTTAAACCACCCTTGATTGTATCTAAGACTGGTGCACATATACCACTAAAATTCCTTATGAATTTCCTATAAAATTGAGCCAATCCATGGAAACTTCTTACCTCAGTCCCTGTGGTTGGTGTAGGACAGTTTAGGATGGCTTCCACCTTGCTTGGATCCATCTTCAATGATCCTTTGGACACTACAAAACCCAAATAGACTAGCTCTTGCTTAAAGAATTCACACTTCTCTAGATTGATTGCCACCTTCTCTTCTTGCAACCTTCTAAGAACTTGCTCCACATGTTTCAAATGCTCTTCTGCTGTCTTGTTGTATATGAGGATGTCATCAAGGTACACTACCACAAATATCCCTGTAAAGTCCTTAAGCACTTCGTTCATGAGCCTCATGAATGTGCTAGGGGCATTGGAGAGACCAAATGGCATCACTCTCCACTCATATAACCCATCATTTGTCTTAAAAGTTGTCTTCCACTCATCACCATCCTTAATTCTGATCTGATGATACCCACTCTTGAGATCCAACTTGGTGAAGTATTGTGCACCTCCAAGACAATCCATTAAGTCCTCAATTCTAGGAATAGGGAACCTATACCTAATTGTGATCCTATTTATTGCTCTAGAGTCAGTGCAAAGTCTCCACTTACCTCCTTTCTTGGTTGCTAAGACCACTGGTACTGCACAAGGGCTAATACTCTTTTGAATCAAGCCTTGATCCAACAACTCCTTCACTTGCCTAGCTACCTCAAGATTCTGATCTGGTGTAAGCTTGTATGCTGCTTTGTTAGGTAATGAAGCTCCAGGTATGAAGTCAATTTGATGACTTATAGCTCTCTTTGGAGGAAAAGTTGCAGGTGTACCATCACTGACAATATCCTTATACTTTTCTAGCAGCTTTTGGACTGATTATGGTATGACTGTCTTTTTAGTCTCTTCTTCATCTTTTGACTGCATTAAAACCACATATCCTTCACCTCCTTGATGTAGATTGTTAAGGAACTCCTTCCCACTACTCAACATGATGTTTGGTGCCTTTGACTGTCCCTCTTCTTCTTCTGACAGTGACTGCAACTTAAAAGTCTTCCAATCCTTCTTGAATGAGATTGTATTCTCTCTCCCATCATATATGGCACCTCTGTCATATTGCCATGTTTTTCCTAGTAGAAGATGGCATGCATCCATGGGTAATACATCACAAATCAGCTTATCTTTGTATCCTCCAATGGAAAACTCCACCATTACCTGCTCATTTACTAAAACACTCTGCCCTTTGTTTAGCCAAGTGACCTTGTAAGGGTTAGTATGAGGTGACTTCTCTAATTTTAGTTTCATTACTGCCTCCTTTGATATGATATTGTCTATTGAGCCTGAATCTACTATGACCTTGCACACTTTTCCAAGTATCTTGCACCTTACTCTAAATAGAGCCCTCCTCTGTTTTGGTTCCTCTTTAACTGGTTGTCTGATCAGAACCCTATTGAACATCAAATTCTCTCCTACCTCAGATTCAATATGACTGACCTCAGATGCCTTAGGACTCATGGTGTCCTCTTGTGCATAAGCCACTCTCTTTTCATTGCTTGATGAAGATGCTTTCTCCAGGCACTTATAAGCAGGATGACCTATTTGATTACAATGGTAACACTTCATGTTTGCAAAATAAGAATTGCTCCTGCCTGCTCCTCTTCCTCTATTTGAACCTCCTTGAGGTCCTCTACCCCTGTTATATCCATCTCTTGTAGATGTTTCACCTCCATGCTCTATGAGTTTTGACTCTCCTTGGTTTCTTTGGTCATTGCCTCTACCTTGGTAGCCACCATGCTTCCTCTTTGATCTCTTTGATCCTTTGCCTTCTGCCCTTAGAAGTCTGATCTTGCTTCCTATTACTCCTCTCTTCAATCTTTAATGCCAATTGATAACATTGGTGCACTATTTTGGGGCCTAAGAGAACCATCTCCTCTTGAATGCCCACTCTTAAACTGTTGAGATACCTTGCCACCTTGATACTTTCCTCCTCTATGACATTGGACCTCATGCAAAGTCTTTGAAACTCCTCAGTATAAGAACTCACATCTTGATCTCTTTGCCTCAAACTCTGTCTCTTCTTATGCAACATAGTCTTCAGGTAGGTATGCTTCTTTCACCTTGGCAACCATTCCCTTCCAAGTAGAGATAGGCTGCTTGCCTTCCTTCTCCCTCTCTGTCTGAATGAATTTCCACCAAGTTAAGGTAGAACTGCAGTCAACGATTTATCACCTTTATATGTGCCTTCGCGTGACCATGCATAAAGTAGTTTTTTTCCATTCCTCTATCCAATCCGCCAACTAAATCGTACTCATCTTTCCACTAAACAATGGTACTCCTTCAGGATTTTCCACTCAAAGCCTTCAATTCTTTCAAGAAGGGATCCTCCTTCAATATAGGGTCAGGTTCAGGGATTCTATCCTCCTCTGCAACCTCTTCTTCTTTTGCTATTCTTCCATCAAACCGCATAACATTCAGTGCTTGCTCAAGTTGGTCTAACTACTCTCTCAGCCCTGTTGTGGCACCCTCTTGTTTCTTCTGGCCCCTCTTAGCCAACTCAGCATTTGTCACCCATGATGCTAGAACCACTACGATAAATGTAACATGCAAGATCAGTCCAAATCTTTTGCTTGCTCGATACTAATTTATTAGGGAGAGGGTTGGAGAGTCAATGCTGATTCCTGCTCTAGGCCTTTCCTTGTAAGACCTCCTTGGTACTTTTCTTCACCAATCTAACCTATAGGTCCCTACTCATGACTAGGTGCCCTTGGTTTGTCTGACCAACCCCTCTTCTATCACAAACTCCAACCACCAAGTCCACCTTGGTTCATTGCCACAACTCTTCCTTAGCCTTTACACTATACTAAAGACCAATCTTCCTCAACACTCCATCAACTCTTGCAAGGGTAGTGATAAGTCTTAAAAGGCTTCAAAATGTCCTCCAAATGTGTTTGATCAACCTCCAAGACTTCAACTTCCCATCGCTCTCACCAATCCTTTAGCTAGGGTTTGAAAGGCTAGTAGCCCTTGAGCCCCTATTAGGTCTCCTTCACCTACAAAATAGGTTAGAACTCACAAATATCAAAAGAAATTCCCACTCTTTTTCCAAGGTTCTTGGTTCACATGGACAACACTCAAATATTCTTGAGGTCTCAGCCTTCCACTATCCGTACAAAGCTCAAACATGAAATGGAGCAAAAACTAGGGTTTTAAGCCTTCCCTTGACAGTTAGCAAACTTCCAATTTGTTTACACACCAAATGGACAGATGGATCCTCCTCCTTCATGTAGTAACAAGGTAACACACCACCCTACCTCCTCCAAGAAGAAAATCCTCAATGGCTCAGCACCCCTGCAAGATTTGTGACCTGCACAACAAGTTTTTCCTAGCCGGACCTGCACTGGCTCGCCTAGGGCATCACTTTGCTAGCAACTCCTGCACTCAAACAAAACCTACCAACTAACATATGTACAAGCATGGTGTCTAGGCACTATTTCCAAAAGTTCGTATGGTTTGTACGGTGGAAAAGTGCTCTAGCACCCCATTTACTCAACACTGCCTATTTCAGGCCAGCAAGCACAAAGAAACCAAAATATTTACAAAGAGACAAGAAAACGATTGAAAGAACTATCTAAAGGCTACAAAAAAATTGTACTGGATTTATTGTACATCCTACACACAACACAGAACCATATTTAATCCATTAGAGCCTTCTTTCAGACCAAAAAATAGAAAATTTCACTAAAAAAACTGTTTTCCTTCAATTTCCAACAAAAAAATTCGTACAAAAGTACTTTCAACCTTGCACAAAGGTCAAGGAAATCTTTAAATATGCTTTCCCAATAGTTATTTTTCTAATGTGCCCTTCTTGGCCGCTCAAACACAAAAGGAGCATGTTTTTGCAAAAATTGTCAATAATTGCAAAAACCTCCATTCCTAAACTTTGGACTAGAACCTTTTTGTTTCTCACCCATGGTCAACATGACCTTATTAGAAAACATCATTCCAACCACAAAAATTCTTGAAGGCATACATCTAAGTCATAAACTCATTCTATACTTCCACATTTTGCCTAGTGTGCTCTCTATTGCTTCCTAGGTGCTCCTGCACCAATGAAATTAAGGAAGAACAACAAGAGAGGAATAGGAAAAATAAAATCAATACATAGTTTCAAGGATTTTTCAAGCGAGTAAGAGAGCTATGGGAACAACCTCATCTAAAATATTTTGAACTAGAGTTTTATATACCATTTAGAGAGCTTGGTTTTCATGGAGTTCCTTTCAAATCCTCTGCTTTTATTGTTCCTATGGTAAATTTTTTGG
>VDFB02373365.1:231956663-232119226 GCA_007258455.2 Sequoia sempervirens
CTCTCCAACCTTGTCTCCCACACTCTCCCTCCCTACCTCCCACTCTGCCACTCTCTCCCATGCTCTACCACCCTAAACCCTCTCCCACTCCCACCCTCTCTCCCATAAGCATACGTACATGACACACCAATATACATATACATACAAACATACAAACATATAAACAAACATTCAATAAAGTGGCATTTAACTAAAGGAAGACATAACGCGAGTGCAGTATTTGTTGCTAGTAATGCTCCCTGAAGAGGAAAAATGTCAAAAGAAAAACATAACGCGAATGCGTTATATTTTGCATTGGAAATCCCTGAGCCTTAGCTTTTGTATTTGCCTTGGAATACCAACCCAAAGGCTTGGAGGGAATTCCCAAAGACCAGAGACATGTTTTTTCCAAATTCAACAAATTTTCACATAATCGAGTTCGTGCTCACCATCAAGATTGCATTTGGTTCAATATCAAGAAAATCGAACACATGGGTAATGTTAGGTTCTTTATTAGCTTTCCAACGATGTAATTTTTTCACTTTCTAACAATGTTAAGCCTTTCATCCATAATTTCTTTTGTTTTGTATGTCCGTTTTCTTCAAAAAGAAGTGTTTGGTATTTTTTTCGTTATAAATTAACCGTTCATCAAAATTTGAAATAAATTACATTTTTAGAAACTAGACTCCATTCTAATTTAAAAAATAAAATTTTAAAAAATCTATTAGTTTCAAAAAAATTTAGGGGGAGCACAGCCAAAATTCTGCTTTTTAGGAAGTGCCCACTTAGAAAATTAATAAAAAATCAAATATTCATTAAAAAATTATCAGAAAAAATCCTATCCCTACTACATACTGTTATCTAACTTATGATTGGAGCGATTTTAAAAATACTACAAAAAAGTTCACCATGCTCGGGTCACACAAGAGTTGCTATGTTATGTTTTTCTGACAAAAACAACAACAATTTGTGTGCATCCCTCTTTTGAACCCCTTAATCTCAACCATTTTCAAAATAAATTAGTAGTTTAGATAGTAGACTTGGAGCACTGCGGTCCTTGTTTTTGTTCCATCTAATTTTTTTGAGTGTAGCTATCCTCAATTTCATGTCCAAGGTCAATATTTCCTGATTTCAAAAAAAAAGTGGCCACTTAAGCCCCTTTTTTGGGAACCATCTTGGTGCACTTACCCATTATGAATACTTAATTTAAAAAAGGCGTAACTAAGCAACTATTTTCAATCATTGCAACGCATGTCTAATTAAAATAAGTCATAATGATATGTACTCATTTCCAAATTTCAATTAAAATATTCAAGTTGACTTGGCTCATTTTTCCACAAAGTTAATACAATATACAATTTTACATCAAGGTTACATCATAGACCATGATATTCATGAAATCATCCAAGGTTTCCTCTTGATGCTCACCTCCATTGGTGGATGATCACATGGTTGAAGCACTTTAATACCCAACCACGAAGCTTACACTTCCCCAAAATTATTCCAACTTGAAGAATACACAACCCTACATGGAAAGATTAGCAAGAGAAAAATCTCCAAGGTGGAATCTGGTGTATGCTCATACATCAACATGCATCTCTATCTATGATTAGAAAAATGCAATATCTATGCTAGGAATGGCAGAGAGTGTTATCAAAAAGTCCATACATACATAATGGACTAATTGCTTGGACAAGCATTAAAATATAGTTACAACAACAAAAGATAGGTTTTGGATAAAGCAAAAACCTACACTCTCTGAACTCCATTTTGGTGCCCATCCCAGAAGGTAAATTTCAACGATGTAATTTATACCTAAGAAAATATCTACCCTCTAGAAGTTTCTACCATGAGGTTCTCTAGTCTACTTAGGTTTTGTTGTTCTACTCTTTTAAGAGATTATTCTTTACACACATATATATGGAGAAGTAATTTAGTCTACTTATTTCCTCAACTTAATAAGAATCAGAAAAATGATTAAAATGGAACAATCAATACATTATCCATTCATTTCAAACACATGTCACATGATTAAATTCAACATAATTCAGTGTTTAGTTAAGAATAAATTAAATAAGTAACAAAAGAAGGTATGTCACAAGTATGTGTATGTACGTAGACTAAGGTATATGTGCATACAAATATATGTACCTACTTAAGCTAATATATTTGTGCATACAGTCTAAAATGAAAACCATTATAACAGATTCCTTTCATTCAAAATAATTCTACAAATTGTCATATTATCTAACAGTAATACAAGATGTAAATTTTCCCTTTTCAAAGAAATAAGAACAAATCTGTTTGAATAGTTTCAACATACTGTTGTCTTGTTTGTAATGCCCCTTAGTTTGCTTTCTATTACTAACAGTTACTTGTTTGTATATGGACATTATGGTACTTTGCTTGGTGCTAGATTCATAGTTATGTTGATACTTTACCACTGTTGTTTATGCTTATGCCATGCTTAGTAGATCGATTTAATTGATTGTGTGGTTTATTCTTACTATGGGCACCATGTGATTATATGATGTATGTCCTTATCATGTTGTTAGTATTTGATTATTGTGCGTTGATGTACATTGGTGAAGGGGAAACAGTGTTGCATCACTCACTTGTGAGTGCCTTGCAATGCTGCGAGTTTCCTCTCACAACATGTTTACTATATGACTATGTATATGCTTGACTATTTTGGTTTGCTATAGGTTGCAGGTATAGACATCAACTCCACCTGAATTGTCAAGTTTTAACATGCCTTAAACCCAATGAAGATTGTTGAAATGGAGATAGCATCTGGTCCCCTATTTTGGCCATCATCCTCGAAGAGGATGAGTATCTAATTGTAATACCCTGTTAGTGTGGTCAGTTCAAATTGGTCTATCAGTATTGTTGTTGTTTTTCCTTTCATTTTACTACGAGGTCAGGTACTGCTTGGCATTCTGTTCATTTGATTATTTTGGTTGATTTGTGCTTTGATTAATTATTACATTAAAATAAAGATTATTGAAGTTTAAAAGGGATTTTTTAATAATTAAATAAATGCTTTAATATGATTGTGGTATTGATGGAAGAACATATTATTAATGCTTTTATCAAGTTTAAATAAATTAAAAGTATGAGTTAATAAAGGAATATTGAAATAAATATATTAATTATAGTATTGTGTAAACAAAATTAAAAATGAAAGATTATAATTAATAAATTAAACATTTTAAAAGTTGATTTTGTGTGTAAATAGATAAAGATATGTTTATTAATAAACATATTTAAGATTGGTAGTAATCAATAGTTGGAAAATAAAATAAAATAATTGAATTAAAGAAAGTTGCACACAACAACGGGCATAGTGGAGTGGCTAATAAATCGGTTAATTTGCTAAAAGAAAGGGGGTTTTTTCACAATTTTTGGAAAAATATTTTTTCTCTTCCCGTGAGTGTTTCTTGATTCTTGGAAGCTTTTCTTCTGTTTTTTTTTTGGGGGGGGGTTTGGATTTGGGGCTTCTACAGTGTGGTTGAGATTTTAAAGTGTGTTGAAGCTGCAAGCAGGAAGTGGTGAGCTCAACATTAGACTTCACCCGGGCAAGTGGGAGAAACCAAGTTCTTTGCTAATCTCAATTCTAAATCTGTAGAAAATGAAATGGAGTAGTTGTGGTATGAGAAGCAAAAAAATTTCTCTATTTTCTTGATTAGTATGTCAATGGCAATGCAATTTTTTTTTTATATACTTCTTGTTGGTTTACTGTTTGCAGTGATTCATTCCCTATTTCTTATTTTTTGTTTCTCTTTAAAGAAACTGACATTGCAAATTGTAGATTGGGTTAAGCTTACTTTATAAATATATATTTAATATTTGATACCGAAGGATATAGTCGAACATTTAGCTTTGTTTAATTCAATAGTTTTATTAAACTTTGTATGTTGTATTTGTCTTTGAGCATCTGATTTTGTAAGGAAGATTTCACCTTTTATGCATTCGAAGCCAAGGTCTCGCTTACTGTTTTCCTTTATATTGACACTTTGAGTTCAAGCTATACCAATAGAGGCATTTTAAGCCATACAATGCATTATATTGTGATAACAGAGGCATGCAATTTACCTTTGTCCACCTCAAAATAAATTCGATTGACCAAGCCTTGGCAATCGGTTTTGATTTTTGTTAACATTCGGTCTTCAATACTCCAATGCGTAGGCCATATGAATGGAAATAAATAGTTGTAATCCTCTATTATCTGTGGTTAGCTTTCAATAGCCTAGAACATGGGATGTACTTTATTGTTGCATCGTTTTGGTAATCACAACGTTTCAAAGTGATTTCCTGTGTATACTTTATACTTGATTTTCATTTGCATCATACACTGTTGTATCTGATTTGCTACTGTGCCTACCCTTTTGGGATTTTTATTTATATCATTCGATTTAGTGCCTTCTCTACATTCTTTGCGTTCTGACACAAGATACTGCGTATGGTTGAATATTGATTTGCATATATAAGAACCGATTAGCTATCTTGTTTGAGATCGAACCCCATTTTAAGTTTGAATATGCCTTGCTTAAAATCTAATGTATAAGTATTCAATGCATAGTTATCATTCGATTCTTTGAAGTTGATTCTTTCAACAAAGAGTAATTTGATATTTGATATATATATATATATAAATATACACATATATATATATGTGGATGTATGAATGAATATGTATAAGGATGTTATATTTTTATGACATATTTTATTTTATTTAACATACTTCAAACAACACTTATGTGAGACTTCCTTTTGTATCATGCGCCATGCAACAAGCTTATCATTTGATCTTGTTTTTATATATATATAATCCTTTATATAATTTTTTGATTACTGTTTGTTAATAGTAGATAGTGTTCATATAGATACATTTGCTTTCATAGAAATATACATATATGTATGTATATGTATATATATACATATATATAGATTTATCTGTATATGTATATACATATATATATATACATACGCATATATGTATATATACACGTGTATTTAAACATTACATGAGGTTGTTTATTTCAAAATTGTAAGATCTAATAAATAAGTAAATTAGATAATTCTTCTTGATGTTTGAACAATGATTTCTATTACAATTACTTAATAAAAGTAAAGTTAATTCCACTTTGTATTTTAATGGTTATATTATTGGAATGGTTGCTTATAAGATGTATTATGTGTTGTTTGTTGGATAATGGGATGTTATTGTTTGTGCTCAAAATAAGTGGTTCTTTGTGTTAAGGGGTTATTGGGAAACTTCCAGAGGCTTGGGGAAATTAGCTCAATTTTTGGTTTCAGGATTAATTCATTGTGAAATTAAATTGAGTTATACTTGAATAGTGTTCATGAGGATCTTTAGCCTTGCACTATTTATTCATCACTATGATTGGGATTTGTGTGCGAGATGGTTCATGCCTCACCTTATGTGTATGTTCATGCGGTTTGTGATTTGTACAAGTTGTCTTACCCTATTGATGTGTTGGGTCTTCCAGTTGTTAGTAGGGGGAGTGGCTCTCAATGGGGGTTGACACACAAAGTGGCGACCGGGATAACCCATGTAGGAGTTTCTTAACTAAGTGATAACCTCATTAATAAACTAGGGGGTTGGGTAGAATCTAACTCTAATTAAGATAATTGGATGCCTCACCCATGCCTGTAGTGCTCATTTAGGCTAAGGATGGGTTGAGAAGGCCTAGTTGGCAATATCAACTTCCTTGTCCTCTTGAAAGGAAGTTGGTTTCGCATGTGTTACCCTATGGGGCCGGTGCCTAGTGTGAGGAAGCCAAGATAACCATAGATGGGGGTTGACATCTAGTGAGATACATCTAGGATAACCCATGCTAGGACCATGCGATGACACTCTTCCCTACTACAACCCAATATTCCCTTGTCTTGTGTTTCCCCATTGTTGTTTGTGTGCCTCTGGAAGTGGTGTCACTATTGTGTGTTGTTATAATGTACTTGTATATTGGAGTCATGTTAGCCTTTCTGTCATTCTTCTGTCTTCTTGACTATTTTGTGGTGGGTCCTTATTGCTATCTCCTAGCACAAGGGGTGGACCTTAGGGTTCCACATGGTCAGGTGGAATTTTCTTTTTACTCCTTTGGGTCTTCCCTTTTTGTTGTTCATGTGCGTGGTAGCTACTTCTGGAGGCGTGGACTTTTGCACTTGTTTCTGCTCTAGTGGATTATCTTCCATGTACTTGTATTGAATTGTAATCAGTGTATCATATAATATATTTTTGATGTACTCTCCTCACATGTATTCGAGGAAACATTGTTGTATAATTTGTAATGTTGTAATTAATTGTTGGACTCTCTCTCTTGTAATGGATAATGCAAATGTTGTATCTTGCATATGTTAGTTAATTGTAACGATCATGAATGTTGCTATATTGATAATATGATATGGATGATTCTTATTGGTATATCATTTAATGTGATGGACTAAATGCACTTTACATTATTAGATAAAATTTGGTTTAATGAGATGATTTATAATTCTTGTAGTTTGGTCAATGGGATTCTAGTAGTGTAGTCATGGAACCTTAGAGGAATTAGGTTTAGAATACAAGTTATTGTATGATCTGCAAGCTTTAGTATGTTGCACTTCAAAAAAAATTCCATTTTTAAGTGTTGTAGCGTGTTGTCCTCTAGGGTTCTGTGGTGGGGCGTTACATTATTTGTAACATATGAAATCTATTTGTATCAAAAAAATGTTGTTTGTATATAAAAAAAACTATTTGTAGCAAAATAATGTTGTTTGTAGCATAACAATGTTGTTTGTAGCGAAACAATGTTGTTTGTAGTAGAACAATGCTATTTGTAGGAAAAAAAACTGTTGTTTTTAGGAAAATAATGTTGTTTGTAGGGAAAAAATGTTATTTGTAGCAAAACAATGTTGTTTGTAGCAAAACAAATGTTATTTGTAGCAGAACAAACGTTGTTTGTAGCAAAACAAATGTTGTTTGTAGCAAAACAAATGTTGTTTGTAGAAAAATAATGTTGTTTGTAGCAAAATAATGTTGTTTATAGAAAAAAAATGTTTGTAGCAAAACAATGCTATTTGGAGTAGAACAATTCTATTTGTAGCAAAAAAATGTTGTTTGTAGCAAACAATGTTGTTTGTAGCAAACAATGTTGTTTGTAGCTAAACAAATGTTGTTTGTAGCTAAACACATGTTTTTTGTAGCGAAACGATGTTGTTTGTAGCAAAATAATGTAATTTGTAGCAAACTAATGTTGTTTATAGAAAACTATGTTGTTTGTAGCAAAATAATTGCATTGGTAGCAAAATAAATGCTATTTGTAGCTAAACAAATTATGATGTTTGAATAAATTTACAAATTACTATGCCAATATGTTTCATTAACAGTTTTAGGCTAGCTAGTACAACATTCAAACGAACGTAGTTTCCATGTTTTTGGTATTCAAATACTTAAACAATCAAACGACATGCTTGTCATTTTAAGACAAAATTAACATAAGACTTTGGAACGATTTTCATTATTTCTCGGGTTATAGAAAAACTCGTGTTTCCTATTGGTGAGTACAAATGATTAAATGTTCAAACCACTTGTCGTTTCCAAGAACAACCAATAGTCGAATGATTGTTCAATTTTTCCATAGACATTATCAATAGTTGATCTTTGATGAATTCCTATTAATGACATTCATAGCTCGATATACAAGGATTTACCTAGGATCAAATAATGGGTAGTTAGTCGATCTTATAGATCGATACAACATAATGCAATAATTGGAACAATATATCTGTTCCTTCATCGATCATGGTGAATGATGTAGACTAATTAAAAAACAACAATGATTTTCTATTGCTGTGAGATTTTATTCTAATCCATACACCCAAAGGGTGCGACATCCATCATTCGGCCTAGCCAATAGGGATATCAAATACTATAAAAAAGAATAATAGTTGTAATAATGGTGGTAATATAGTCATCTCCCTAAGGGAAATGTTTAATGATTTTTACATCGTTTTATATAACAAAAAACTTCTACTATTCGGATTTCATCCAAATAGCTAGAAAATGGCTAAATAACTCACATGCAAGAAATTACAAATATAGTCGATAACAATATGGCAAGCACATCTCGGCCAAGCTTGGCTAGCATGTTGATAGAGTGAAAAAATGCATAGATTAAAACATGCAAGAACAACCGATAAGGCCCTGGTATCATAGAATAAGAAAATAATCAATTTTACATAAAACAACTCAGCTATAAGCTGAATACACTAGCATCTTAAAGATATTTAATAATGTACCATTGATTCTAAAAGAATCGACATGTTGAAAGAAAATTCCATGTTTTGAATAGAGTTTACTGAAATGTCAAGTATGTTTGTAAACAGAATCAATTTATCTCTAGACTGAAGATTTTTTCTCAACTTTTTCCTTTGGTTTCCAACACTTTCTAGTCAATTTCCTTCTTTTCCCCACTTGATACTCATCACCACTGCCTATTTCATTCATAGTGGGCATTAATTTGCTGCCCCACTATTCAAATTTAATTAACTTGGTCTTCGGATTGAATATAGGCCACTCGCCATTATTTCCTCATTTGATTTTATTTGAAATCAACAGTATCGATTTTATAATTTCGATCCATATTAAATTTTTAAGGACTATAAATATATATTTATTTTCACACATTTGTATGTTCTTTTATATTTAATACATATGTATATGTATATATATATATTTGTATTTGTATATATATGTTTATATTTACATATATCACTATTTAAATAAGAATGAACTTTTGTTTTATTTGAACAATAATGTTTAAATGAAGTGGTTTTTCTTATCCTTTAAATAAGCCTTTTCAAAATACATATGTTCATTTTTGTGTTTAATCATGCTATCATTTTCTTTCAAATTTTCAAAACACAAGATTAAGATAGACAATTAAATAAGAAATCACATGTATTTTATTTCACAAGCCTATTTTTCTTTTTAATAAAAAGGGGTAAAAAATTTATTGATAATCAGAAAAGAGCATTACAACAAAGCAAAGGGCCTAAACCCCAGGAAACCAAAGATATAATAAAACAAAGCAAGAATCAACATCATCCATCACCAATCCCATTGCCATCCTCTGCAATAATCTTGTTCAAATCATGGTGAAGTTCCTGGGAAATCTGATCCTACCCCTCAATCCTCCAACCATCAAGATGCGTCGATGCCCATTTTGCTAAGCAATCCACTGCTTTATTCCATTCCCTCAGAATATGGACAAAAGAAACCTCCTCCATCAGGGAGCTAATCTGCAGAATCTATTTCACCATCCTAGCTAACTGCCAACTGACATTAGCCACCTTCCGATCTTTAAGAAAATTAACCAAAACCTGTGAGTCAAACTCACAGATAACCTTTCTCCACCCTAAAGCATAAGCCCATTCAAGGGCAGAGAATATCGCCAGACTTTCCATAAGGTTGACAGTCTTCGTCCCCTCATAAATAGAGAAGAAGAAGACCACTGATCCTGTAGAATCTCTACCAACTCCACCAATTCCAGCAGGCCCAGGATTTATTTTGAGGAACCATTAGTATTAATCTTCAAAATTCCAACTGGAGGGGGAAACCATTTACCCACTCTCATGACTTTCATTTTTGGTTGCCTTCCCTTTCAGACACAAGCTGAAGCCAAAGACAAATGCTGAAGTCCCAATCTCTCCATATTCTTAGCATCCTCTTTCTCCAAGGGAAATCTTACCTCACACTTTGCTTCCACAGTCTCCCAAACCATACCCATAATTCTCTGCCAAACTTTTTGAATAACCAACTTTTCACCTCGGAAGATTCTATGATTTTGCTCCAGCCAAATCTGCCAAAGAAGGAAAGTAGGCCCCACATACCACACATCCTGTAAGAAAGATGTTGTAGTAGGAGGTTTGCCTAGACTACGCCAGAAATCCACCAGGGAGGAAGCATGAACACAAGGAACTCTCCAAACTTCCCACCACAAGTGCCATAGCCTTAGAGCAAAGGGGAAATGAAAAAACAAGTGAGTAGAATCCTCCTCTCCATCCCCACACAACACAAACATGGATGGTCCCTGAAATCCCCTCTTCTTAATATTATCCTAGGTCAAACACTTATTCCAGGCCAAATTCCAAATGAAGCAATTACACTTCGGCCAAGAAAAATTGTTCCAAACACTCTTCCACCATTGAACCTCCACCCCATCCAGCTTGTGAGATAACAACACCTGATAACCAGAGGAAACAGTATAAACACCCTTAGGATTGGGAGACCAATATAAAACATCTCCATCCGGAAGGGAACTACAAGTCCTGCTAGAAAGGATGCTTTGCAATTCCGCACACTCCTCCTCCATACCAACCACAGGCCACTCCTCAGGATTCTTCCATCTAGCTGTCATTAACTGACCTTGAGAAGAAACAGACTTAAAATCTCTCACCTTGTCCCAACTAGCCTTGATGAATCTTTGACAAAGGGGCAAAATGTTAGGAAACTGAGAAACAATGGGAGGAAAACCATCTCAAGCATCCAACCAAAATTGAGCCTCAAACCCACTTTTGCAAATCCAAAATAAGCCATCCTTAACTAGAGCAGCCCCTTTCTTAAGCGTACTCCAGATTACCGACCCTTTCCCCACTAAGGGATAGCGGGGAATATCCATCTGAGGGATCCCCAAAAAATATTTATGAAGTAAAATCTTGGCCCAGGTTTGATCCTGCTCCACACACCACCTCCAATATAGTTTGGCAGCAAGCGCCACCCCAGACAAAGTTGACTACCTTAATCCAAGACCTCCATAATGCCTTGGGCTACAAACTAGCTCCCATCTAACCAAGCTCCATTTGGATGATGATAAATTACCTTCCCATAAAAATTGTCTAGATAAAGCATCAAGTTCCTGAAGAAAACCAACTGGGGCCACCTGGAGCATGCATCTATAAATGGGAAGAGCTTGAACCACATATTTGATCAACTGAACATGGCTAGCGAAGGATAACCATCTATGGTTCCAATGGTTAACCTCCATCTGAAACTTTTCTAGAATATTCTGCCATGAATCCCTAGGCATCCTTTTGTCAGAAATAGGGATTCCAAGATAGATCAAAGGGAGGGACCCAATCTGAAACCTTAAAATATTGGAAATCCTCCTTTGAATCGGACTAGGAGTATTGAAGAAGAAGATGGAGGATTTACCTTCATTAATCATTTGACCTAGGCAGTCAGATAAACATCCAACACTGCACACAAGTTTGTAGCCTCCCTAATTGTAGCCATACCCATCAAAGCAGTATCATCCACAAACTGCAAATGAGACTGTGGGGGAATATTACCACCCCAACGCCATCCTTCAATGAGACCCCTCTCGACATTCCTTCTCAACAAATGAGCCAAACCTTCAACAAAGAGCAAAAACAAATACAGAGATAGTGGATCACCTTGACACAATCCCCGAGAGGCTCCAAAAACTCTGAGGGTTCACCATTAATTAAAATAAAGAAGGATATAGAAGTCACACAACTCATGACCCACCGAATCCAATCATCCCCAAACCCAAAAGCACCAAGGATCATCCAAAGGAAGGACCATTGAACTTTGTCATATGCCTTTGCCATGTCCAACTTGATGAACATTGCCTTATCAGTGGAGTTAGCCATAGAATGAATGGACTTCGTAGCAATAACCACCCCATCCAGAATTTTCCTGCCCGCAACAAAACCACTCTGCTCCTCAGAGATTAACACTCTGAGCCAATTTTTCAGCCTATCCGCAATTACTTTAGAGATGATTTTGTAAATCACATTACAAAGAGAGATGGGTCTAAATTGGCTTAACTTATTTGCTCCATCAGATTTGGGGATGAGAGCAAGGAAGGTGGAATTCAAATCCCATAACATCTGCTTATTCGTCTGAGATTCCTGGACAACAGCCAATAAGTCAAGCTTGATAATATCCCAGAATTCTTGAAAGAACTCCATCGAAAAGCCATAAGGGCCAGGAGCTTTTCCTTTCTTCATTTGGAACACCGTTCTCTCAAGCTCTTCTATCGAAATATCCCCCATAAGACATTCATTCATCTCCCTAGTAACTAGAGAAAGGATACAAGATAGAACTTGAGCCTCCTCCTTGGAAACCCCCTGTGAATCCTCCCTAAATAAGGTAACAAAGTACTGCATGGCTTCACATGAAATATCCTTGAAAGAGGATAGATGCTCACCAGTATCATTCACCAGAACAAAAATTAAACTCCCATGTCACTTGGCTTTGACCGAATTGAAGAAGAAGGCCGTATTTTTATCTCCCTCCTGAAGCCATTCAACCCTTGCCTTCTGTTTCCAATATATTTCCTTCCGCAATTCACACTCCTCCAACACTTTCCATGCCCTCGCCTCCTCTTGAAGTAAATCAGCAGTCACACCTTCCTCCCTGATCACTCTTGTAATGCTATCCAACTCCACCTGTGCAACAACCTTTGCATGGAAAATGTTCCCAAAGCACTATCGATTCCAACGCTTAAGCTGATATTTAACAAATTGGAGAAGCTTAACAAAAGTGTACATTTCCGTACCATAAGCGATTCTACCCTCTCTCCACCATTTAGCCACATAGTCATGAAGAGAGGGTTCACGAAGCCACATAATCTGGAACTTAAAAGGGGGTGACCGAGGCACACAAACTGAAGAAACTACAAGCTTGATAGGCCAATGGTTAGACCCCCTCCAATCCAAAATTTCTGAGCTAGAAGACCATAATCCACCAACCCAGAAGCAGGAAACCAAAAACTGGTCAAGTCTTTTAGAGATGCAATTATCCCCAATCCTTCGATTGTTCTAGGTGAATAAACCATTATTAGGCTTGACATCAACAAGATTCAAAGCAAATATATTATCTTGAAGAAGCATCGCAAAAGGCTCCAACCTAGCAATACCCACCGCTTTTCAGCTAGCTCAAAAATAGCATTAAAGTCCCCAGCCATAATCCATGGATGAAAAGGCACCATGCTCCAAACAAATCCAATATGAGACCACAGAATTTGCTTACCTTGAAACTCGATAGGCGCATAGATATTAGAGAGGAGGATAGACTCCCCCGTCTCAAAACAAGAAGTGATCATCGAGATAGAAGACTTGCTGGCCATCCACCAGAGAGGGTGAATCCTCCGAGGATTCCAAAGGCAGGCCACTCCACCTGCAGACCCCTAAGCACCAACACACTGACATTCGCCACTGCCCCACAACTTACGGAATAAACCAAGCATGCATTCCACAAATAACTTAGTCTCCTGCAGGAACAAAACATCAGGAGATTGACTTCTAACCAACTCATGAACAACCTTTTGTCTAGGGCCGCTGTTTAGGCCCCTTACATTCCATGAAAGAACAATCATTTCAAAGAGCTCGAGAAGTGTGAATCCAAAGTCTTAACCGACCCTGACTCCACCAAAGTTTCCCCAGCTAACTTAATCTTTTCCATATCCTTTTTCTTACCAAGCTTTGAGGATTTCTTCCCCAACCCTTTTTTGATATCCTTTTGATGAAGACCCAAAGGAGAAGGAGAAGACCTGTTATTCTTCACTGTATCTGCTCCTGTATGCAAAGCCACAGTAGGACCATCTCCCCCATCCTTCTTCATTTCCATAGTAGGAGCCAACTCCACCTGGACATCCATTTGAAGCTCAATCACCATTTGCAAAGCTCCAGTAACTTGTGCATCCTGAGTATCCCCAAATAGAAAACCCTCCTACCCATAACACGCAATACCTTGATCCAAATTCACCAAACCTGGGTTCACTTCTTGCTGACCCAGATCATCCAAAACCTCAAATCTATTAAAAGAATCTTCATCTTGTCTTCAAGGTCCTCTTTTGGCCTCACTTTTCGTTACGATTCTTTATAGGGGCGAAGCCATCTGAACCATCCCAATCCCCAAGAATGGGGTTCTTTCCCTTATCCTCCCTAGGTGGGTTGCGGGGAGGCTGAGAAATTGGAGGCTTTACAGGCCTAGCCCTTAGACATCTTTGTTGCAAGTGACCATATTCATGGCATAGCCGACAACGGAATGGAAGAGTTTCATATTCCAATGACTGTACCAAGAGTAAGGACCCACATACATATCCAAAGAATATGGATATGGTTTACTAAGATCAATTTCCACACAAATGCGAGCAAAAGTTATTACCTTTTTAAACTAAGTCTGCAGCGAGGAACCAACCAGCTTCCCAAGCATCGACCCCAACAAATGAAAAACATCATCTCGCCAACATTCCACAGGAAACCGTGAAAGCCGAAACCACATGGGGACACGAGTTGGAAGCTCCTCAGCAGGGTTAAAACCAGCATGCCACGGTTTAAGAAACAGACCAACCTGATTATAGAAATAGGGGCCCCCTTCGAAGACCTTATTTCGATCCGCCATGCAATCAAAGGTAACCATGAAATAATTATTTTCCCAAAGCTTTATATCCATTTCACCCTCCGGCATCCAAGTCTGTTGGGCCCAGGACTCCAAAAATTGCATCGATATCCGCATACCCAAAAACTTACAGTAAAAAGAATGCCTTGAATAATATTCAATATCCTTTGCAACCATCTCTAGAGGAATGACCAGTTTCGACCTCTCCTTGCAACGTTCCAAGCATCCATTGATTTTCGTGATCCGAGCTCCACTAGACGAGTCCACTCCATCTAGCCCGGATGTTGAGGGGACTTCGCACCAATCGCTGAACGAAAGTCCATTATAGGGTTAGCACCTGAGGTCTGCCTGGGAGACATAATACCCAACTTACAGTGGGCATGCAAACCCCCGAGAAATAAAAATCCAAAACAAGGGATTCAAAGCCCCACCACCCTTGGAAAAAGAACAGGAAGCACCACTGATAGGAGGCCTCACAAAAACCAAGCGCCAAAGGCCCACGCCACACTACACACTCGTGGTTCCCAACGACACTTCACCCGCAAATCGATGCCAAGGAACTGCCCACACACAGGAAAAAATAGAAAGAATCCACTGAAGCAGCTGTGCACAACTCCTCACCCCTAAACGCAGACAACAACCCCCCTCCCAAGCACATATCTAAGCATGAACAGGGATCGATCTAGGGCACGGATGCCCTAGCTCGACAGACGGTGCAAACGAACGCCATTCCCATTTCACAAGCCTATTTTTCAATCATTGAATCAATTCAAATAAAGTCAATAAAATTTTCTATGTATGAAATTTCAAATGCAAACATCATGCCATTTATGGTGTGTTCACCTAGATTCCATCGAGCTTACCGTTCAATCCAGATAAACGATCCTACTTCAACCATGTTCTTGTCCTTCAACTTGTTATCCTGCAATTGCACACACTTGCACTTACATAGTTCATCAATAGCGTTCAATCATAATTAAGTATAAGATAGTTCAAAAGATCACATAGTTAACGACAGTCAACTTATTTCAAAATTTTCAAAAATATCAAAATTTTCATTCAACATATTGAATTTCCTCAATAATTCAATTTATCATATTATAATTTAAATGAAATAAAAAATTGGGTTATGACATATTTCCCCTCTTGAAAGAGATATTGTTTCGATGTCTATTTAGTCAAAATTTAAGCATATATATCTATTTTAACATCATATCATACTGTTTCCAAGCCAAAACATTATATTATTCAATCCAATTTTTTTTTTTAATTATTAAAAGTCTCTTTCTAAGAAAGCAAATGTGGGCAAGAGTATTCTATTTCTTCCACATCCTCCCAAGTAGCACTATCTTTTGAATACTAGTCCCATTGGACCTTAAATTGAGCAATGTCTCTGCTCCGCAACTTAACATTGCATCTATCCACGATTCTAATGGGCTCCACTAGCACCACTCTTGGGTCCTATACCTACAAGGATTGCCAATCAAGCACATGAGTTACATCAAGATGATATGGCTTAAGTGAAGAAACATGAAACACATTATGAAGTTGAGCCAGAGCAGGTGGTAGAGTAAGTCTATAAGCAACTAGGTTGATCACTTCCAAGACCTCAAACAAACCCACATATCTCAAGGCCAACTTGGAAGACTTTCCAAAGGAAATGGAAATTTTATGAGGCCTGACCCTTAAGAAGACTCTATCCCCTACCGCAAACTATCTAAGAGTTCTATTCTTGTTAGCATAACTCTTTTGTCGGTCTACCGCCTCCTTTAGTCTGCCCTTAATGACTCTCATTTTTTCTTCCATCTGCTTAAGTATTTTAGGTACTACTATGATCTTGTCTTCCAATTTATCCCAATTTATTGGTGTATGACATTTTCACCCATAAAGAGCTTCAAATGGTGTCATTCCTAGAGATGTGTGTAAGAGTTATGTAAGAAAAATCTACCAATGGTAAGTATTCTTCCTACTTATACTGTTGGTCCATGGAGTAAATTTGGAGGTCTTTGACTACTTGATTCACCCTATTCATCTTGTCATTAGTCTGAGGATGATAAGCTGAGATAAAATTTAACTTGGTTCCCAATGCAACATTCAGGGTCATCCAAAATCTTGAGGTCATCTAGGTGTACTTATAAAAAATGATAGTCTTTGGAACTCCATGAAAATAGAAGATCTATTGGAAAAATTTATTGGCTAGGGTCAACGATCCATTGTTAAGGTTTCCTGGAATGAAGTGCCACCTTGGTCAACTTATCGATCACAACTAAGATAACATCATGTTGATTCTTGCTCAAAGGTAACCCCTGTATGAAGTCCATACTGATTGCCTGCCATTTATACTCAGGTATGTCATGAGGATACAATATCCCTACTAGATGTGCATTCTCAACCTTGACTCATTGACGCTCTAAGCATCTGGCTATGTACTCCACTACATCCTTCTTTAGTTTAGGCCAAAAGTATAGATTTTTCAATTCTACGATCATCTTGGATACTCTGGGGTGTCCTAAATAAGGTGCATTATGAACCTCTTCTAGAACCAACTTCCTTAGCTCTCTAGAGTCTAGAATGTAAATTCTTCTCTAATATTTCAAAATTCCATCTGGTTCAATCACATACCCATCAAAATTGATAATATATTGGATTCTCTGCTAGAGAACTTTTCACTCTTTCATAGTGCTCAGCCCCTGGCAAATTTTGTATCACCTGTTGTCTCAGATTAGACCTTATCGAGATCATGGCTTCCAGATATCTTCATATACTAAGAGCATCAATCACTCTATTCTCTTTTCCCTTTATATACTTAATTTTGAAGTCATACTCATTAAGGAATTCCAACCACCTTCTCTATCATGCATTAAGGTTTTGTTGAGTAAAAAAGTATCTCAATCCTAAGTGGTCTATCTTGAGCTCAAATGGCTTCCATAAGAGGTAATTCCTCCACATTTACAAAGCATGAACTATTGCGGCCAACTCTAAATCATGCGGTGCATAGTTCACCTCGTGTTGTTTAAGCTTCCTCAATTCATACATTGCCTCTTGTCCATCCTGCATTAGTACTGCTCCCAATCCCTCTCCTCAAGCATCTGTGATTATAACGAATCTTCCATTAGGATCATGGATGGTCAACATTGGTGTTGTTGTGAGCCTCTCCTTCAGAAGTTGGAGTGGTTGTTCAAACTTCCCACTCCATTCAAACTATGTTCCCTTTCTTTTGGAGTGACATGACTGGAGATGCAATCTAGGAGAACCCTTGCAAAAAAAATCTATAGTATCCTACAAGGCCCATGAAGTTGTGAACTTCTAACACATTTTGAGGCACTATCCATTCCACAATCACCTTGATCTTGTTTGGGTCTACAAAGACTCCCTTATCTGAAATAATATGGCCTAGATAGTGCACCCTATCTTGATAAAACGAGCACTTGGATAGCTTCTCAAAGATTTTCTTCTCCCTCAATCACTGTAAAAATATCTTCAAGTGCCTATCATGCTCTTCTACAAAATTTGAGTAAATTAGGATGTCGTCAATGAAAATCAAAACAAAGTCATCCAAATAGTCTCTAAACACACTATTCATGAGGTTCATAAAAGTTGTAGGTACATTGGTCAAACTAAAAGGTACCATAGTGAACTCATAATGTCCATATTGAGTTCAAAAGATAGTCTTCAAAACATCTTCTTCATTTATTCTCAACTAATGGTATCCTGACCCGAGATTAATTTTGGAGAACAATGTCACTCCCTTCATCTAGTCAAACAACTCATCGATCCTTGGGAGTGGGTATCGATTCTTGATGGTTTACTTGTTCAATATCTGATAGTGTATACATAGACGCAAGGTTCCATCCTTCTTTTTCATAAAGATAACTGATGTTCCCCAAGGAGACACATTGGGTCTTATGAGCCCTTTGTTCAACAATTCTATTAGTTGGGCCTTCAACTCATAGATTTTGGTGGTGGTCATCTGATAAGATGCTTTGGATTGAGGCTCATTGCCTGGTACAAGATCAATAGAGAAGTCAAATTCCCATTTCGGAGGAAACTCGATGATTTCATTAGGGAGTACATCTCATAGCTCCTTGAGAATAGGGTAGTCATCTAGATACTATTCCTTGTTGTAAGGGTTACTGATATGCACAACATAAATAACACATCCCTTCTGACAAGAATTTTTGAGTTGCATCACAAAGATCTATCTAAGTTCCAAGGTTCTTTTCATCCCACATATCTTGACTAAATTCCCATAATCATCCAAACAACTAACTACCTTCTCCTCATAGTTCACTATAGACTTATGCTTGATTAACCAATTTATTCCCAAAATTACATCGTATGAGCCTAAGGGTGCCACAAACATGTTGACTTGGGTCTAGAAGGTTGGAAGCTCTAACTCACTACAAAAGAGATAGGTATCTACCCTCCACTCTACTTGGTTTCCATACTAGAATTTCCATGAGTTTTCCATGTATCTAGGTCTAATAGGTATATTGGATATTACTCTAGGGTCTATGAAACATTCAGTAGCTTCGATATCAATTAAAATAGAGACAATTCAACCATAGAGCTTACCTGTCAGTTGTATTGGTGAAGCTTGATACTCTGCCTACTTGTTATCCACTGTAGCGTGGATCTGATGATACTGATACTACTGATAGTTTCCTTCCCTTCGTGACTTTGACCGTTGTGGACAATTTGAGGCATAATGATTGCCTCCACAAGCATAACACCCATGATGATGCCCTTTGTGACCTCCTAGCTTGTCCTCTCTGAAGCCCTTTTGCTTTTGGTCGTCTTTGCCTTTGTTATTATTTTCCTTCTTGCTCTTTCCACCATTTCCACCTTCACCTTTCTCATGTGACTCACTTTCTCTCTTGATATTATGGATCTGATGGTTCTTGTCTCCTTTATGAGTCTTGTTCCTAAACCATGGCTTAGGATTTGAATTATTGTGGTAATTGGGTAACTTCTGTAATTTTTTCTCTTGTTTTGTGGCCTTTAGGAAGACTTCATTCATGGTGAGAGGATCATGCATGTCCACTTCTGCTCCAATGTGGGGCTTGAGTCCCAATATGAACTTCTAAATACAGAAAAATTCATCTCCATGATACTGGGGCACACACTTCAATAGGTTGGTGAAGTTTTCCTAGTATTTGGTCACAATCATGCTTCCTTGTGTTAGGTTTTGGAATTCTGTCACCTTCTTGTCAAAAAAGAGTTGTAGTAACTATCTCTTCCTAAAATATTGGAGGAAGAGTTCCCAAGTAATCTTAGCAAGCTAGAGATTCCTTTTGATCTTTTCATTATCCCACCAAGTAGCTACTTCTCCCGAAAGTTGATATGTATCCCATGCCATTTTAGTCTGGTCAGATAGTTTACAAAGTCCAAAATATTTCTCCATCTCAATGATACATGCCTCATCTCCATCTCTGATGGCTTTACCATCAAACTTAGCTAGTGCTACTCTTTTGAGATCTTTTCCAAGTTCTTCCTCAATTCAACCTCAAGGGCCTTCTCCTGGATCGCCTTCTCCCTAATTGACTTTCGCATTCCTGTGAACCAGATCCTTGTGTGTCACTCATACCTCATGATCTATGTGATCCATATGAGCCTCTTGCCTATTCAAAAGCTCTAGAATATGTTCTAGCCTCTTATTTGGACCATTTTCTGACCCACTACCACCTGTCTCTTTCCTAGTGGTCACCATTCTAGCTTACCCCTGACCTACATCACATTTCACATCTATCGTAACTTAACAAGTGCTAGGTTCTATGAGTAAACGTTCTTATTCACATAACATTACATACACATGCATATATCACTCATTCATTGAAGACATACACTTTCACACATAGTAAAACATGTTTTTGAAGTTCTTCAATTGAACATTCCAAAAATAACATCTTACTTTATTTATATTAAGTGTGGGTCAATATATCCTTATTTACAAAAGCTTATGGTTACATTAGTTAGTTTTCCAATTCTCAAAGAGAGGACACTCCTCTGGGTCCTTGTCAGAATTTACATCAATTTTCTTAGAAGAGGAGGGTTGAGCACGCAGGCTCTCTTTTTCCTCTTTAGTTAATAAGGGTGAATTTGGTCCACATCCTAGAGGCCAATCTTTGATTTCGGAAAGCTTCTTAATATTAGGAGTTCACTTCAATTCCTCAATCTTCTTGCCTCTCTCCAGCTTAAGTCAAATGAGGGCATGAGCTAGAGTCTCATCATCGGGAATCTCGGGTTGAACCTTAGTCTTGGTGTTTTTTTCCACTATGACTTCCTTGTTCAAGGTCCTAATGGTCTTCCCTTTCTTTCTTCATGGCTTAGACCTTCCCATACCTACATTGAATCTAGGTTTGGTCAATCCTCAGAACAACTCAATTTGGTCAAGGGTCAACTATCCCCTAGTCATGGATTTTGTGGACTCAAAAGGCCTAGAGTTGAACCCTAAGCTCTAATACTAAATGTAATAACCCATTCTAATTATTACTTAAATATATTATTGCAAATGATATTATGGATATTTAATTTGAAAAAGGCATAACTAAGCAACTATTTTCAATCATAGCAACACATGTCTAATTAAAATAAAAGTCATAATAATATGTATTGATTTCCAAATGTCAATTACAACAACCAAGTTGACTTGGCTCATTTGGCCACAAAGTCAATACAATATACAATTATACATCAAGGTTACATCATAGACCATGATATTCATGAAATCATCCAAGATTTCCTCTTTAAATTTGCCACTACTGGTGGACAAGAACATGATTGAAGCACTTTACCGCCCAACCATGAAGCTTACACTTCCCTAGAATTCTTCCAACTTGAAGAATACTCGAACCTGCATGGCAATTTTAGCAAGCGAACAATCTGCAAGGTGGAATTTGGTGCGTTCCCATACATCAACATGCATCTCTATCTATGATTAAAAAAAATGTAAGATCTATGCTAGGAATGGCAGAGAGTGTTATCACAAAGTCCATACATACATAATGGGCTAATTGCTTGGCCAAGCATTAAAATATATTTGCAACAAAAAAAGATAGGTTTTGGATAAAGGAAAAACCTATACTCTCTGAACTTCATTTTAGAACCTGTTCCGGAAGGTAACTTTCAAAAAAATAGTTTATACCTTAGCAACTATCTACCCTCTAGTAGCATCTACGCTGAGGTGCTCTAGTCTACTTAGGTGTTATTGTTCTACTCTTATAAGGGATTATTATTTACACACATATATATGGAAAAGTAATCTAGTCTACTTATTTCCTCAACTTAATAAGAATTATAAAAATGATTCAAATGGAATAGATCAATACATTATCCATTCATTTCAAACACATGTCACATGATTACATTCAACACAATTCATTGTTCATTTAAGAATAAGTTAAATAAGTAACAAAATAAGGTATGCCACAAGTACATATATGTACATAGATGAAGGTTTATGTGCATACACATATATGTGCCTACTTAAGTTAATATATTTGTGCATACATATTGAAATGAAAACCATTATAACATATTCCTTTCATTCAAAATAATACTACAAATTGTCATATTATTTGACAGTAATAAAAGATGTAAATTTTCTCTTTTCAAAGAAATAAGAACGGATCTGTTTGAATAGTTTTCACATATTGTTGTGTTTTTTTGTAACATATCAAATTTGTTTACATCAAAATAATGTTTTTTATATCAAAAAAAATACTGTTTGTAGAAAAACCATGTTGTTTGTAGTGTAACGATGTTGTTTGCAGCAAAATAATGTTGTTTGTAGTAGAACAATCCTATTTGGAGGAAAACAAATGATATTTGTAGCATAACAATGCTATTTGTAGAATAACGATGTTGTTTGTAACAAAACAATGTTGTTTGTAGCAAAACAATGTTGTTTGTAGCAAAACAAATGTTGTTTGTGGCAAAACAAATGTTGTTTGTGGCAAAACAAATGTTGTTTTTGGCAAAACAAATGTTGTTTGTGGCAAAACAAATGTTGTTTGTGGAAAAACAAATATTGTTTGTGGCAAAACAAATGTTGTTTGTGGCAAAACAATGTTGTTTGTAGCAAAACAAATGTTGTTTGTAGCAAAACAATGTTGTTTGTAGAAGAACAATGCTATTTATAAAAAAAAAATGTTGTTTGTAGCAGAACAATGTTGTTTGTAGCAGAACAATGTTGTTTGTAGCAAAACAATGTTGTTTGTAGCAAAACAATGTTGTTTGTAGCAAAAAAAATGCTATTTGTAGCAAAACAATGTTGTTTGTAGGAAAACAATACGATTTGTAGCAAACTAATGTTGTTTGTAGCAAAAAAATGGGGGTTGTAGCAAAAAAAATGTTGTTTGAAGAAATTTACAAATTACTGTGCCAATATGTTTCATTAATACTTTTAGGCTCTAGTATCATTTGTGCAATAAAAGAATCAAACGACATGCTTGTCATTTTAAGACCAAATTCACATAAGATTCTAGAACGATTTTCATTAGTTCTTGAGTTATAGAAAAACCTATTTTTCCTATTGGTGACTACAAAAGATTAAATGTTCAAACAACTTGTCATTTCCAAGAACGACCAATAGTTTTACCATAAACATTATCAATAGCCAATCTTTGATGAATTCCTATTAATGACATACATAGCTCGATATGCAAAGATTTACCTAAGATCAAATAACATGTAGTTAGTCAATCTTATAGATCAGTACAACATAATGCAAGAATTAGAATGATATATTCATTCCTCCATCATTCGTGGTGAATGATGCAAGCTTATTAAACAACAACAATTTCTATTGCTTTGATATTTTATTCTAATCCATACACCCAAAGGGTGTGGCATCCATCATTTAGCCTAGTTGACAGGGATATCAAAACTATTAAAAGGAATACCAGTTGTAATAATGGTGGTAATATGGATTTGTGCAAGATCATGGGGTTCCAAAAAGTGGTGATGTGAAAAAGAGCATTTTTAACACATCCAAAAATGTGAAATTCATGCCTTTGACTTTTTGTAGGCCTAAGTACAATATCCATTTTGGTTTGGTAATACCAAACCAAAACAGATATCCATTTTCAAATAGATATCCATTTTGTTTAAGCCAGTCTTTATAATTGCGTCGGGTCTGACCCCAACCAATTATTTTATTTTATATATTATAATATTTTTTTAATATATTTATCATATATGCAATAAATTAGAAAACATTATACTAATGTTTATTAATTTAATATTATATCATAATATATTTAATATATTATAATATGATATTTTATTATAATATTAAATATATTAAATATATTATATAATATTAAATATAATATTATTATAATGCCAAGATGCATATAGCGAATGGGGCAGGGGAGTGAAAAAAGCAATTTAGATGGTAGAGGCAAGGGGAAGACACAATAGAATTCTGGGGTGCTGGTGGATGGTGTGCTGAATGGAAGGGCTATCAAAGGAAGAAAAGGAAGTGGTGGTGACCTTTTCAGGGGAAAAGAGGCGAGTAGGGTTTTCAAAGGAAAGAAAAACTAGGGAAGCGACTGCTCGGGGTTTGGGTGAAATCAGTGTTAGGAAGATTACCAAGGGAGAAACCTAGGAAATGCTCACTCTGGATGGAAGTGACAAGGTTTTAACCAACCTAGAAATAGGTGCAATAGGCGTGGATCAGAAAAATCATGGGGGCGAGCTTCAAATTCAAATTTTGGCAGGAAAATGAATGAAGGTCGTGGTAGGAAGGAAAGCCCTAATCTATCCCTTAAAGATGAATTTGGCCATTCAGACAGGTGAACCATGGTGTTGGGATCACAGTTCCTGGCTCCATCAATCAAAAGAGTGGAAATCCAAGGCCTAATTATGAAATGGTTCGGTTCCAATCTGAATTGGGATGCCCTAATTTGGTGGTGGAAAGATAGGTGGGGCTTAGAAATAAGTTTTAAATATTTGGAAAATGGTTATTTTCTATTGATCTGTCCCTCACCCTCTATGTGAATGGACATCTTGAATGGGGTTTGGTTGATGGACGGGTTTGGCTTCTACATGCAGAAATGGGAAGTTGGTTTTGACCCATTCCAACATCAATTGAGCTATATTCAGGATTGGTACAAGATCCCGAAACTCCCATATGAGTTTTGGCAAGCCAACATATTAGAGGAAACTGGTAATTACCTAGAAAAATACATATGTGCAGATGAATGGACAAAAGAGGATGGAATAAGTTCATATGTGCATCTGTGTGTCGAAAACCCCCCAAATAGTACCAGATGGAAGGAGCTAAAAATTTACACGAACTGGGGTGTTTTAACACAACCTTTAGTCTTTGAACCAAGACCTCAAGGGAATTGGATTGGAACCTTGGGTTGGCACTCTTGGGAGAAGTCTCCAAGATGTGATCCAGAGGAAAATCCAAGCCCAAAGTTTGCTAATCACGTTGGTAGTGGTTTGGAGGCCAACGATAATGACAATGTGCCAGAAGAAGTTCCCAATGTGGAATGCTAAGAAATGGTAGGGAAGGGAGATCCAGTTTTGGAGTAGGTGGATAATGTGCCAAGGCCAAGCCAAATTGTGAATCAAAGGCTCAATGACAAAGTCAGTGATGTGCTGGATATAATAAACAAAAAATTTAGGGAAGAGAATTTGGATTCCTCGATAGAGGTAAGCAAAGAAATTTTGGAATTGGAAGGATTAGAAATTGAGGACACCCTCTCTGCATTTGTGGAAGGTGTCCCAAATATAACTAGTATTGATGGTATGGGAATCTCACAGAAAGACAGAGGAAAGACCTCTCTAGGTAGAACTCCCAATTTGGAGAAGCTAAAGTTAGATGGCAAAGTGTTTGGCCAAAAAAAGATCCTTGAAATGCTTAAAGTAGGGAAGGGGGAGCCCCTTCCTAAAGAAAAATGAAAATATTAACATGGAATGTTAGGGGCTTAAATGCCCCTAACAAGACACGTCTGGTGAAAGATTAGATTGATTTTTCCCAGGAAGAAGTGTGCATCCTACAAGAAACAAAGCTGGATCAGGGGGAAGTGGCTTCTTTCAGCAAAAGGATGTGGTAATGGAAGCTATTGGTAGTCAATGTAGAGGGGGTAGCAGGTGGATTATTGAAATTGTGGCAACCAAACAAGGTATCAGTAGAGTTGCCGGCAGCTGCTAGTAAGTGGTTAGGTTGTAAAGTGGAAACTTTCTCTTCAAACCCCCATTTTCTACTAGTAAATGTATACGACCCGAAGTCTTGTATTGAGAAAAGAAGGGTCTAGATGGAGATCAAAATTTTGTGTCTGGGTGTTGGCTTTGAACATTGCTTTGTTGGAGGAGATTTCAATACGATCCTCCATTCAAATGACAAGAGAGTTGGAGTGGTGCGAAAGCTTCAATCTCAAATGGATTTTGAAGCTTTTGTGGGAAGAAATTTACTCTTTGGTATTCCAATTGTGAATGGCTCTTACACCTAGATGAATTGGAGGTTCGGCTTATGCTCAATGGCTAAAAATTTAGACAGATTATTCTATACAGGAAACATGAGCACCTTCCCTTTTACATTGGAGAGCAAAATCCTTCCCTGCCCTGGGTCTGATCATTTTTTAGTCCTCCAGGAGGTTGAAGGTGAAAGTCGCCCAACTAGATGTCTGTTTAAATTCGAAGCAATGTGGCTAAAGGATCAAAATTTCCTTCCTCTAGTCTCTGCTTGGTGGGGAGAAGTGGGACCTATGGGATCCAAAATTCTCACTTTGGCAACAAAATTGAAACATGTTAACCATAGGTTAAAAGAGTGGAATAAGAATTACTTCAAAAATATCTTTGAAGAGAAGTGCATAATTGAAGGATATTTAAGGCTACTTAATGAAGAATTCATACATTTGGGCATGGACAACTCTCATTATTTATGGGAAAAGGAATTGCTAGGTGAACTCAATGAGATCATATTGAAAGAGGAAATTTTTTGGTGCTAGAAGTTGAGGGAAGTTTGGCTAAAGGAAGGAGACAAAAATTCCAATTTTTTTCACAATTCCATGAAGCTCAGGATAGAGATCAATAGAATCTCACATATTCAATCAGCAGATGGCCATCTTCTTGAGAATCCAGAAAAAATAGCAGCAGAAGCAGTATCTTTTTTTCAGAACCTACTCAATGATTGGGAAGGTTCAAGCATGAGCGCACAACATAACTTATTGGTGAATATCCCAAAGATGGTGTCGGAGGAGCAAAATTAGCAACTTTCAAAAATCTCTTCAGAAGAAGATATTTAGAGTGTGCTCTTTCAATTGCATCCAGATAAATCCCCGAGCCTAGATGGCTTTCCAGCCTCCTTCTTCTAGCATTTTTGGGGAATTGTAGGAGAAAATTTCATTGAGGCAATCCAAGATTCTAGGGCCACTAGAAAATTCTAAAGGAATTAAACAATAATTTCATTGCCTTAATTCCAAAAAAAGTGAAACCAAATAGATTGGAAGAATTTCGGCCATTCTCATTATGTGACATAGTCTATAAAATACTGGCAAAAATGGTGGGTAATCGCCTCAAGAAACTACTATCCAGTTTGATCTTAGAAGAACAAACAGGTTTTGATCCCATGCGCTCAATTTCTTATAGAGTTATAATAACACAAGAGGCCATTCATTCAATCTCTAGAACTAAAAAGCAATCAATGTTAATGAATCTGGACATCAAAAAGTTGATGACAAGGTAAATTGGCAATTGCTCTTTAAGGTGATGGAAGGTTTTGGTTTTCAATCATCATGGTTGGATTGGATTTTTTGCTAGATTACCAATCCAAGATACTCAATTCTGGTAAATGGCTCTCCACATGGTTTCTTTGAGGCTTCTCAAGGGCTTAGGTAGGAGGACCCCCTTTCCCCTTTTCTTTTCATCATCATGGGCAAGGCCCTTGGGAGATCATTCAAGAATGTTGTTGCAGCTGGAGAATTAAAAGGGATTCAAATAACAAGCAATTTTCCATTTGTCATGCATCAAAAATTTGCTGACAATAATTTGTAACTAGGGTATGCTGGGCTGAAAGAGGTGAGAACTTTTAAAAGGATTTTGATGGAGTATTCTAGAGCTTTGGGGCAGGAGATAAGTTTATATAAATTTGAGGTTTTCTTCTTTCATATTGAACCACTGCTGGAAAAACATATTCTACAAGTTTTGTAGTTTAGAAAGGGAAAGCTTCCCTCTAAGTATTTGGGTCTTTCACTGGCATCAGGTGTGTAGTCAGACAAATTGTGGGATCCTCTCATCTCAAAATTTGAAAGTAAGATTTCTTCATGTAAAAAAAGGTGGCTCTCTTGGGCTGGAAGACTAACACTAATAAAAATGGTGGTGGCAACACTCCAAATATATATGATGTCGTTCCTTCCCTTGACAGGGGATGCATGCACTAAGGTCAATAAAAAACTGAAGAACTTCTGGCAGGGGAAATTAGATCAAAGGAAATTCTCGTTAATCAAGTGGGAAAAGATATGCAGTTCCAAGAAGGAGGCGGGGGCGGGAGTAAAGAATTTAGCTCTGCAAAACAAAGCATTGGGTGCTAAATTGGCTTGGAAAATATATGCAAGAAAGGACCTAAAATGGGTAAGAATCTTGAAAGAAAAATATTTGGAGGAAGGGGAAGTAAGCTTCTTCACAACTAGACATCTCCCCAAAGGATCTCACATATGGAATTTTATTTTCAGCTGTAAAGACTTGATTCTGAAATAACTCTCTTGGGATGTTAGGGAAGGCGACCAAGCCCTCTTTTGGGAAGATTCATGGGGCAGCTTTAGAAAATTGGAAGAAATTGATTCACTAAGAAACGTAATGGATATCACCAATAAATTGTGGGGAAGTAGAGTGCTGGACTACCTGTGCATAGAACGAGTGGATGGGATTCTGAGATGGAGATGGAAGGATATAAGACAATTTCCCCTGAGTAGGGAGGAAGTAGAGTCTTTCAAAGAAATTTTGAATTAGTGGCATATTTGTATCAGGGAAGGTAGAGATGTGTTCAGGTGGTGTGGTGCAGCATCAGACTCTTACAGTACCATGGAAGGGTACAAGTTATTAGCATAGCAACCAAATAAAACTCAACCAATTACAGAAGACTTGTGTTGGAATAGCAATTGTCTTCCCAAAGCTAGAATATTCTCCTGGGCAGCTATCGAAGGAAGAGTATTAATGGTGGATAGGATAGCTAAATTTGTTATAAATGGTCCTTCAAGATGTGTGCTATGCAAGGAAGCCTTAGAGACCAGTGATCACCTTTTCCTCATTTGTCCATTCATGGAAAAGTGTTGGAGCTGGTTGAGCGCAAAACTCAATCTAAGCACAACCTTTCCAGACAAGATCTTGAACTGGTTTATGAGTTGGCCGAAGCTAGGGGGTAAATCTTTGTTTTCTTTTTTATGGAGGTTATGTCCATTGTTGCTTCAATGGGAAGTCTAGAAAGAAAGAAATCACTGTATTTTCAATGATAATGCAATGTTTCTCCCTTCATTTTTTAACAAGTTGGAAGCCAATTTAGTAGAGTTGGCTAACTCCGGAGTAGCTAGGGCAGCAACTTCAAATGTTCCTTTCTCGAATTGGGATTCAGTAATGATGAGGTCATGGAGTGGTCTAAAATTCCCCCAAGCATTGGGTTTAAAGTGACACGAGAGTGTAGTTGTTCAAAAAGGCATCAAATGGCAACCGCCAAGTCAAGGCTGGTTGGAAATCCTAGCAAATTTGGGGTTGGTTGTATAATCAGAGACTGGAATGGGAAGGTGGTTGGAAAATTGGCTCTACTGCTATGCTGGGGGACTAACAACGTAGCGGAATTGCAAGCGGCTCAAGCTGACATAAAAATTTGATCAAAGTTAGGATTGAAGAAAGTGGTAATCGAAGGTGATTCCATGGTTATCATAAATGCTTTGAGATTGGGTGTGATTCAGAACTGGAAGTTGGGAGCCATTTTAGAAGTCACGATATCCCTTATGAGTAAATTTGAAATATTTGAAATAACTCACACTTTGCGAGAAGGTAACACTGAGGCATACTCTTTGGAAAATATGGGAGCTAATGGTTTTTCTTTAAAAGACATCTCTATAGACTTGTAAATTCCTGGTAGAGTGGCATAGTGGGAGTTATGGCAGGTGCCACCTCATCACATACATACATGTATGAAGTGGCTAGGTGGCGGGGATGGTTAAGGTAAATCACATGGCTTATGGAGAGCTCTAGAATGAGCTCTTTTCATAATTGAACAATGGCATTGGTGTTGGGTGGTGTCCTTCTCTGGACATTCACCTGTCTTCACGCATTCATTACCATGCATGCAAAGATGGGTTGGTGTAATCCGAATGAAGTTAAATATCTTTGTGCCTCGGTAACAAGCAATTCTTCCATTGCAAGCTTAGCATTTTGAATGGGGAAAAGTAGATTAATTTTGCTCGTCTCAACATAGGAGTTGGAAATGGGAAGCATGGCAATCCCAGTTTAGCTAAAGGGCTCTAAATGCTAGGTTTCCTTCGAAGGTCCAATATTGACACTTTGGCTACAACGTTTGATCTGACATCCGGACTACCTCACATTTACGATGATCAAATGTGTAGCAAGGAAGGGCTTTATGGAAGATGCAGAAGGATACTGCCTTGACTCAGACATTTCTTCCTGTGTCCTAGCTGGTCTTTTGGATGCTGGTGTTTCAAAGGTAGACTCCTGAGTGATTATGAAGAAGCTTTTCTGCAAAGACATGCTAGTCGGTTTGGAGAGGGCACTGGCGGTGGCTTCCTTGGGAAAAGGCATCCCTCGTCCTTGTGATTTAGCTCTCCTCAACGATCCAGAAGCCCTGGTAAAATATTATCCTTTCATCTTCGACATTTCTGGTTTGGAATTGATGGCATATAGGCACTTGGCTGCCATTGGGTCTGAATTCTTCAGGAAGCGGTTTCATTTGTCACTAGTGGCGGATGCGTCTTGGAAGATGGAGTTTCGAGTTTTTGCCCAACAAAATGTGTGGTAAAGCTGGTTGGTTGGTGGTGTAGACATCCAAATTTGGACACTTAATTTATCCAAATTTACCACTTTTCATCTAAACATCCTCTTATCTGAGTTAATTAAGTAATATTACTATTATTTAATTAATATCCTTAATTCTGCCAAATCCCTAAGGAATGAATTAAATAAATATTACATTTATTTAATTCCTCACATGTCATTTTCATCTAATCCTAATCCATCTCCTAATCTCTTCATTAAGAATGTGCACATGCCTAATCCTTGATTAGGATGTGTCACATCCTCCAACTTTTGCAAGTTGGATTCTAATCCTCATTAACCCCTAATTATCCTCTAATTACTAATTAGTTAGACCTAATTAGTACCTTGGTCAACTCTCCCCATCCCCCAAAAATTTTTTAATTCCTTTTTATTAATCCAAGGCTCCTCTCTTCCCAATGTGAATTTTTAATTCACTTTTATCCCTCCTAGAATCCGCTTTTCCCATGCATCTTCTAGAATCTTTGACTTGTCACATCAAGTCACATGTGACAAACTCCCACCTTTTTGGAGACCCTCTCTTATCCACTAGATTCTCCCAAGCATGTGAATTTTTAGTTCACATTTATTCCTCCAAGGAATCTTCTCATCTCCCAATGTACTTCCAAGGTACATGTCCTTCCTCCACATCATGTACTCTCCTTCCACATCACCTACACATCATCTCACCCTTAGCTATCTCACATTCCACATGTCAAAATGTGAGGGCTTGTGAGCTCTCAACTCACCTGGTCCCTTCATCTTGGCCTTGTTGGACAAATCTCAACCATTGAATTCTCTAGATAATTCATATTCTCTTATAAATACCCCCTCCTCTAAGGCATTAGGGAACACTTAGCCATTTTGTGCACTCATCTAGCCATCAATTTCATATATTTGCATTTTCATTCAAGCACATAGTCAAATCTTTCATTTAGTTATATCAAGAGCCATCAAGGAGCATACAAAGAAAATCAAAATGAAGGGGGGCCAACCAAGGAGTTTTAGTTGCAAAGGGAAGGTATAACCACTTGCAATCATTTTAAAATTTTTCTCTTTGCATTTACAAATTTCTTAGGCTAATCTTGAGGTGTTTCTTTATGCTTTTCCATTGCATTTTAGTTGCTTAGAATAAGTAAAACATTTGGATATCACAGGTGGGTTAGGTAAGGTGGGCAAGGCTGATTTTCTGGTGTTTTTATCTAGATATGTAGCAAGGTTTGGTTTTAGTAAGTGTTATAATTGTCAGTAGTTTGTTCAGTTTCTTTGCTTAAATATGGGTTGGTGGAGTCAGTCCCGATATATTAATCTATGGGGTCTGTTGTAGTTTCTTTTTGGTGAAATCTATATTAGATGGTAATCTATGAATCATGCCCAGGAGGGCTCAAACTATGTAATCTTTTTTTTTTGAAATCAATACATTACAATCTCTTACCTATAAAAAAAATGTTATTATAAAATATTACATTATATTATAATATATATTATATTATATTATAATTCATATAATATATTATATATTATATTTTCATATTATACATTTGAAAAAACCCACTAACTACATATTAAAATAATATAAAACAAAAAACGGATATCCATTTTGCAACGGATATCCATTTTTTGTGTTATAATTAAAAAAATACCCGAGAGGTCATATTATATATATATTTTAAACAAAAGTGGGAGACCACTATAATATTATTAATATAATAATAGGATTATACAAAATACTGGTTCAGGAGGGCATACCGGCAAGAAAGAACTAGGAAGAAAACCTCCGGTTATAGCCCAAAAAGATATAGTTCATACAAATAATCCAAACAAAAAATAGATTTTTCAATTGATCCCGATGAGAGTTCTTTCAAATCCCTACACTCCATGTCATGAGTTTATATTATATTATAATATGATATATGTATTATATTATATTATATATATAATACATATATTATATTATATTATAATATAATACATATATTATAATATAATATAATATAATATAATATTATAATATAATATAATATAATATTATAATATAATATAATATAATATAATATTATAATATAATATAATATAATATTATAATATAATATAATATAATATAATATAATATAATAGTATATTGATATTATATTATATTATATTATATAATATATTATATATAATAATATATATTATTGTGAACCAAGATTCCAAACCTGCACAAACATGAGAGACAAACACTATAGTAGATAAAATGCAAGGTTAGTATCATGATTCCTCAAGAAATCCATTTGAATTGCAAAAGAAAAGGAATGAAATGAAGAACACAACAAACATAAACCAAAGATATCAAATCTTGTTCTAATGCAAAACAAACTCTTGTTCTTGTGAGGGAATTGGTGCCAATTTGATGTGAAAATTGGCCCTTTCCCAATTCCAATGATGCAATGTAGATGCTTGATGGAGAGTGATCCACTTGATGAATGCTTCCAATATTCTCCAAAATGAAAATTTGCATAACCTAGCTATTATTGGATAAAATTGGATGAGGATTGCTATGAATTTGAGTATAGTAACTTTGCTCAAATTGTGGATAATAGAATGAGGAATGAAACCTCTTATTTATAAAATGATAAGATGGAGAAATGCCCAAAATGGAGCAATGTGGGACTAAGATTCAACCAATGGCAAGGTGCCACTTGTCCAAATGTGAATGGATGGAGGATGTGCACATTTTGATGAATGTGCCCATAAATGCAATTAGGTGATATTTGAAAATGTTGAAATGACATGTAAGAGGGAAATGAAATGCCTTAAATGCCACTTGGCTCAAGGCAAAAGGACTTATTAGGTGAAGTAAATGCCTTGTTGGAAGGACAAAGTCCACTTGGATTTTGAATTCAAATTTGAGGGAATATTCCTCCATTATGCCATGTTGAGAGAAAATAGAGATTTAATAAATGAATTAAATCTATTTTCATGTGCAAGTGGCAAAAGCTAGAGGATGAGACTTGCACTAGGATTAAATTAATCAAGGTCAATTAATTTAATGAGAGATTAGGGGATGTGACATATTTGATTTAGATTTAGGAGTTAATTTAAATCAAAGATGAGAAGAATGTGATATAGATATTAAATAAATATTTTTGATTTATTTAATTGGAGGGGATGATGTTAGATTAAATCAAATAAGGTTTTAATTTGATTTAATGAGATAGACTTTAGAAATTGATTAAAAACTATTGATTTATTTAATTAACTAGGGATAATTAGATCAAATTGATTGATTTAATTAACAAGAGAGAAAGACTCAATTAGATAAAATGATTTATTTAATTAAGAGGGGAAAATTGATGAGTTTAATCAAATAAGGGTATTCAATTAAATGGTTAGATTGAGGGATGATTTAGGATGAAAATGGTGTTAGTAATCAGGATCAGATGTGTAACGTCAATGAGTACATTTTCCATGTCTACATTTTTCCCCTCTTTGAAGCAATGCACTTGTTGCAATTGTTCAAAAAATAAACTGTTTCGATCAAAAAGGAAAAAAAAATTGATTTAAAACTTGCCCCACTGCTATTCTAGTGAAGGAAATATGTTGGAATATTGCCCCCTTAAGAGATCAAATGAAAATTCTAGTTTTTTGGGTGATCTCACCAAAAAAGAGGACAAGGTGCCCGACATGTCCAAAAAGGCTCCAAGAGGTCGAAAAATGAGGTAAAATGCAAAAAATGATGTAAAATGACCCTCAAATGAGTGAAAACGGGTTCGAGGGACCTAGACCCTTCCAAGATGGCTGAACAGGGTAAAAAAACCCTAATTTTTAGGCTTAAATAGGTCCTAGGGGGCCACTTCGAATTCATTTCCTCATTCAACCTTTTAACGATCTTGTGATTTTGAGCTTTGACACCTTGACAAGATGGCACAACGACAACTCCCGATGCACATCTCCGACCAAGTACGGACTTACCAGTGACATCCAGGCATTAGGGCACTAGTAAGTGACCCTAAACTGAGCTTTGTTTTTCTTTTTACGTGCTCATTTAATGCTTTTAAACTTAGATCTTTAGGTACAGTGCAATAATAGACTGCTTAGTTTTTCAAACTGGACCGCTTGGTCTTCAAACTGGCCTGCCATCACATGATGGCTTCTAGAAGTGGAGTTTGGAATTTGAAAAAAATTCCTCCAACTCAGACGCTTTCATGAATTGTGCTGCTAGATTTCAAACTTTAGTGCAACGGTGGAATTTGAAATTAGGTATTTAGATTAAATTGCACCGCTTTGCCAAAGTGCACCATCGCAGTGCAGTTTGGGGCTTTGATGATGCCAACGTCGTAGTTTTCAAATTTCAAATTGTGACGCCTTCATAGGTTGTGATGTTGGGGTTATTTTTTTGAATGCTGAGATAAGCTCGAAAGATTTTTTTTTGATGATTTTAACATGGTGACTTTTCCTGATGCTGGAGGAGGCGAGGGAGATTTATTCTTGCGAGCATAGGTCCTGGGAGATTTTCAGCTATTTGCAGGATTTGAGCAAGAGGGAGTAGGAGCTTCTAGGAGAAATGGGACTCTAGTATATTGTCTATGCACTACCCGTACGGACCCATCTAGACATGATGACAACACTTGCCGAGAGATGGCATAGTGAGACTTCTTCATTCCACCTTCCGACTAGTGAGGCCACTGTTACCTTACAGGATGTGTGGTGGATTTTGCGGTTACTGATACATGGTGCTAGGGTGATCTATGACATGGATGTCAGGTGGGATTCTTGTTATTCTATTATGGATACCGATACGATCTTATTTTTTGAGGGTCAGATCGAGTTGGAGTGGAATAGGCTCCTCACATCACCCTTTCGGCTGGTGATTTTAGCGATCATTTCAGGCCTTGTTGCCCCAGATCGTGGAGGCCAATATTTCAGTCCTAGTTAGGGGCTCTGTTGGGAGCAGATGGTTCAATGTAGGCCGACCCTCTTTGCTTGGGGTCCAATTTTACTAGCCTCCCTTTACAGGGACCTGCACGAGTTTTCCTACCTTGATGGCAAAGCGCTTGGAGCAGGGGTCACACTTCTGCATATATGGGCATGGGAGCATATACCCGTTCTTCGCCCTCGAGTCATTCCGGTGCCAATGGAGCCAGATGATCCAGTGGTCTAGTGCTATAGAGGTGGCCTTTCTTTCACACATACTTGGCAGCTTTGGATTCCTCACTAGAGGAGGGTCTTTGATGACATGCAAGTTTTTTCATGGTGACCATATCTTGGACAACCAACATGTTTTGATGATGTGCAACAACTCTTTTTTGCTCCCTAGGATCACCTGATGCAGGGGTGAGAGCACACTATGATCGAGATGTACTTGCTGGGGAGAGTCCAACACCATTTTGGGGAGCCACATGACATGCCTACTGATGATTATGTGGCCATTTTTGTGTGGACAATGATGCAAGGCTCATGGGGCCGATACATTCTTGCCACCGAGGTAGTGGACAGTTTTAGACAGCTGGTGGCCCATCCATGGCCATACGATCAAGGGGATGTAGATCTTGATACCACACAGGCATATCATGATTGGTTCAAACCACCTTTGAGATTGATAGTACCAGGCACACCATCTGTTCGACGGAGGGTGAGAGGTAGGGGGTAGGATAAGGACAAGGAGGTGATGGTCCACACTAGCTAGTGCAGGACCAAGCCATGAGGGGTCAGGAGGATCAACCTCACCAAGATGTTTAGATACATGACCATGACTGGGGATAGGAGGATAAATAGGATAGGCACGAGGATTGGGTTGCCACATCGCCCAAAGACAGAGGTGAGGATTAACCTCCTGTGCAACCTTCGCTAGTGCAGCCAGCAGGACAACTAGATCCTCGAGATGGGCATATATTATAATTACAGGCCCAGATTCAAGTATTGACAACAGAGAGGGATTAGGCCAGGGCCGAGAGAGATCAGATTATTTTACAGAGACATGCCAAAAAACTCCAGGTGGCAGCAGAGATGGGCTGCAAATAGCAGTTAGAGAGTATGGCTGCCTCATCCTCCCGCAACATGGTATCACTTCAGTCATACAGGGGTGTCATTCAGGAGGCAAATTATTATAGGATGCATTATCATCAGGCCATGCGGAGAGTAGCTCGAGCTCCTGATTATTCTTAGAGGACCAGTCACAGACCTACAGAGGGCCATGGGGACAGAGTAGGTGGTGATGGCAGTAGCTAGGAGGGCTAGGCCGTTAGTTTTTTTATCAGAGATAGGGCTCTATTTTTGTGCCCTGTGGGCTCATTTTTGATAGCCCGATGGGCCTTTTGTACTTATTGACATACACATGTACAGTGATCCAATTTTTTGTACCATGATAGTATATTGATGATATATGAGATGATGATTTTGATGTGATATGTTGCGTCCTATGTTTAATTTATGTGTTATGGATGGTTCCTATTTCTATATGTGATGTAAAATGATGATGCTATTTATATGATGCTTATGATTTGATGATACTTATGATTTTTGTACTGTGATAATGATATATGATAGATGTTCTAATGGATGTAGTTTATGATATGTTTTATATAATCAATGGATGTTATGTGTAATGTGGATTTTAATATGATGGATGATATGTTTATGATGGATGGTTATGATGGTTATGCTTATGCATGATGCATGAAATGGATAGATATTATGATGATGGATAATGCATATGTTTTAATGATTATGATGGTATGCAAATGGGATATTTTTTGAAGATGCTTAGAATAACCAATCTATATTATCCTAAACAACTTAAAAAGATAATGTAATGCATGTGAGATGTATAATGTAACAATGTCTATGCAATGGATGAAATGAAAATGCATGGTTTATGAGTTTTTAGACTAATACATTATGAAGATGCTACGAGATACTATATGATATGATATGCACTATGTTGATGATTGGTGTATGCAAGATGGATGCAATAAGTTCGTGATTAACTGTCATGGTACCATGTTAGTGTGAAAGATGATAGAAGGATTTAAGAGATTCTAACAAGACATGAACTAATGAAGATGATGATGATCACATTGCATACTGAGGAGTTGGGATTTTCAAAGGACCAATTACCTTATTTTTTTGATAATACACATAGGTACGATGCATCAAGGTATAAGGAACTAGGATGACGTTGTGCCTAGTGCGATGGAATTTGACTTGATAATCAGATAGGAGTATTCCTGTTCACACCTAGCATACGAAACCTTATCCAAAATGCAGTTTAGATATTCAAAAAATATTGGACCAAAACATAGAAAAGAAAGCCTTCCTATGTGGTCAACAAGACATCTAAAACATCCTCCTACACCTAAATAAAGCATGCATGACCAAGGTTATATTACAAAGATATCCAAAAAGCACAACAGATAAAAGATAGTGATCATTGCCCCAATCATATTTCTCTAAATCCCTTTGTTTGGGACATCATCGGGAGGTCATTGAAATAAGCGCAAAGAGATAAGTCAACAAGACAAAGATAAAGTAAACAAAGAAGCTAATGTTCTTCAATACCGCTAGCCAAGACTAAACTATGATGATGCTTGATGTTGATGTCCATTGTAGGAAGGATGCATCCTAGGACATGACAAAATTAGATGATTTGATATGGGATTAATTGGATGATAGGCTATTGACACAAAGAGTTGACTAACTTGCTTACGTACTAACCTATATTTGAGACTTTGATGTTTAAGGTTTTCACTTTTAACCTACTAGACTTGTTTCTAACTATTTCACCAAAGTTTGAGGATGACAATGATTTATTGTGAGTGATGTTTTATTGTGGGTGAAAGTGACATGAGATAGATGGATTTTTTCAAATATTTGGATGTTTTTGGAGTTTTGAAATTTTTTGAGGCTGTTTTTGGTATTTTTGAGATTTTGCAACTATTTTTGACCTATCCTAGGGGCCTCAGGGGCTGATCAACAGATGAGCCTTACCTACATTATACACGAAGATACCACATAGTTTGACTGCTACAAACTTGATTATTGATGAGATATATATGATGAAATGCCAGTTTATTATGACGAACTCCTAAAGGACTAACTTAAGTGTCTCAGAGGATGATCAAAGATCAGCCTTTCCTACGTTCATGGCCTAGAGATGACGTAGTTTGACAAGATGACTCTATTTTTTGACTTGTTGGATTTTTGACCTATTTTTGGATTTTCTTGGTTTTATGGATGTTTTTGGTTTTTTCCAATGTTCTGATGTTTTTGGATTTTCTGGTTTTAGGACTTCAAGAATATACACAAATCTAATTTGATGAGAACATGCCCCCAGTGTGATGCAATAAAATACTCCGATAAAGGAAGGAAAAACTAACCTTGAGAATGGGTCAAGTAGTACTAGGAGGGATCATGATACGAACACAGGTCCAAGATATGATGTAGATTCTGAATGAATGGGTGATGAATGGAGATATGGAATGCGATGGGTGATGGAAGCATAATGGATGGATGATGCAGAACAAGCCATGAAGATACTGGTGGATGGAAAGTGCTTATTTACACAAGGCACCTATTTTATAGGTTTTCACCAAGGTACTTGCCCAAGGTGCCACCGAAGTGGTTTTCACTAGAGGACAATTTTTCTCTTTACTGTTTTTGATCCATTTTTTGATTTTTGTATTTTTTTGTTGTCACCAAGACACCTGTTTGCTAGGTTTTCATCAAGGTGACCATTTTTTCAGGACATTTTCTATTTTTTTTATTTTTTGGTTCTATACCTTGAAAGATTAGGCATAATTTTTTTTGAGATGGGAGTTATTCATAGGCTCCTGCAAAGGTTCTCTTTCAGGTGTTGAGAACTGATATTCCCCTGACTTATAGCTCGATGTGATAACAAATGGTCCCAACCAGTTGGGTTCAAATTTTCCTTTGTTGTTTGGATTTTGGACGTTCTTTTGATTCTCCTTTAGCACCAGTTCTTTGACTTGGAAAGTCTTGCTTCTAATTTTCTTATTATAGGTCCTTTTGAGTATATTTTGATAGAGTTACAAATGATTTAAAGCATCTATACGCAGCTCATCCAGTAGCTCCAACTCATTTAGTCGAGATACTCGATATTTTTCATCTGTGATGAGGTTTTGTAATGATATTCTTAGTGACGAGAACTTGATCTCAATGGGTAATAGTACCTCTAATCCATAGACTAGGGATAATGGGATAGTGCCGGTGGGTGTGTGGATGCTGGTTCGATAGGCCTAGAGGGTGGGATTTAGCTATAGATGTTAGTCATGACTTGTGTCATTGACTATATTTTTGAGGATTTTTAGAATGGTTTTGTTGGTAGCTTCTACTTGGCCATTGTCTTGGGGATAGTATTGGGTGGAGAAGCGATGTTGAATTTTGAATTTTTCACATAGATCACAAACTTCCTGATTCTTGAAAGGTGTCCCATTATATGAGATAATGGCTTGGGGAACACCGTATCAGCACATGAGATAGTTTAGGATAAACTTAGATATCTACTTTCTAGTGATATATGTCATAGGGATGGCTTCCACCAACTTGGTGAAGTACTCAGTGGTGGTTATGATGAACTTATGGCCATTAAACGAGGTGGGAGTGATTTTTCCAATGAGATCGAGTCCCCACTGCGAAAAGGGCCATGGTGTGACAATAGGATGAAGTTCTTGAGTTGGAGCATGGATGAGGTCCCCATGCTGCTGACATTGTAGGCACCTTTTGATGTAGTCATGTGCTTCTCTTTCCATTGTAGGCCAATAATACCCCATCCTCAACAATTTCTTGGCCAGGGTCATTCCACTCGAGTGTGAACCACAAATGTCGTTATGCACCTCAATTAAAGTGTTCAATGCCTCCTCAACATTTAAACAATGCAATAGGGTTCCTTCTATGCTCCTACGGTAAAGGGTGTTTCCTAGGGTGACAAACTAGGATGCTTTTTTGATAGATTTTCACTTCAGGTTTGAGGGTAAGTCAGTAGGTAGGACCCCTATTTGCAGGTAGGTATAAATTTCATGGTACCAGGGATCACTAGGACCAATGATTGCACACACAAATTCTGACTCTGGTACCTCGAATGCGGGCATGAGAAGTTACTCTACCAAGAATTCATATTTTGGGAAATTATGAGGGATGTCTAGTAGGGACCCAATCATTTCCATGGCATCTGCTGCTCTATTGTTTGCTCTAGGAATTTGCTCAAATATGATATCAATGAATTTTTCTTTAAGGCTCTCTACCAAATTTTTGTATGGAGTCAGTTTATCATTCTTAGTCTAGTATTCACCATTCACTTGATTTATTATCAGCTGGGAGTCTCTGTATACTCTGAGGGCCATGATGTGCCACTGTACTGCTATTCTGAGACCTATGGTTAAAGCCTCATATTCTGCAATGTTGTTGGTGCAGGGGAATGCCAATTTATAGGACCTTGGTGTGTAGTCCCATTGTGGGGTGATGAAAAATACACCAGCTCCTAATCCATGTTGCATGTATGAGCCATCAAAGTAGAGTTTCTAGTTGTCAGTTATGTTGAGATGGAAGATGGACTCATTTGGGAACTCTGAGATTAATGGATTCTCTAAATATATAGGTGCTTCTGCAAGCTGATTTGTGATTACTTGACCTTTGATTGCTTTTCATTCCACATACTCTATGTCGTATTTAGATAGAATCATGACCCATTTAGCCATCCTTCCAGTGAGCATTTCCTTTGACAGTACGTACTTGAGGGGATCAATTTTGGTGATGAGTTTGACTTTGTCTGCTAACATGTAATGTCTAAATTTTTGTGTTGCAAAAACTACTACTAGACATGATTTCTTAATGAATGAGTAGTTTAACTCATGCCCAACCATTGTGTGGCTGATGTAATATATGGCCCTTTATGTCCCATTTTCGTCATGCTGAGCTAGAAGAGCACCGAAGTCTGTTGCTGTTGCTGACACATAGAGAATTAATGGCTTTCTTGGGATTGGTGGCATGAGAACTGACAGTGTAAGTAGATATTCTTTGATCTTATTAAATGCTTCCTCACACTTGTCATCCCACTTGTACGCTACTCCCTTGTGAAGTAGGTGAGAATAAGGGATTTGTTTATTCGCCAATTGTGCTATGAATCTTCAAATGGACTGAAGCATGCCTTGGAGGCCTCTCAATTGTTTCAATGTTTTGGGTGCCTCCATCTCAAGTATTGCTTTTACCTTGGAAGGTTCTACCTCAATACCTCTCATTGACACTATGTATCCTAGCAACTTTCCTGATTGTATGCTGAAGATGAACTTCTTTGGATTTCATCAGACCTTGAATTCCTCCAGCTTGTCAAAAATAGCACTTAAGGTTTCTATGTGATCCTTACTCTTTCTAGATTTTGCTAGTATGTCATTGACATAATATTCAATAGTTTTATGGATCATGTTAGGGAAGATTAACGTCATGGATCTTTGGTATGTTTCTCCTACATTCTTCAAGCCGAATGGCATCATATTCCAGCAATAAGTCCCCCATGGATAAGTGATGGCCATTTTGTGTTGGTCTTCTTTAGCAATCATTATCTAGTTGTATCCCAAGCAACCATCCATCAGGGAAATCATTTTGTGTCCCGCCATCATGTCCACAATCATGTCAATGTTGGGCAACAGGAAATCATCTTTTGGACATGCTTTGTTTAAGTCCCTAAAATTTGTGCAGATTTTGATGCCCCCATCAAGTTTTGAGATAGGAACCAGGTTTGAAACCCATTTTGGATAGTCGATTAGTCAAATGAATCCTACGTCCAGTAGCTTCTTCAATTCCATTTTGACTAGTAGGGTGATCTGAGGGTGCATTTTTCTGAGCTTTTGTCTAACAGGTTTTTCTTCAGAGTAGACTGCTAAGTGATGGACCATAATCTTTGGATCGAGCTCTGGCATGTCAACATAAATCCATGCAAAGTTGATTTTTCCCCCTCTCAAGAAGGCTACTAGGAGATCGTGTTCCTCTGATAGTAATGATTTTTCATAGAATATGATGTGCAGTGTCTGCTCTGTTCCTAGGTTGACTGGATTACATTTTTCAGCTAGGACTGCTGATTTTTCCTGATGAAGAGCTCTGAAAGAAAGAATGCATCCACCATCCTCAGGTGCCTTAGAGAGGTTTTCACCATTGGATGCATCCTTTATTTTTACTATTTTCAGGTTGGAGAGTTCCATAGTGTGGTTTTCACTCAAGGACCTAGAGATTATTCTCAGTTTTTCACTTTTGCGACTGAGGGATTCAATCGTTTCCCTATAATATGCTTGTGTGTCCAACTCAATGATGAATCCTTCTTTGCAATCCCCACCTACAATATTATCAGGCAGTCCCATGAATTCTGAGAGCATCTCATCATTTTTGAATGTGTCAAGAATTGGCGGTCCTCGTTGGTCATAATTGATGAGTTGTGGGTAGACTAGACGTATTTCATGGTTTTGGTTTTTAGACTCATAGGATAGGGTGCTAATCATGAGAATAGATGAGTTCTCAAAGAGCCTAGGTAAATAAGTTATGGCATCTTCCTCATCACTACTACTACAAACATCGGTTATGTCAAATGTGAAGTTGTCTAAGGGTAGGCCAATGGATACAGGCAATTGTAGGGTAGTTATTGTTTGTTGAGGAGTTTTGACCTTTTTAGCTGGGGGATTTTGGCCACGTATGGCTATACTCGAAGGGGTACATCCAAGGCCAATATTTCTCATTCGCATCTCCAGAATGATGGGTATTAGAAGCCCATTGCCATTTTTCCCTAGTTTCTGGTTTCTATCGTAGCCCATTGTGAGCATCATTTGCAAACCTTTGTTGCTATCATCCATTGGTAGATTGACTACTAGTCTATTGTCTTGGTATAAGAGATAGGGTGGGTCCTCCTCTATGAATTCTCAACCGAGATCTCCCCAACTTCTGAAGTTGGAATATCCTTCAGGGGATGTTTAGGATGTGGAGGCTTTATTTGGTTGTGGATGTCCTCGTGATCTTGGAGATTGTGGTAACTCTCCTACCACAAAAGCATTTTTGGGAATCGTATAGTTTTCACAACCATTATCTTGGATCATGAATTTAATATCAGAGATGGTGGGGATGGTGGGAGTGGTGGGTGTCTCTGTTGTAGAAGTGGAAGTGAGAGTGGCTGGATCAATGTATGGTGTTGATGGTCCATCATTTTTAGGCACTTGAGGAATTTTGTAGTATTTTGCCTCTAGGTTCTTGCAGTAGGAGAATGGTTCAGGATCTCCATGGATGGTGACCTCTTGTCCTTCATATGTGAATTTGACACATTGATGGAAGTTTTACGCTACTACTTTCATTGCATGGATCCACAAACATCCCAGGAGAATGTTATAAGGTAAGTCGAGGTCTAGGACCTGACAGGTAGTTTCCATGATAGATGGCCCCACTTGAATAGGGATTTGGATTATGCCTTGGGATACTCTTTCTTGATCATCATATGCTCTGGTTGTAATACCTTTTCCTTTTTTCATGGAATCCTCTAAGATTTTTAGGTTCTTAATGAGCCTGAGGGAAAAAATATTCAAGCCTGCACCTCCATCCACCAAGACTCTCTTGACTTTATTTTTCTGCACTAGGACCTCTAAATGGAGTGCATGGTTGTGGGATGGTTGAGTGGGAAATTACTAGTCGAGGAATGTAAGGAGATTCAGAGTGATGATGTTTTTGATTATAGCTTGGAATTGTTCTGCATCAAGATCTGTGAAGACTGTGGATGAGGCTAATGCTTCTTCAAGGATTTTCTTGTGGGAAAATGAATTTTTTTAACAACTCTATGATGGAGATTTGTGCTGGGGTTCTTTTCAGTTGATCAAGGACATTATAGCCATTGGGGATAGTTCTTGGGTTGGAAGTGGATGCTCTGTTAGGCAGTGATGACCCTGTGATGGTAATTTTGCTGCCTCTTGTGGTGACTCCACAATCAATGTGGACTCCTTTGATGGTGATAGTGGCACAATACTCATCCAAGGATGCAAAAAAATGGTCGTATACATGATTGACACTTTTGAATGTTCCCTTCCCCTTGATAGAGCATGGAGTGGAGCATTTGCAAGAGAGACATCGACTACCAGGAATGAAATGGGAGGACTGATAAGACTTAAAGTAATTTCATAGTGTGTTTTATGTAAATTCTTTCATGTTTTATGAAAGATATTTGTATTAATATATGTTTATGTGTTGGAATCGTTAACAGTTGTTGACATAAGAGCAAATGTCAGAAGTGCAGTAGGCTACACATACTGCCATTTCATTTTCCTTAGATAATCAGTACATGGTAAATTATTTAAATTGTTATTTTAGATGTTAATCTTTAAAATCTATTATGTTTAAATACATGTATTGCATATATTTATAGTCTAATGCAATCTTGTCTTTTTATGAAACAACCTAGTTCTTATACAACCTTGTTGACTGGGTCTGACCCATTGGATGAAGTTGCACAATAGGTATATATTTTTTGTATTCTCAACATTATAATTATATGTGCATGTGCATTTAAATTCTTGTCATTTTTATATAGGAAACCATTTTAGCTGATCCATCCACTATGAGCCCATCTAGTGTCATAGCATCACAATAGGTATGCACTTATTTTATATTGCAGATCATTTATATTTAGATAGAAGTAGATATGTGATTAGTAGATCAACAATTATATGTTAATTTGTATCATTTTTATTTTATTTGCTATAGTCCTCTATTCAACTTAGCATTGTGACGAGTGAGAGACCATTACTTTATATGAGGACTCCTGATTGTCCTAAGGGACAATCATATACAGAACGTCTTGTAGAAAAAAGAGCAAGATTTGAGGTAAACAAGAATTGCATTATTGATATAATATAGTACATGTATACTAATTTTGATGTTAAACTTGTAATTTATAAATGATGGTATATAAGTTTCTATTTACTAGTCTATCTTGTCAACCATTCACATAATCTAATTTTTGGTTTGAAATGTTATTGTGCAGGAAACTTCAAAGCAACTAAATTCTTTGAGGAGGTTCAATTTTGATGGTCCAACACAGGATTAGGATATGATATAGATTGACATGTACTTAGGGTTTGATAGATATTGAGATGGCATATATGCCACAATTTGTAAAAGTTGTTGTAAAACTTGTTTTGAGAAAGCATATGCCAAATTTGTATATGCACAAACACAATAATTCTATAGTTTGATATATAAGAATTGATATTCGATGTAATTTTTTCCTTGTGTGCATGTATTTCTACTTTGAATTTTCAAAATGGAATGTATAATTATCTTAGAATGGTTTAAAGTTATGATTGATAATGTATGTTATAGATTAATGAAATAACATTTTAGTAGAACTTATGAATTACAATTGGTAATCCATGTATTTTTTTGAGGAGTTTTTTAAAAAAATTCATTGCCTTTTCTATTGTACCACATTTTTCATACATGTCTACCAATACATTTTTATCAAACACTCATTTTGAGAATACCCATGATTTCAAGCTCTGTTGAATGAATTTACATTTGACATTATTTTGTTTTTAAACTCATGTAATGAAGTCTGTAGATGATTTTTATTTCAAGAGAATTGAAATTAATGAAAAGTGGATACAACTTAATGAAATTCATTTCATGTTACATTGTTCATTCAAAAGTAATATAATCATCTTGATAAAAATCAATGTCACTTAATGTTCATTGAAGCTTAATAACATGTAAAAGGTATAAAATCATCTTGAGTAAGAATCAATATCTTCACAAAATCAAATCAAACCCACAAAGTAAAAGGTTGTGAGAGACAACCATTATCCTTCTCTTTAATATATCTCAAAACCTAATGTGCTTGTTTTGGAACAACCCCACTAAAATTGAACTATTACACTGAACAAGTTCCATTTAGCCCAAATTTACAAAACAAATCCTCTTTAAAACTGATGCCCCTCTAGGGTTCCTTTAGAAAATATCTCACCAGCTGTAATCATCCAAATTCCACAACTATCATCCTTGTAAATGCCATCTAAGTCACTCAATCATGAAACCCTCATTTTGCCTAGATTATAAGGGGGTTTATTGAAAGTATGCATTTCCACACTTATCTCACTCAAACAACACCTCAAACAAATTTATAGAAGTCTGTATATGCTTAATATACCTTTATAAGTTTCCACCCCAACAAATTTCAATCACTAACACCCTTAAACCTCCCAGTTTCACTCAAAAACCACACTTTTTGCATCTAGGGAATCATGCCCAAACCTCAATTGACCTCCCCTACTCTCCCAAACCCTTCTAACATATAATTCCTACCTAATTGGTCCATTCCACTGAGCCACAGTAGATACAATAGATGGAATGGCCAATTATTTCATTTTCAAGTCTTCAAAACCCTTAAATTGGTCACACAGACCTGTTAACAATAATTTTCCTCCAAGATGCTTTAAACTCAATGAAAATTTAAAATATTGGATGCAAATTGAAGTTACAAAAATCCTCCACCAGATCCCACGACTTTTAGAGCAAGAAATTCCTATACAGGCAAGTACAGTGCCTTGAATCTATAGATTATAATGCAAAACATAGAAATTTATGAGAAAATACTGATTTTAGTATTCAAAATTCAAATTCTCAATGGCTAATTCCTCTTGAAATGTTCACAAGGAATTTTAAAGGCATTAAAAACATGACCAAACAACTTCCAACAATTTTCCAATGAACTACAACAAGATGACTCTTGAACTTCCATCATTTGATAATAAGTTGCAATTTTGTCAAGTAGTGTAAAGTTGCAAAGTGGTGCAACTTTTGTTCTGCAACTTGTAAAACCAAATGAACAGTTACAACATGTCTAGATGGGTATGTTTATGTTAGGGATGGTCCTCTATTGCATCCAAACATGCTTAATCACTCTGAGCTACATTGGACCGACAATTTCCCTTAAGAGTCCAAAGTGCAAAAAGGTAATAATCTTTGACAGGCTATTACCTCGAAACTATGACACTTATAGACTCTCCATTAGAGGCTGAATGATCATGTTGGGACCTTATTGAATAAACTCTCTTGGTTTTTACTATCTCAGAGGCATTTTCCTGTGGTGACAAGTTTTTAGTTGAGGAAAAAGTTGTTAGATACAAGTAGTGTAAAGTTGCAAAGTGGTGCAACTTTCGTTTTGCAACTTGTAGGACCAAACAGACTGTTCCAATATGTCCAAATGGGTACATTTACACTAGGTATGGTCCTATTTTTCACCCAAATACGCTGAATCACTCTGAGCTACATTGGAGCAGTGATTTCCCTTAAGAGTCCAAAGTGCTAAAAGACAACAATCTTTGAAGGGATATTTCTTAGAAACCATGGTGCTTATAGACTTTTCGTTTGAGGCTATAGGATTGTGTTGGGACCATTTACAATAAATTCTCTTATTTTTTTCTATTTCGGAGACGTTTCCCCGCAGTGACGAGTTTTCAGTTGAGTAAAAAGTTGTCAAATGCAAACAATGTAAAGTTGCAAAGTGGTGCAAATTTCGTTCTACAACTCGTAGGACCAAACAGGTTGTTCCAACATATCCGCATGGGTACGTTTATGCTAAGAATGGTCCTCTTTTTCATCCAAATACATTGAATCACTCCAAGCTACATTGGACTGGGGATTTCCCTTAAAAGTCCAAAGTGCTAAAAAGACAAAAATCTTTGAATGGCTATTTCTTAGAAAATATGATGCTTACAGACTCTCCATCTGAGGCTATGGCATAGTGTTGCGACCCTCTACAATAACCTCTCTCAGTTTTTGCTATCTCGGAGGAATTTTCCCACGATGATGAGTTTTTAGTTGATGAAAAAGTTGTTAAATGCAAGTAGTGTAAAGTTGCAAAGTGGTGCAACTTCCATTTTACAACTCATAGGACCAAACAGATTGTTCCAACATGTCTAGATGGGTACATTTACACTAGGTATGGTTCACTTTTACACCCAAATATGCTGAATCACTTCGAACTACATTGGACCGGTGATTTCCCTTAAGAGTCCAAAGTGCTAAAAGACAACAATATTTGAAGGGATATTTCTTGGAAATAGTGATGCTTACAGACTCTTCATTTTGAGGCTATGGGATCATGTTGAGACCCTCTAAAATAATCTCTCTCAGTTTTTACTATCTCAGAGGCACTTTCCTGTGGTGACAAGTTTTCAGTTGAGGAAAAAGTTGTTAAATGCAAGTAGTGTAAAGTTGCAAAGTGGTGCAACTTTTGTTCTGCAACTTGTACGACCAAACAAACTGTTCCAACACGTCTGAATGGGTATATTTATGCTAGGTATGGTCCTTTTTTTACCCAAATATGCTGAATAACTTTGAGCTACATTGAACCAATGATTTCCCTTAAGAGTCCAAAGTGCTAAAAGGAAGCAATCTTTGAAGGGAAATTTCTTAGAAACCCTGACATCTATAGACTCTCTATTTGATGCTATGGGATCATGTTGGGACCCACTACAATAACCTCTCTTGGTTTTTTCTATCTCAGAGGTGTTTCTCTGCGGTGATGAGTTTTTAGTTGAGGAAAAAGTTGTCAAATGCAAGCAGTGTAAAGTTGCAAAGTGGTTGAACTTTCTTTCTACAACTTGTAGGATCAAATGTACTATTCCAACACATCTAGATGGGTATGTTTATGTTAGGGATGATCTTCTTTTGCACCCAAATATGTCGAATCACTCTAAACTACATTGGACTGGTGATTTCCCTTAAGAGTCGAAAGTGCTAAAAGACAACAATATTTGAAGGGCTATTTCTCAAAAACTGTGACACTTACAGACTCTCCATCTAAGGCTATGAGATTGCGTTGGGACCCTCTACAATAACCTCTCTCAGTTTTTTCTATCTTGGAGGCGTTTTCCCGTGGTGATGAGTTTTTAGTTGAGGAAATAGTTGTCATATGCAAGTAGTGTAAAGTTGAAAAGTGGTGCAACTTTCGTTCTGCAACTTGTAGGACCAAACAAACTATTCCAACACATATGGATGGGTATGTTTACACTAGTGATGGTCCTCTTTTGCATCCAATTACACAAAATCACTTCGAGCTACATTGAACAAGCGATTTCGCTTAAGAGTCCAAAGTGCTAAAATGCAACAATCTTTGAAGGGCTATTTCTTGGAAACCATGATGCTTACAGACTCTCCGTCTGAGGCTATGGGATTGTGTTGGGACCCTCTACAATAGCATTTTTTTTTTTTGATATCTCTAAGGAATTTTCTTGTGGTGTCGAGTTTTCAATTGATAGAAAAAGGGTCAGATGGATGCAATGTAAAGGTGCAAAGGGGTTTAGGGTTCATTTTGTTCCTTGTGAGTAAGTGAAAAAGTGATTGACTTGCTCAAATACACTTATTTCATGAACTACACACATGAATACAAAGTATACACATTAAAACACATAGGTCGTAAACTATACATAAGAATACTTAAATACACTAAGTCATGAACTACACACATGAATACAAAGTATATGCATTAAAACATCTAGGTCGTAAAGTATACATTGAAATACTCATAAGTGACAAAGTATACACATAAGTTGTAAAGTATACACTTGAATACACGTCAAGTGTACACAATATGCATGATATTATAATTCAATAATTGCTATCAAATATAGGATTTTCAAAATTTGACGTAGGAATACAACAAACAACCCTAATACATAATCATTTCCCAGTAGGGGAAGGAAATAGAGCACGCATTGCCTTTGCGGTCAACACAGTCTTCCACAAGAGCAACATGTTGATGTTGTAGAGTGACAAGCACCTATACAAACTATTAAGGTAGCAGTCAAACTACATACAATAGAAAAGATGCTTACAATAACAAATCTATATTATCACAATAGAAAAGATGCTTAGACTAACAAATCTATATTATTCTAAACAACCTGAATGATGATGAATTGGTAATGCAAACTATTAAAGATGTTTATAATAATCAATCTATATTATTCTAATATGTCACATACCTTTGTCAAAGGATCAGAGTTGGCTATTACTGCAGCAACTCCATGATCAATCATGCCAAGAACATCACAATATATTTCAAATGAGAAATCTATATGGTCACAATAGAAAATATGCTTAGACTAACTAATCTATATTATTCTAACCAACCTGAATGATGATGAATTGGTAATGAAAACTACAAAAGATGCTTAGAATAACCAATCTATATTATTCTAAACAACCTAAATAATGAACCTTGGCAGATAAAAAATATCAAAATGTGGTGAACAATATCATACCTATCCTATAAAGCAAATGATCTGCTACTCAAGTGTGCCTATAGGGTCATCTCTTACCTTGAAAGATTCCAGTAATGCTTCATGATCAACACTACTAATTGTCAATAGTTTTTTTGTTTTTGGTCAAGTATGATGTCTCAATAACTTAACATTTGTTGCTATAACAAGGTGCAAATACATCAGAATGGTTTTTTATTTCTCATAGTCTTCAAATGTAGGTATGACATTCTTTCTAATCATATATGTTTGCAATCAAGTTCTGAAAACAACAACTGAACCTGCGTGATCATAAATTTTTTATCAACATCTAAATATACTTAGAATAACAAATATATATTATTATAAACAACCTAAACGATGATGAAATGATAATGCAACCAAGTTCAAGAAACAAAAAATGAACCTATAGGATACATGAAGCCATCATCATCTATCATTGGTTGTGTTAGCTTTTTCTTTCCCTATACACATTGTGCCAACCAATAGTTTGATCCCTCTTCATTCCCCTGTGGTGCTACAACTACATAGACATGTCTTGGCTATACAAGATCTAAAAGATGATCGTAGTCAAGTGAACTTTCCATTACATCTTGTAATGAGGATTGTGCTATAGATAAAGGGGTTAGGTACTATGGAATCCATGTAGCTACCCACTCACTTGACTCACGCTGATCCCAATCACACTGAATATAATTCTGACAAAAACAAGCCATCTCTCATGTCCATATGGTCCATGCACTCACATCTGAGCTTCAAATTGAATGCATCTTTGAAGAATCTCTAATTGTTTGACATTCCATTATGTCTCCCACTATGCCCTCCTCAACCAACCAAAAAAACTTACACACTTGTGAATCAAGTGTCCCTCCTCATGATAGTGCATAAGTACACCAATCCATAATAGAACATGCATCACTGAATGTTGCAACACCTCTGATCTTCATTTGTTCCTTAACCAAAGCTCTCTTCATACATGCACCTACGCCATCATGCTCACCTTTTCCATGCCCAGCTTCGAAAAAACTCCAAATATGTGGTACACCCCTCTCTATATGCATCCTGCTCAACTAATAAAACATACGGGCATTCTTGAATTGCCCTGTGCAGTTATCTGACCAAATCAAATGTTGACCCATTACAATTCCTTTTCCTGCAAGAACTCATTTTTTTTTTCAAAACAATGTTGTACAAACTTGGATGAATGAGATCTATCATCACTCATGTAAAAATGGTACTCTGTGATTATCTTCCTATCCTCTTTTGTACTATTAGGGGCACGCCTATATATTATGTGGACACAAATAACAATTTGAATAGAATTATAATATTGTGATTGAACTTTATTTTGTGGTTCCAATGTGTAATTTTCATCAAGATCAACTACAGATACAATAGTTCCAATGGGGAAAGAGTCCTTACACATCCTGAATTTCTGATCCAACCACTACGACCTGTGGCTATGCCTTGCATACTTATAGAAAATATTTTTCTTAAAATATGAAATAAAATCAGAAATACTTTCCTCTCTTGCAACCAACTCACATCTAGAACCCTCACCTCCACTCTTCAATGTGTATTTGACTGTCTCATACTTGTTTTTCTCAACAATTTTGTTACCAAAATCATGATTGTTGCCCTCATGAAAGCATGTTACAAACTTCGATAAACCACCACATTGCAAACACGTTTCATTTAAACAATCATTTCTATAAAATAAGCAACCATCACCTCTAATGAATAAAAATGAATCTAACAACTCCTTGGATGACTTGGGAAGTTGCACTATATGACACTCTTGCAACATTTCATCAGTATGCATAGTAGAACGAATATGGCATAACAATTCATGATACATTGAAAAATCAACATGGTATTTACAACATGTATTATGAACCTTAATAGGAACACAATAAAATTTCTTGCAAGACTCAAAATCCCTTTGTGAGATTTGAAAATGTGGATGCTCTTGACAAAATTGTTTGTACAAAATTATTTGGCTACATTCCAAAAAATGTTTAGGATGCGGTGTACGATCTTGATTACCAATCCGTAACTTTAAAACATCCCTTTCATTCGATGATACTCTAGAGTGAGAATTCCAATATTGTTCAATTTTCATCTTTACATTATCGGTTAGCTTTTTATCAACATGTGGAAGCCTCCCACTAAAAACCCACGTATCATTTTGAAGAGCACTATCGAGTCTTCCTCTTCTTGATAGTTCTCTATTCAATGTTTTACGATTTAAGTTAAAATAAATACAAGTTTGTCTCATTAAAAAAGCATTTTTAAAATGATGGCATACTAGTGAGGTTGTGATCATGCTTCGAGCAACACTTTTATCTTTTTCCTTACTAGTTTTTCCAATAGAGGTTAGAGCATTAAAAATATATTTTACAATAAGACTATTTTTTCTGATTTTTTTGTGAGACAAATGTTCAATTTTTTTAATAATGGTCTCATTTTGTAAATCTTAAGTAATTGCACAAAAAGTTGGCATTGTTCGGTTAATGTCTTATTGGAAAAGAATTCATTGAACAATTTTCGTAGCCCACAAGTGAACCGTTCATTGTGATCTTTTTCTTTGAATATTATCAATTATGTTCTCATCTATTTCAACCAATCATTTAGGGGTTCTTTTGTAATTAGGTGTTGCATAAGGTTCATTTTCAAAATTTTCAATAACAATTTCATTTTGAACAACATTTTCATTGTAAAAAACAATTTCATTTTCAACCACATTTTCATTTTCAACATTTTCAATAAGATTTTCAACAACATTTTCATTCTCAATGTTCACATTTTCATTTTCAATTTCCACTTTTTTCATTTTCAATTTGAATATGATGTTCAATATTTTCAATTCCTATTTCATCTTCACTTGAATTAACATTTAATGGTTCAGAAGAAGCTTCAATTTGATTATTTTGCATACCTTGTTTTCTTTTCCTATGCATTTCTCTATCTTTTTCTCTATATGCTTCAATTTGATTTGTTGTAAGTTTCCTTTTACCTTTTCTCTTATGCTGACCACTGCTCCCCATTGCACAAACAAAAAAACACACACAAATGATTGGAATTCTAAAAAAAATGTAAGAGAATCTTTGAAAAGTTGAATTTCATTTGATGTAGACAAAAAACATGAGAATTTTGAGACAAAGAATGTAGGGACCGTTGAAATACTCAAAACAGTCCCTTTTTTGTTTTTTATATAACTTACAAAACGGATATCCGTTATAGATGGATATCCATCACCTCTACTATTATTATAATGCCATATGTTATATAATATATATTATATATCAATATATAATATATATTATATATCAATATATAATATATATTATATATCAATATATAATATTTATTAATATTAATTATTATATATTATATTTTAATATAAAATATATATTATATATATTAATATAGAATATAGTATTAATATATAACATATATTAATATATAATATTATATATTAATACTATATTAATATTAAGATATATTGTTGCTCATCCAAGTGTATAACCTACTAATAAGCAAAACGGATATCCGTTATTTGGACTTTAAGAATTATTATTTCTTTTGACATATGACATATATTTATTATATATTAATTTTATTATTTATTAATATATATTATATATTAATATTATATTAATATATATATTAATATATATTAATATATATAGTATATATTAATATATATTAATATATATATATAATAATATATGAATATATATTATACATATTAATATTATAAATATAATAAATATATATTAATACTATATTAATATATTTAATATAATAAATATATAATATATAGTATCCCACTCTCTCCTTGCAAACCCTAAACCCACTCTATCTCCCTCTCCCACTCTCTCCAACTCCCTCACTCTCTCCCACTCCCTCCCTCTCTCTCCCACTCCCTCGGTCTCTCCCACTATTTCCCACTCCCTCCCTCTCTCCCACTCTCTCCCTCTCCCTCCCTCTCTCCAGCTGTCTCCCTCTCCCTCCCTCTCTCCCTCTCTCCCACTCATTCTTTCTCTCATTCTCTCCCTCTCCCTCCCTCTCCCTCCCTCTCCCTCCCTCCCCTAAACCCTAAAATCTATACTGCTCTCTCCTCCTCTCCTCCCTCCCACCTCCCCTCCCTCTCCCACTCTCTCTCCCTCTCCTCTCTCTCTCACCCCCATTTCTCCAACTCTCCCTCTCCCTCTCCCTCTCCCTCCCTCCTCTCCTCTCCCTCTCCCTCCCTCCTCCCGCCTCCCGCCTCTCTTCTCCCGCCTCCCTCCCTCCCTAAACCCTAAAAATTATACCCACTCTCTCCCACCTCTCCTCTCACCTCCCTCTCCCTCTCTCTCTCTCCCTCCCTAAACCCTAAACCCTATACCCACTCCCTCCCACTCTCTCCTCTCCACTCTCCTCTCTCCCCAAACCATAAACCAATCTATCTACCTCTCCTCCCTCTCCCTCCCTCCTCTCTCCCCACCCTCCCCTCCCACCTCCCACTCTTCTTCTCCCACCTCTCCCTCTATCCTCCCTCTCTCCCACTCTCCCACTCTCTCCCTCTCCTTCCCTCTCTCCCACTCTTTCCCACTCTAGCCCTCTCCCTCCCTCTCTTCCTCTCTCTCCCCCTCCCTCCATCTCTTATACTCTCTCCCTCTCCCTCCATCTCTCCCACTCTCTCCCTCTCCCTCCCTCCCTCTTTCCAACTCTCTCCCTCCCTCTCCCTATCCCTCCCTCTCGCACTCTCTCCCTCTCCCTCCTTCTCTCCCACTTTCTCCCTCTCCCTCCCTCTCCCTCCCTCTCTCCTTCCCTCCAACTCCTCCTCCCACTCTCTCCTCTCTCTCACTCTCTCCCACCGTCCCACTCCCTTCCTCTCTCTCTCGCCTCCATCTCCCACTCCCCTCCCATGCCTCTCACCCCTCCCTCTCCCACTCTTCCATCTCTCTCCCTTCTCCTCCCGCCCCACTCTCCTCTCCCTCTCCCCTCCATCCCTCTCTCCACCCTCCCTCTCTCCCACTCTCTCCAATTCCTCCATCTCTCCTACCTCTCTCCTCCCTCCTCTCTCCCCACTCTCTCCTGCCCCTCTCCCTCTCCTTCCCTTCCCACATCTCCTCTCTCTCCCTCTCTACCACCTCCCTCCTCCCTCCCACCTCTCTTTCTCCCACTCTCTTCTCTCCCACTCTCTCCCTCCTCTCCCTCCCACTCTCTCCCACCTCTCCACCTCCTCCTCCTCTCTCCCACTCTCTCCTCTCCTCCCTCTCTCCCTCTTCCACTCTCCCTCCCAAACCCACTCTATCTACCCTCCCACCTCCACCTTCCATCTCCCCTCCCCCATCCCACTCTTTCCCACCTCCCTCTCCCTTTGTCCCCACTCCCTCGGGTCCCCTGTAATTCTCTTCCTCTCGCCTCCCTCTCTCCCTCTCCACTCTCTCCTCTCCCTCCTCTCCCACTTCCTCTTTCCTCTCCAAACCCCATACCCACACCTCCCACTCTCCTCTCTCCCACTCTCCCTCCTCCATCTCCCTCCCTCTCTCCCACTCTCTCCCTAAACCCTAAACCTATACCCACCTCTCCTCCCTCTCTCCTACTCTCTCCCTCCTCCTCTCTCCCACTCTCTCCCACCCTCTCCTACCTCTCCCCCACTCCTCCTCCCTCTCTCCCACTCTCTCCCTCTCCCCCACTCTTCCTCTCCCTAAACCCTAAATAATATATCTAAGGGCCTAGAGATGGAGACTTCAAAGGGATACTATGTATTGAATATATTATATAATATATTTAATATATATACAATATATCTAGAATATAAATAATATATGTTATAATATATATTATATATAATATATAATATATTTAATATATAATATATAATATATAGTATATTTATATTTAATAAATTTATAATAGAAAAAATAGATATCCGTTTTAAGTTTAATATCTGTTTTTGTTGCCTTTATTTCTTAAATGGAGATAATGTATTAATCTTATAATATATAATATATTTAATATATATTACATAATATATAATATATATTACATAATATATAATATATAATATATAATATATAATATATATTATATAATTTATATAATATAATATATTATATAATATATATAATATATATTATATAATATAATATATTTCATATATATTATATAATATATAATATTAAACTTATATGTGAAATATACTATTGTAGATTGTAGATTTATATACAATAAACTTATGATATAATAAATGGATATCCATTTTTTACTCCACTTAATTTAAGCCACATGGGAATATAATATATTTTTACAAAATGGATATCAATTTCTTTGAGGACTTTATAACATAAATTATTCCTCATTTTCATGAACCCTGCCTCATTTTGGCGATGCAACGTCGAGCAACGACCTCCAACAACCTCCAAATATGTTTTTTTTGATATTTTTCAATATTTTCTGCTAATTAGTGATAATTTTTTTTTTTTTAGCATTCTTTGTAGATTTATTGAATTTTTTCATTTCTATCTAAACTTAAATTTTTTTCAAAACCCTAGTTAGTGGAAAACAAAAAAAAACAGAAACTTCATTACTAGAAAAAAAGCATAAAATTGAACCTAGCATACTAAACAAACATAAAATAAAACTTTTATTACCCCCTTTCAACATTTTTTAAAACTATTTTACATTCTTGTCTATTTTTCATTCTTCTTTATCACTTATTTTCATGTTTCTTAAATTCTTGTTTTGTTTCTTATTTTTAATTTAGTATTTCTTTTCTAAACTATTTGTTTTTTTAATTTTTTAATTGTTTTGACTCTCCTCAACTCTCAAAATAGAAAGGATCCTTGTTGGAAGTGCTCTAAATTTCCAATTCTTGGTGAATCTGGATCCATTGTTAGTACTAACTAGATAACACTTGTCCCTACAACCATAGGGAAATGGGTGAAGTGAATGGGTAATAATCAATGGGATATGCAAGAGGCTATCATATTGAATCATATACAAATAATAGCCTCCCGCACAATCCATCGATTATTACCCATTAACTTTTCCCATTTCCCTATGGCTGCTGGGACACGTTTTGTTTAACCATTACTAAATATGTATACAAATTCACTAAGTATTGGAAATTTGGAGCTTAACACTTCCACATTGTAGTGAGGTAAAAATTTAATGTATTTTTAAATGAGATTTCACATCACTTTAACAAATTTTTTTTTCCATTTACATGCCTTAGACATAAATGAGCTTTACACATATTTTCATTTGTATTCAATTAAGTCATTTATATTGAATGGTTTAAGGGGATTTTAAACACGTATCTTACATTTTTAAATTACAAATTTAATGTAGGTTCAATTATATCTAAATCATGGATCCACACACTCCAGCTCCAACCACCCCACCTCCACCCACTCCACCTCAAATCCCCCCACCTCCACCACCTGCACCTGATGGTGCTCTCTTTCAAGAACAAGTCGATGTGAATGTTAGAACCATTTAGGATCAAGTTAACGCTATTCAAAATGAAGAATGTGTTCACCCATTATTGAGACATTTTGCATAAAAAATGCAAATTGTTGTTGATGCGGTTAGGTCCATGGAAGTGGACTTAGATGAGCATCAACAATGGCTAGAGGAAAGGAGATAGTCCCAATCTAAAGAGGAAAACACAAAGAAATGAATAGATGCAACTGAGAGCAGCAAAACTTTATTAAGACAATGATCTTATATTTAAAAAAAATTGATCTTGGATGGATATTTTATAAAGAATTTGGTTGGATGGATATTTTTAGTGTTGAATTTATGAGTATTTAATAGTATAATGATGAGACAAAAATTTAGTAATAAATATTAAATAATCTATTAATTTAGTGTTTGTTCATGTATATAGTGTGCATATATAGTGTTTATTCATGCATCATGGTTGACTGATGATTTATTTGTTGATCATAATCATTGTATGGATTTCACATGAAAATCTAATTAACATGTATCTTGATGTCTTCTAAGGATTTTGTTTGAAAGTTGCATAATGTTCTTGTTTATGTACCATGATTGGAAGATAGTGATTCTTATTCATGATGATTTTATGGTCTTTTACATGAATGATCTAATGACATGTTATTAAACTTGAAGGTTTGAATGGAATGAATGTTGAATTGAATTGTAATGGTTTTGTTTGATGGTTTCATCACTTCTTATTCTAGAGCCCATCCCAACATGGGAAAACACTCTTCCTCTTAAAGAAGTGTTAAACAAACACTAAAGTGTTTAAAAACACTTTGATTGAACGAAATATCCTTCTCATTCTTCTCTTTCTTTTGATTTTGATTCCCAACCTACAAAAGTGATCAAAACATTAGATGAGATCAAAAACAAAAGGATATAGGGGTTAGATGAATCATTAACCAAAACACCCTAAAACTTAGCCAAGTTATCACGTGTTTTGACTTTATATGCAAATTTGAAAATTTTAACTCATTAATAGTTAAGAAACACCTACACCATTGGATAGATTACAAAATTCTACCCTATTTCAAAAAAAAGAGTATCAAAAAAGACCTTCGTATGACCAAGATATGGTCATTTTAAAACTGACTCTAAAAGCGCTAAAACAGTGATCATGAGCGCTAAAAGAACACTCAAGAGCGCTAAAAGAACATTAAAGAGCACTAAAAGAACATTAAAGAGAGCTAAAATAACCTTCAAGAGCGCTAAAAGAACCTTCAAGAGTGCTAAAATAACCTTCAAGAGCACTAAAACAGTCTATAGAAGTGCTAAAAGAACCTGAAAGAGCACTAAAACAGTAAACATAAGCGCTAAAAAAACCTGCAAGAGTGCTAAAATAGTGCACATAAGCGCTAAAAGAACCTGCAAGAGCGCTAAAATAGTGTACATAAGCGCTAAAACGACAAATTTTTTAAAAAGCGTGTTACATTTGTAATTCAATCCCTCCTTCTAGCGCCAAAATGTGAACCATGATTCCCAACCTGCAAAAACATAATAGACAATTAATAAATTAGATCAAATGCATAGTTAGAAACATGATTCCTCAAGAAATTCATTTAAATTGCAAGACATAAAGGAAATGAGATGAAGAACACCAAGAAACTCAAAACAAATCAAATCCTATTCTAATGCAATATAAATTCCTAATCTCTTGAGGGAATTGGTGCCAATTTGATGTGAAAATTGGCCCTTTCCCAACTCCAATGATGCAATGTTGATTTGATGAAGATATTTGATCCACTTTGATGAAGATTGATGAATGCTTCAAGCTAAAATCTACAAAAACCTAGTTATGATTCAATGAGATGGATGAAAATTGCTATGAATTTGAGTATAACAAGTTTACTCAAGTTGTGGATGATAAAATGAGGATATGAGCTCTTTATTTATAGAATGCCAAGATGGATGAATGTCCATATTTGAGCAATGTGGGACTAACGTTCATCCAATGGCATGATGCCACTTGCCAAGCTATGAATGGGTGGACGATGTGCAAGATTTGGGGAATGTGCCAATAAATGCATGAATTTGAAATTCAAATTTGTGGAAATGACATGTAAGAGGGAAGGGAAAATGCAATAAATGCCACTTGGCTCAAGGAAAAGGACATGTAAGAGATTTTAAATGCCTTGTCGGATGTACATGTTGACTTGGAATTTTTGAATTCAAATTGAAAGAATATTCCAAAAGATGCCATGTGAGGAAAATAGGGATTTAATAAATGAATTAAATCTATTTTCATGTGCAACTTGCATTATCTAGAGGATGGGACATGAGATGAGATTAAATTGATCAAGGGTTAATTAATTTAATGAGAGAGATTTGATGATGTGACTTATTTGACTTAGATTTATGGATTTATTTAAATCAAGTAAGAGAGTAATATGATAAGAGGCTAATTAAATAAGGATTTTGATTTATTTAATTAAAATGGATGGTGTTAGATTAAATCAAATAAGGTTTTAATTTATTTAATTTAATGGATAGACTTTAGAGATTTAATCAAATAAATTGATTATTTAATTAAATAGGGATAATTAGATCAAGATGATTAATTTAATTACCGAGAAGAGGTGACTTAATTAGATAAAGTGATTTATTTAATTAAAAGAGGAATATTGATGAATTTAATAAGATAGGGGGATTTGATTAAATGGTTAGACCGAGGGATGATTCAGGATGAAAAGATGTTAGTAGATCAGAGTGTGATATTAATCTATATATTTTCGATGTCTACAATATATATTATATATTAATATATAACATAATATTATGTATTATAATTATATAATATAATATAATATTATATATTTTAATAATATAATATAATATTATATATTATATACTATACAAAATATATTATACTATATAGTATACAATATAATAATATATAATATAATAATACATAATATATAATATACTATATAATATATTATATATAATACATAATATTATATATTTATGTAGTATAAATTTATGTATTATAAATACATAATACATATTATATAATATTATGTATTATAAATAATATAACAAAAATATAACTAACAGATATCCGTTTTGGTTTGGTATTAACAAACCAAAATAGTTATTGGCTCAAGATTTGGTTTGGGATTGTCTGACTTGGAAAGTCAACCCAAAAAATGTGTTTTTGATTTTTTTTTAGTTTTTTGAAGTTCATCCAAGTTGTTTCTAACGACTTTTTTTTACCCGAATTTTATCAAATGAAAAGGGTTTATAGAAAAAATTGTCAGCTTTCCACCAATATAACTTTTTCCTTATTTTGAATTTAATAAATAATAATTATTGATTTTCTACCTACATTACGTCTAAATTCCTGTTTGATAGGCTGATTGAAAAACTTCTATAACTTTCAAACTACTTAGTATTTTTTGAATCTACAAGATGCACCACATTCTATGCTGCACATACTATAGGATAAAAATAAATAAATTGAATTTCATAATTTTTTGACCAAGTTATGGTGGTCAGACATAGACGTTTTAATAATTCTGAAAAGTTCTAGTAAAAAAATCATAACTAATTATTTACATGGAAAAAAATTAAAAAAAAAATCCAGCACATCTAGGCACGTGTCCTCTACTTATATTAAAAAATTCAAAAAAAAGTATTATGTTTTTCTTGTACTTAGGGTGGTCAGACACACACTTGCTTCTTATCTTTTTCCTGAAAATTTAGTACCATTGCATTGAAATTTCAAATTTTCTCAAAACAAATTTACTTTTTTCCAAAAAAGGTCTAGTAGCCTAGAAACTACATTCAATTTGCTACAACTTTTGTTCTTACATATTTTTAAAATTATGCTAATAACCTATTCAAATTATTTTTTTAAGTTGCCTAACTTTGATTTTCTAAATTTTCATCACCACTTAGAGGCCTAGTTTGGACCCCCATGATCCTGCACATACCCATATAGCCATCTCCATAAGGGAAATGTTTAATGATTTTTACATCATTTTATATAAAATAAAACTTTTGCTATTTGGATTTCATCCGAATAGCCATAAAATGGCTAAATAACTCATAAGAAAGAAATTACAAATATAGCCAATAATGATATGACAAGGATATCTCATCCAAGCTCGACTAGCATGTTGATAGAGTGAAAAAATTGCACAGATTAAAACATGCAAGAATGATCAATAAGGCCTTGGTATCATAGAACAAGAAAATAATCAATCTTACATAACACAACCTAGCTATAAGTCAAATACACTAGCATCTTAAAGATATTTAATAATGCACCATTGATTTTAAAAGAATCAACATGCTAAAAGAAAATTTCAAGTTTTGAATAGAGTTTACTAAAATATCAACCATGTTTGTAAACAAAATCGATTTACCTCTAGACTGAAGCTTTTCCTTAACTTTTTCCTTATTTACCTATTCGCATTGATATGGGGGCCATTTCATTCATAGTGGGCATTAATTTTCCACCCCACTATTCAAATTTAATTAACTTGGCCTTAATTTTGAATACATGTCACTCACCATTATGTCCTCATTTGATTTTATTTGAAATCAACAGTATTGATTTTATAATTTTGATCCATATTCAATTTATAAGATATATATATATATATATATATATATATATATATATATATATATATATATATATATACATGTATATATATATTTGCACACATTTTTACCTTGTTATATATATGTGTGTGTATATACATATATACATATGTATATATATATTTGTATTTGCATATATATGTTTATATGTATATATATCACTATTTAAATAAGAATGGACTTTTATTTTATTCGAACAATAATGTTTAAATGAAGTGGTTTTTCTTATCCTTTAAATAAGCCTTTTTGAAATACATACCTTCATTTATGTGTTTAATCATGCTATCATTTTCTTTTAAATTTTCAAAACACAAGATTAAGATAGAAAATTAAATAAGAAATCACATGTATTTCATTTTACAAGCCTATTTTTCAATCATTGGATCAATTTGAATAAAGTCAATAAAATATTCTATATGAAATTTCAAATGAAAACATCATGCCATTTAATGTGTGTGCATCTATATTTCATCGAGCTTACCATTAATTCTGGTTAAATGATCATACTTCAACCATGTTCTCATCCTTCAACTTGTTCTCCTACAATTTCACACACTTGCACTTACATAGTTCATCAGTAATGTTCAATCACGATTACGTATAAGATAGTTCAAAAGATCATGTAGTCAAACAACGGTCAAATTCTTTCAAATTTTTCAAAAATATCAAAAATTTCATTCAACATATTGAATTTCCTCAATAATTCAATTTATCATATTATAATTTAAATGCAATAAAAAAATGGGTTATGACAAACCTATAGATCCAAATCAAGTATATGATTCCAATTTTTCCTTTATGTTAGGAGAGGTGTCTCAACCTTGCATTGCAATGTTAAGAATACAAAAATACACTTTTGGGGCTATAGAATAAAAAATTATGTTTCTAGGCTATAAAGGTCTTTTGGCCCTAATTTTTATTTCAAAGAAGTCAACATCAGTTCTCTCTAATGCTTAGGACATAGATCTCTTTGAGCTCTACAATTTCAAGAAAAGGCTCAATCAACTTTCTAGACCAAAAGTTATGACCTCTAGAAGTGGGCCTCCCATATTGGAAGTGTAAAAATATCTATGAGAACTATAAGAGGGAGTTATATCATGTTGACCTACTTATTCCATGTGTTATGACATGTCATAAGGTATATGTTGGGACTCAATTTTGTAGTGCCATAAAAAATCACTAAGTTTCATTTTGTTTGTCTACTTAGGCTTTCTTTTTTCCCTTGTATATAATTGATTTGAGAAATAATTTTATGGGTTTGTGTCCATGTGTTTTTCCTAAATATGGACCTCTATATGAACTATTCATGTCAATTTTTTTTATAACTCCATGAAAATTCTAGGTCAAGTGGATGTTTTATAGTTGTTCTTTGCGTTCTTTCAGAGTTTCAAACTATCAAGCTTCCCTTTACCTTCATATCATCCACTCAATTCCAACATCCCAACTAGAACCCAAAATCCCAACTAATTTCCTTAGAAAGTATTCATCATTAGGGTATCATACTTGAATCTACCCTAATGCCATATTAGATGCATTCACAATCTTTGATCTCAAAAATTTACACTAAAATACATGTCTTTCTATTTTATCGAGTTATTGAGCTTAGCCTACTCAAAGCACCCCTTCTATCTTTGCTTTGCCATCTTGGTCAAGTTACTATTGCAAAATATTCTTGTCTTTCAAACCAAAGAGTAGGACCATCCCTAACTAGCATAAATCATTTGGTTCCTCCTCAATTTTTGACTCTTGATGTAAAGCACTTTGTCAAAGTTGGGGTTTCAAACTGCCCTCTCGCATCATACCACCTACATGAAGTTTGAATTTTCATTAATACATGTAGTAGCCCATTGGAATTTTCCTCCTAATTACTCTTTCCTTGATTCCCTCGATCTTCATTCCTTGACCATTTACAATAGGAATACCTTTGTTAGAGTTGGTCCTTTGGAATTCCCTTTCCTTGGGTACCTATCATAGATTATGCTCAAATCTTGATCCTTAGTACTCTAAAATACATAAGAATTTTGGGATTACTTGTTCAGAATTCCACCCTTCCTCTTCACCTTGGTCCCTATTTAGAGGTACTCTTGACCCTCGATCCTTGGCATTTAAAAAATATAACTTATTTTCAATATTCCTTTTCCAAACTTCACCCATCACATTTACCTTAGTGTTATGAGTTCTCCTCCACCTCCAACTACTAACACCTTAGCCAAAGCTATGTGGTATAGGTTTTCCCCAACCCTTGATAATTAAAAACATATTTCTATTTTTTGTTGTATATTTAACCTACCTCCTTATATGCCCATAATACAACTTTTTAACTAAGGCTAGGGTCAGTGCAAAAAGACGTGACACAAAAAAGTGCCACTTACATGTTTTAAATGACATTGCACATTTTGCAAGCACCAAATGGGCTTGGATGGAAAATCCTAAGGCTTAGCCATACTAAGCCCATTTGGTGAGCACCAAATTTGGTGCTTGAAAAATGAGAAAAGTGAATAAAAAATCCATAACTCTTTACCCTAATTTTGCATTTTGACCATATCAAGTGCTGCATTTTTTTCTCTACTCAACCCACACTCGCCAAATAGATTTCATTTTTTTCACTTGGAGCTTGTGAATCTTTGTGAATATTCCACCAAGACATCGCAGAGGTGAAAGAGGTATGCATTTCTAGTTTTTAGTTTCAAATTTGAATTAAATTATAGATTGAATTAGGTTTTTAAATTAAAATTTCTTTTAATTTCTAGGAAATGAATCTCCATCTCCAAATATTGAAGATTCTCAATCACCTCCTCATGAAGACCCTCATGAACAAGAACAACATCAAATTCCTTTCTCAATTCATAAAAATCCTATTGGAAAACAACAAAGTATTCTAGGGAAAATATAAATCAACAAAATAAAACTTAAAAAATTGATTAGAAGGTTAAATGATACTGCCTCAACACACCCTCATAGGATAGGCCTTAGAAAATCCCTACAGTCTATTGTATCTCATGTAAAATCAATGAGTGCACGATTTAATTTTTGGTCGAATAAGATGGAGGAACAAAAAAATTATTATGTAAATAAAATTTCAAATGCGCAAGTGAAAAAAGAGAAAATTTACAAATCTAACTCAAGTGCCCTTTTCATGGACCCAAGAACCAATCAACATTTTATCAGTTGCATGCAAGAGGTTTCCCATCCATTGGTGCCACCATGAAGGGATAAAAAATATTTTTTTGGATAGGTGGTGGATGGTCGAATAAGAGGGAGGAAAGGAAACAATATTATGCAAATAAAGTTTTACATGCACAAGTGAAGGAAGATAAAATTACCAAATCCAACTTATATGCCCTTTCCACTAACCCAAAAACCAATCAACCTTTATCAGTTACATGCAGGAGGTTTCCCATCCATTGGTACCACCATGAAAGAATAACAAATAATTTTTGGGATAGGTGATGGATGGTTTTTGATCAACCTCCGTGCAATAACTATGAGGTCCCATGGTAATTTTTGAGGAAACTCTATTGTGAGTTTTTCCTCAATAAGATTCTAAATTATTTTGACTATCTAGATTTTTAGGGTAGAGGTGGGGGCTCCACACATGATCAAGTGGAGACACAACGTAATCACAACTGGCATCAAGATCCTTGGATAGACCAATGCTGGAGCATGTGACTATTCCTTCCATTGTGAAGGATAGTGTCAAGGTAGACACCTTGGACTCAATTAGCTCACTCACTCAGAGCCTAGTACAATATATAAGGCCTCTAGTAGAGACTAATGTGGGTGAGTCTTCTAGGCCCAGAGTTCTAGTCCACTTTTGTGATTGTTGCAACACTGTTTTCTCATTTGATCATGAGAGTCCTCAGGATGCAACTACACATGATATATCAATTGCACAATAGATGACTATGAAAGATGCTTTGCTAAATGAAACATTCAACATTGATACCTAGATAAATTTCAATAAGTTCATTTAATTTTTTTTATTAAATTTTATTCTAAAATGTAAGAATAACTAAATTAGTAGAATGAATATGATGAAAATTCAAGGTCAGAGTGTTGATAATAATTGCATCATTCCTATAGACCCCTATTTTTTGTGTCTTCAAATCCACATGCTTGTAACCGATATTAAAGAAATAATTATTACACGTGAATAGTTGAACCTTATATGAATGATTATCTTATAACAAAATTTGTTGGTGGACCTTTGATAGCAACACCTCGCTCTTTTCATCATAAAAAAACTTTGACTTAGGTATCCTTTATTCATTAATTGTGTTGTAAAATAATGTTAGGTAGTTTTGGTATTGAAAAATATTTGTTGTTTCATTTTCAGATGCTGACATCAAATAGTCCTATCGATCTTCATGGAACAATGGACCATAGAGTTTCTACAATAGTAGAAATTTCTAATCCTTTGATAGAGGTATGTGATAGATTAGTAAATTTCATATTATATTCAATATTTTATTGGTCTATTATTGAAAATTTAAATGATACTCATATGTAATTTAATTGCTATCTTGATGCTTGCTACATGGGATTGTCACTCCAAATCATGAACATGCTAATGTTGTAGATGGGCATGTTGATTATTTTCTTAAGGTAAGTGATATTATTCTATGATATGTCATTTCATAACTCAATTTATATATATATTAGCATCTATACTTTTTATTGTATCAGCTAGAACTCTAGAGAACTGAATTGAGGAGGACGAGTGAGTGCATTCAAAAGATAACAACATCACATGCATCTCCATCTAGCCAAAAATTGAAGGAAACACATGATCTATTTCCTTCCCCTAGTGGGAAATTACTATGTATTAGGGCCCTTTGTTTTATGCCTACATGGAATTTTTGAACATATGTTTTGTACTATGGATATGTGACATTTTATGTAAATGTGGTTTTGTTGCAAGCTTATATGACTGTATTGGATATATTGTATACTTTTATCTACATATAAAATTGTATGGCCTTATGGATTTTTTGTTAATACAAATCTTATTTTACCACTATTATCCATATTTGCACTACAAATGATTAATTGAATAAATGAATAATTACACAAAGTTCATTGTTAGTAACTATAAAATTATTACAAATATTGTATGTCCTTACTATTTATATGTTCCAAATGATTGGAAAGGGAAAGAGAGGTGTACCATGTTATTAGTTTGTGCTAATTAACTATAAGATTTCCTAAATTGTATTTATAGTTACAACTTCTAAAAGTACATAAATTCTCTATAGTCAACTTTATAAAAATATCTTAAATATTCTTCAACCATTTGGATTATAACATACAATATGATAGAGTGTAGGAGAAAACTATTTTGGAGACTATTACTAATGTATGGAATAAAGCTATCTCTATAGGATCCATATGGAGGCTGAAGCTCTTGAATCAACTTGTTTTTGATGTGTCTTGGTCCTATAGATAGTGGACTTTAATATTGGTATGTATTATTAAATATTTCTAAATTATTCTTATTAATTTTTCTACTTGTAAATGTGGGTATTTATTTTGAACCTGTAGACATCTGAATTTGACCACTCCCGTATGGTCAAATTCATCCCCTCTATTCGTCTATTTCGCATCCCTCATTGACATTAATTAAATGATTTATTTAATTAATATTTCCCCATCTTCCTAATGTTCCTAAGATATTTAATTTAAATAATTAAATGCCTTACCTTTTGTCTCCCTTTCCTCTCTAAATTAAGTAAATACTTTCATTTACTTAATCTAGTCACTTTACCTTTTCAATTTAAATCAATTTTTAAATTCATCTTTTTCTCTCTCCTTGTCCCATCCTCCATAATCTCCCTTTAATCTGGATTAGTTTAATTAATCCATGATTAGGATGTGCACATCTCTAATCAGGATTAGTGTCACATCATCCATAACTTGCAACTTGCCCCTAATCCTTCATTAGCCTCCTTAATAGCTTGTTTGCACAACCTTAATCATATGATTAGGTCAACCTAATACTTATGCCATTTATTACATACCTCCAAGTCAACCATCATTAATGCTTTCTTCATTTAGACAATAAACCTCTTCCCCATGTGAATTAAAAATTTACATTTATTCCTCCAAGACTTTTCTCTTCCCTATGTGGATTATTAAGGAATTTTAAATTCCTCACATGTCACATCTCCCACATGTGGACAAGAACCTCCTTTATGAGGAGATCTTGTCCCAATCCCAAGGTACTTTCAAGTACCTCCACATCACATTCCCTCTTGACACCTCATTTCTACTTGGAAAGATGTGAGGGCTTGTGAGTCCTCAACTCACCATAGCCCTTCATCTTGTCCATGGTGGCTAAATCCTAGCCCTCCATTTTTTAGAGGCCTTTTCCCTAAAAATAGAGGATTTTGACCTCATTTGGAACAGATTCAAACATTCAAGCAATCAAGCTATCAAGTATTCAAGCTCTCAAACCATCCTCCATGCAACCTTTGAGCTCATTTTGCATCCATTTTATGCATTTCCTCACATACCCACTTGCATCATTAGAATCCCCATCATCTCACCATTGTTTTGCATCTATTTTCATGTGATTTTCCATTTGAAGGAGCACACAAATGATCAAATCAATAGGGCCAACCAACCAATCGACTTGGGAAAGGTAACTCATTTGTTTTCATCTTTTCTTTGTTCAAGTTTAACTAGGCCAATCTTGAGGTGTTGCTTTGTGTTTGCTTTCTTTGCATTTCATTTTGTTTTTCATTATTTAGGTTAGGAGAAAAACATTGCACACAGAACCCTTGGACTAAAAACATAAAGAATGTTAAGATTACATTGAGGGTCTTGTATTCTTGATGTATTTGTTATGTTCTTTATGTTTTTTGGCTAAGTATCCTAGATATAGTTGACTACACGCTTTCCAAATGAAAATTATAGTACACACTATATGAAGCTAGCATGGAAAAATAATATTTATCATGTCCTAAGATTAATCTATTGAATATTTAATTTTGTCTTGCTATGTGACCTTTCACAACTTGATTATCCCCACACTCCATGGACTAAAATTTGGGATTTGTATGGAGACACTTGTTCATATCCATTTTATGATCATTGCTATGGAAAACTTCATACCTATTTATGATGCAGATAATATACCTATCAATGATAGTACTTTATAAGAGTTTTCATATTTGGAGGGATTTGAGTATTGTGATGAAATTGAGACTTCTTCTTCCTCTCTTTCTCTTACATTTGAAATCATAAGTTCCTAAAATTATATGATTTACCATCTTGAGGTTGAGGACATATTTAGTTTTATTATTTGGAGAATATTTCATATCCTCATAATCCTACTTAAAATCTAGAGTAGTAGGTTATAAATTATCTTCTTGATTTAGATTTTTGAGATGACCGCTTGATAGGTATCATAGTTTTGTTTTATGAATCTCATATTACAACTTTAGAAAAAATTGTTGAGGCTATTCAACACTTATTTTATGAAAACCATTTCATAGTCTTATCATATCTACTTTGTGTTTGGGTCTTGGATTTTGTTTTTCTTCACATGGGATTGGATTTGCTTTTACCTTTGTGAATTGAGGTATATTTTATGTTTAAATGGGCACATTTGAGTAGATTTCAAAGAGAGGATGCATCATGCTACTTCACCTCACATTTCTTCTTGGAGTGAGAGTTACCTCATCATTTTTCATTGGATTATTTTTCACAAGGGGAGAAATGTCATTTGTCATAAATGGATTATCTTCAACATTCATATACAAGCATCTTCCTTTGGTGTAAGAGATACAACAATGTTGGGAGGTTTCATTACCTATCTCTCAAATGGTGTTCATTAAATATTTGTAATGGATTTATTCATGTTGAGTTCCCATCCATCCAATGTACATATTTTATTATTTTCCCTCTTTTGGAGAGAATATTTTTCCTATGTACATATCTTCTCCTTTTCCTTGTTTATGAGAGATTACTCATAAATGGGTATCTAACATGGAATTATAAATCAAGACATATGGACTTGTGTATCATGAGTTTAATTTTATATGCTATGTTTTGTTCATTTTTGTAAGTAATGGGATTTAAATTTAAGCATTGCTGCGTACCTTAGAGGATGTGTGCATTAAGTGTAGATCACTTTTCTTGCTATTATTAAACTTTCAAATTTTTTTTTGTTACGCATCTGTTGTGTTTGCATCATCCTCTAGAGTTACCTGGTAGGGCGTTACACATGCTATTAGAGCCCAAGTTTAAACACTAGGTACTCTGAGATAATGTTGAACCCATTAAGCTATTAGTTGCATAGGATTTAAGTTTGTGTACCTTGTATTATACCTTGTGTCTGTGTAGGATTATGTCATGTAGGTGAGGTCATGGTAGAGATTGTGGTCATGGCCGAGGAGGCAGTTATGGAGGTATTCAATAGGATTCCCTTCCCCATTCCCCATGACACAGATTGTAAGGAACATCAAGCTTCCCAAAATGCTTCAAGAGGCGGTAATCAGAATCAGGGTCCACCAAGGATCAAGGGTGCTCAGTTGCGTCATTTGTTAGAGGAGACACTTGCTCATCTTGGGTTGAGGTAGGGCATAGATCAGATTAATATTGGTGAGAGAGAGGTACCAACACAGCCAGAGGCAGACATAGCCACTCACATGAAAGATTTACTTAGAGCTCGTCTGCCCACTTTTGATGGTTTTGGCAGTAGATTAGAGGCTAAGACATGGTTGATAGACCTAAACCAGTGTTTTGCTATGCACCCTTATGGCATAAATACCAAGGATAGATGTGTGATCATGCACTTGTGAGACTTTGCATCTACGTGGTGGAGATTGGATGAGAAGAAGCTCCGTATTGACATTAATTCTATGTCTTGGGATATGTTCATAGAGAGGTTTAGAGCCAAATTCCTTTCTGACCATTGGTGACAACATTGTGGAGATGAGTTTCATGCTCTACGACAGATGGCCATGTTAGTGGAACAGTATGAGCATCAATTTTATGAGCTCAAGTAGTTCGCTAGCATTGGTGATGATGAGGGCATGCTTGTTTAGCACTTCATTAGGGGCTTAAATACCCAGATCAGTGGTGGTGTTTGGGTTTTCGAACCCAAGACTATGGAGATAGCAGTAGAGAAGGCAAAACTGGTAGAGGATAATTTGGTGATGGCATTGGGTGGCCATATAGGAGTGTAGATAGGCAGTGCTTCAACTGTAGGACCTAGTTCACATAGTGGCTAGGCTCAGGGAGCTAGACCACCTAGGACATAGTAGGTGCCTACACAGAGCAGTCAACATCAAAATTCATAGGGGAAACAAAAGAATTTCCAGCCGAAACAGGGAGCTAGGTATCAGTCAAGGGGTGATAGGAACTGGAGGCAAAACAAATGCCCCAACTTTGAGTAGCCAACATAGAGTACATAGTCTACCTATAATAGGGGTAGCGTTCAACAATCGAGTGCCGCTCCTGAAGGTAGAAGACTCGACAGGGATATAGGATGTTTTGCTTGTGGCTAACAGGGTCACATAGTGTGACAGTGTCCAATAAGGGCACATCAGGTTATACTCAGAGGCCAGCATCGTCGGAGCCAACTGTTGGAGATACGAGTAAAGGTCATTGAGTATTTTCTATCATTGACAACTGCTAGGATGATCACAAGGGCATAGTGGTAGAGACTTTTGGTATGTTACAAGGTAAGAGGGTTAACATTTTATTTTATTTAGGAGCATCAGATTCTTTTATTTCATTGTCCGTCGTGGCACGTTGTAGAATGAGGGCAGCAAAGCAAGATGTTAAGTGGTAGGTCGAATTGTCCTCTGGTGCTAAAGTTGCAACACATTCACTAGTACCTAATTATAGATTGGAGATTGGATCCTTAACAATACAGTAGACCTCCACATTATACCGTTCGGGTCGTATGACATCGTCTTAGTGATGGATTGGCTTGAGGCTCACAGGGCCGTTATTGACTGTTGACACAAGTCAATTTGATGCATTGATGTATCTGGTAGAGAGGTTGAGATAGTGGGAGTTCAAAGACCCATATCATTGAGGATGATCTTGACTATGCAGCTAAGGTGATGTGTACGTCAAGGATTTTATTTGTTTGTAGTGACAGTAGATGACTTGGAGTTGGGTGATAGTGAGGAGAAGGTTTCTCTTGATAGCCACCCCATACTTCAGGAGTATGCAGATGTATCTCCCGATGAGATTCTAGGGATTCCACCTCAGCATGACATTGATTTCAAGATTGATCTTATACTTGGTTCCAAGCCTATTTCATGAGCTCCGTACCGTATGACTACACATGAGCTTAAGGAGTTCTGCTTGTAGCTAGAGGAGTTGCTAGCGAAGGGTTTCATCCCCCATAGTGTTTCACCTTGGGGAGCACTAGTAATTTTTGTGAAGAAGAAGGATGGTTCTCTTCATTTGTGCATAGACTACCATCAATTGAATAAAGTGTGACAATCAAGAAGTGATATCCCTTACCTAGGATTAATGATTTGTTTGATTAGATCAACAATGCTACGGTCTTTTCAAAAATTGATCTTAAGTTAGGGTATCATCAGCTATGTATTTTTGAATCTGACATTCATAAGATGACATTTCTCACATGTTACAGTCACAATGAGTTTATAGTGGTACCGCTTGGGTTGGTGAATGCACCATCTGTGTTCATGAGCTTCACGAGCGGTGTTTTTCACACTTATCTGGATAGATTTGTATTACTATTCCTTACTGATATATTTATCTATTCCAGCACAGTAGAGGAGCATGAGGATCATTTGAGGTAGGTTTTACAGTGTTTGAGAGATAATCAGTTGTATGCTAACCTATCCAAATGCGAGTTTTTTAAGATTGAGGTTAAGTACCTTGGGAATTTGATATCAGGAGAGGGTATTGTAGTAGATCCTATGAAGATCCAAGCAATCATTGATTGGCCTACACCCACTAATGTGCCAGAGATACACAGTCTCATGGGATTAGCATGTTATTATAGATGCTTTGTTCAAGGTTTCTATAGGATATGACATCCTATCACTTCTCTTAAGAGAAAAGGGAAGAGATTCATATGGTGAAAGTAGTGTGAGGCAACATTTCAGACTCCAAAGGAGAGGTTGACCAGTGCACCGATGCTTGCAATACTTGATCCTACTAGAGATTTTGTTGTCTGTACAGACGCATATTTGGAGGGATTAGGAGTAGTTTTGATGCAGAATGGCCATGTTATTGTGTATGAGTTGCAAAAACTCAAGGATCATGAATTGAATTACCCCACACACGATCTTGAGTTGGCAGCAGTAGTACACACTTTGACGAGATGGAGACATTTCTTATTGGGGCACAGATTTGAGTTGCATAGTGACCATAGAAGTTTATCGTACATTTTCACGTAGCCTAATCTAAATGCCAGGGAAAGGCGATGGATGGAATTCCTTTCTGAGTATAACTTTGAGGTGAAGTTCATCCAGGGGAAGGAGAACATAGTTGTCGATGCTCTTAGTAGATAGAGACACAAGTTTTCAGAGTTGACTCTTTGTTTGGATTTGAGGAGTTAGATTCTTTCTACACTTCCTACAGAAAGTTGGTATGATGAGGTGAGATTAGAGATAGAGACATGCAAGACTCTTGAGGGAAGATTCTCAGGTTATTCTCTAGAGTCAGATGGTTTGTTGAGACACATGGGACGCATTTATTCTCCATCTTCTGGAGATCTTTGTACCTTGGTTATGATAGAGGATCATCAGGCACCCTATTTAGCTCATTTATGAGTGAAGAAGATGCATGCCGATTTGTGAAAACTATAGTTCTAGGCAGGTATGAAGTGAGATATCGCTGACTTTGTGTCGAGGTGTTTGGAGCGTCAGTGAGTGAAGGCTGAACACCAACATCCGGCAAGACTTCTGCAACCACATTTGGTGCCAGAATAGAAATAGGATATAATCTCATTGGATTTCATTGTTGGGTTACCCAATTCTTCACGACGACACTATGCCATTATGGTGATGGTGGATAGGATGATGAAGGTAGCACAATTATCTCCAATTCATTCATCCTATAATGATTTGTTCTTTGCTAGATTGTTCATGGGAGATATAGTTAGGTTGCACAATATTCCTCATCGGATCATTTCTGATAGGGATCATGTGTTTACCTCAGCTCTTTGGATGTCATTGTAACATGCTATGGGGACACAATTGAACTTTAGTTCATGGCATCACCCCGAGACAGATGGAAAAATTGAGAGGTTCAACTAGATCCTCAAGGATATGTTATGCATGTATGTGATGGAATAGTAGACATGATGGTAGGACTATCTCCATTTAGTGGAGTTTGCTTATAATAATAGTTATCAGAGTTTGATTGGTATGCCTCCTTTCCAGAGATTGTATGGATGCCCGTTTCAGACTCCTTTGAGATGGGATTGGTTAGAGTATAGAGTTCTATTGGGTTCGGATATGCATTAGGATATGGAGCGACAAGTGATCTATATCAGGGAACATTTGGTTGCTGCATAGGATAGGAAAAAAGAGTATGTAGATGCACATCGGGTGGATCGCCAGTTTGCAGTAGGTGACTGAGTCATTTTACGAGTGCACCTGTGAAAGAGTCCAATCCAATATGGAAAGGGCTTTAAGCTCACACCTCAATTTTTTGGGCCATTTGAGATTCTTGAGAAGATTGGGCCAGTAGCATATAGTCTTGCCTTGATGCCCAGTCTCTCACGCATACACGACGTATTTCATGTTTTAGTACTCAGGCCTTATCACCCTAATATATCTCACATCCTTGATTGGAATACCTTACAGGTTGACAATGTGCAACTGGTATTAGATCCCATGGTCATCGTGCAACACATGAGACTCACCCTTAAGGGTCGAGATATTGAGCATGTTAGGGTCTAGTGGGATCCTAGAGATGATACTTTGGCTACCTTGGAGGATGCGACTAGGATGAGGCATCTCTATCCCTATTTGTTCACAGGCTTCCAAGAGTAAGCCTGATCCTAGGGAGGGAGGATGTAGCACCCCTCCGCTTTGCTTTTATTTTCAAACAGTGCTTTTAATTTGATAGACCATGATACTATGTTATTATTATTTGATCGCTGACATTGGAGTGTTGATTGTTTTTATATTGTGATATGATGGTACACTATATGGATGATTATTGATTATGACATGCTTGCTGGTTAGCATAGTTGATTATTTGAGTTAATATTGATATATGATCATCTATAGTTAAATGATGTTTTAGTTTTGTCGATTTTAATGTGACACTGTACTGGTGAAGGGAATGGGATTGCATCACTCATTTGTGAGGGCCCTGCAATTCCACGATTTTCTCTTCGCAGTGTGACTGTTTATATTATATATATATGTACAACATATGTTTTATTCCAGGATTGTATGTACAAGACATCAACTCCACCTAGATTCACAGGTTTGAGCGTGTCCATTGCCCAATGAAATAGTTGATTGGGAGATAGTAACTAGATTTCCTTGTTAAGCCACAACCCTAGTCATAATGTGTTGTCAGTTCTTGTTTTGATATGTTGAGTTGTTATGTTGTCTATGTTTTCCTTGTCGTTTATTTATTTTGCAAGGTGTGTTCTATAGGAAATTAATGTTAATTAATGTTTATAATGGTTTTTAGTGATTATTTAATTAATTTTGAATAATGTTGTTAGAAGCCTTATATTTGATTTAATTAATTAAATTTAATTTTTTTTGTAAAGTGATTTCATTTTTGTGATTAAATTTATTTTATAAAGTGATTAAATTAATTAGATTAAATTTAATTAGAAATTAATGTGTGAATTATGAATTATTAAATGCATAAATATCTTGTAATTATCTTAGAGGAAATATCTGTGATTTTGTTGAAAAGATATTTTATTTGTGACATGTGTTAAAAGAAAAATTAAACATTGTTGTTGGGAATTAATTCTCAGAGAGAATAATTGCACTAATTGAAAGAAGAAAGAGGCTACTTCACAGCAATGTGAAAAGATATTTTTTAAAAAATAGTTGTTGAAAATTGGGGAAGAAGTTCTAAGGAAAATTTGACTCAAGTTTTATTTTCTTCTTTCTGGAAAAGTGGATAATTTGGAAGAAGCTTTGGTAAATTGGAATTTGAAGGCGAAGCTCTACTTCAAACATCATTTCCTCAAGCATCTGGAAACATGTTCTTTAAATTGTTTTTATTTATATGCAAATTGGAAAGATTGTCTATACAAGAAGAATATGTTATCTGTGTAGAAGCTTTAATATATTTTGTAAATTTGAAAGATTGTTGTGTTTGGAAGATTGTTGTGAAAGCTTTGACCTTTCGTAGAAATTTTTTTAAGATTTGATTTGTTTGGAATGGGAAAATTGCCGTAAAAGATTTAGATCCTCTATAGGAAATTATTTTTTAAACAATAGAAATCCCAGAGGGAAAATAATAGAAGATTTGGAAAATCTTTGTAGGAATGGATTTAAAATCTTCCTGTCAAAATTTGTGGAAAATATTGTTTATATGAGAAAAGATCTTCCTATAGAAGATTATTGTTTTGTTTTGTTTTTCCCAATTAGTTTTATTTGGTTGGGAAATTGAAAACCTCTGCTAAATTTGTAAATCTCCTCCTATAGAATTTTTTTTGTGAAAATAATTTGCTCAACTAGAGCAATCTTTTTGATGAATTTATATATATATATACATATACATATATATAAATGTATATATATACATATATTATTTATGAAGTTCCTTGTAATTTTTCTATTTTGAAAACGTTGTGAAAATGTCCATTCGACAAATTTTATATTTGCAGGTTTTGAAAATTGTATGGGAGAGCGCTTTGGCTACCCTGCAGCCGAATCCCTATTGGGGAGAGCCAGTGTTGTGAGGCAGTGCCAATGCTGCCCCATAGTGTTCGTGCCCCCCAACAATGGGGTTTTAGCTGTGTATGTGCAGCTGACATTGCCATTAATTTCATCCACCCTGTTTAAAATCAATTTTTTTAATATGAAATATAATATATATATTATATGCATAATATATGTATATATATAAATATATATTTAAATATATATATATGTGTATATATATATGTGTATATATATATGTATATATATTTATATATATATATAATCATTTTTTTGGAAAATTGTAATTTATTTTTAAAATCATTAAATAATATATTTATGTATATATAATAATATAGAAATACATATATAATTATATATATATTTAAATGGATATTTCTATAATAGGTGCATGTAATAGCACAAGTTAGATAATTTTAAAATGATATGATATGAAAGAGGAAATTGATTTTTATTTAGATGTAATTGAGAAATTGAAATAGACAATTAGATTTAATTTCTCTATTGTCTGTAATTGAAATTGTATTAAGTTAGTTTATATTGGGCAATGTATTATTGTATTTTAATGAAATGAAAATTGGATTTAGGAAATCCTAATGGTAGATTTATTTCTTGCTTGAATTGCCTATTTAAATTATGATTTCTTTTGTTCACATTTTTGGGGAAATCGGTTAGTTGTGTATGTAAGTCTCCCAGATGATGTTATTTTATGAGGGGGTTGTTATGTTTTATGGTTCAACCTTTTGTATTCCATGGGTGGTGCACTTGGTTGTGAATCAGTTTAAACACCCGGTTACTACGAACGAGGATGTGTTTCCTCTTGCATTATGGTTGATATTTATTATCGGTTTGTGTGCACTTTATCTACCCTTGGGTTTTGGATTAGATCCTTGTGTTGTTAGTAAGGGATTGGCTCTCAATGGGGACCAATGCACAAATTAGTGCCAGTGTAACTCATGTGAGAGTTAATTCAGTTGAAATTAAATAATTGTATTAGGGGAAAGGGTAGCTTAAATCAGATAACTTGTTAATTGTGCCTCGCTCATGGGTTCAAGGGCTTGTTTAGACTTGGGATGAGACAAGAAGGCCTGGAATGGCAAGATCATTATCTTGTCTCTTTGAAAGATAATTGATTCCGCATCATTTTGCATGTGGGGTTGAGGGTCGTGAGAGGCTACTAGGGTAACCCAAGATGGGGGCTAGGGCCTAGAAAGATCTACCATGGTAACCCATGCAACTTTGTGATGACACTCCTATGACAATAGTATGTTTTGTGCAGTTGATATACCTGATTATTTTACTTTGGAAGAAATGTAACCTTTAGGTATGTATTATTCTTATATGGTATAGTATTGTGTGTTGCTTGTTGGACTCAAGGAACACTGAGAGGGGGGGTGAATAAGTGTCTAGCAAAATTTAAATTTCAATCGAGATGTTAACCATTCATTGCATTTAAACAAAAGTAAAGACGCAAGAACATGAAGGAAACAATCAAGACACCATAACACCAAGATTTTTATGTTGAAACTGTGTTAGGGGAAAAACCACAGTGGAGATTAATCCACAATTTATACTTTATTAAAAGTATGAAGAAAAGGGAATATACATGCATTTAGGAACATTTTCTAGAGCTCACTACTCAGAATAAGGAAGGCTTACTTTCTTATAAAATGTTGAATTGAGAAGATAGAATCTACAAATGCCTAGTTTTAGTTTTGGTGAAGCTCCTGTACCAAATTCTGGACCTCTTGTCTAACTCTGCACTTAGCTCTGCTCTGCTATTCCTTAATTCACAACAATCCTCTTCTTCTCAAGAAAAATTCACTCAATTGATCTTCTAATATTTGCACACACATCTGATCTACTCTATACACACACTCACACACACACACACAAACACCAAAATGAATTACTTGAACTCGCATATATATCCACTAGCAAGAATTCAATTGCTATATGTCAGCTTGAAATAAAATATAAAATATTCTCCACATGTTGGCTCAAATCATGAGCAATCTTTGATACGCACCCACACAAGTTGGATGGACTATAGATATGACCCAAAACAAAATTCTCTAACATAGAAACATTTAAATAATTACTCCTTATACATCCACAACACACTATATTCATTAAGTCGGCCACAATGAGCAAATAAACAGAAAAACATCCTGTTGAATCTCCAAGATTGTACACCGATTAATGAAAAATAATAAAACCTACCAATAAGGTAACATATATGCTTAAAAAACTATCCTGGGGATCCACAACACAAAATGATGATCTGGTGAAGCATACAGATCGACAAGCTACCCGGATACCCTATTCTTCATGCTTTCTGCCGGTATGAGAAAATTTTGATTTGTAGACCAGAATAATAACTTTAGTTTCCATCAATGACAATAGTAGAAGCTATATGCCAACAATCTCCTTGTTTGGCATTGATGACAACATTTAGTGAAAAATGACTAAGTGTCAAAACCAAGAGATTATGTTTTCAAAATTCAAAATTTCAAAATATTGCTCCCCCTTAGAATGACAAGGCATTTTTCACAGCATTCTCTCCCTCTTTGAAATAAATAACAAAATTTCACTACTTTCTCTCTCCCTCTTTGCTAATTAGAAATAGGATCAAAATTTGAAGAACTACAACTGCTACACAAGTCAGAAAATGATTTTGTATTTATCTTTCATTTTTGAAAGAAATTTATTCCAAGCATCTACTGCAATCCCAATGATTAAGATCAAGCTGTTGTTTTCTGATGTTCGGTTGATGATTTGGATGAGGGATTCTAGAATTTTAATGTTTCTTATAAATTTTATCCTTTCCTAAGAACCTCAATTAGCTACTCCAATCTTGCATTCAGTTAAATCCTTCACTTTCCAGAAAGTGTCCACAAGGGTGTTTCTAGAAAAGTGAACTTTTGCATGCTCAATCTGTGACTCATGAATCCTTTTCTTTACTGTACCTTCTTGGTCCTGAAACTTGTTATAATCTTGACCAATTTTGTTCAACTCACTTTCAATCTACTCTAGCTTGTCCTTGTATTTCCCAACTACATGAGGCCAACAGAGACAATAATTGTAGATGTTATTTGCTGAGTTTATACATTGCCTCAACACATTCATTTTCCTTTTTAATTTGGTAAGGGATAGCCTGTGTAACACCCCTCCGTTTTGGCTCTTTGATCAACATTTTTCTTCCCTGTTATAATTGCGTCTGAGTATGCTTATGATGTAGAAGTTATATGTTGATGTGATGTTCTTTTATTCTGATGTTATCCTTATGTCATGATTTGGAGTAACTTAGAATATATCTGATTAAATGATGTTTATGTTATTGAGCTTATCTTTGATGTTAGATGTGTCAGTTAATGATATTGTATTGGTGAAAGGGACAGATTGTATCACTCGCATGCGAGCGCCCTACGATTCTGAGATTTCCTCTTCACGGTGTGATTGATCATATTATGTATATATGCACGTTTGCCATGCTCTTTGTTGCAGGTTGGCAGGTATAGGACATCGACTCCACCTGGTTTCCAGGTTTGAGCGTGTCCATTGACCAACGAAAGTTAATTGGGAGATAGTAGCTAGGTTTTCCGAACCAAGTCATCACCCTAGTCATAGCGTGTTGTTGGGTTGTTGTCGGGGTCAGTTGTTCTAACTTGGTTAGTTCCCCTTGAGTGTTTATTTAATTTCAAGTTTAAAGTTTATTAAATGACTTGCGTAGTCTAATTAATGATTAAAGGTGGTTAGTTGCAAGCTAAAAGTGATTAAATAGCTTTTGGAAATTATAAATGATGAATGTTTTGTCTTCTTGAGATGTTAGAAAGTTAGTGATTAATTAATTAATTTAATGGAATTAATAAAATAATCTAATTTTGAATTAGATTTATTCTATTGATAATTTAAATTAATGGTGTGAATTAATTAAATTATCCCTATGAATTAAAAGTGTTAAAGATTTAATTCTTTTGTTGAATATAAAATGCTAAATTATTTTGAATTCAAATTGGAATTAGAAAATTGCTTAAAGTTATTAAAAAATTCAAATGTTTTCTTATGCAAAGACTTTGGGGTAGAAAAGATATTTTCTGAAATAGTTGACTATTTTGGGGAAAGATATTTGTGAAGAGTTGAATATGAATTTGAAATTGAATTTAGTGTGAAATTGAAAGTGAGTTTGCATTTGTATTTGAATTTAATTAGAATTAGAATTGGAATTAGAAGTGGAATTTGAATTTGAATTTGGGAAGTTTGAAAAAAGGATATATTTTTATTTAGGGTTTTCTTTCAATCTCTCTCCATGGATTCTTGGTTTTGGATTTTGGGTGGAAAGACTTGGAGGAGGCTATGATGGTGGAGTTGAAAAGGGTGCTTGAAAAATCTCCATGGTTAAAGCTTGCAATTTTGGAGGAAACACAAGGTTCCATCATTTCTCCCTTCATCTTCTTGCTCACTTTGTATGTTTGAAAATATAGTGTTAGATTCAATAGAAATTCATGGAGAAGCTCTTAAATTTGATAAATGGTAGATAGATTTGGAATGGAAACCAAACAAGAAATTTATACCAAGTTATGGAAAGGAAATCCAAGAAAACTCAATGTTAAAACTAGTTTTTGAAAACCCATTTTGTTGTTTTGAAATAAGTGCTACTTTCTTGAATTGGGTTTGGATTATTTTTGCAATTTGGTTATGAAATCAAAATTTGGGTATATGTATTTGTGAATACAACCATATATTTCAATATATGGAGATACCCACAAATATATATACAAATATACATTTGTTATTTTAGAAAACTTTAAATTTCGGGTAAAAACCTCATAAAATTTTATTGATTTTCGTTTTTTTTGGGGTTCTGGAAAACGCAGAAATATATTATTATAAATTTTTTTTTTTGTGAGGTGGGAGGTCAAACTCTACCCCACAGCGGCCGTGGCCACCGCCTGGCGGGAGGCGTCCGCTATGTGAGCACACAGCAGTCGCCGCCCGCAGGGGGTGGGCTGTGTGTGAACACACAGCCATCGCCGCCCGCGGGGGGCGGGCTTTGCGTGAACACACAACCACCGCCGCCCGCAGGGAGGTGGTGCTGTGTGCTTTGCACACGGTCACTGCCGCCCGGTGGGAGGCAGGGGCTGCTTGCCCTGGGCTCCGGCCCTCTTCCTAATGTTTGTTTAAATTCGAAATTACTTTTGTTTATTTTTTTATTTTAATTCAAATTTTTTAATGAATATTATTTTATATTATGTTTTATATAATATTTATAATATTTAATATTATATATTATATAAAATATAATATATTTAATATATATTAAATTAAATGAAATTTGGTATAAGTTGAAATGTATTTTATTCTATTGGTTAAATCATAAGGTTTTTAGAAATGATTAATTAAAATGTATTTTATTTTATATGTTAATCATATGGTTTTTTTTAAAAGATGAGTAATTAAAATTTATATAAGCTATTTGATATATTTTGTAATTAATGGAATTCTTCTTTTTATATTTGTTAAAGTAATAGTTGGCTAAATTGAGTATCCTTGTACATGAAGGTATATTCATACTTTGAATATTTGTTTGTAAATAATCATGTCAACATGCTTTTTATATTTAATTGTATGGATTTCGCAATGGTATTTTATTTTAATAGACGCGTTAAGGGGTGTCATAATTCAAAGGTATTAAGATGCTTATCGTTGCATGCTTTTAGAGGCAAAAGTGGAGTTTAGATAATCTAATGTCTTATTTGAAATGTCGATTTTAGTTGATTGAGTATCCTATGTTGTAAAATGGATTAAGTGATTTGAATTTAAATATTATTATTAAAATATCTTGAATTTGAATATGTTATTGAAACTTAGAGTTAACGAATGTCTTATTCATATCAGACGACTTTATTGTCAAATGTTGGATTTGTTTATAATTTGATTTGATTATCTTAATATGACTTTTGGTCACGTAATCGAAGCTAAAGTAGAGTTTATATTCGAATGAACTATTTCAAATGCTGAATCTTAATAGTCAAATGTTTTATTTTAAAAAGGTAGATTTTAAATGATCAAGTGCTTTCATTCTCAAAGGTTGATTTTATTAATAAATGTAATTGGGAAAAATGAAATATAATTATTGGTTTAAACTCCTTATGTGGTCAATATGCTTAACTCACTATTAGGTATATTTGTTTGGGATATAATGGAATTCAAGTAGAGATAAGATTTAGTTGACTTATTTAATGCTAAGTTGAAATCAAGACTGAATTATGTAATCTAAATGCTTATTTTTCAAGATGTGTAATTATAGAATATGATTGCAGAACTGAGAGTAAAGGATGAACTTATTATCTAACCTGTACGATTTTTTTTAATCAAGTGATTTGTCTCTAGTATGTCATTATGAAACTTAGAGAGAATGGTTGATTTAAATTTTAACCAGATAGTTGCATTATTAAAGTGTTTTGATCATGAATATGGTTATGAAATTTAGAGTAAATGGTCTATTCTTGAAAAATTTCAATGTCGTGAAAAGAAGTGGGATCAATTGATTGGATAAATGCAAGTCATGAAATTTGTGTTTGAATGGATTTAGGAAATCCGAACATTAGCTTTCCTATTTGTCTGAAATATTTTCAGTGTTTAATTGTTCGCCTTCGATGTTGTGGAATGAGAGTGAATGTTTTGTGAATCTTCCTGTTCTGGGTTCATTTATTAGTATGGGTGGTTTACGTGAGTTTATATGATTGTTGACTTCAAGTCATTTCTTGTTGATCATGTAAGTTTTCCAGCAGTGTTTTCTTGAGATGATATTATGTCTCTTATGTTTCGCTTTGTCTATCTTGGATTGTGTGTGAGTTAAGCTCAAGTGGTTACCTGGTCCTTTGAACGGGTTGTGTGACCTTGTGATTCATGGTTGAGTCGAGTTAACAGTTGTTATGTGGGTCTCATCATGTTAGTCAACCTTGTGTTAGCCTTGGGTAGTGTACGCTTTGGTTTCAGTTTTGGGCATCCGTAGTGATGTGTTACCTGTTGAGGTGTTTGTTTATTTGTGATAAGTGTTAGTGCATTGTCTACCCATGGCCTGTGGTTGAGTTTGAGTTGTCGATAGGGGAGTGGATTTCAAACGAGCGCCGGGCCCAAAGTGGTTCCAGGATAACTCGTATGAGAGTCAGTTAATTAAGTGAAAATTAAAATAACTTTCTAGGGTTGCGTGGCGGGGCATTATAGCCTGAACTGCTCCTTCAAATGTAGAATTATTTCTTCCTCTTTCCTATCCTAAGACTCAGAGGCCATAGTTTCCCTAATACATTCAATCAACTCTTCAAGAAGTACATTCTGCAAACTTTCAAATCCACTGTTGTTATGCACAAAGTAACTGCCTAGAGTGCTCTCAATTAGGTCTTGCTCATATGAGGGTCTGTAGTATCTTTGTTTTGAGTAAAGAACCTTCTTCTTCACTTCCTTCTTTCATTTCTACATCCAGTTCAATTGATTCTGGGTCATCCCTTGGAGTGTACTCATCAGAATCTTCATCTGGTATATCCAAAATTATCTATTCTTTACCTTTTCCTTCAGATTTTGGAGACTTGTGTGTTGGAGGAGTGCCATCAAAAAACTCTAGAGCTATTTTTTGCTTCCTTTCTATTTTACCAAAAGATGATCCAAGTTCAAGTGATTTTACTAGAATGGAAATGTTAACTACTCCAAACTTTCCCAACAATTCTCTAAAGAAATTTCCATAAACTTGCTCACAATTTTCTAGAGTATTAGAATGTTCAAAAATTTGCTTACAAACCGGTTCATTTTCCTTCCATACCACATTATCATTTTGAGGCAAGCAATTCAGAAAATATATCATGATACATATGATGAAAGTACCAAACCTAAAGAGGTAATCTGCATCCTTTGTCAATTGCACATTTTCCATCAATTGATTTTTTAGCAAACTACATAGGTCAAAGTTTTCATCCTCCATTATCATTTTATGAGATATGTAAACTGCACCTACTGATGTTGCACCTTCCCTATTTTTGAAGAAAAATTTGTATGAAATCCCATGTGCAATGTACCTTGTTATCAGATCTTTGATTGTCAAAATTATCAGTGCTCTTTGATCTCCTTTTACTCTGGTTAGGGTTTTGAATTGCTCCAAATTGACATCCTTTTTGGAATATCCCCAACATTGCATAATCCAATTAAATTCCTAATCACTTCCTTCAAAATGAGATAGGGTTTATCCAAAATAAGAGTATCCTCATTCAATTTGTTCAGGATAAACCTAACAACTTGCGCGTTGTCAAAATAAGGAAACTCATTCCAAATGTCCAAACTCTTATGTTTCGCACCTTCAAGCCACTTCAATTCATCGATCGACAACATATTTCTCACATCCCTGATCTTTCTACTAATATATTAGTCCAAATTCACAATTCCTTTGATTTACTTCATTTTTCTTTCCGTACCAAACAAGTTTTTCTTACCGAGTGCAAAATTTACCAAGAATGCTAGAAGCAATTGAAATACCTAATGAATTCACCAATGAATTTACTTGAATCCTTCAAAATTCTGTTGCAAAGGCTCTCCTTCTATTCTTCTTCAATGGAAGGTGACAAATGAGGGTTCCAAATACCCTTTTATAACTTCACGCACCTAACCTTTTAACCACATTAATTTTTTTCCCTAGGAGTTCCGGTTACTCTGTTTTCTCAGACAACAAGAGAAAAATCCATCTACAGACCTTCTAGATCTTAGTTTTCTGCATAAGTGATCATAGACATATTTGGAGACTGATAGCACAACTATTGAAAATTTGTTGCATTTCGGTGCCAACTACTGATGGGGGACAAAGGATTTTTCTTGAAAATATCCCGCTAGGCCAATGGCATGAGATCAATTTCCAGAGGAATTACCGGAGGTTGCTTCTGGTTTGGGCTTATTTATTTCATCAAATTCATTCTTCTTCACCCATTTTTTCTTCATTTGATCTCTTATTTCTTCCACAGTCACTTTGCCTTTTCCTTTATCATCTTTCTTTGAAATTCTTCCTTTGTATACTGAACCTCTTCTATCCATGTTTCTGTTCTTGCAGAATCTTGCAATGTGACAGAATCTGTTGCAATTGTAACACACCATATTTATTTTTCTAGAAAATTCATTCCATTGATTTTCTCTTAATCTACATTGATTAGTAACATGCCCAAATCTTCCACAGGTGTAGCATTTGACATTCCTTACACTGACAGACATACTTCTACATTCAATTGACTTATGGCCAAACTTATTACAACTAAAACACTGACCGAGAAATGATGAACTGCTTGAATTTATTTTACTTCTACACTGAGAAGCCATATGGCCAAATTTATTACAAGAAATGTAGTAACCATTAAACTTCCGAGCATTGGGTTGTCTTATCAGATATCTTCTACCTTTGTTCATCTGAATTTTCTATCTGGAATCCTTATCTTTAGATTCAAAGCTTTCACCTTTCTCATAGCCAAAACCTCACTTATCATTTGCATCCTTTTGTCCTTTAGTCAATTCTTCAAGATTAGCAAAACTGATCCTGAACTTCTCCTTGTACTCATTTGCAGTAGTGATTTCATCTCTGAGGATAACTATCTATCTTTCAAGCTCTTGTTCATTATTTCTGGATTGTTGTAGTTCAATCTCTAGTTGAATGAATCCATTATTAACTCTACTACATTCTTCATATTTTTCTTTTAAAGATTGGGCCATATTTTCCTGATTCTTCTTTCTTTCTTCAATCTCCTTAGTTAGCTTCATCACCACAGATTCCATCTCAAGCTTTAGAATAGAATTGTTCCTAGCAAGTTTTTGACATTCTTTAGTTATTTCTTTTAGGGTCTGATTGAGATGAAAATCTTCCAAGATTTTATTTTCTTTCTGCTTTAGCTGATCAAAAAGTTCATTCCTCTTTTCTCTTGACTCATTGATTTTATCCTTTAATGGTTGAATGAATTTTTCGACATCCACAATATTTTCTTTTAATTCCATGACTTCTACTTTAGACTGATCAAGATCATCAAGTGCCACCATAAGCTCCTGTTGAAGACCACTAGAGTCCATTGAAATCCAAGATCCACCTCAAGTTGTGGAACTTATGTAGATGAACCTAGCTTTGATACCAATTGTTGGACTCAAGGAACACTAAGAGGGGGGTTGAATTAGTGTTCAACAAAATTTAAATTTCAATCTAGATGTTAACCATTCATTGCATTTAAACAAAAGTAAAGATGCAAGCACATGAAGGAAACAATAAAAAAACCATAACACCAAGATTTTTTTTGTGGAAACCGTGTTAGGGGAAAAACCATGGTGGAGATTAATCCACAATTTATACTTTGTTAAAAGTATGAAGAAAAGGGAATGCACATGCATTCAAGCACACTGTCTAGAGCTCACTACTTAGAATAAGGATAGCTCACTGCCTTACAAAATGTTTGGATTGAAAAAAAATGTTGAACTGAGAAGATAGCATCTAAAGATTCCTAGTTTCAGTTCCGGTGAATCTCATGTACCAAATTCTGGACCTCTTGTCTGACTCTGCACTTAGCTCTACTCTGCTTTGCCTTAATTCACAAGAATCCTCTTCTGCTCAAGAAAAATTCACTCAACTGATCTTCTAATATTCACACACACCAAAATGCATTATTCAAACTCGCATATGTATCCGCTAGCAAGAATTCAATTGTTATATGTTGGCTTCAAATAAAATACAAAATATTCTTCACATGTTGGCTCAAATCATGTGCAATCTTTGATGTGCACCCACACAAGTTGGCTAGAATATAGCTACAATCCAAAACAAAATTCTCTAACATAGAAAAATTTAAGTAATTACTCCTTATACATCCGCAACACGTTATATTCACTAAGTCAACCACAATGAGAATAAATAGAAAAACATCCTACCGAATCTCCAAGATCATACACAGATTAATGCAACATCACAAAACTTACCAATAAGGTAACATATATGCTTTAAAAACTATCCTGGGGATTCAAAACACAAAATGATGATCCAGTGAAGCATATAGATTGACAAGCTACCTAGATACCTTGTTCTTCATGCTTTTTGCTAGTAATACTCTATTCTCTACTTTTCCTACTGGTATGAGCAAATTTTGATCTGTAGAATGGAATAATGACTTCAGTTGCCATCAATGACATCACTAGAAGCCATATGCCAACATTTCCTATGTCTAGAGATTGTTGGTTTTGCCTAGGAATCCCTTTTACTATCTCCTAGCATGGGAGGTGGGCCTTTGGGTACCACTTGGTTGTGTGGAATGTGCACCTTACACCGTTGGGTTCCCATTTCATCTTTGTGATGGTAGGATATTCCAGATTGGAGAGCTCGCATGTACTAGTTGCTTTGTACTATTTCTTATGTTCTTTTGTATCAATTGTATACTTTATATATGTACTACTCCTCATTTGTATTTGAGGAGGATTCTTGTATCATTGTTATTGTAACATAATTGTATGATATTCCTCATTTTGGAAATGAATCTTGTAACTTCTTTTAAGGAATGAATGCAATCTATGCAATCTAGTAATGGGATTTAAGTGTAAGCATTGTCGCGTACCTTAGAGGATGTATGAATTAAGTGTTCACTTTACTTGTTATTATTACACTGTAAATTTTTTTTGTTATGCTTATGTTGTGTTTGCATCATCTTCTAGAATTACATGGCAGGGCATTACACATGGTATCCAAGCCCAAGTTTAAACACTGGGTGCTTTGGGATAATGTTGAACCCATTAAGCTATTAGTTACGTAGGATTTAAGTTTGCTTGCCCTATCTTATACCTTGTTGTTTCTATTTAGGATTATGCCACCTAGATGAGGTCACGGTAGAGGTCATGGTCATGGTCGAGGAGGTGGTCGTGGAGGTAGTCAGCAGGATTCCCCTCCCCATTTTTCCCATGACACAAATCATGAGGAACATCAGGCTTCCCAAAATACTTTGGGAGGCGGTGATTAGAATCAGGATCCACTAGGGATCAAGGGCGCTCATTTGCATCATTTTTTAGAGGAGACACTTGCTCGTCTTGGGTTGAGCTAGGATAGAGATCAGAATAATAATGGTGAGAGAGAGGTACCAACACAGCCAAAGGCAAACATAGTCGCTCACATGATAGATTTACTTAGAGCTTGTCTACCCACTTTTGATGGTTTTGGCAGCGGATTAGAGGTTGAGACGTGGTTGATAGACCTGAACCAATGTTTTACTATGCACCCTTATGGTAGAAACACCAAGGCCAGATGTGCGATCATGCACTTGTAAGACTTTGCATCTACCTGATGGAGATTGAACCAACATAAGCTCCATATTGACATTAATTTTGTGTCGTGGGATATGTTCATAGAGAGGTTTAGAGCCAAATTCCTTTTTGACCATTGGTGATAGCCTCATGGAGATGAGTTTCATGCTCTGCAAAAGATGCCCATGTCAGTGGAATAGTATGACCATTGATTTTATGAGCTCAAGTAGTTTGTTGGCATTGGTGATGATGAGTGAATGCTTTTTCAACACTTCATTAGGGGCTTAAATGTTTGGATAAGTGATGGTGTTCAGGTTTTCGAACCCAAGACTATGGAGAGAGTAGTAGAGAAGGTGAGACTAGTGGAGGAGAATTTGGTGATGAAATTGGGTGGCCATACTGGAGTGCATATAGGCAGTGCTTCATTTGCAAGACCTAGTTCATGTAGTGGCCAGGCTCAGGGAGTTGGACCACCTAGGACATAGGAGGTGCCTGCATAGAGTGGTCAACATCAAAATTCATAGGGGAAATAAAAAAATTTCTAGTTGAGATAGGGAGATAGGTATTAGTCAAGGGGTGACAGGAACTGGAGGCAAAAAAATGCCCCAAATTTTAGAAGCCGAAAAAGAGTACATAGTCTACCTATAATAGGGCTAGTGTTCAGCAGTCGAGTGCGTCTCCTTGAGGTAGAGGATTTGACAAGGGTATAGGAAGTTTTTATTGTGGCCAACATGTTCACATAGCGTGATAGTGTCCCAATAAGGGCACATCAGGTTATAGTCAGAGGCCAACAAAGTTAGAGCCAACTAATGGAGGTGTAGGTAGAGGTCATTGAGTATTTTTGGTTGTTGAAAACTGCCAAGGTGATCACCAGGGCACAATGGTAGAGACTTCTAGTATGTTACAGGGTAACAAGGTTACTATTTTATTTGATTCAAGAGCATTAGATTCTTTTATTTCATTGTCTATCATGGCGCGTTGTAGACTAAGGGTAGCAAATCAAGACATTAAGTGGCAGGTCAAATTGGCCTTCGGTGCTAAAGTTGCAACACATTCCCTAGTACTTGATTGTAGATTCGGGATTGGATCCTTTCACACTACAGTAGAACTCTGCATTATACCATTGGGGTCATATGACATCATCTTAGGACGGATTGGCTTGAGGCTCATAGTCCCATTATTGACTGTTGATGCAAGTCGATTTGATGCATTGATTTATCTCGTAGAGAGATTGAGATAGTGGGAGTTCAGAGACCCATATCATTGAGGATGATCTCGGCTATGCAGCTAAGGAGATGTGTATGTCAGGGATGTTAGTTTTTTGCAGTGATGGTAGATGACTTGGAGTTGGGTGATAGTGAGGAGAAGGTTTATTTTGATAGCCACCCCATACTTCAGGATTATGTAGATGTATTTCCCAATGTGATTCTAGGGATGCCACCTCAACATGAAATTGATTTTAAGATCAATCTTATACCTAGATATGAGCCTATTTCATGAGCTTCATACTGTATGACGGCTCCACTTGCAGCTAGAGGAGTTTCTAGTGAAGGGTTTCATCCACCCTAGTATTTCACCTCGGGGAGAACCACTAGTTTTTGTGAAGAAGGATGGTTCTCTCTGTCTGTGCATAAACTACTGTTAGTTGAATAAAGTGACAATTAGGAAATGATATCCCTTACCAAGGATTGATGATTTGTTTGATCAAATGAAGGGTGCTATGATCTTTTGAAAAATTGATGTAAAGTTTGTGTATCATCAGCCATGTATTTTTGAATCCGACATTCACAAGACAACATTTCACACACATTATGGTCACTACGACTTTACAGTGGTACCGTCTGGGTTGAAAAATGAGCCATCTATGTTCATGAGCTTGAGAAGGGATTCTTTCGCACTTATCTGGATAGATTTGTATTAGTATCCCTTGATGATATACTTATCTATTCTAGGATAGTATTGGAGCATGAGGATCATTTGAGGCAGGTTTTGCAGTGTTTGAGAGATAATCAGTTGTATGCTAACCTGTCCATATGTGAGTTATTTAAGACTGAGGTTAAGTACCTTGAGCATGTGATATCAAGAGAGGGTATTACAGTAGATCTTGTGAAGATACAGGTGATCATTGATTGGCCTATGCCCACTAATGTGGCAGAGATAGGCAGTTTCATGTATTTAGCAGGTTATTACAAATGCTTTGTTCAGGGTTTCTCTAGGATAGGACATCCTATAACTTCTCTTTAGAGAAAATGGAAGAGATTCATTTGGTTAGAGCAGTGTGAGGCAACATTTCAGACTTTGGAGGAGAGGTTGACCAGTGCACCAATTCTTGTGATACCTGATCCTACTGGAGATTTTGTTGTCTATACAGATGCATCTTCAAAGGGATTAGGAGTAGTTTTGATGTAGAATGGTTGTGTTATTGCTCATCAGTCGCTCAAACTCAAGGATCATGAGTTGAATTACCCCACACATGATCTTGAGTTGGTAGCAGTAGTACACGCTTTGACAAGATGGATATATTTCTTGTTGGGGCACAAATTTGAGTTGCATAGTGACCATCAAAGCTTACAGTACATTTTAACACAACCTAATCTAAATGTCAGGAAAAGGCAATGGATGGAATTCCTTTGTGAGTATGAATTCAAGGTGAATTTCGTCCAAGGAAAGGAGAACGTAGTTGTTGATGCTCTTAGTAGATAGAGACACGAGTTGTCAGAGTTGAATCTTGGTGTGGATTTGAGGAGTCAAATTCTTTCTACACTTCCTACACACAATTGGTATCAGGAGGTGAGATTAGAGATAGAGATAGGTAGGACTCTTGAGGGAAGATTCTCAAGTTATTCTCTAGAGTTAGATGGTTTGTTGAGTCACACGGGACAAATTTATGTTCCATCTTCTTGAGATCTTTGTACCTTAGTTATGATAGAGGCACATCAGGCACCCTATTCATGTCATCCAAGAGTGGAGAAGATGCATGCCAATTTGTAACATCTATACTTCTAGGCAGGTATGAAGAGAGATATCACTGACTTTGTGTCAAGGTGTTTGTAGTGTCAGTGAGTGAAGGTTGAACGCCAACATCCGACAGGACTTCTACAACCACATTTGGTGCCAAAATGGAAATGGGATATAATCTCGTTCGATTTCATTGTTGGGTTACCCAATTCTTTGCTACGACATGATGCCATTATGGCGACGGTGGATAGGATGACAAAGGTAGCACACTTCTCACCTATTCGTTCATCTTATAATGATTTGTTTGTTGCTAGATTGTTCATGGGAGATATAGTTAGGTTGCATGGTATTCCTTGTTGGATCATTTTTGATAGGGATCTTGTGTTTACCTCAACTCTTTGGATGTCATTGCAGCATGTTATGGGGACACATTTAAACTTTTGTTTAACGTATCACCCTGAGATAGATGGACAGACCAAGAGGGTTAACCAAATCATTGAGGATATGTTACACATATATGTGACGGACCAGTAGAAATGATGTGAGGACTATCTCCATTTAGTGGAGTTTGCTTATAATAACATTTATCAGAGTTCGATTGGTATGCCTCCTTTCTAGGCATTATATGGACGACCATGTTAGACTGCTTTGAGTTGGGATTAGTTAGAGGAAAAAGTTCCATTGGGTCTTGAGATGCTTCAGGATATGGAGCAATAGGTGATCCGTATCAGAGAACATTTGGTTGCTGCACAGGATAGGCAAAAAAAGTATGTAGATGCACATCGGGTGGAGCACCAGTTTGCAGTAGGTGACTGAGTCTTTTATCGAGTGCATCCACAAAAGAGTCCAATCCGATATGGAAAGAGATCTAGGCTCACACCTCACTTTGTCAGGCCATTCGAGATTCTTGAGAATATTGGTCCAGTAGCGTACTATCATGCCTTGTCGCCCAGTCTCTTGTCCATACATGATGTATTTCATGTTTTAGTACTCAGGCATTATCACCTTGATATATCTCACATCCTTAATTGCAATTCCTTATAGGTAGAGGATGAAGAAATGGCATTGGATCCCATGGTTGTCACATAGCACAAGAGACTCACCCTTAGGGGTCGATATATTGAGCAGGTTAGGGTCTAGTGGGATCCTAGAGATGATACTTCAGCTACCTGGGAGGATGCGACTAGGATGAGGGAGCTCTATCCCTATTTGTTCATAGGCTTCCAGGAGTAAGCCTGATCCTAGGGGGGAGGATGTAGCACCCCTCCAATTTTCTTATATTTTTAGACAATGCTTTTACTTTGATAGACCATGGTACTATGTTATTGTTATTTGATTGCTGACATTGGGGCGATGATGGTTTTTATATTGTGATGTGATGTTACACTATATGGATGATTGTTGATTATGACATGCTTTTTGGATAGCATAGTTGATTATTTGAGTTAATATTGATATATGCTCATCTATAGTTAATTCATATTTTAGTTTCGTCAGTTTTGATGTGACATTGTATTGGTGAAGGGAAAGAGATTGCATCACTCGATTGCGAGCACCATGTGATTCCTTGATTTTCTCTTCACGGTGTGTTTGTTTATAATCTATATACATGTAAAACATATGTTTTATTGTAGGATTATAGGTATAGGACATCAAATCCACCTGGATTCACAGGTTTGAGTGTCTTCATTGCCCAACAGAATAGTTGATTGGGAGATAGTAACTGGATTTCCTTGTCAAGCCACAACCCTAGTCACAGTGTGTTGTCAGTGCTTGTTTCAGTATGCTGAGTTGTTATGTTGTCCACGTTTTCCTTGTCATTTATTTATTTTGCAAGGTATGTTCTATAGGAAATTTAAAATGTTAATTAATGTTTATAATGGTTTTTAGTGATTATTTAATTAATTTTGATTAATGTTGTTAGAAGCTTTATATTTGATTTAATTAATTAAATTTAATTTATTTTGTAAAGTGATTTAATCTTTGTGATTAAATTTATTTTATAAAGTGATTAAAATAATTAGATTAAATTTAATTAGAAATTAATATGTGAATTATGAATTATTAAATGCATAAATATCTTGTAATTATCTTAGAGGAAATATCTATGATTTGGTTGAAAAGATATTTTATTTGTGACATGTGTTAAAAATAAAATTAAACACTATTGTTGGGAATTAATTCTTGGAGAGAATAATTGCATTAACTGAAAGAAGAAAGAGGCTACTTCACGGCAATGAGAATAGATATTTTTTATAAAATAGTTGTTGAAAATTGGGGAAGAAGTTCTTGGGAACATCATTTCCTCAAGCATCCGGAAATAGGTTCTTTAAATTGTCTTTATTTATATGTAAATTGGAAAGAGTTCCTGTACAAGAAGAATATGTTATCTATGTAGAAGCTTTAATATATTTTGTAACTTTGAATGATTGCCGTGTTTGGAAGATTGCTGCGAAAGCTTTGAGCTTCTATAGAATTTTTTTTATGCTTTGATTTGTTTGAAATTGGAAAATTGTCGTAAAGGCTTTAGATCCTCTGTAGGAAATTGTTTTCTAAACAATAGAAATCCCAAAGGGAAAATAATAAAAGATTTAGAAAATCTCTGTAGGAATGGATTTAAAATCTTCTTGTCAAAGTTTGTGGAAAATATTGTTTGTATGGGAAAAGATCTTCCTGTAGAAGATTATTATTTTGTTTTGTTTTTCCCAATTAGTTTTATTTGGCCGGGAAATTGAAAACCTCTGGTAAATTTGTAAATCTCTTCATGTTGAAAACTTTATGTGAAAATAATTTGCTCAACTGGAGCAATCTTTTTGATGAATTTTTATATATATATATACATTGAAAAATATATACATATATATATGTATATATATACATATATTATTTATGAAGTTCCTTGTAATTTTTCTGTTTTGAAAACCCTGTGAAATTGTCCATACCATGAATTTTATATTCGTAGGTTTTGAGAAATTGTATGGGGGAGCACTGTGGCTACCCCACAACCATCTCCCCATTGGGGAGAGTCGACGTTGTGAGGTAGCGTCCCCCCACAATGGGGGTTTGATTGTGTATGTGCAGCCAACGTGGCCATTAATTTCATCTGCCCTGTTTAAAATTAATTTTTTTTATATGAAATATAATATATATATATTATATGCATAATATATGTATATATATAAATATATATTAATATATATATATATGTGTTTGTGTGTGTGTGTATGTATATATATTTATATAAATATATATATTATCATTTTTTTGGAAAATTGTAATTTATTTTTAAAATCATTAAATAATATATTTATGTATATATAATTATATAAAAATACATCTATAATTATATATATATATATATATTTAAATGGATATTTCTATAACAGGTGCATGTAATAGCACAAGTTAGATAATTTTAAAATGATATGATATGAAAGAGGAAATTGATTTTTATTTAGATGTAATTGAGAAATTGAAATAGACAATTAGATTTAATTTCTCTATTGTTTGTAATTGAAATTGTATTAAGTTAGTTTATATTGGGCAATGCATTATTGAATTTTAATGAAATGGAAATTGGATTTAGGAAATCCTAATGGTAGATTTATTTCCTACTTGAATTGCCTGTCTAAATTATGATTTCTTCTGTTCACATTTTTAGGGAAATTGATTAGTTGTGTATGTAAGTCTTCCAGATGATGTTATTTTATGAGGGGGTTGTTATGTTTTATGGTTTAGCCCTTTTTCTTCCTTGGGTAATCCACTTGGTTGTGAATCAGTTTAAACACCTAGTTACTACGAACTGGGATGTGTTTCCTCTTGCATTATGGTTGATATTTGTTATGGATTTTTGTGCACTTTGTCTACCCTTGGGTTTTGGATTAGATCCTTGTGTTGTCAGTAGGGGAGTGGCTCTGAATGGAGGCTGGTGCATAAAGTGGTGCCAGGGTAACTCATGTGAGATTTAGGTAATTTAGTGGAAATTAAATAATTGTATTAGGGGAAAGGGTAGCTTAAATCATATAACTTTTCTATTGTGCCTTGCTCATGGGCTCAAGGGATTGTTTAGACTTGGGATAAGACGAGAAGGCCTAGAATGGTAAGATCATTATCTTGTCTCTTTGAAATATAATTGATTCCACATCAATTTGCATGTGGGGCTGGGGGTCGTGAGAGGCTACCAGGGTAACCCAAGATGGGGGTTGGGGCCTAGGAAGTTCTACCAGGGTAACCCTGCATGTAGCTTTGTGATGACACTCTTCCTATGACAATAGTATGTTTTTTGCAGTTGATATACTTTACTATTTTACTCTGGAAGCAATGTAACCTTTAGGTATGTATTATTCTTATATGGTATAGTATTGTGTGATGCCTATGTCTAGAGATTGTTGGTTTTTCCTATAAAGCCATTTTGCTATCTCCTAGCATGGGGATGGGCCTTCAGGTACCACTTGGTTGGGTGGAATGTGCACCTTACACCGTTGGGTTCCCATTTCATGTTCGTGATGGTAGGATCTTCCAGGTTGGAGAGCTCGCATGTTCCAATTGATTTGTACTATTTCTTATGTTCTTTTGTATTAGTTGGATACTTTATATATGTATTACTCCTCATTTGTATTTGAGGAGGATTCTTGTATCATTGTTATTGTAACATTATTGTATGATCTTCCTCATTTTGGAAATGAGTCTTGTAACTACTTTTAAGGAATCAATGCAATCTATGAATGATTCTTTAATGTACTTTGTATCTTATGTGATGAGTTTAATGCTTTGGATGTATGTTCTTTATATCATGAGTTTAATTTTATATACTATGGTTTGTTCACTTTTGTAAGTAATGGGATTTAAATGTAAGCATTGTCACGTACCTTAGAGGATGTATGCGTTAAGCATAGTTCACTTTACTTGTTATTATTACACTTTAAAAAAAAATTTGTTATGCTTATGTTGTGTTTGCATCATCCTCTAGAGTTACGTGGTGGGGCGTTACATTGAGTCTTCCTCTTCTTGAGAGTTCTCTATTCAATTTTTTATGATTTAGATTTAAATAAATACAAGTTTGTCTCATTAAATGAGCCTTTATCAAATGATGGATTACTAGTGAGGTTGTGATCACACTACGAGCAACTATTTTATCTTTTTGGTTACTAGTATTTCCAATAGAAGTTAGAGCATTACAAATATTTTTTACAATAATACTATTTTTTTTCAACTTTTTGGTGACACGAATCTTAAATTTTCTTAATAATGGTCTCATTTTGTAATAATTTAGCAATTTCACAAAAATTTGACATTGTTCGGTTAATGTCTTCTCAGAAAAGTATTGATTAAACATATTGGTAGCCCACAACCAAAATGTTCATGATGACCTTTTTTCCATCAAGATTATATATTATATTCTCATCTATTTCAAGTATCCATTTAGGGGTTCTCATGTAATTAGGTGATACATAAGGTTGATTTTCAACATTTTCAATGTTTTTGATTGATTAAACAGGGGAAGTGACCTGATCCCTTACAAAAACAACAAAACAGTTCAAAGAAGTAGCACCTAGACAAACCAACAAAACATAGGAGATAACAAAACTAGAAACAACACCACACCTCCTCACCAAAACCAATTAAAAAATATCAACCAACACCAAAAAAATAAAAAAATATAATCCTATCCAGGAACCAATAAAGTTTTAATTAGACCATTTTATCATCGACCCAAAAATTCAAATAAGGTAGGTATAACCTGTCATAAGTTCCCAACAAGTAAATAATCTTTAGCAAAAAACATAGAGTAAATAAACATAGTTCAGGCTTATCAATCCATTACCCAATATTAACTTAACAAAAGAGCCAAAAAACCAATCGAATAAAGACATAAAGGAACAAAACCAGGCATGGAACACATGATTAAGCTTCCTCTATAAATCTCCAAGCCATATTCATGTCTCCCACAGTTTCATTGAGGCTGTCCTTGGTCTCCATCTTCTTGGACCAATTGACTTCATCCCTATTTCTTTTTTTCCTCTACTACTTTTTTATCTTTCCCTATCCCAATATAGTTTCCATCATAGCTTTTTTCATTATACCATCCATGACTCTATAGATATTCATGAAAAAATTCTCAAGATCATGAAACCTATTTGAGTTGTCTTCTTTTTGCATCATCCTTTCAAGTAGCTCCATCCTTTCTTCTAGAATTTCCATTCTTGTCTTAGCAATTTTTGTTTTCTTTTCACTTAGACTATTAGCATTACAAGGGATATCAATGTTAATTTCAATATCCTCCAAGTTGATTGGGGTTTCATTTATGTTTCCCTTTTCTTTCCTTATTGGTGGTTGAAGAGAGGGTATGAAAGTTACATTTTTTAAGGGTTATTTTTAGGAGCTCCTTCCAGGAGGAGTCCACATATTTAGGGTAAGGTTTCTTGCTATTTTTTGTTTCTTTCACAAGGGATTGAAGTCGGCTTTCTAGGAGCTCAATTTTGATAGAGCTTTTAAGGGTTAGATTGTTCTTAATTAGATTATGAAAGGTGTTCATTTGTGTGGTGGTGGCTAGCACATACTTATAGATAGCTCTAATTAAACCCTAATGAAGGGGTTAGTTAGCACCATGAGTCAAGTTTTGGTTCAACAACGAGAGGAACAAAAAAGGAAGGTTGATTTTTTTAGATGTCTAATGTGGTTTAGGATGGGGAAATGGTACCCATGCATAGACTGAAATTGACTCTGTAAAGTAAAATATTTCATAACCAAATAACACACATTGTGGTAAGGAGGAAGGAACAACAACCTAGCATAGCCATTTTGAAATCTTTGAGGTTTTTCATTAGCTTCAAACAATTTGTCAATATAGGTCTAGTAGTTACCTGTGCTTACCTTGGTGATTTTATTTCCTTCATAATTGACCCCCATGGCCTTAGCTATTATCTTACCATTCACTGTAAAATGAATCCCACCCATGTCAACCTCACCATCCTTCCAAGCATTAGCAAACTTATAATTGAGCTCCTCTCTATAGCCCTCCATAGCTTTGAAGTATGGGGTAAAGCCAACATGTTCAGAGAGGTTCCCTAACTCCACATTCTACCTTAGGGAGTTGTGTATGCTTGGATAAATTCTCTTCCTAGGGCCTCCCATTATATTATCCTTGGTAATATTGTCCTTGTGTAAAAGCGGATAATCCACACTTAGACCCTTCTCGTCCACAACGGAAACCACCGACAGTTCAAAATTTTCAACTTGGATGGTTTTTCATTTGGAATGATGATAGCTCAAATCTTCTATCGATAATTTTATAAAGATTGTGTTGTTCACAAGGAAATAACTCATATCTTCCAAACCATCCTTTATTGGAAAAGACAAGATCCCCACCATTAAGACACATAATTAAAAATTTTTGATTGTCCTCCTTTCTATCATAGTTAACATATTTGAAACTATCTTGTCGATAATTCCTTGATAGATTTTTAGGGGTTTGGGTAGGTAAAATCATTACATGACGTATAAAAAAAATCCTTTTCATTTTTACTTTTACACAAGGCTTCTAAAAACCATTTCTTTATGTCTTATTCCTTTTATACTTTTGAAGATTTATCATACTCTTGTTAACATTAGAGTACCCCAAATCCCTACTCTCCAAATTACCCATCACCATTATAAGTAGGGTAATTATTATCATTCCAACTTGATATCTCTCTAAATACTCCATCATCGCTAATTTCTTTCTATCCATGTAAAAATATTTAAGAGCCCAATTTTTTCTTTGAATATAATCTCCTTGATTTGAGTTGGCAATTGGGAGAAGTTCCAATACTCCCACTCCAATTGTCTTAGGAAAATATTTTCCATTGAATCAACAACCATGTTACCTTCCCTATGGACATGAAAAATCTTATACTGTTGGAAGGTATTCATCATTTTTCTACAATCATCCAGGATGTCTTTTAATTCCCATGACACATCAATCGTACTATTTAAATAATTTGTTATTAGCTTGGATTCGCCTTCCACCAATACTTTAATGTAACATTTTTCTTTTATATAATTTATACCCCCCCACACTACTTTAGCCTTTGCCATGTTGTCTGTTTCTATACCCAAGCTTCTGTTGTATCCAACAACAAAATTACCTTGATGATCTCTAATTATTCCAATCATCCCCACCAGGCAAGGATAACCCTTAGAACAACCATAAAAATTACATTTTTATCCATCCTAGGTCCAAAGGTATCCAGATAGTACTCCTTCTGATAAACTATTTTACATAGTTAATATTAATTAGATCTTATGATATACCCCATAGTTGCTTAATTTGCAGCTCTTTGTAGGAATGCATTTTCTTTGAAGGAGCATACTTACAGTTGTCAATATTTTCTTGTATCTTATTTCTTATAGACATGCATAAATCTTTACGGTTCTTAGTTTTATCCCTGAAAGCTCTATTGTTTCACTCTTTCCACAACCCCCAAGTGAGGAATGGGGGAACTTTCTATCAATGTTATTAACATTTTTTATTTTTAATATTTTCAATGCTATCAACGTTTTCAATAACAATTCCAACATTTTCATTTTCAATTTCAACATTTTCAATATTATTAACATTTTCATTTTCAATTTTAACATTTTCAATGTTATTGGCATTTTCATTTTCAATACCAATCTCAACATCTTCTCTATCAATTCCAACATTTTCATTTTCAATTTCAATATTTTTATTTTCAATTTTAATATTTTCATTTTGAATTTCAATATGATGTTTAATTTGAAAATTTTCATTTTCATTTTCAATATTTTCATGTTCAATTTGAACTTGAGTATTTCCCATACCTTGTTTTCTTTTCCTTTGACTTTTTCATAGATCTTTTTCCCTATATGCTTCAATTTGATCTGCTATTAGTTTTTTCTTTCCTTTTCTCTTATGATGACTATTGATCCCCATTGCACAAACAAAAAAGAGCACACAAATGATTATAAAGGATAAAAATATGTAAAAGAATCTCCCAAAAGCTAAAATTTGTCAAATATAGACATAAATCATCGGATTTCAGTGACAAAAAGATTGTGGGGACCATTAGAATGCTTGAAACAATCCCCTTTTTGCTTTTTTTTTTATATAATTCACAAAATGGATACCTTTTTGAAATTAATATTTGTTATGTTTTGCATAATTCAAAACCTATAAAAAATAAAACTGATATCTATTTCCTTTAGTTTAAAAAAAATAAAGTTCATAAAACATTTTATGAATTATTAATAGCATAATATTACTAATAATAACATAATAATATTAATATATTATGTTATAATATATTTTATATTATATATTATGAATATATATATTTATATATTATATATATTATATATTAATATGTATGCATAGGAGAAGCTTCAAATCATATACAATAAATAAAGGATATCTGTTATAGACAGATGTCTATTTACTTTAGATATTTACAAACCAAATAATACATAAAACCATTATTATGTATTCTTATTATATATAAATTATATATTATGATATATATATATATATTATATAATATTATATAGCATATTTAATATATATACTATATATTATATATTATATAATATATATTTTATACTATATAGTATATAAATAATATATTATATATTAAATATACTATATATTATATATCTTACACTCTCTCCCTCTCTCCCACTCCCCCCTATCTCTCTTAGGTCCCTCCCACTCCCTCTCTCTCTCAGGTCTCTCTTTCTCTGACATCTCTTTTTGATGCAAACAAAATCAACCTCATACCATGAACTCACAAAACTACATAGATTAAACAAAGAGAGAAACCATTTCAAATTATATCTAAAAATTATTTCATTCACATTTACAAAAGTAAAAATTTGGTCAATACATTTTCAAAATCAAATCTCCATAAATGTTCTCCATGTAGCTTCTTCTTGCTGCCCCAAAGTTCTCTTTGCTGCTATTCAAACCTTTACACAACTCTTCCAAAATCTCTACAACTCTCACACACTGGTGCCTTATTTTTCTTTCACTAGCGTTGCTCAAATCTACAACAAAAATCCCCAATGAATACCTCTACAGAGGTATCTTTCTCCTTCCCATTCCTCACAAATTCCCAAAAATATACATTAAAATCATTAATTTTGGCTCAAGAATGGGCTCCCAACTCCCCCCCAAGAATATATATCCATATTCTAAGTTTATGCAACATTAAATGAGGAATTTTAAGCCTCCATTAACTCCTACAGGTGCTGTCTTTACTCCCAGAGGCATTTTTCTCTATTCTAGGCATTTTAAAATATCTAAAATCTTGATTTTTTGCCTCTTTTATGCTCCAAACACCCCCCAAATTATTTATGCAATAGATAAACAATTAAATATGAAATAAAACTTGATATTTGACTTCCATGGCCTTCATAATACCTTTCCAAAATAAAATTAATCAAATTGGTGTTTTGAAAGTGTCGAATCAAGTGTCATCAGGTGAACAAATCAAAGTTATTTAATTCACACAAAAATTGGTATGCATGCTTGGAATGGTATCCCATGGACCCCTGCAAAAGGATTTTTCTCAAACATTAATAGATTTTATAATTTTAAACTTTTTGAAAATTGCCAACATTATTTAACAAATTTTCAATATTAAAATCTCCCAAACTGAAAAAGTACGAATTTGATTCTTTTTGCACATTTTATATGCCACATCCATGAATAACCCTACCAAATTATTCTACTCCAATCCTTACAAGTTTTCCAAAAATATTTTTTGAAAACTGTTTATGGAGCCTTAAAATGATGATTTGACAAAAATTGATTTTGTGCAAATCTGAACACAACAAGAGCTTTCCAAAGTTGAAAGATGCCAAATGAACCCCAAAATACACCAAAACTAAAATTCAAATCTTAAGTTTTTTTTTGGTTGATGCTAATTACTAATTTTCCCGAATGCTCCTGCATTAGACATGTCGGTAAGGAAAAATTTTGTGAGTAGAACTCACAAAATGAAGTGGAGTAGTAGGACTACTCTTTTAGGTTGTGGACAACCTACAATGAACTCCATCATTGATTTAGACAAAAATAATTTCTTCTTCCACCTCTTCCAACACTTAGCTAGGATACTTGCCATTTTCCTCCACCAAGTGTGCACTCTATTCATCCTTCTTTTCATGGACTCACATCCACCATAGACCATCCTCCTTTGTTGTATCTCTTGTTTCCTCCTTTCCCTCTTTATGAGATCCAACCCACCACAAACTGACCACCTCCACCAAGTTCCTCCTACACCATCATCTGCAACCTCTATACATAAATATGCAATATTCGCATACCCATTTTCAACTACAACTTTATCTTCTACTACTACAATATCTTCCTTAGAGGGTAAAAAATCAACATTTTTAAATTTAAAATCAGAAATTACCTTTTTTGCTGCCCCAACATCGTTTTCTTCATCCTCAAAACCTTTAATGTATGCATCTTCATAAGGCTATTCGAATTTCTCCCATGTAGTCATGTCCTCCAAAGGACCATTTTTTGCTACATCTCCTTTTTTATTATTTACATTGAAGATAACTCCATCCAACATTTTCCTCTCAATTAACCTATCATCCATCCTTATTTCTTCTTTCAACAAGAGATAATCATCTTCCTCACCAATCCAATTGTCAAATTTAGGACCATCCATGTTCACAATTTCTGATTGCAAACCCTCTTCATCCGCTTTCACACCAATGCACTCCATTCACATGTTATCTTTGCAACTTGTACCTTATCATTTTATTCACTTGTGTGGGCATACCCCCACATATCATCAATTTTATGGGCTACTCTCCCCCAAGAATAAATATCCATATTCTAAGTTTATGCAACACTAAATGAGACATTTGAAGCCTCCATTAACTCCTATAGGTGTTGTCTTTAATCCCAAAGGCGTTTTTCTCTATTCTAGGCATTTTAAAATATCTAAAATCTTGATTTTCTGCCTCTTTTATGCTCCAAACACCCCCCGCATTATTTATGCAATAGATAAACAATTAAATATGAAATAAAAAACTAATATTTGACTTCCATGGCCTCCATAATACCTTTCCAAAATAAAATTAATCAAATTGGTGCTTTGAAAGTATGAAATAAAGTGTTGATAGGTGAAAAATGAAAGTTATCTGATTCACACAAAAATTGGCATGCAAGCTTGGAATGGTATCCCATGGACCCCTACAAAAGGATTTTGCTCAAACCTTCACGGATTTTAAAATTTTAAACTTTTGGAAAATTGCTGACATTATTTAACAAACTTACAATATTAAAATCTCCCAAATTAAAAAAGGTATGACTTTGATTTGTTTTGCACATTTTACATGCCACCTCCATGAATACCCCTACCAAATTATTTTACTCCAATCCTTACAAGTTTTCCAGAAATAATTTTTGGAAAATACTTACGGAGCCTTAAAATGATGATTTGACAAAAAATAATTTTATGCAAATCTAAACACAAAAAAGGCTTTTCAAAGCCGAGAGATGCCAAATGAACCCCAAAGCACACCAAAATTGAAATTCAAAACTAAAGCTTGTTTTTGGTTGATGTTGATTATCAATTTTCCTAGACTCTCTTGCATCACTATCCCTCTTAAGTCTCTCTCCCTCTTAAGTCTCTCTCAAGTCTCTCCCACTCCCTCTCTCTATCTTTCTCTCTCCATCTCCCTCTTAGGACTCTCTCTCTCTCTCTCTCTCTCCCTCCCTCTTAGGTCTCTCCCTCCCTCTATCCCTTCCAAACCCCTCTATATTATATTTGTTATATATTAATATATTAAATTAATATAATATATATATTTATATAATACATATTATATATATTATATATTAATATTATTATTATTAAGGTATATATTATATATATTATATAGTATATAAATTATATTATATATTAATATGTATGCATAGGGGAAGCTTCAAATCTTATACAATAAATAAAAGATATCCATTTATAACTAATATCTATTATAAACATATATCTATTTTCTTTAGATTTTTACAAATCGAATAATACATAAAACCATTATATTATGTATTCTTAATAGATAATATATGTATTATATATTCATATATCATAATATATTTAATATATATATATACTATATATTATATTTTAAACATTATATAATATATATTATATATAATATATAGTATAATATATATAATATATACTATATATATTATATACTATATGGATTATATGATGATATAGATTATATTATGATATATATTATATAATATAATATATATAGTATATTTAATATATATACTATATACTATATATTATATATTTTATACTATATAGTATATAAATAATATATTATATATACTATGTATTATATATTTTATACTCTCTCCCTCTCTAGCTCTGGCACTACTATTGATATCCAACTTGTATTTTGTGTTGAACTTTTGAACCCAATAATTAAGGATTTTGTTATCAAAATCCTAACCTCCTAAATTCATATCCCCTATAACGGCCTTCATGGTTGTAGTGTAGAAAATTGTATCCCTTTACATTTTCACACTTGTTTGGGCCCTCCCTAATAAAATTACACTTCTTTATACCTTATTTGGTCCTATTTTACATCCATAAGCCTTATTTAATGCGTCTTTTTGAGGATAATCCTGACACATATCTAATGACCAATCATAATTTAATATTTTTGGGTTGTGTGTTCCAGATTTAGTGATCTGGGACTCATACGTCACCTTGGGCATATGGGTCCCACCTAAGTTTTGGGGCATGAACCTGAATTTTGCATTGAAATTAACCTTTGTTGAAATTTGTGTCCCAAGCTTTGTCTACTAGGACTCATACACCCCAATTCGAATATGAGTCCTGCTAAAATTGGACCTATTTTTAATTCAAACTCTTGAGAAGACTTTATTCTCCTAGATCTGATGTTAGCTTGTAGTGTTGTAATTTTGGGAAATTTGACATTAACATAGTATAAATACAAGTTTATTTCACATATTTTCTCCTAAGGTTTCAAGTATTCAAGCACTATAGAAAATTTATGATCAAGAGAGTTTACAAGAGCATTCAAGAGAAGATTATCAAGCATTTTCGAGCTGTATTCAAGAATCAATCATCATGTCAAAGTCATCATGCATCATGTGTGTTTTTGAGCTAACATTTGTGATGTAGGTTCTTATCATTCAAGCACGTTTTCAAGTCAAGATTCATAACATACAATCAAGAGTCAAGATCTACATTTGTGCTATCCATTTCATACAAGTTTTCAACCTTTGTTTCAAGGGTTTGGTGAGTTGCAATATAGCTTATTTTTTCATTTGGAATTCCTTCATTCTATTTGATTTCTGTTACCTAATTTTCACCCTCAGGCTCAATCAGGCAAGGCATCTATGTTGCAGGTGTTCATAAGGGCCAAATGGGATATTTCCATTTAGGGTCAGTTCATGCATTTGATGACATTTCACAGGGAGCTTAGTTGGGAAGCCTGCTTTGTTGGAAATATGCCTCAAAAATCATAGGCTGAAGCCTCCATTAGAGCCAAGTCGGTATGACATCTTCACTATCTGGCTGACTAGCAGCTTTGATACATTCTGTTTTGAACAGGTCGCTGTGACTTGGTTTCTGTCTTGCCGAATGCTTTAACTATGGAGCCTATCAGTGTGATAGGAAAGGTTTGGTATGACCTCTTGTCGCATGGATTTGTTTGGCCAAAAGGCCATTCAATCGTAAATCGGGGAGACTCATGGTGACCATGGGCTTCAGGATAACCTATAGAGGTCGGTGACAAGTCCCAGCAAAGAGAAAAGTCTTGCCGACAACAAATGGTGTCAAGTCATCGAAGAAACTCTTGCCAAAAGAAATACTGTCGATAAGAAGTCTTACCGACGTGAGAAAGTCACACCGACTGCATTCGTTCAGGGTAACAAAGAGTCTCTGAGAGAAGTCTTAGTGAGAATGGAATGTCTTGCCGATGGTGTTGATGTCTTCAGTATAACTCTTGGCAATAGATGGACACTTCGGGGTAGGTCTTTGAGCTTGCTAAGAGGTCTCGGTGACCCAGGAATGTTTTGGCGACAACGAAACAAGCTCGGTAGATGTCTCCCCGACAAGAAGAATCGACTCTCAACAAAGGTTGGTCCCTTCGCCACAAGGTCTTGCCAAAGAAAGGTCTCCCCAACATTTGACATCAGTGTAGTTTCCAGCCGTCAAGTTAAGGTCTTGCCGACATGGCCATGTCTCGGCGGACAAAGGTGATCTCGGCCAAAGGAAGTAGTTTCGCCATAATGTCTTGGCGAAACCTTTGTCTCTTGCCGAAGTGAAATGAAATGAGGCCTCGCCAAATCAAGGTACCTTCGGCACAACCTCTTGCCGACCAAAGGATGTCTCCCCGACCAGGGGGTCTTGATGACTGAAGTGATAAGAGCCTCAGTGAATGGTCACGTTTCAGGGAGATGTCTTCCCGACCGCAAGTGCCTTGCCAAAACAAAAAGGGGGCTTAGTGTAGCATTTTCCCTTCGCCATGAAGTCTTCCTGACCGATGGGAGTCACACCGAAGGAGATCTGGAGTTCAGTGGAATGAGAGGTCTCGGGGTAAAATCATTAATGTCTTACTGATACTCAGAAAAGAGGGGGCATCGATGAAGAAGAGAGGCCTCAATAGTATGTTTTGCCAACTCGGTAAGGTCTCACTGAAAGCAAGCTGAGCTCGCCAATAGTTGAAGGCTTCGCCTTGAGGTCCTGCCGACATGGGGAGGTCTTGGCGATAAAGGAGGGGTCATCGGCAAAGGTCTCATCGACTAGCAGAAGATCTCCCTGACATGAATGACATCGATGTAGCGCCCAACTGTCGAAGTGATGTCTTACCAACATGATGTGGTCTCAGTGATGGAGGAGAGATTGATATGATGTTTGAGCCTTGTTATGAAGTCTTCCCAATTTTCCAGGGTCTCATCAAAAAATAGAGGGAGCTCAGGGAGTTGAGGCATTCGCCAAAAGGTCCTGGTGACTAATTGAAGCCTTCCCGAAGGAGAACCAGCTCAGGGAGAAAGCTCCAACATCACCAGAAGATATCACTGAATGCAGAAGGTCTCCCCAAAATGGATGCCTTCGCTAAAGAATAGGGATTTTGTCATGATGTCTTCGCAACAAAATTGTGTCTTGTCGATGGCTTCAGTGATATCGGTATGACTTTTGGGCTCGCTAAAAGCTCTCATCGACAGTTCCATGTTATGCCGATAGCTTCAGAGGGGCATAATCACATCGATGAGACACTTCCAGTGTCTCGCCGAGATATGATTCTGACAGAAGGAGCTTTTGACCACCCAAGGAATCTGTGTGGCATCTGATCGACCAATGAGAGTGAGCCAAAAGCAAGCCGTGGCAGTTTCAATAGGATGAAGGTGACTAACAGATGGAAAAGCAACATGAGGTTAGAAGCATTCAAAGTAGCTCGACTGGGGGAATTCAAAGATCGACATGAGGAGCAGAAGTGAATGTAGTGGTTGCAGAAAGATCAGGAAGGCTTCCCCTAAAGACCACTCCTAAAGATGACTCTTCACCGACATGGGCACGCAGAGTGCAACATTAATTTCATGAAAAAGATCTAAGGCAGATCTTTTCTGAGTAGATATTTTTGTAAGCCCTAATGGGCCGACCTTAATTTTGTATATAAGGTGTTTTTTTCCTCTTTGTAAAGAGTTCTCCTGGATGCTTTTCTGAAGTCTGTGAGTTCTACAGTCCTCTCTCAGATTAGCAGAATTTTGTAACTCATTTTGGAGCATGTTATATAAAGCTTACCTTGATCACTATTAATGTTCAGATTTCTATCTCGTTCTTGCAAAGTGTTGTACATTTTAGGTTCATGATTAAGTTATTTTTGTGAATTTCTTTCATTCCTTCATAGCTTTATTTTGTGTTTCATGCCTTCCTTTGAAAAAAGTATCATTATACAAATCACAAATTGTGTTCACTTAGTCACACCTAGATTCTAGTTTGTGAAAATCTTTCTTTCCTCTCCAGAAAAAATGTGTGAATCGAACCTGTTTGTGAAACGTTAGTGTAATGCTTGCAGTATTTGATGTGTAATCTTATGTCCATTGTTAGTATTCAAGTGTAAATTGAGTATCTCATGGTTCCTATCATTTTGGTGTATCACCTTAGTTTAGTTTCAATTTATGTACTCCTTCTCCCTTTCCCTTTACCGAATCATTAGTTTAGATGACACCAAAGGAAGTCGGCCTTCTCTGAAGGTTGACCTCTATCCATAAGAAACCCACATCTTTAGAGGTCTTCCAATGTTACACTGAGGTGTTGAACATCAGGTTCAACAGGGTGCAATTTTAGGTGATAACAGTTTTGGCATGCCCGGTGGGACCGTGAAATGCTTCTTAGTTCATATTTATGCATTTTATTGCTGCTGTTTGGTGTGTGCAGTAGTGGTTTCAGCCTTTTTGAGGCATTTTCTTTACATACCTGGCGACTCCGAGCTCAAATCTTCTGGTTTCGCAGGCACAAGTGTTGGTATGTTTCAAAAGAATCTCTTAGTTCTAAGTTTCTAGCTCTTTGACTGAAAAGATGTCAAGAATTTATGAAGATGTCTGCTATTACCCTCCATATCATGAGTATGTTGCTCCTACACATCCATACCAGAACATATTGGACCTGCTCCAACAAATTGACCATACATTGTGGAATCTCAGTCAAGGTCTTCACAATATGAAGATTAATGATATTAGTAAAGCACTTGCATGTCTATCTAAGATGTTGGTTGATATCAGGATGCAACAGGGTACCAAAATGCAATAACAAGAAATGGTTGAGCAAGTCTACTTTTATGATCAAGAAAGAGTGGCAAAAAGAATCCAGTTCGAGGGAGACCTTGAATAGGAAATAGCTACTAAGGAAGAACAAATCAAGTTGCTCTCTGCTCAGGTGCAAAATACTCAAGCTTACTCAGATTATTAGCACCAACTAATGGAGGAGTTTCAGAGGAGGCAACTTGAGGGGAGTTCCAAGGAACAGAGGGCTGTTGCAGTTGAAGAGCAGCCTAGTGATCAAGTTAGTTCATTCACCCGGGAGGAGACTAGAATTCCAAATCTATTGCATCTAGCTATGGAGGAATATAGAAAGAAACAATAGCAAATGATTGAACAACAAGAAGACATTAGAGAGTTGTCGATTGATGACAGTCAGCAAAACAACAGTAACACCTATGTAGATGATGTTGAAACAAATTCATTGCTGAACCCCTTAGATTTCAATTCATTTAAAAAAATTTCTGATGTTGTTTATAAGATGGCTGAAAGTAGAATGCACGAGTTACCAGTCAAGCAACTCCACTTGCAGACAGAGGATGCCCAAGTTTCTCTGGAAAAGGATCCACACGAAGAAGAACAATTGACTTCTTTATTTGATCAACTACCTGGTTTTGTTGACCAAGCTGAAGAGAACATGCAGGTTCCTGATTTACCAATTGATTTGGAACACCCAGAGAATATTGCTGACTTGTTCGATGAACTTCCTCAATTTGTCGATGCAGATGAAGATCTTACATGCATGATAGCATCTATGCCTGGTATGGAGAAACTAAATGATAAAACTCATCTAGATTTAATGCAAAATTATGAGTTAGATGATATCATAGAAGCTTTTTGTTCCAACATAGATGATGAACTAGTATCATATGAAAGGGAAGCATGTGATCAACCCATTCAAGTTGGTGAGACTATTGAAGAAGTTGTTGAAGATAATGCCTTGTAGCCTGTGAACTTATTTGATGAGTTCCCCCACCTTGTTGAAGAGGAGGTGTATTCTGTCATGAACAAAGAGCATAAGGAACCACAGTCTGAAGATTTGTTTTTAGTTATCTAATAGGGATATTAGCTCCTTAGTCAAGAAGATTAGACTGTAGTAGACAATGAACAACCTACATATTACCTTCAATCAACATCTTTTCAAGAAAAATATGAAGTCTTTAGAGATCAACAAGAGACTAGCAAGGAAGGTTTAGGCTTTTCCCTTACCAGAGGCTGTCCAATCATGTACCTAGCTCAAATGGAGTCCAATTCGACACCAAGCACCAATCTTGTACCTACACATGAAGGTATAGCAAAAGATGATGTCCAAGATGCATTGACAGCCAAACAAGAGTATGTTCAACTCATTTGTCCCCCTTTGGTTGATAATACGTATGGTCTATTTGATGAGGTAAGTGAATTTGTTCACCTATTTCAAGAGGCAGTGCATCCTCTTGGTAAACTTTTTTCTATTTTTTACTTTTACTCAGCTGTCCTTAAACATGCCAGTCACTACATATTGAGTAGAAAAGGCAGCTATTTCAACCATCCTGTAAATGGTTTTGTTTGACCAATTTCTTACTGGTTAGTGCAGGGTAGGTTTAGATGTAATTTACATTCCCTAAGTGTTGTTTCAACACAGTAGGCTAGTTTTCCTTTCTATAGTTTTCTGTTTTCATAAATGTCTGAGTGATCTATTTCTTGAGTTACAATGTGATATGACCATGTACAAAGCTGCTCTTGATTTGTTTTTGAGTTGTCCCAATGACTCTGTGCCCAATGGATAAGCCTACACTATTGGTCTTCATGTTTAGCAGGAAAACATCAAGCAAAGGTCGCCAGAAATGTTACCTAATTTTCACCCTCAGGCTCAATTAGGCAAGGCATCTATGTTGCAGGTGTTCATAAGGGCCAGATGGGATATTTCCATTTTGGGTCAGTTCATGCATCTGATGACATTTCATAGGGAGCTCAGTTGGGAAGCCTGCTTTGTTGGAAATATGCCTCAAAAATCACAGGCTAAAGCCTCCATTAGAGCCAAGTCGGTATGACAGCTTCACTGTCAGGTCGACTAGTAGGATACATTTTGTTTTGAATAGGTCACTATGGCCTGGTTTCTTTCTTGCCAAACGCTTTCACTATGGAGCCTATCGCTGTGACAGGAAAGGTTCAGTATGACCTCTTGTCGCGTGGATTTCTTTGGCCGATAGGCCATTCAATCGTAAATTGGGGAGACTCATGGTGACCACGGGCTTTAGGATAACCTATAGAGGTCGGTGAGAAGTCCCAGCAAAGAGAAAAGTCTCACCGACAGCAGATGGTGTCAACTCATCGGGGAAACTCTCACTGGAAGAAATACTGTTAGTAAGAAATCTTACCTAAGTGAGAAAGTCACATCGACTGCATTCATTCGGGGTAAAAAAGAGTCTCAGAGAGAAGTCTTAGTGAGAATGGAATGTCTCGCCAATGGTGTTGATGTCTTCGGTATAACTCTTGGTGACATATGGACACTTCGGGGTAGGTCTTTGAGCTTGCTAAGAGGTCTCGGCGACCCGAGAATGTTTTGGCGACAACAAAATGACCTCAGTAGATGTCTCCCTGACAGGAAGGATGGGCTCTCGAAAAAGGTTGGTCCCTTTGCCACAAGATTTCACTGAAGAAAGAAGGTCTCCCCAACATTTGACATTGGTATAGTTTCCAGCCAGCGGGTTAAGGTCTTGCCGACATGGCCATGTCTCGGCGGATGAAGGTGATCTCAACCAAAGGAAGTAGTTTCGCCATAATGTCTTGGCGAAACCTTTGTCTCTTGCTGAAGTGAAATGAAATGAGGCCTCGCCATAATGTCTTGGTGAAACCTTTGTCTCTTGCCGACCAAAGGATGTCTCCCTGACTAGGGGGTCTTGATGACTGAAGTGATAAGAGCCTTGGTGAATGGTCATGTTTCAGGGAGATGTCTTCCCGACCACAGGTGTCTTGTCGAAACAAAAAGGGGGCTCGGTGTAGTGTTTTTCCCTTCGCCATGAAGTCTTCCCGACCGATGGGAGTCACACCGAAGGAGATCTGGAGTTTAGTGGAATGAGACGTCTCGGGGTAACATCAATAATGTCTTGCCGATACTCAAAAAAGAGGCGGCATCGGCGAAGAAGAGAGGCCTCGACAAGATGTTTTTCCAACTCGGTAAGGTCTCACCGAAAGCAAGCTGAGCTCGCCAATAGTTGAAGGCTTCACCCTGAGGTCCTGTCGACACAGGGAGGTCTTGGCGATAAAGGAGGGGTCATCGGCAAAGGTCTCACCAACTAGCAGAAGGTCTCCCCGACATGAATGACATCGAAGTAGCGCCCGACTGTCAAAGTGATGTCTTACCAACATGATGTGGTCTCAGCGACAGCAGAGAACGATATGACATCTGAGCCTTGTTATGAAGTCTTCCCAATTTTCCAGGGTCTCACTGAAAAAATAGAGGGAGCTTGAGGAGTTGAGGCATTCACCAAAAGGTCCTGGCAACTAACTGAAGTCTTGCCGAAGGAGAACCAGCTCGAGGAGAAAGATCCAACATCGCCAGAAGATATCGCTGAATGTAGGTCTCCCTTAAATGGATGCCTTCGTTAAAGAATAGGGATTTCGTCATGATGTCTTAGCGACAAAATTTTGTCTTGCCGATGGCTTCAGTGATATCGGTATGACTTTTGGGCTCGCTAAAATCTCTCATCGACAGTTCCATGTTATGTCGATAGCTTCAAAGGGGCATAATCGCATCGGTGAGACAATTCGAGTGTCTCGCCGAGATGTGATTTTGACAGAAGGAGCTTTTGACTGCCCAAGGAATCTGTGTGGCATTTGATCAACCAATGAGAGTGAGCCAAAAGCAAACCATGGTAGTTTCACCTAGATGAAGGTGACTAACAGATGGAAAAGCAACGTGAGCTCAGGAGTATTCAAAGCAGCTCGACTGGGGGGAATTCAAAGATCGACACGAGGAGTAGAAGTCAATGTGGTGGTTGCATAAAGATCAGGAAGGATTCCCCTAAAGACTACTCCTTGTGATGACTCTTCACCGACATGGGCACGTAGAGTGCAGCATTAATTTCATCAAAAATATCTAAGTCAGATCTTTTCTGAGCAGATATTTTTGTAAGCCCTAAGGGGCCAACCTTACTTTTGTATATAAGGCATTTTTTCCCTCTTTTTAAAGAGTTCTCCTAGATTCTTTTATGAAATCTGTGACTTCTACAGTCCTCTCTCGGATTAGCAGAATTCTATAACTCATTTTGGAGCATGTTATATAAAGCTTACCTTGATCACTGTTAATGTTCAGATTTCCATCTCGTACTTGCAAAGTGTTGTGCATTTTAGGTTCATGATTAAGTTATTTTTGTTAATTTCTTTCATTCCTTCATAGCTTTATCTTGTGTTTCATGCCTTCCTTTGCAAAAAGTACCATTATACAAATCACAAATTATGTTCACTTAGTCACACCTAGATTCTAGTCTGTGAAAATCTTTCTTTCCTCTCTAGAAAAAATGTGTGAATCGAACCTGTTTGTGAAATGTTAGTGTAAGGCTTGCAGGATTTGATGTGTAATCTTATGTCCATCATCAGTATTCAAGTGTAAATTGAGTATCTCATGGTTCCTGTCATTTCGTTGTATCACCTTAGTTTAGTTTCAATTTATGTACTATTCAAGAGTAAATTGAGTATCTCATGGTTCCTGTCATTTCGTTGTATCACCTTAGTTTAGTTTCAATTTATGTACTCCTTCTCCCTTTCCCTTTACTGGATCATTAGTTTAGGTGACACCAAAGGAAGTTGGCCTTCTCCGGAGGTTGACCTTTGTCCACAAGAAACCCACATCTTTAGAGGTCTTCCAATGTTACACTGAGGTGTTGAACATCAGGCTCTATAGGGTGCAATTTCAGGTGATAACAATTTCATTTCAAGGTTTGATTACCAAAACACAACCAAGGAGAACCCTTATCCACTAAAAAAACAAAAAAATTCCCTCTCTTTGATGTGTGATTTGCATATTTAGGTTGAAGATCCATTGAAGAGCAAAATTGGAGAAAGTTGTCAAAGTTGTCACCTTCTTGCAAGATTACGAAAAGCCACCTTCAGGTCAGAATTCAAAGTTTCAGACTCAGAGATCAGAAGAGAGAGAAGCTACAAGAGATCACTAGAGGAAACCAAAATTTCAAATCAACCCTGATACTGGGACTAAATCGCCACTTGTGGCATATGTGTCCCAATATAGCAATTTTTAGACATTTTTTGTAGATCTTGGTTTACTAATTGTAGATCCTAGTTTCTTCCCGAAACTCTAAAATGGGAATAAATTTCCTAGATTGGCGTATGAGTCCCAGTGTGCTTCAAAATTCAGAATTACAAGATTTCAGACATTATTCTAAGCATCTTCAGCTTTCCAGGTGCACCTCAACTCATTCTCAGTTCATTCTTCTGATTTTGAGTTTTACTTCCTAGGTTACATAGTTACATTTGAATATCATTTGCATCTCTTTCTTTCTAAGCCTTTTCTTAGTGGTGAACCCCCTTTAATCTTTAATCACACACTAGGAAATCATCCTAACCCTATCCCATTCCTCAATCAAGTCAATTGGTTGATGGATATTGGTTTACTCAAATGAAATAGAGGAAATAGGCCTCCCCTTGTGTGTGGCCATCTCCTAAAAGGTGAGCATACACACACCCCCTATTTTATAGGTTTCATTTAGGTGAACCTAGCCTTTGGACACCTTATTTATAATTTGGAGTGCATTTCTATCCTAGATCTAGCTTACATTAACTTTGCATTAGGTCTTGCATTACTTAATTTGCATTTAGGGCTTCTAAATATCACATTAGTGAAAGTGCGTATGGGTTGCATTTTTGTATCTTGAATCATTTATTTTCATTTGAAATCTGTAATTTCACATAGTCAAGACATCATACAAACTAGAAAACCTAACACTCACTCAAAATTTATTGAATTTAGTTCAAAAACCCTAATTTGGGACTCATACACCCCTTTGAGCAATTTAGTCACAATATAGGTTATTTTACCTAATTTTTGGGAATTATGTGTTGACTATTTTTCAATATTTGAACCTTAAAAAACCCTAATTAGGACTCATGCATCTTTCTAGGTGATTTAGTCCCATGTTAGACCTGAAACTACATTCTCTGACATTAAAAACCTTGTTTCTATGCTTCTATTTGTTGTTGTTAGATCTTTATTTCACTTTACTAATTTTTTGTTGCATTCATTTTTAATTTGGTGCATTTGTAAACATAAGAATTGGCATTAAATAATATCATTTATCTTATGTTCATTGCATTTATCCTATATTCCTTGACTGTCCTTTGCATGAGCTTTACACTTTGTGTCTTATTTCTAATACTATAGTGCGATGAAGTTCAAGACTCATGTCATCCCGCAATAGAACACTTGTCATGGATCTTAGGTTATCTAGATCTTTCACTCATAGTGTTGACACTATTTCACTAGGTATGGACCATACCCTTAACAACTCTTTTGCTTCAAGTAGTATGACAAGTGGTTAAACAATGGTTGCTAGTGTTCCTAAATAAAACATAGTCCAAATCCATGAAGAGTTAGCACACATACAACATCAAGTGAGTACTAAAAATATTTCCAACACTTATATTCCTATCATAGATAACATACATCACATGATTGAAAGTGAAGAAGGAGTAAAATTTGTGCATAACCTAGCTGAGATTTTTGGAAAACATCTTACCTCAAAGACTACTTGTGCTCAACCTTCGAACAATGTCCAAAGTCAAGGAGGAACCCAAATTCTTCCTACAACCATTGCCTCTATCCCTACCAATACCAACCCTCAAGTTACAACAAATTCACCTCCACCATCTTCACCACCATCTCAAAACACAACCAATGATGCCATCCTTAACCAACTCTTGAAAAATGTTTCATCCCTTCAAAAGAAAATTTCCACCATAAACCAAAATAAAAATGGTGAACCTACATACTATGTCAAATGCAATACCTTATCCTTGGAGATATTGAGAATGCTGATACCACAAGGTATAGGGATTCCTAGGTTTGAAAAATATGGAGGGAAAGGAGATCCTTCTAACTATGGTAATTGAAGAAGTATCCCTTATGCTTTTCCCTTACTTGTTTGGGCCTTCCTTGTAAACTAGGCTTAATTTTTCCTTGATTTACTGTTGTAATGTGTTTAACACATTCACATTAGGTCTTGGACCCTTTTGAACTGATAAACATGAATGGTACCTTGCTAAAGTGTTGTGAAGTGTTGTAACTTACTTTCACACTTTTCTAAGGTCTTATTAATTAATTGCACCTAAGTAACCTCTTTTTAACTTTAATCTTGCCTTATTTGAACTGTTGTAAAGTATTGTAACACACTTTCACACTTTTCTAGGGTTGTCATTAATAATTGGGATTTCTTATGCTTTAATTGGCCCTATTTTACATCCACAAGCCTCATTTAATGCATCTTTTCAAGGATAATCCTGACACCAATCATTACCCAATCATAATTCAGGTGTTTTAGGATTGAATGGCCATTATTTAGTGATCTAGGACTCATTCGCCACCTTGGGAAAATGAGACCCACCTATATTTTTGGGTCTCAAACCTAGTTTTACACATTTCGAAGCATTTTAAAAATTGGTCCTAATATTTAGGCCTGGTGGGACTCATTCGCCACCTTCGTCGAATGAGTCCCATGTGGCCCAAAATCAAAATTAACTCAAATTTCTGGTGGGATTTTATTCTCCTAGATCTGATGTCATCTTGTAGTGTTGTAATTTTAGGAATTCTTGTATAATTGAGTATAAATAAAAAATTTCTTCATTCATTTTTTACCTAGCAAGTTGAATGAGCATTCTCATAGAAAAGTTGAGTTCACAAGAGCATTCAAGCATTCAGAAGAGCATCAAGAGAGTCTACAAGATCACTTCTAAGGTATTCAAGAGAATAATTCTTTATCAATTGTTGCAAAAATTCAAGATCCATTATCATGTCAAGGATATCAAGCATCAAGCATGTTGTTGAGCTAGTGTTGTGATGTTGCATCCAAGATCCAAGGTCAAGAATTGTTCTTCATTCATTTCAAGATCAAGATCGACATCCTTCATGGCCATTTCATGCTAGATTGTAGAATTAGAAAGCATCATTCAAGGTATCATTGTTCATGTTTCATGTCCTATGTTTCATGTTTCATGTTCATATTTCATTATTTTATCATTTGGTTTAATTACCTCAAAGGGGTTTGACCAAGGAAAACCCCTATTTACTAACAAATCAAGTTTTTATCTCTCTACATGTGTGATTGTATATCTAGGTGTCTTGAAGCTTGAAGATCCCTTGAAGATTAAGTTACAAGCTTGGAGAAAGTTTTTTGGAGTTTTCTCCCCATTTGCAAGGTTGCAATCTTCACTAAAAGGTCACCTACAACCCTAAAATCAAAGTTTTAGATTGGGAAACATAGAGGAACAAAAAGAGCAAAGATTGGAGAGAAAGATTAGACCTTAACCTTCATAAAAAGCACACTAGGACTGATTTTCCACAAGTGATGAATCATTCCCACTACACGTGTTTGACAAAGATCTTTGCAAATTCAAATACCATTTCTCCTTAAACTTGCTCCTATACAAAAATCTAGAATTGGGACTGATTCACCTAGAATGGAAAATGAGTCCCACTAGGTCAAAAATTCAAAATCTCGAGCATTTTAGACCTCCTTCGAGTCATCTTCAAATTCCTAGGTGCACACATTTAATCTTACAGTTTGTTATTTTTTTTATATGCATTTCTAGGTCATTTAGTTCAAGTTTACATCATATTAGGGTTAAGCATTTCATTATCTTTTCCAAGCCCTAGCTTGGTGGTGAACCCCTCATTAATCCATAATCAGATCCTAGAACAGTCCCTTAGCAGATCTCTTACCTTTATTCTAGTCTTAGGTAGAGATCTCTAGGGTTATTCTTGAATGTTAGTTGGAGAAAAGTGATGTTCTATGTCTTAAACCACAAAGCATCCATTTTTCAACTAATCACTAACCATGTTTCTGCTTACACTACTTTACGTGTTGGCAGATGGTCAATGCTCCCCTCAGGATTCCTGACATGGACTAACCACCTCCCATGGATCTGTTAACTCTAGCAGTTGTATCAGGCATTAACAGGTCAATCTTTTGGTACAACAACAACTATGGGGCCAATAATTGGTATTAGAGCCAAAGGTGCCAGGTTTGAATCCCCTCAGGTAACATTGAGGGGGAGTTTTTTGGTAGATGGTCAGTGCTCCCCTTAGGATTTGTGACATGGACTAACCACGTCCTGTGGATCCGTTAACTCTAGCAATTGTATGAGGCATTAACAGGTTGATCTTTTGGTGCAAAGACAACTGTGGGGCCAACATTACCTAGTGATTTTGTCCTTGAGGATAAGCTATTGGCTAAGCTTTTCAATAGGTCCTTGAAAGATACTGCTTTAGAATGGTTTTCCTCATTACCGAATAACTTAATTTGTTCATTCAATGAACTTTTTGAGGCCTTTAACAACCATTTCCAAGTACAAATGACCTGTAAGATGATCAAAAGTTATTGAATTCATTTCACACTACCAATCGCTTTATTCCCAAATTGACGTAAAGATTCCCAATCGTCACCTTCAACAAATTTTCATTGAGAAGCAAACTAAGATACAAGATAAGCTTGGTATGATGAAGTTTCCTTCCTTTTTACACTTTTGTGGTTCGCTTCATGATTATCAAAACTTGGTTAGTAGTCATGAAACAAAACCCACCTCTATCTGATCTGAGAATTCCGAATTCGCAAATCAAAACAATTATCAACCATTTAGAAAATAGAATAGAGTCTTCCTTCAACTAAATCCCCTAAAACCAACTGAACATGTTGATACCCAAGTGGCTGCTATAAAGAATACAATTCCTTTCACATTTGGGGATCCAGCTAGTCAATTTACTCCCTTACTCCTTTCAGAATGTTACAACTCCTAGAACAAAAAATGATCACCTTACCTCCCATTAAAACTCTCGATCCTAATAAGCCTTTGCCTCTGAACTTTAGATCAAATTCTTATTGCCATTATCATTGACAAAATGGACATGATACAAAACATTATAAGCGCCTTAAACATATTGTGCAGGACTTCATTGATTCTAGTTGACTTCAAATTGAAGGTGCTAATGATCAAGGAAATAAGTCTATTGCCCCTCCTAACCAAAACTTGCAAATCTTTACCATCCCTATGCCAAATCATTATATTTCATTTGTCAAAGCTAGTGAAACATAGAAGAATGATGTGATGAATTTTGACATGGATGAAGGCAACATGGATACTATTGAACAAGGTCCTATGGATTCTATTAAACAAAGTCCTATGGATGACATTTTTGGATTGATAAAAAATCTACCTCGTAAGGGCTGAACTAAAAAGCCTCCTGAAATTACTTTCTCAACTAAGGATATCATTAGAAATGCACTTTATGGTCCTCTTTACATAGTCGACCGAATTAATGAGAATCCTACCAATGGGATATTAATTGATCTTGTCTACGAAGAGAATGTGATCACTGAAGAATTCTTACTTTTGCATCAACTCTATCAAGAAACATATGATAAAATGAAAGCATTGATAAAAAAACATAAGGGTTTTTCTTTCCCTACAATGGGATCGATCATCCTTCCTATAAAAATTGGACTGAAATAATTATATGTCCCATTCTCCATCATCTTGATGTCAAATCAATTTTGTGTGAAGCTGGGTTATCCATGGCTATGCTCCATGGAATCCATCCTGTTGGTCATGCATAAATGTTTAAATTTTCCCTTTGACAATTAAATCTTTACTGTGCACCATAGTGGATTTAATCCTCTGTCTTTCTGTGGGAAATTTTCATTGGATTTATTTAGGCCTGATCTTATGGAAGCTATTAAACCTCATGAGGACATTCTCAAATCCTATCAAAAGTTTAAGGAAAAATGCATAGCAAAACTATCCCTTCGAAACATGCCTCAACCCATGATTTAGCTTCCTATCCTTGATGAAACTATGATTGAACCAAAAGACATTTCAAATAACCAAGACCAATCCAAGATAGGAACTTTTCCTATCTCCTAAAAATGACAAAATACAACCAAAACAATCCCATCATGCCTCCTAAAATAAAACAAGTTTACAAAGGTAAAGAGAAAGTGGTTGAACAACCTCCCATGGTTCCTTCCATTGCTCCTCTAAGGGGAGAAAAGAAACATATGGTTGATAAACCTTCTCATACACAAACATAACTTGAAAAGCATACCAAAAGAAATAGAAATGCTAGAGAGTGTAGGCATAGGCATCATTCTCTTTCTTGAAGGTTAAATGAAGAAAACAACAAGAAAAATCAACATCCAAACTTAAGTGAAGCAATACAAGAGGAGTCTCCCTCTTTTCCATAACAAAAATATCCTATATCAACCGCAACAAGAGATAAATCCTTCTTTATACATTATCATCTGACCTCCCATTGTGATTAACTTAGACGATGATGATGAGATTGCTAAAATTGATGAAGAATTGTATAATGAGTTGAATAAATTTTTTTCTTTTTCTATGAGCCTAAATGAAAATTCTCCTAAGAAGAGTGTCAAACTTGGTGATGACCCTAGTACTACACTTGTTGTTGTCTCTTTGGCTAGTTTTCCACCTTTTGTATATGATGAACAAGATTGGGATGCAAACAACTTGCTAATAGGTTGACTCCCATGTGACTTTCTAGTCTTGTATTTATTTCCTTTTTCATGTTTGTTTTATGTGACTGCATGTGTGTAATGTGATCTCCCCATACCATGTTTGATGTATCTATCTCTTTGTGACATTCCTCTATTTGTACCTACATTCTTCTCTATGTCGTAATCATTTACATTTTCTTTGTCTTGTGTTTTCCTTTTGAGGATGACACATGGAATCGATAAATTTAGGTCTCTTCCATGCTGACCCAAAAGCTTCCCTTTGTTTTCGCTCTCTTTGTGGTATTCTTTCTGTTCCATGAGTATTTGGGGAATGATGATGGTTTCAAGCTCTCTAAAATATATTGTAGCACGGACATGTTGACCTCGAATCCATGAATCCTTTATGTGATTTTGGGATTTCATTTTTGGGGCAACCCCCTTTCATGAAATAGATTCATTTGGAAACATATGACTTGGCATAGGGATTTCCAAATAATCTCTCATGTCCTCTTTATTGTTAGCATTTATCACTTTCTACTTTAAAGTAATTTCTCACAACAAGATGTTTATTAATTTCTTTAAAGTGGAGGCATACATTGGCATTATTCTTTTACAACTCATGTTTCATTGTGTAGTCTTCTTACTTCATGTGATGTGGTTTTTGCTTTGTGGTGACATTGGGTGTAATGTCCTTCAAGAGTGTGATCTATCTTAGCATATTATATTCCTCTTAGTGGCTTGATGCAACACACTACATCCCCTAAATTGTGAATCTTCTATTCTTAGACTGGTCCTCTCTTGGAGACATTAGGAACAATGTTCCCTAAGTTAAGACCTTACATGAACTAAGCAAAACCCCTTTGAAGGTGTCTTACACTATCTTTTGCATTTACAATAACCATTATATGACCACCTTGCATAAAACACTTTTCTTTCCTATGGTGCCATCCTGTTTATTCATGGGTGTCAAGCATATGAAGTTTTACTTTCCTCGTGAATCCTATTGTTCATGTTGTGCAGCGCCTTATCAAAGTTATCATGATGTATAGATTTGGTATGGTTACCATATGTGAGTTGAACTTAGGCATCACTTTCCCATAGCCACTTGCTTTTCTGTGTGAGCACATACCGACCTCATGTGTATGTGTCTTTGGGGGCTCACCTAGTGGATGAACCTGAGGTTCTAGTCGCCCTTGTGAGCACACTTTTGGTTTACATTGTGGAAATAATTTTCCACTTGTAAATTATTTTGGGACAAAAAACTTAGATCTGATCCACATTGTGCTAGGAAAAAAGTTGAGGCTTCATCCACCCCTTCTTTTTTTTCTTTTTCTTTCTTTCTTCTTTATGTCTTTGGCAGTGCATGCTTGTGCCTTGTTGTTGCTACTTACATTATTTACATGTGTGTTCCTTTTTGCCTATGTTGGTTTGCCATGGGATCTTGATCCTAGGGGCTTGTGCAACCCTCTTGATCATTTTCATCCTATCTCACTAGCATTGGTACATTTGAACCCGTCTTGATGTGAATTTGTCTACTTTCCTATGAGTTTGAAGCAAGTTCCTCCTCTCACTAAAGTGGGGGCTAAAATTAGCATAGAAAAACGTACCACTTTACATTGTCACACTTGTTTGGGCCCTCCCTGCTAAAGTTGGGCTTCTTTATACCTTATTTGCTGCTATTTTGCATCCACAAGCCTTATTTAATACATCTTTCTGACACATATCTAATGAACAATCATAATTTACTATTTTTGGGTTGTATGTTCCATATTTATTAATCTGGGACTCATATGCCACCTTGGGCATATCGGTTCCACCTAAGTTTCAAGGCATGAACCTAAATTTTGCATTGAATTTAAAATTTCTTGAAATTTGTGTCCCAAGATTAGCCTATTGGGACTCATATGCCCCAATTGGCGTATGAGTCCTACTTATCTTGGATCTATTTTGAATTCAAATTCTTGGCAGGATTTTATTCTCCTAGATATGATGTCAGCTTTTAGTATTGTAATTTTAGGAAATTTGGCATAAACACGTATAAATACAAGGTTATTTCACATATTTTCTCCTAAGCTTTCAAGTATTTGAGCACTATATGAAATTTATGATCAAGAGAGTTTACAAGAGAATTCAAGAGCTTTCAAGAGTTGATTATAAATCATTTTTTAGCTATATTCAAGAATCAAGCATCATGTAAAAGTCATCATGCATAATGTGTGTTTTTGAGCTAACATTTGTGATGTAGGTTCTTATCATTCAAGCAAGCATAAAAGTCAAGATTCATAACATACAATCAAGATTCAAGATCTACATTTTTGCTAGCCATTTCATACAAGTTTGCATCCTTTGTTTCAAGGGTTTGGTGAGTTGCAACATAACTTATTTGTTCATTCATCATTCCTTCATTCTATTTGATTTCATTTCAAGGTTTGATTACCAAAGCGGGGTTTGACCAAGGAAAACCCCTATCCACTAATAAAAAAAAAAATCCCTCTCTTTGATGTGTGATTTTTGGATTTAGGTTGAAGATCCATTGAAGAGAAATATTGGAGAAAGTTGTCAAAATTTCAAAGTTGTGAAAGTTGTCACCCTTCTTGTAAGATTACAAAAAGCCACCAATAGGTTAGAATTCAAAGTTTCAGACTCAGAGATCAGAAGAGGGAGAAGCTATAGGAGATCACTAGAGGATACTAGAATCTTAGATCAACCTTGATATTGGGAATAAATCACCACTTGTGGCATATGAGTCCCATTATACCGGCTTTCAAGCATTTTTTTGTAGATCCTAGTTTATCGGTTGTAGATTCCAGTTTTTGCCTGAAACCATAAACTGGGACTAAATCACCCAGACTAGCGTATGAAATCCAGTGTGCTTCAAAAGTCAGAATTTTAGGATTTTAGAAGTTATTTCGAGCATCTTTAGCTTTCCAAGTGCACCTCTGTTCATTCTCAGTTCATTCTTCTAATTTTGAGTTTTACTTCCTAGGTTACATAGTTACATTTGCATATCATTTTCATCTCTTTCTTTCTAAGCCTTTGCTTAGTGGTGAGCCCCCTTTAATATTTAATCACACCCTAGGAAACCATCTTAACCCTAGCCCATTCCTCAATCAAGTCAATTGGTTGAGGGATCTTATTTTCCTTGAATGAATAGTGGAAATAGGGCCCTCCTTGTGTGTGTTGATCTCCTAAAAGGTGAATGCACACATGCCCCCTATTTTCTAGGTTTCAATGACAATATTACCCTTTCAAATAGAAATAATTGACACATCGAATGTACCTCCACCCAAATCAAAGAAAATAACACTTCTTTCTCCAGTGAATATGTCATGGAAGCCATAAGTTATAGTTGTGGCCATTGGCTTGATAGTTGTTCACATGACATTGATGCCTTCAATCTTACCAACATCCTTTGTGTCCCTTTTCTACGCATCATTAAAATAACTAGGCACAATAATAATTGTATTCTTCACCTTGTACTCAAGGTATTTTTACAAATGGTCTTCATTTTCATGAGCTACTGGATGAGATCTCTTCAAGCGTAGATAGCTTAATTTCTCCTTTGTAAGTGGTCCTTGGATGATTGTAAATGCCAAAATTTTGAGTCATCCTACACACAATAATCAGAGAAGTACCTTCCAATGAGTCACTTGGCATCAAAGACAATGTTAACAAGATTGTTTGAAATCTAGTGCTTGATAGCATCACCAACAAATCTCTAGAAGGAAGTAACTAGATAACTCTCTCTCCCTCTCCCTCTCTCACTCTCTCTTAGGTTTCTCCCACTCCCTCTCTCTCTCTCTTGGGTCTCTCTTTTTCCCTCTCAAGTCTCTCTCTCTTAGGTCTATCTCAATCTCCATTTCCCTCTTAGGCCTCTCTCTCTCTCTTAGGTCTCTCCCACTCCCTCTCTCTCTTAGGTCCCTCACACTCCCTCTATCTCTCTCAAGTTTCCCTCTCTTAGGTCTCTCGCTCTCCCCCTCTCTCTCTCTCTTAGGTCTCTCCCACTCCCTCTCTCTCTCAAGTATATACCTCCCATCCTAAATAGATAACTCTATCTCCCTCTACCTCTCTCTCTCTCAAGTCTCTCCCACTCCCTCTCTCTCTTAGGTCTCTCCCTCCCCCTATCTCTCCCAAATCCCTCTCTTAGGTTTATCTCACTATCCATTTTTCTCTTAGGCCTCTATCTCTCTCTCAAGTCTCTCCCACTCCATCTCTCTTAGGTATCTTTTTTATCTCTCTCTTAGGTCTCTCTGACTCCCTCTCTCTCACTTAGGGATCTCCCACTACCTCTCTCTCTCAAGTCTCTCCCTCCCACCCTAACTATATAACTGTCTCTCTCCCTCTCTCACTCTCTCTCAAGTCTCTACCACTCCCTCTCTTAGGTCTATCCCTCCCTCTATCTCTCCCAAACCTCTCTCTCTGTCTATCCCTTCCCCCCCACTCTCTCTCTCTCTCCCTCCCTCCCCCACTCTCTCTCTCTCTCTCTCTCTCCCCCTCCCCCTCCCCCTCTCCCTCTCTCTCTCTATCCCTACCAAGGTTGTGTGGTATCAAAACATGCCCCATTCTTCTCTAAAAAAAAATGTGGACCACCTCTTTTTCTATTTCTTTTTCCCTTCCTTTGATTTTCACTTGTTTTGATGTGTTGTTTTCAAAGGAAATGGTAAAATGATGAGTTATTCATTCAAATTTCCTAGCCCCTACTTAAGTCCTTGCTTTGATAGAGTTGGAATGTTTACAAAATATTTTCCTTGGCCTTATTGACCAACCAAATCCCTAGGCCTTGGGTACTGATATCGTTTCTCTAAGGATGTTGTATCTTCAGAAAGTTTCACTTTTTCTTGGCTAGTCATTGCACCTGGTAAGTTGTCAGTCGGGTAAAATTATCCCGGTGTGTGCATCCCCCCCTTTTCTTGGTTAGCCTGGTAGTGGATTTTTTCTTTTCTTTAGAATCAAAGATTGAAAGTTTTTTCAAAATTTTTGTTTCAAATTGATTTGGTCTTGCTTTCACTTGGTCCTAAGTATCGTTTGCACCCGATTCTCATGACCCTAGTAGGAAAAAATTCCCAACTGCCGATAATTTTATCAAAAGTTGATGTCAAGTGATTCAAACCTTGATTGATTGTCAATCAGTAAAGTATCCAAGATGGACATTGCCTCTAAGGTATTTTCCACTCATAAGAATTAAAGTGACACGTAAGAATGCCATGCCAGCCATTTGTGTTGCTTCCCTCTACAATAGTGGGCCCTTCCATAGGAACCAAGGATTTCATAATTTGAACACTAATCTACCATGATTTTACCTTTATTCAGGGTAATTAATGCATAGAAAAATAAATTACTGAAGGTGGAAAATAACACATGTACTTGGCACCACCTCGAGCATGTATATCCTTCCACAATACTCTAACTTGCACTAGATTACTCACCTATAAGGACATAAAAGAATTAAAACCAAGATTGTGGTGCTCAAAGAAAGGTAAGTCTCAGAATGTTGAATAACACACCCACCAAAGGTTTTGAAACTACATTTGGTCAGTCATATCGTTAGTGAAACTAGGTATGCTACTAGTAGCTAAATTTCTATTAATTCTTATATGCATGCATGGATCAAGTTAAATGGCATTGCCATTGGTTAGGTCATAGATATATTGATTAATTTTAAAGAATTTAAGATAATTTTAGACTATAAATGTCATGACTAAAGAAATTTTATGAAGTATTAAAAATGGGTGATTAAATTCAACCCTAACTCGCACACAAGGCACATATTTGCTAATACTACATGGAATCAAGAGAAATATGAGAACTTCTAGAAAGAATCCAATAGAAAAGGAATTTAAATTCCCTATTTGATAGGTCATATCAGTTGGTCAGATAGTTACAAATAACCATTCGAGAGAGTTCAGTGATCATGAATTCGCTACATAGATTCAACAAGTGGCTACCTCTCAATGTGCTAAGAATATCGTTGCAAGTGGACTGCATTTAGTAGGAGGATTTTTGATAGCAATGGATGCCCCTAAATTGGTACCAGTATGTATGAGATAGTATGACCCAAACAAGAGGGTCCTTGAGAAAGAAGAAAGAGTGTATGTAGACCTCTCTACAAAGGGCATTGTATAAACATTTGGGCTCCCCGCGTTCAAATAGATGAATCTTTTGGATATGTAGGTTCAAGGCACAATATACCTGAACGTAGAGGAACAAAAAAACAAGTTTATGAGTTATAAATGGTGTCTGGAGAAGGTTACAAAGTAGACAATGAAAATATCGAGGTCGAAATTTATTCAGGATGTTCAAGACATAATAACACTATTGAGCAAGATAGTTGAATGCAAAGATACCAACAAATTCAAATCATAGATGTTTGGGCTTATAGTGAAAATAATGGAATTCCCTATGAAAATTCACTTGGGTAATTTTATCGATGACAAGTTGCATGAAAAAATAATAATGTTCCCAAACAATCAATGGTTCACCATATCTTTATATGTTGTCTATTCCTGTGCCTTGAGGGAGAATATACAAGGATTGAACAAAGCGGGTAGCCTAGATAGAGAATCAAGGAATAATTTGATTTAGCTCATATACCCCAAATTACTATCCACCAATACTATGAGCATCAACGAAGGGTAAATGATGTTTTTTCTATGAGGCTGGCAAGATTAATGGAAGGTGACAAATCCAAAAGATTATCCCTTGAAGAACAAAGTGTTATACGACCTATTGGGGGATAGTATATTCAATTTCCTACTTTCACCTATATCAGGATGGATGGATTTACAAGAAACCCCTTCATGCAACCCAGGTATGCAATGGACAAAATATTGTAACTAGAACTTGTGAGATAGGTGTAACCGTCTCACGCTCTTTTCATGCAACCACACAAGAAATGTTCTATCAAATTCCCTATCAAAATTAGGAATTACAAATGTGCTACGACCAAAAGTGTTGATATGTGCGAGGAGGAGATGAAACTCTATAGGTTGGAGTTCTTTGCACCCCGATAGAAGAAAAATGATCCAGAGGAAAACCTCACCAAGCAAATAAGCAAGAAGTATGCTCATTTTTATCATCTGGAGGATTTTTGGCTTAACTGTGATGATGAACATAATGTGAAGAAATGGCCATACTAGAGGTTGGCACTAGGAGCAACAAAGTTTCTCAGAATTCATGATATTTCAGAATAATTGGATATAGATAATGGAGAGGTATTGAATACAATTTATGATATAGGAACAATTTTTGATGAACCTATCCTAGAATGAGATTATACAAAGAAGAATGTAGTAACCATTGAATAGAGTTCTAAGTAAGTATTGGCATATACTCATTACTAGATTAATGGTTATGTTGAGGAACTAAAAGAAGCTGAGATAAAACCCACATACCCACCCATTGTCAAGATAAAGCAATATTTGGTGGATGAATTGGGGTATGGAGGGATTGCTAAAAAGAAAAGAAAGATTGTAGAAACAGAGGCAACTTAGAAAGGTGAGGAGGAAGCTCCTAATACTTCAAGCCAAGGAATTCCAATGATGCCATGACTAGCTGGCTAGGGAAAAGAGAATGTGGCCACTCAAGCCAATGTAATGGAAACACCAAAGGTGGCATTTTCTTTAACAAAACATCCAAGAAATCAGCCTATGACTAGCGAAAATGTGAGAATTAAAACACAAACATGTTCTAAGACAAGGTCTACATCACAAAAGTAGGAAGATATATATACGTCTCCACCCTTGGTCAATACGGTAGCAATGAGACAAGCCCTAGGAGGTACTCCTATAATTCAAGAGGAAGGTCCTAATCTAACTGAAGAAGAAACTTTAGAGAGTAGCTGGAGAAATTGATTGTCAAGATGAAACTGTAAGTGTGGAAAATGTAAACTAAATACAATTAAATACACCTCTTAATGAAACATTGTATCAAGATTAATCAGCAATTAAACTAATTTAAAACATTGAAAATCCTAAAGACATCTCATTGTCTCCTATCTTGAAAGATTTATCAAGTTACAGAGGCTCTTAGATTTGTAAGCACCGTAGCTATTTAAAATTCCTATCTAGAGAACGAAATTGTTGCTAAATGCAATGATGTGATGATCGCTCATGAATTCTAAGTGATATGAAGCTTATGTAAACTATCTTGACATGAAAGCTACTAAATGGAAGCTACAGTAAAAACTGATGATGTTGTCATGATATGAAATCTACTGATGCCATGATGCTATGATGATACTAAAATGCTAATGCTAATGCTTATGATTGCTTGGTTGCTTGAGTACTAATTCCTGCAGAGTAAGTTTGCATAAAAGATGATAATTCTTGGGTGATTTTCATGCTTCATAAGGCTATATATATAGATTTTTGGCAACAATTTTGCACAGGGGTAACACAACAGAGGCTAAGATTAAATCTGGGGATTTTGAATGGTAGGAGATGAGAAGGTGGAGCTGATCATGGAGGATTGTTCTTCCCAATGAAAACACCATGCAAGATGAGAGGAAATATTTGAGGAAGAAGATTGAGAGGATTGCCTGCAGGTTTGTCCACAAGGCTTTTCCCATGAATGTCAGTTGCATTAATTAGATTTGAAAAATCTAATTTTATTGGTGAGTGAATAGAGGGATTTGATTTATGCATTTATTTGAATATTTTTGGTTTATTCAAATTAGCAAAAAGAGAGATAAATAATTTAATAAAACAAACTATAGAAGTTGTTTATTAAATTAAAATAGAAGGAATATGATAATTAAATTAAAGATTTTAGGATATCTTTATTTAATTAAGAAGAAATGTGATGAGATAGAAAAATTAATAGTGAACTTAATATAAATAAATATTTCTATTTATTTACTAAGTAGATGTAATAGCGCTTTTATCTGATGAAATGGTGCATGTCTTTGTTTTAGTGCTTTTAATGTCCTTTTAAGCACATTTAAATAAGAGTGGTGTGATTTTTGTCAATTTTTTCTTGATGTTCTCGATTTCTGATTGAATCAATTATTGGTTTGATATGAATGATTTGTCTAATCAAATACATGATTTTTCCATCTCATGATAGGTGAGGTATGATGTTTGTTTTGATGATGATTATCCTCATGATAGGTGAGGAATAATTAGAATTGACATACCTCATGATAAGCGAGGTTGATTTGATGTCTTGATGATGACCTCATGATAGGTGAGGTTGATTTGATGCATTGATGATGACCTCATGATAGGTAAGGTTCAATGACCTGTGCTCATGACATTTGATTAGAATTCTCACCAAGAGATGACTTGATTTGATATGGTATTTTGATGTTATTTGATGATTGACATGAATTTATTGACTTTGATCTTGTTATGATAATAGGAGCGATTGGGAAACCTCCAGATTCGAGAGTGTTTCCCCTAGACATTTGATCTCATTCCTAGTTTGGCATAGCTTGAGATGGTTATCATCACACATTGTGGATTGTTTCCTCTTCTTTATATGCCCCATATTAGGATTAATCAGGGTTTGTTGACAACTTTAGCTGAGAGGTGGCATAGTGAGCACAACACCTTTAACCTTCCTACTGGAGAGATGAAAATCACCCCAGAGGATGTTTGGTGGATTCTGAGGCTTCCAATTGTTGGAGATGTTGCCATATATGATTCAAGAGAGCAGGGAGGGACTGATGCTCTTCATAGAGTGTTTCAGGATGATCGTATTGCAGGAGAGTGGATTCTATGGCATGATATGATTGATGGATACGCCACTTTCCCATCAGTACTTGCTAGTTTCATTGGCAGATTCCTTAGTCCTGATCACAGGTCTAAGGGATTCTCAGTTGGTTGGGGCCAATTTTTGGAGAGCATGGTTGTTCATGGCACCCGATTTGCTTGGGGCATGTGTTTGCTTGCCCAGTTATATCATGATTTACATTTAGTTGTGTATCTTAGGGGTCAGAGTTTATCAACCGACATTACTTTGATTCAAGTATGGGTGTGGGAGCACATAGTTGCGACACATCCAGTTCCAGTTGGATAGAAGCCACCTATGAGACCTTATGTATTCAGATATGCTGGCCGGCTTACCTAGTCTAAACTGGGTAAGTTAGAGTATTGGAGGAGAGTCATTGATGACATAGAGTCTATGACATGGCATCCCTACCTAGATTGTGATCATTGGGATGATGATGATGTTCAGCTACCATTTCTTTATTAGTCGATGATCCTAATTGGTCGTGCTCATTAGGTTTTAGAGAGATTCTTGATCAGACGTGTCTACAGACAGTATGGGATGGTACAGGGTATGCCTCAGGGTGTCGCTCACTACGCTCGTTGACAATTAGATACAGTAGATTGGGGGCCTTGCTTGTCATATGCTGCAATAGTTCAAGAGTTTTAGGCTTTACAACCATTTGTGTGGGACATTCGGCCAGATATTGTCGAGGCTCCTCTTACAGCAGGTTATGCTGAGTATTGTCCTTTGCATCCATTTCCACACCTTACCATTCCAAATGAGCCTGCCTCATTACCTGTAGAGGAAGATGTTCCTGTCGCTCATGGTCGGAGACGGAGGAGAGAGGATGTTGGAGGAGTTGAGGCAAAGGATGTCGATGTGGTTGGTGAGGCAGATTTTGAGCCCGAGGAGGATGTTTGGGTAGAGGAGGATATTGGGGTAGAGGAGGATGTTGGTGGCAAGGAGGATGTTGGGGTAGAGAGTAGTGGAGATGAGAGCAATGGAGACAAGAGCTGTGAAGATGATAGATTTGATAGTGGAGAGGCTGCAATTGGGTTGAGCCCTACCTTAGATTTTCCTTGTGAGACCATGCGTCCTAAGAGGTAGGCGGTGGGAGATGTTTTAGAGTGGCTGCAAATAGCAGATCTTCAGGTGTAGCTAGAGACCATTCAGGAGAAGCTTCTTTAGACTTAGGGTTTATGAGAGAAGACTCAAGCTTAGATGCAGGTACAGACTGAGTTGCATGGAGAGACTCTTTTAGCTATATAGGCTTAGTTTGTCACATCTCAGTCACAGATTACAACATTGATAGCTGAGAGGGATGTGGCTAGACAGACAACCGAGACAACTCAGGCTCAGGTTACTTCATTGACAACTGATAGAGATGCAGCCAGGTTTGCATCAAAGGGTGCTCAAGTTTCTACCAATAGATTATAGAGACTGGAAGATGGTACCTCCTTGGCATATTACATGTGAGAGGTCACTGGCATTGGTGAGGAGATTGAGTTTTATAGAGTGAGATATTATGACGCAGTGCCTTCTGAGTAGAGAGTGAGCTATGCGAGGTCCCGTTCTGCCAGGTCATGATCCAGGACTGTCAGTGCAAGTGTTACCTAGCCTCTACCCAGAGATCCTAGGGATCCTGGTTCCTCTGGTGGTAGGGGTCCCGATCTTGCTATGCCTACACCATCTAGAGCTAATAGTACATGATTGTTGTTTGTGATGTACACTTTAATTATTTTGATATACAACCATTTTTGATGTTTTATCTCTCTTTATTTCAGACATCATTATATACTTGAAATTTGTGATTTTGATATATATGAGATGTAGTAGATTCTACGGTCCATTATGTGTTTTATATGATTCTCCGATGGATGCATTTTGTTTTGATGTTCTATAGGCTATGTGATGGTTTTATTGTCATGATGGTATGATTTGATATGATGTTTTTTTATCTATGATGCAACTAACGGTAATGTCTGGATGCATCTTATATGGATACATGATGTATATGGATTTATGATTATGGATTGATGTGTTTAAGTGATATACTATATGTGATGTAAATGTAAATAGATGGATGAAAATGTGGAATGATACATGATGGAATAAATTGATGGAATTTATTATCAAATAGATGGATTATATGTGAATATGATATAATAAATGTATGAATGTAATGAGTTATGATGATGATGTATTTTAAGGATAATTGAATGATATAGATATATGTATGTTGAAATGTATGAATGATGAAATGATGATGCAAATGTTTTGAATATATGTAAATGATTATGATGATGTAACTATATGATCATGATGTTGTTTTTGTAATTGTGAAGTATACTCAGTCTATTATGAAAAAAGATAATTATTTAAGGAATGATTCACCAATTTTTGTAACAGATACTCTATAGATGTGACACTATTATGGATGCAATCTACTTTTACTATGCAAATATACATGTAAATATAGGCATTTTAACAATACTTTTGTGCTTTGTATCATCATTGAGCTTTTAAAATGTTGAAAGTGAGTACAAGCATCAATGGTATAATTTAGACCATGATGCCCTGAGTACTAATTCCATGATTTTTGATATTGAAAGCGAACACAAGCATCGAGGTATTATTAAACCAAAATGACCTGAGCATTTCTTGCATAAAACAAACAAGAATTAACCACTTTCCTATGTGAATTGGAATGTCATCCATGATACTTTGTAGAGCACTTCCCATGATGATTCACACAGTAATTATGATTAATTCACAAACAATAGACAAAAAAAAATACCATTTCTTCTTCCTAGCTTCTCTAGTTCAATACATCATTGAGCTGCTCCAAAGAAATGATAATAATGATCAAGAGTACAACATATCTTTCATTTGCTTATAGTATTCAATCATTATTCAGATTAGATCATCCATCTTGATTTTATGATGTTTTTATGTTTTTGAGATTTTGGATCAAACCTAAAGACCAATACTAGGGGCCTTGGGGGCTGATCAAATATTAGCCTTGCCTACATTATACACGTAGAGACCACATAGTTTGACTGACACAAACTCATGTTTTTTGCTTTTTGAGACTGACTTTTTCACTTGGTTTTTGGATTTTCTGTTGTGATATGGATTTTTGATGTGTTTCTGATGGTGATTGATGTTTCATGTTGGGTTGTGCTTTTTTCGCTCTTTTTGTTGCTTTTGTCCATTTTGTTTGTCCATTTGAGTAAGCTCCATATTTATGGTGCCCCCAATGTTTTTCAGATATTTCCCCCAAGCTAGGGTGAGACATGACCATGTGATATGATATGATAATAGATGCAAAATGATGGTGGAAGTAACGACCATGACACATGTCCAAATAGATAGAAGAGCTGATTCAAATCACAAATAGCTCCTGTTTCCAGGTTTTCACTATATGTTTTTATTGCACTTTTTCATTCTTTTTTATTTTTTTTGTATTTTTCTGTCTTTTTTGATTTTTTTTGTATTTTTCCATCACTAGGATGCTTGTTTGCCAGGTTTTCATCAAGGTAACTATTTTCATAAACTAATTCATGCACTAAGTGATTCAGGTATAGAACTTTCTGAGATGGATATTGTTGATAGGTTCATCAAACAGATCCCCTTCTGGTGTAGACAATTGATATGCTCTTGATCCATACACTGATATGATAACAAAGTGACCAAACCAGTTAGGTTCAAACTTCCCTTTATTTTCTCTATCTTGCTGATTTCTAGGGTTTTCCTTTAGGACCAAGTTGCCAACTTGAAAGACTCTAGGTTTTACCCTATGATTTTAACTCCTTGACATTCTTTTTTGGTAGGCTTTCAAATTATTCACTACTTGTTGGCGATGTCCATCCAGCAATTCCAGTTCCTATAGCCTTGAAACTCTGTAATCTTCATCTATTATGAGACCCTTCAATGATTCATAGAGTGATGGTATTTCTAGCTCAATTGGTAGAATGGCCTCTGATCCATACACCAAGGCGTATGGTGTAGCGCCTAGTGGTGTTCTAATGCTGGTTCTATAGGCCCATAGTGCAGGATTTAACTGAACATGTCAATCACGTCCACCATCTTCTACTGTCTTCTTTAGTATTTTTAGGATTGTCTTGTTTGAGGCTTTTGCTTGTCCATTTCCCTATGGATAGTATGGTGTTGAAAAATGATGTTGAATATGGAATTGTTCACATAATTCCTAGACATCTTGATTTTTAAAAGGCCTTCCATTGTCTAAAATAATGGATTGAGGTACCCTGTATTGATAGATGAGAAAATTGAGTATGAAAGATGAAATCTATTTTCCAGTGACAATTGTTAAAGGAACTGCTTCTATCCATTTTGTAAAATACTCTATTGTTGTGATGATGAACTTGTGTCCATTAGACAAAGAAGGATGTATTTTCCCCACTACATCTAGTCCCCATTGACAAAAGGGCCATGTGGATGTGAATGGTTGTAACTCTTGCGCTGACACATGAATTAGATTACCATGAATTTGAAATTTCTGACATCTTTTAACATATTGATACGCTTCCTTCTCCATGTTCGGCCAGTAATACCCTAAACAGAGGAGTTTCTTAGCTAGGGTTATCCCACTTGAATGAGTCCCACAAATACCTTCATGGACCTATTGTAAGGATTTTTCAGATTCATGATGCTCCAGACACTAGAGAAGAGTACCATCTAAACCTCGACGGTAAAGGATGTCAACAAGTAATGTATGTCATGCCGATTGACAGATAAAGTTACGTTTTTGGTTTCTAGAGAGGTCAAGAGGAAGAATGTTGACTTTGAGGTAAGTATAGATCTCTCCATATTGTGAGGGTTGAATATTGGTTATGTGGCATATGGTCTATGAATCAGTGTTTTCATATGCAGGATTAGATACTTGTTCAACCATAAACTCATATCGACCTTTCTTTTCTGATAATTGCAAAAGGGATGCAATTGTTGCCATGGCATCTACAACTTTGTTTTATTCCCTTGGTACTTGCTCAAACTTGATATCCATGAAATATTATTTTAGATCATCTATCATTTTATTATAAGGCATGAGCTTCTCATCCTTTGTTTGATACTTGTTATTTACTTGATAAATGACAAGATGTGAGTCCCCATACACTTGCATTTCTATGATTTTCCATTCAATAGCTATTTTGATGTCGATAATCAATGCTTCATACTTAGCTATATTGTTTGTGCATGGAAGCATTAACCTATAAGATCTTGGAATGGTGTGTCCTTGAGGTGTGACAAATAGAATTCTTGCACCCGCTCCTCTTTGTGTATATGATCCATCAAAATATAGTCTCCATTGTTGAGTTGTAATATTCATGATGTCGGCATTTGGAAATTCAATGTGCATTGGATGATGATCTTGTAATGGAGCTTCAACTAGTTGATCTGCTATTACATGTCCTTTGATGGCTCTCCTATCAACATATTGGATATCAAACTCACTCAATATCATGACCCATTTTGCAATTCTTCCTGTTAGAGCAGCTTTATTGCGTAGGTATTTTAATGGGTCTATTTTTGCTATGAGTCTGACTGTATGAGTCAACATGTAGTGTCACAATTGCTGGGTTGAAAATACCACTACTAAACAAGCCTTTTCTATGAATGTATAGTGTATTTCATATCCATTGAGAGTCATGTTGATGTAGTAAACTGCTTGTTCTTTTCCTTCAAAATCCTCATGTGCTAATAAAGCTCCTAAAGATATTTCAGTTGTTTCAATATACAGTAATAGTGGTATTTCTACTATGGGTGGCATGAGTATTGGAGGTGTCACCAAATACTACTTTATTTGACGAAAAGTTTTTTCACAGTTATGATCCCATTTGAATGAAACATTTTTATGAAGTAGATGATTAAATGGATGACTCTTATCTGCTAGCTGGGAGATAAATCTCCTAATGGATTGTAACCTACCTTGTAGGGACCGTAATTGTCTTAAGTTTTTAGGCGGTGGCATCTCTATTATTTCCTTAACCTTAGCTGGATCCACTTCAATACCTTTTTTTGACACTATGTAACCAAGAAGTTTTGCAGAAGTCACCCCGAAGATAAATTTCTTTGGGTTTAACCTTACATTAAATTTTTCTAGTCTAGTGAAGATCTTATCAAGTATTTCCAAGTGTCTTTCCCTAGTGTGTGATTTTACTAAGATTTCATCCACATAATCTTCCATGAAAGTATGCATCATATCATGAAAAATTATGGTAATTGCCCGCTGATATGTTGCACCTACATTTTTCAATCCAAAAGGCATGACATTCCAGCAGAATGTTCCCCAAGGGCAAGTGAATGTCATATTTTCTTGATCCTTAGGTGCTATTTTTATTTGATTGTATCCTGAGAAGCCATCCATTATAGATAACATGGCATGTCATGTTGTTAAATCAATAATTATGTCAATGTTGGGAAAAGGAAAATCATCCTTTGGGCATGCCTTGTTTAAATCCGTAAAATTTGTGCATATTTTGATGCTATTATCAGGTTTGGATACTGGCACAATGTTTGAGATCCATTCTGCATAATCTATGGACCTAATAAAACCTGCATCTAATAATTTTTTTAGTTTAGCTTTAACCATAAGGGCTATGTGGGGATGCATCTTTCTCAATTTTTGTTTGACTAGTTTGATTCCCTCTGGTAGTGATAGATGATGCATTAGGAGTTGTGGATCCAATCTTGGCATGTCATAGTAAGACCATACAAAATTTATGTGTCACTGCTCAAAGAATCTGGTGAATGTTGGCTTCTCCTGTTCTGTCATGGATGTTGCTAGATGTAAGATCTTTGCCTCTTCAGATGTTCCCAGATTTATAGACTATATTGTCTCTACCAATACTGATGATTTGTCATGGTAATGTTCTGGGAGAGTGTCAAATATTTCATCCTTCTGTGCCTTAGAAAGGTTTTTGTTGTTGGATACGTTCTTTATTTTTCTCTTTTCAAAGTCTAATGCTGCCTCAGGGAGGTTTTCATCATTAGATTTATTTTTCCTATTATCATTTTTGCGACTGAAAGATTTGGCACCCTCCTATTGTAAAGTATCCATATGAGTGTTATGGATAGTACTTGTATATATCTTTGTCACTACAGAGATAATTTATGATGGTGTCATCGTTTGAAAAGACTGGTATAAGACTAGGTTCGATGGGTTCCCAGTCAATAAGTTTAGGGTGCATTAAAGGTAACAAGTCATTAGATTGAATAAGGTCAACTATTGTAAGTTTCATGATAGCTAGGTGGTCAAAGTTATTTGTAGGATGTTTGAGATCTATGACAATACTCACCTCCAAGTTTTCTGACTCACTCGATGTCTGATCTTCCTCACTTGAGTCATCAATATTTTTTGATTCCATAACAAATGTTCTATTTCCCGAACCTTGTCCCTCCTCTTGTAAGGGTGTATACACTTGGATAATATCAACCTCTTTATCAGTATAAGATGTAGTAGATAGATGATCCCATTGATATTCATTGGAGTCTGTGTTAGAGCCATCTCTCATTTGTAGTATCTTTTCCACTAATTTTTGGGTTTCTTCTTCTTTTTGTTCAGTTATGCAGCCTAATCCCATTTTGTCTTTAGGCTGTAATGTTAGAGGTTGAATGGGTTCAATAATACCGTCCTTTCTCTTGCCAATTGGTCCTTGACCTTTGTAACCCATTTTCTCTAAAATGGCCTTCCCTTTTCCATATTGATCTATTTTGATGCTGATGTTTGCTGATGTTGATGCTTCCTCATCTTTGTATAGCCAACTGAGAATGGCTTTGTCTTCTGACTCATCTTTGAGTGTACCTGCTTTTATAAACCTTTCATTTAGAGCTGTGATGGGTTGTGATGATCTTGGAGATTTTAATATGGGTTGTCCATATGTTTTTGGTGATAGTAGTAACTGTGATAGGCACAAAGATTGCTCAAGAGAATATTCTCCTACACCCTTTTCCTTTATCTGAACCTTTTTTGAATTTTTTTGTGATAATTCATTTATAGGACCTTCAGTGTTTGATGTGTCTGTGACAGTTATTTCTTTCTCTAGATTCTTTTTCTCAAACCATTTAGATATAAAATTAGGTTGGCAATCCATAGTGGATGAATTAGAAGTATTGACTTCTGTATTATGAGGTATTAGAGTGTCTTGAGTTGATTTCAACATGCTACAAGTCTGTGGATTGTTGTTGTCAGCTGATATGGTAACTTCTTGTCCATTTACTAGAAATTTTAGACATTGATGGTATGTTGATGGTATTGCTTGCATGTCATGGATCCATGGATGACCCAATAGTATGTTGTATGTTAGATCTCTTTCTAACACTTAACAAACAATGTTTTTGACAATCAACCCTACCTGAATTGGAAGTATAATAAGCCCTCTGGAAGACCTTTCCTCTTCATCATATGCCTTTATTGTTATTTTTTTCTTGGTGTCAATGGCGTTGTCAGAATAGCCTAGTGCATGAATCAGTTTCAAGGTACAAATATTTAAACCAACTCCTCCATCTATCAGAACACATTTAACATGGTGTTTATGGATGAGAACTTCTATATGCAAGGCTACATTGTGGGGGTGATTTAAAGATACATCATCTTGTTCAGAGAACGACAGATAATGATGTGTGGTGAGATGTCCCACCATGGCTTGGAATTGAAAAACATCCAAATTATTAGGGACCGTTGTAGCTACTAGAGCTTGTTATAAGACTTCCTTGTGTGATGGTGAAATTTTGAGAAGTTCTAAAATGGATATTTGCACGGGTATCTTTTGTAATTGGTCTATGATATTGTATTGATGTGATGGGGGAGAATTGTTTTTGGAGGAAATTCCTTTCAGTATTACTCTAGACTATCACCTTGTCATTATATTGACTTGTGGATGATCTTTTGTTTCCCTTATTATTTTTAAAATATTGATTTGATTATCAAATGTTCCTGCGCTTGTCCTCATGTTTAGGGATTCAATGTAATTGTTGTTTGTGTTACCTTTTTGAGTGTCAATGTCATTTTTCTCTACCTCAGAAAGGCAAAGAATGGTGGTGTCATAGACATAGTTTATACTTTTTCCCTTACCAATAGAAGAAGACTCCTTTTTCATAGTTGGGTAATGGATTGATAAATGCAGTTTGATCATTGTTTGTCTGATGCCCTTTAACTAACACCTTCTTGGCTTCGATCAAGTCTTGTATTAGGTGTTTTAGTTGCATACAGTCATTTGTCTTATGTCCTTTATTCTTATGGAAATTACAATAACCTGCATCGTTCCACCATGATGGTTTTACCTTTGGATCCCACCTTTGGCTCCCAATTTCAAGCTTCTTGTAAAGTAAGAAGTTTGTTCACAATGAGTTCTCTCATTGTTGATTCTAATGTTTGTCCTAATGGAGTGAATTTTCATCAATTTGATTGTTTTTGGTATGACAGTCATGATTCTCCATTGTTGGTGTTGTTGTTTTGAATAGTGCTCTGGCTGTTGTTTTTGTTTTCATTTTGATTTTCTTTGGTAGTTGATGCTGTCAAATTGAATACTAGTTTTACATTGTCAGTTGTAGGTTCATTGCTTCTAGTATTTCTATTTTTCCACCAAAATTTTGGCTTGTCATTGTTTCCATAGTGATTTGCGTTGTTGGATGTTTCACTATAGTGCTTAATCACTCCTCGTTTGATTAGGGCTTCTTCAATTTTGAGCCCATTCTCAATTACTTTTTCGAATGTTGGGGGAAATTGTAATTCAAGTCTATAACTCATCTGATCATCTAAGTTGTCTATAAATAATTCAATTTTCTTCTCTTCAGGTATAGATCGAGGATACCTAGCAAACAACTTTCTCCATCATTGTAAGAATGATAAAAATGTCTCACCATTTTTTTGTTTCAGATTATAGATATCCTTTATGGTTACGTCATGTGTTATGTTGAAAGAGAATTGAGAGATGAATTTGTTAACCAATTCTTCAAAGGATCTAATCCCTGGTTGTAATTTTGAGAACCATTCCATACAATGGGCTCCCAAACTACTAGGATATAACCTCATGAGGTATGTTTCTTGTGCAAATTCGAGGCTCATTGTTCTAAATTCTCGTACATGGTCAATTGGGTCTGATTTTCCATTGTATTTTTTGTATTTAGGAAACTCACAATGTCTTGGAAAGGTATCATATCCACACATGGATGAAAAGGGTAAGGGCAACTTTCCTTTAATAAATATGTTTTTTTGGTTCCTTTTTACATGTTTTGAACCTGTTGTTGTAGGATTTGCATTTGAGTTGTTAAAGTAACTACTTGATTTGTATCCCAAGTGTGGTTTGGTTCCGTCTCATTAGTTCTAGATGTTTCCTTCAACTGATTGATGTCAAAATATTTCATAAGTTTGGCACCTAACTCTACTAACATTAAGAGGTATTTCTCCATGTCTTGTTCTAAGACCTTTTCCATAAATTTATAAAAAATTGGGTCTTGTTGTGCGTATTGTTTATCCTCTTGTGTTATCTTGTTGTTTTCATGTTGTTGGTATCGGAAAAAAAGGTTTTCTTCAGTCATGTTTAGATTTTTCAGTTTCTTTATGTCTGAGTTTTTTCCTTTGCAACCTTGTTAAGATTGGCATACAAGTTTTGGTTGTTTTCCTTCACTAAACTTAGATATTATATGTGGTGTTAGCATCAATTTGATTTTTAAAGAAGCCCAATAGAATGATGTATTCTATTGACGAGGCTAATTTAAAATTTCTGATTACTAAGTTTTTGTCTCATGATGGTAGGATGTCAAAAATCTTGATGAGGAAACTTGGCTCACTAATCCAAGTTTTGTTTTGATAATTTGGACACTTTGTATTTTGCAAGATCTGGTTTTTGTGTGAAAACAATTTTATCTTGTAAGAACCTACTTTGTTTTAGGTTTTTAGGACACTGTTTGATCTGTAAAATCTTTTTGACTTTTAAAAGCTTATGTTTCTGATGTCAAGCTGTTTCACAGTTGTTTTGGAAGATTCTCTATTTTTCTATTTCTATGGACGCGCTAATATAGAGGGAAAAAGTGCTAAAACAGAATGCAGAAGCGCTATAATTTCTAGTAAACGTGCTGTAAAATAGTGTGTAATTTCTAGAACAGAACTCAAAAGCACTAAAAAAGAGTTGAGAAGTGCTTAAAATAGAGAGCATATCGGCTAAACAAAGAGAAAATGTGCTAAAACAGAGTTCAGAAGTGCTATGTTTTTCTGTGGAAGCGCTAAAATATGGATTAGAAGCACTAGAATGTTGGACACTAGAATTTCTTGACAGTTTGGTTTGCTGTGACAGAAGCGCTATAGTTTTTGTTTAATGCCAAGCAGGGGGTGGAAATATGGGTCTCTCAGCTGCTATGTCTACTTTCTCTTCTTCTTCATCCAAGATTATGGATGTTATAAGGAATTGATGGGGTGTTTCATTATTTTCAAAAATAAATGTCCTCAAACTACTGATGATGTCAGTTTGAGTGCCTTCAATGTGTACGATACCAGGCTGAAATATTGGTGTGGTTAGCCCTGGTTGTTGAACAGGAGTTGTAGGTCTCCAAATGGTCATAAGGTGGTAACTCTAAAGTTTCCAACATTTTTTCTACCATAAGAACTGATAAGGTTTGGTGGAGTATTCTATGACAGGTTGTGGAATGGAGGATTGACAAATACATTGACTATGGTTAGATTCCTATGAAAGAGCATTTCTTTGAATATAGGCTTGTGAAGTCAAAGGTTCTATAGTATAATCATTAGTGTAACCCCTATCAAAATCATGAAACCTATGGAGGAATGTTCTATGATGAAGCAAAGTCTTCCTATTCTAATATAAGAAACACCAACTTTGCAAAAGATGTTTGTAACTAAGTTTTGTTTTGGGTTTTCAAATTCTCTTGGCAAGAGATTTTTTTACTAAATTAGCGGTTTTCCAATCTCTAATCATGTATTCTCAATTTTGAATTTTTTATTTTTCAGGATGATCTTTTATCTGAATTTTAATGATTTTGGAATACACAGCACTCAAATGAAGATGGCTTTTTTTAAGAGTTGTAATCTAAATAGATAGTGTATGTTCAAAAGAACCACACATGGTCCTATTTTCATTGGTTTGATAACAATAAAGCACTTGATACAGACTCACTCTTAATAGTCAAAAGGTCATCGTTATACTCAATAGCCCACATCTTAAAATTGCATCGACTCACACAGCCGTGTCACCCCCTAGAGAGTGCCCATGTTTTTTTCTTTTCCAGGTGTGTACTCAAGGTTAGATTTCTTGATCCCCTAAGCAAATGGTCCTTGGAAATTATATGGTGAGTGTCTTGGGGGCATATTCTTGCCTCCCCTTGCACTACGAGTATTACAATGTCCGGTTACTAACTCAGCTCAATACTACACTAGGTTCTTAGAAAGGTTTTTTGTTCAAAGTGGAAATAATAGACTCCCTCTAGAGACCTCCCAACCTTTAGAACAAAGGTTTTAGGGATGGTTATCTTGCACACTTCTAGAAAAAGTGGGTTTCCCGAGATTTGCTTTAAATTTTATAGTGGGGTGGAAAAACCTGGCTTTGGTTTGAACCCACTTAGGTTGTTCCCGTAGGGTGAGTACTTTTTCCCACTATGGCAGGCCTTCTAAAGAATGTAATAAAACTTGAAGAATGCATAAAAAGGATGAGTCTAGCTTTTTGGATTACCTAGTTAAGGGGAGAGCATATGCCTATCAACCATTCAAACACAAAAACCACTTGTTCAAATTTTAGAGCCCAAACGAAAAAAAATTCTAATCCATGTGAAGATGTTGCTTCACAGTTAAGATGCTGCTTCACAAAAAGACATGGTGTTCATTTTTAAATCCCAAATTGAAAAATCCGGTGACTACCCTAAATTGGTAAATTTTTAATCCAAAGGAAAATGTGACTATCTTAGGATTGATTCATTTTAAAAACAACTGAAGAAGTGTCTATCTTAGATTGATTCTTTTTAATCCAACTAAAGAAATGAAATTTACTAGCCACGAACGCGTCAGATCTAGAAAATAAATTACACAAAAGTGCTATGACAGTGTTCAAAAGCATATAGAATTTATCTGAAGCACTATAGAAATAACCTGAAGAGCTATAGAAATAACCTGAAGAGCTATAGAAATAGACATAAGCGCTATAGAATTTTAGAAAAGCGCTAAAACAGTCCTTTGAAGCACTATAATTTTCCTCAGAAGTGCTAGAAGAGTCCTTCAAAGCACTATACTTTTCCTGAGAAGCGCTATAGAATCTTTCGATTGTGCTAAAATAGATTACGCCAAATTCTTGTACTAAAAAATTCTAGAAAAACTTGTTAAAAACATGGGGTACGGCCCCACGGTGGGTGCCAAAATGTAAGTGTGGAAAATGTAAACTAAATACAATTAAATACACCAATTAATGAAACATTTTATCAAGATTAATCAGCAATTAAACTAATTTAAAACACTGAAAATCCTAAAGACGTCTCATTGTCTCCTATCTCCAAAGATTTATCAAGTTACAGAGGCTCTCAGATTTGTAAGCACTATAACTGTTTAAAATGCCTATCTAGAGAATAGAATGGATGCTAAATGCAATGATGTGATGATTGTTGATGAATTCTAAGTGATATGAAGCTTATGTAAACTATCCTGACATGAAACTTGCTAAATGGAAGCTACAGTAAAAACTAATGATGTTGTCGTGATATGAAATCTACTGATGCCATGATGCTATGATGATACTAAAATGCTAATGCTAATAGTTATGATTGCTTGGTTGCTTGAGTACTAATTCCTGAAGAGTAATTTTGCATAAAAGATGATAATTCTTAGGCGATTTTCATGCTTCAGAAGGTTGTATATATAGATTTCCGGCAACAATTTTGCACAGGGGTAACACAACAGAGGCTGAGATTAAATCTGGGAATTTTGAATGGTATGAGATGAGATGGTTGATCTAATCATGGAAGATTGTTCCTCCCCATGAAAACACCAGGCAAGATGAGAGGAAAGATTTGAGGCAGAAGATTAAGAGGATTGCCTACAGGTTTGTCCCCGAGGCTTTTCCCGTGAATGCTAGTTGCATTAATTAGATTTGAAAAATCTAATTTTATTGGTGAGTGAATAGAGGGATTTGATTTATGCATTTATTTGAATATTTTTGGTTTATTCAAATTAGCAAAAAGAGAGATAAATAATTTAATAAAACAAACTATAGAAGTTGTTTATTAAATTAAAATAGAAGGAATATGATAATTAAATTAAATATTTTAGGATATCTTTATTTAATTAAGAAGAAATGTGATGAGATAGAAAAATTAATAGTGAACTTAATATAAATAAATATTTCTATTTATTTACTAAGTAGATGAATTTAGGATTAATTAATCAAATAAATCATATTTAATTAATTAGATTCTCTAGACCATTTTTACAATGCTTCACCATAAGGTAAGCATGTTTGAAGAATGGATGGAGTAACTAGTAAGGAAAGGAGAAGAGTTAATAAAGGATACAATTGGGAAGTGTAAGGAAGCATACCATTGGTATGACAAGTCTAGAAGACTTGAAGGTGAATGTCAATTTCACCAAGAATAGATTGATGTAAAGAGGTGAAAGCTAAAATTTCTTCTTCAGATGGATGTATGAGAGTTGGTAAATGAGAAGATAGCCACTAAATATGAATTTTTGGCATTTGAGAAATGGAGGAAAAAAATAAATTGGGAAAGTCACACTTTATCACAATTTGTAAATGGATTGGAAAAGGTTACTCAGATATGCAAGAAAATGATAATCCTCAACAATGTTATGATCCTCAAACTTTAGGATAGGATGATAAGGAAGTAAAATATTTAAAGGAGTGGATAGAAAAGGTGAATAAGGATCCTGTTTAGTCATTAAGTTAGGAGGTTATAGATGATATCGCAAAGTGTAGGAATTTTATGACCAAATATGAAATAAAAGTAATGCATTGAAATGAAAACATCATTCAAATATCAAAAGAGTATGCAAGGCATAAGTATAGCTAGAAAGTGATCCAATGTGTTCCAAAAGAATGTATGCATCAAGTGTTATAGCTTTCCAAGAATATTCATAGAGGAGAGGTGAAGACGAGACTTCAAAACTAGAGTCCAATGAAGAAGAATAGGTAGTTGAGTTCTAAAAGTCAGAAGTTTTGTGAATGGGTATGGTTTTGAAGTGAATTTTGCTAGTTTATTCCTGATCCTGGTGAAGACGGTTAATATTGAAGGTTTTGAAAGGTTTCAATAGTCTTATTTTTTGTGCAAAGTACTCACTACCCAAAACTTGAAGTTCAAAGATTGCTACTGATCAAAAGTAAAAATATCTTTGAATTTTCCTAAAAATTTATGATGCCAACTATCACCTACCACGTGCTACATTTTGATTTGTTTCTCTAATTCTCTTTGATGGGATTAAGTTCAAAATAGTTGGGGCCTTGTTCCTATAAAAGTTTGTTAGTTGCTTTATTTTATTTTTTAAGTTCAAAATTTGTGGATGTCGAAGAATTCAATTTTTTTAAAGTTTTATTCTTTTTCCTATTTTCTATTCCATTCTAGACTAAATTAGATGTTAACTAATATTAGAGGTAATTTCAAATCTATTTCCTCATATGAAATCTTATGTAGCTAATTGTTTGTTCCTATCAGACAAGACTGTGTGTTGCATTGTTTAAGGGTGCATACTGACACTAACTATTTCCTCATATGAAATCTTATGTAGCTAATTGTTTGTTCCTATCAGACAAGACTGTGTGTTGCACTATTTAAGGGTGCATATTGAAGTGAATTTTGCTAGTTTATTCTTGATCCTGGTGAAGACAGCTAATCTTGAAGGTTTTGAAAGGTTTCGATAGTCTTATTTTTGGTGCAAAGTACTCACTACCCAAAACCTGAAGTTCAAAGATTACTACTGATGAAAAGTAAAAATATCTTTGAATTTTCCTAAAAATTTATGATGCCAACTATCACCTACCATGTGCTGCATTTTGATTTGTTTCTCTAATTCTTTTTGATGGGATTAAGTTCAAAATATTTGGGGCCTTGTTGCTATAAAAGTCTGTTAGTTGCTTTATTTTATTTTTTAAGTTCAAAATTTGTGGATGTCGAAGAATTCAAATTTTTAAAAGTTTTATTCTTTTTCCTATTTTCTATTCCATTCCAGACTAAATTAGATGTTAACTAATATCAGAGGTAATTTCAAATCTATTTCCTCATATGCAATCTTATGTAGCTAATTGTTTGTTCCTATCAGACAAGACTGTGTGTTGCACTATTTAAGGGTGCATACTGACACTATCTAGTTGAAAATGATCCCCCTTTCTTAAAAATCTTGCATCATTTTGTGCCTAGTTGAGCAATCTGGTGACATATGGAATGGTTTGCTCTGGTGTTGTTGTTTCTTGATGCATGCATGGAAAATACTTGGGATAAATTTTACTTTTTAATAATTTTTTAAGCTTTATTTTAGAATAGAAGCTTTATAGTCTAGAAAATGTTCCAAAAATGATAAATGCATGGATTTTTATTAAAAATATTTTGATTCCATGAAATTGTTGAATGCTTAATGCTAAATCTACTCAAATTTATGCAAGTTATTGGAGTTTCATGAAATATTGTTGCAAATTGACCGGACTGAGATTATGTTTCTATATTTGGGATACCAACAAGCCCTTAACAACCATTTACCCCTTGTGTTTAACAAAAAAATAAGAACGAATCATGAGTGAACCTAGTGCGTCAAGACTTGACATCAATGAGCCTTGGTATCAAGCCAAGTTTTCCTTAGATTTAGGTTTCCCGATGGAGTCTTTCAAAAAGGTAGGTTCCTATGGTACTCTATGAGAATTTTATTTTCTTATTGGTGTATGTTTGTAACATCCATGTCAATAGAAGTGGAGCTAGAAGGAGGTTCATCCTTTTTTTTTGCTAGGAAGGAAGTTGGAGTCCCATACAGTCACTAGGTCTTGATCTAGCTATCCTTGTGTGACATTAGTTGAACTTAGTGTTCGTACATCATCTAGGCCCCAAGGTTCAAGAATTGCAAACATAGTACTACAAAATTTGACTGTTGTTATACCACCCCTGCCTAAAGCGATGGATTTTTTTAACATAGAGTCACCTATTGAATTTTCTATGTATAATGATCTTCTAAAGAATCTAGGAAAATTGTGTCTGAAGTACTAACTTCACAAGGATGTGGAAGAGCATATCAATATCTTCAAGGATACATGCTTTAGAGAAAGGATACAACATGAAGATGTTGTGTGCAGGTTGTTTCCTTATACGGTGAGTGATGAAGTTTACTAGTGGTATATCAACCTACCCCGTAATTTTGTTAGGACATGGCAAGACATGGGGAGCCAATTCTTAGCTAGGTTCAGAATGCTAGTAGATCCTACCTTGCAATATCATTAGTTCACTCAAATTAAAATGTTTGATGGTGAACCTAATTTTCTTTTAACAAGAGATTCCAAAAGGCTTATTCTAGGCTGCAAGCACCCTATGTGGTATACAATTTGTCTACCATCTCCATTTATTATATGGTATTTAATCCATTAAATACGATGTTTGTAAAATGGAGGGAAAATTCCCCTACTACCTTAACCAAAGCCTATGCATAAGCCATAAGTGTGAATCTAGAAATGAAACACCTCAGAAGTGGATCATTTGTAATTGGTGGAAATAGATTCAATAACTATCGTATGTCAAGTATGAGTGGAGTTCCATTAAATCACACAATGGATCTTAACTATTTTCCTTTAGTGGTACAGAATGGGACATTTCCTCAAAATAGTTTCCTTCAACCTTGAAATAGTCAAGCTTTGGTCGTACACCCTGGTATAACTATCACAAAAATACATCCCAATAGAAATTATTTCTTCGCATAGACTAAATAAAGTCAAAGAGTCAAGACTATGGAAGAGAAAGAAGAGATTAAGGAAATAATGTGTCAACTTAAAATATTAACCATAGAGGTTACACAATTAAGAAATCAAAAATTTTACTTTCAGAGTAACAATCAAAATTCACAATGTTGAGCACATAATGCTCCCACACCATATAGACCTTGGAACATGACCAAACAATGGAGGAGTATCCACACCTTTAGATAATGCTAATCCCTCCTAAGATAGGTCTATGTCTAAGGTGAATTTAGCTGAACTCGCCATGAAAAATTGGTATAAAATTCATAATACAAATGCTCATTCAGAAGTGGATTGTCCATAGTTTAAGACTGTGTCTGATATTTTTCTGGCCACAACACAATATAATGATCAGTGTGACTCCCACATGCTCCAAGGGAATGAGTTAGTTCTAGTCGAATATGACTCCACTTTAGTCCTTGATAATTATAAGTTTTTTTATTCGCCCACCATTGTTAGGAGTCATACCTATGAGAAAGAAGTTATTTCATCCATGACTTTGGAAACCTACATGTTTCCTTACCAAGATGAAAATGAACCTCAAGATGAAGTTGAAAAAATTTATGTTTTTCAATAGTATCCAAAAGGACATAGCTACAATCTAAGGAGTAATACCAATGGTGGAAGTAGACTCAAAGGGCCTTTGATCATCCCAATTCTACCTAACAACTTTAACACTCCACTTGATGACAAATATAGTAACACTTAGAGGTTGCCAAAGGTGACCCTGTAATACAATAGCTCATTGAATATTTCACGAAGTGGAAAAATAGAATCCACCGATCAAAATAATCTAACTAATTATTTGGTGGAAGAAATAAAAAAGGTAAAAATAAGCCTTCCTATTAGAATTTCTTAAAATGCCTATAATCAAGAAAGATTTCTTGAATACATAGAAGAATTTCCCAAAGAAATCATATTTAATAAAGAGACACAAGTGAAGGAAAAATATACTAAGGAAAAATAAAAAAAAATAGTTCCTATGTCAAATTCACAAGTATCCTTTTATAAGGGAAAGATACAATCCCTTGCAGTTTTGCTAACACTAAGAATATTTGGTAAAAATGTTCATAATTTCTTAGTAGATTCTGGAGCGTCTACCAATGTGATGCCTTTGTCCATATGTCAGACTCTAGGCTTAATGTCAATAAATTCCATAAAGAAAGTTACTCAATTGGACAAAACTGAGGTAAACGTAGTTGGGGAGTTAACTAACATCCATATGCAATTAGTGTCAGACCCCAAGATTCAGTATTATATTGATATCCAAGTGGTCAAGATACCAGACACTTACATGATGTTATTGAGTACAGATTGGTCAAAGACTTTGAACGTATATATGGCCGCTGATTTCTCACATATGTGGTTACCTTAGAAAGGAGTCCCTAATCAAATCAGGATAGAGAGAACCACATATGAAACACATGGTCACAAATTACAACCAAAAAAATGAAGTTCTATATATAGATGTAGAGCCAGGATTATATGGAATCGAAAGTTCTAGAGTTAAGATAGAAGAATTTTTCATGTGTAATATAGAAAAGAATAATCAGATAACTCCTGGGACAGACATATTAGTTGAATCAAACTATGATTTTCTTGAAGGAGAAGACAGTCATTTAGAAAATTTTTGGAACAATATTGCTAAAGAAGCTTGAAAGAGCGAGAATACTAAAGATTCACTAAAAAATTTATTGTTACAAGGTTAGTGAAGGTTACAAAACTTTTCACATTCAGAGGACAGTTGTGTGGTGTGCTTAGAGATCATTCACAGACTTGGAAATTAGTGTTATGAGGAAAATACAACTCTTAATAGGTCTGGGCCTGAAACACTTGAAGATGAAACATATACAATGCAAACTGGAAGTATCAATTTGTATCTAGGGAAAATGGTTGAAGCATACATGATGTCAAAATGTTGAGACCACAAAGCAAATATCATGAAATAAAACCCCAATACATGAACAAAATTGTGAGAACAAAATTCATAAAGAAAGAAATGGAAATGCAAACCCTCATGATGTGCTTCTCTCCATTTTGTTGTCCTTCTTATTCCTTCAATAGATTTGATGTGTAGCTCTCAAATGTGATCAAATGCACTAAATATTGAAAGCAATTTGACAGAGTGATCGCAAGGAAATCAAAGATTTGGTCTCCCCTAAATTGAGAAATAAGACCTCAATTTATAGATTTCAAAAAGATAATTGAATGGATAAGATTGAATGCGAGGATAAGTTAGAAGGGAAACTTGCATTTAAAAGTGGAGGACAAAATGAGTTAATTGAAAATAAATAAATAAAGTATGTATTTTCATCAAAATATACTTTTTCAAAAGTGGAGGAATGAAAGAGTGAAGGATGAGTTAAATTTAGAAAGAGAGGAGTTAATTGAAAATAAATAAGGAAATTATTTATTTTCAACTAAAAGTTGTCATTTCAAAAGTTGGGAGTGGATTTGGAAAATAAGAGTCATGAGTGGAAAGTGAAAAGAGTTAAGTGAGATAGAAATTAGAAAAATGGAATAGATAAGTGGGAATGAAAAGTGGAAAGTGGAAGAAAAAAGTGGAAGTGAAGTGAGAGAAAGTGGGAATGAAATCTAGGTGAGGATATTTAAATTTTTTATAATTAAATAGGATGAATTATCCTCACCTTTCAAAATTAGTAAGTTAGAAGGATAAATGCCATAAGTTAATAAATATAATTTATTAATTTATGAGCCCATATTAGGTAATTAAATAACATGAATTCATTTAATTACAAAGAAGATAAAAAGGAATAAATAAATAAATGTTATTTATTTATCACACCAGGATATTGGGGAAATTAATTAAATAATTAATTCCCCGAGGACATGTTAATGTTGAAAGGGTTAGTTGATTGAACGAATTAATCAATTGGACTGATGACACAGATGATAGAAATTGAAGATAAATTAAATAATTAAAGAATTATTTAATTTGAGACTAAAGATTAAGGGATTAAATAATTAAATAATTATTTAATCTAAGAGGAATAGTTAGGAAGAAATAGTGATGAACATTAATTAAATAATGAAAATTATTTAATTAATGGTTTAGAAGAACAATAATTAAATAATTAAAAATTATTTAATTATAGGGAATTAGAAGAAGAATATTAGCGCTAATTAAATAATAAATTATTTAATCATCCTTAGATGAAAAATTAGTGAAAATGTTTCATCAAAGACCTAAGAATTTTTTTAGTTTCTATACAATTTATTAGTTCTTAAGAACACTAAACTCAAAGCCACTGAGGATCAAACTTCGACCCTTAGGTTCGACGGGTCAAAATCTAAGCAAGGAATTGGAGTTGGCGTTGAGATCATTAGTCACCAAGGTAATTTGTTTCTTGTTGCCTATAGATTACAATTTTAATGTACTAACAATGTGGTAGAATATGAGGCCCTCATCCACGGTTTGATGCTCACAATCAAGAAGAAAGTTAAAATTCTTAAGGTTTTCAGTGACTCAAAATTGGTGGTCAAGAAAGTCAGGAAATAATATATTTTTCATTATAAATTCTTGTCCAACTATTGACATCGAGTGTGGGACTTGATTTAATATTTTGATACCTTTAACATCACTCATATCCCATGAAGATTGAATCAGAGAGCAAATGCTTTGGCTACTGCTATCAGTGCTCTAGAGCCATTGGATGCTTCCGATTTGAGAAGGTTTACTATTGAGCTGGTGCAGTTTCCATCAATTCTTGATATTGTTACTAATTTACAGGTGTTCAAAGATGACCATCACATTTTGGAGTTTATCACTAACCAACATCTTTGAGGCACATACAATTGAGAAAATAGATTGCCTAGATGGAAAAATTTAAGATGAAGAGTTAGCTAAAGCAATAGATAATAATATCCTAAAGGGAATAATTGAGCTAGAAAGATTATTTGATTTAGATTAGATAATTTGACAAAAAGACCTGCCTAAAACTAATGTGGGACAATCTAAATTGTATAATCTATATATTGAGGAAGTCCTGAAGAATGTGTTTATAGGGAAGGTATGTACTGAGGAAGAATGAAGAAATATTGCTCAAGAACTTAGGGATTATTGGAAAGTTATAGCATGGACATATGAAGATTTGAAGACATATGGAACTTTCATTATTATTCATACAATTCTACTATTGCATAATTTAAAACCTTTTCATCAAAAATAATGACCTGCAAATGCACTTTTAGAAACCCTAATTCAAAAAGAAGTACAAAAGCTCCTCTCATCCCAAATATTTTTTTCCATTAGACATTCTACTTGGGTGGCTAATTTAGTGCCCGTCAAAAATAAGAATGGAGACATTTGGCTATGTGTAGATTTTTGAAATCTTAACAAGGTGTCTGAAAAGGATAACTATCCCCTATCTTCACTAGATGAAGTACTAAAAATTGTTAATGGTTCGCAGATGATGTCCTTCCTAGATGGATTCTCCAGGTATAACCAGGTAATGGTCATGAAGGAGGATAGGATGAAGACAATGTTCACCACAAAGTGGGGAAATTTCACTTACAAAAGGATGCCGTTTGGACTAATAAATGTTGGAGCCACATTCCAAAGAGCTATGGATTATGCCTTCTAAGACTTGGTAGGAAAGTGCATTATTATATACATGGACAACATCATGGTGTTTTCTAATAATAGAGGAGATCATGTTCATGATCTTAGAGAAATATTACATAAATGTGAAACCTACAGAGTTTCACTAAATCCTAAGAAATGCATTTTTGGGGTGACTGAAGGAAAATTGCTTGGACACATTATTTTTGAAAGAGGTATTTTAATAGACCCAAATTGAGTGAGTGCCTTACTCAAGATACAACACTTGAGAATTAAGTAAGAATTAAAGTCATACTTTAGTAAGATCAATTTCATTTGGAAGTTTATTTCAAGGTTTTCCAAGATAGTGAAACCTCTCAGTGATATGTTGAAGAAAGATGCAAAAAATGAGTGGATGAATGAGACTAAGTTCACCTTTGAGAATATGAAAGCTGCATTCGTAGAAGCACCTGTGCCGGTAAGTTTGGATTATGTTAAACCATTTTATATTTACTCTTTTTCTTTTGGTCATGCATGTGTAGCTACACTGACACAAAGGGGTGAGAATAAAGAAGAAAAGCCAATTGCTTTCATGAGTGCTCCCTTGAAAGAGGCAGAGCTGAAATATATGGATATTGAAAAACAAGTTTTTTCATTGGTCAAGGTTGTAAGAAAATTCCAACACTACATCCTTAGAAGTATAGTTAAGGAAATTGTGCCCAATCCAACAATGAAGATGTTGTTGACACAGAGTGAGCTTAGAGAAAAAAGAGCCAAATGGGTCATGATTTTTCATGAGTCTGATTTAGAGATCATACCCATGAAGTTAGTTTGTAGGAAATCCTTAGTTAAATCCATTGCTGAGATTGATCCACAAATTTTCTAGCTAGTAGTATACCCTGGATGTAGAAGACCAATATGATTGGTACTTAGATATATGGTACTATCTAGTTAGCAACAATTGCTTGGACAATATGCAAAGGAATAAAAGTGGAGGTCTAAAAATCAAGGCCCAAAGCTATATGATTAAAGAAGGGGTTATATTCAAGAGAAATCATGAAGGGATTTATTTTAAATGTTTAAATAAGAAAAAAATGATTGAAGTGTTGTAGGAACTACATGACAAGTTTTGCATAGCTCACGAAGCACCCTTGGCTACTATACACCTCATTCTGAGAGTCGACTACTATTGGCCGACTATTTTCAAAGACATGTGTGAGCATGTAAAGTATTGTTATACATGCCAAACTATTGTAGATAAAGGAAGATTTAATGCACAACCATTGCAGCCCGTGATGGAGATGCACCCTTTTTCATAATGGGGCTAGACTTTATTAGCACAATTAACCTGCCATCGTCTACAGGCCACATGTTTGTGCTAATCGCTATTGATTATTGCACTAGGTGGATTGAAGTGTGCCATAGCAAGCAATGCACCATGGAAGTGGTAATAAAATTCTTGAAAGAAAATAGTATTACTAGGTTTGGAGTATTGTATTCCTTGGTATGTGATAATGGACCCACTTTTTCCTCATTAAATTTTTCTAGTTGGGCATTGGAATATAGTATAAATTGAAATTTTCATCTAATCATTACCCACAGGGAAATGGATTAGTGGAATCATCAAACAAGAACCTGTTAGATATAATTAGGAGGCTAATTGAAAAGATTCCAAGGGAATGGAATTCCTTGTTGAAATTATCCCTTTAGGTAGATTGTACGAGGATGAAATATGCATTGGGGAATTCCCCTTACCACTTAGTCTATGGAATAGATCCTATATTGCCTATAAATTTGAATATTTGTACTTGGAAATTTTCTCAAGAGTGTATTGGATTAGATGACCAAACTAAAGCTCAGTTGTTACAATTAATGCATTTAGATGAAAATTGTACTAGAAAAATAGATCATTGTTCTAAGCACCAATTTGTGGTAAAACACTGGTTTGAAAAAAGAGATAGATTAAAAATGTTTAGAATATCTAACTTAGTCCTATACTGGGACAAAGCCCATGAGTGCAAGGGTGAACATGGTAAGTTTGAAAAGTTATGGGATGGTCCTTACCAAGTATCTGAAATCTTAGGCGATAGAACTTACATGCTCAAAACTCTAACTGTAGAGGATGTCCCATTACTCGTCAATAGGCAATTCTTGAAACATTATTTTCAAGCCTAGTGCTGGTCGTCGGTCCTTGTTGTAAATATGTAAATAGTTTTTTTTTGGATTTTTGTGCCTTCTTTTGTTTTGTTTACTTTTCAAGGTTTTGTGTTGATGAGATGTACAATAGTTAGAAACCTTCAGAGGTAGTCAAAATAATAGAATGTCAACTATGGAAATGTGATTCATGCTTTGACTAGAAATAGTTCTTTAATTATGGATTATTGGGGAATTGTTCAAATTCATTCACTTTAGTTTGCATAAATCATTCAGTTGATGTTTGAGTTAAAAATGCCCGTACCTAAGGGTAAGTGCATGGAACTATGACACAATTTTGGCTCTTAAGATGCCACTTTTTTTCTAAAATCAGCAAAATCTGATTTGCACAAGAAAATGAAGATAGTTACACTCAAAATTTAAAGATGTGGCAAGAACAAAAGTTGAAGTGCTTTGAGTCTAGTTTCTAAGCTACTAATTCTTTTTGAAATTAATGAAGATTAAGGGTCTCAAAAAGGGGGGCCTAAAATAGGTCCTATTTTTTTAAAAAAAATAGGATAGCACCTAAGGGTTCCCCCCCTTTTGGTTAACTTTTTTTAAGAATTTCAAAAATCGAAATGGTGAGAAATTAGCTAACACCATGTAGTTTATCCTCATTCTTTCGGATAATTTTTTTAATGAATATATAATATTTTATGAATTTTCAAAGTGGACACATCCTAAAAAGCTAAAATTTGAGCATGCTCACCCCTAAATTTTTTGAAAATTAATCAAAAATTGAATTTTTTTCATCATGTGTAGAATGGAGTCTAGTTTCAAAAAATGTAATTTTTTTTGTGTATAGATGAATGAGTAAAAGTCTATCCTAAAACTAGCACATGTTGGTTTTTGATAAAAATGAAGGCATTTACAATAGAAGCTATGGATCAAAACCTTAACTGAATGAAAACGAAAAAAATAAGATAGCTAAGAGAGAGGTTAACAGTCACATTTTTTTTAAAACTTGGATTGAAATACGTGCAAATGAGATGGGGAGCACAAACGAAAATATGAGGAAATTTGGCACCCTTTCAAAAAATCATGTCTTTTGCATGAAATGGTTGTCCAAACCTTTCAGTTGAATTTCGAATGCAAAATCCAACCCATTGGGTTGGTACTTCCCAATGCAACCTATTTGGTGCACGCCAAATTTGGTGCTCGCCAAATGGGTTGCTTCATTTGGCTAGTGGCCATACCTAGGGTCTGGATGTGGTGGTGGTTGGTCCTAGTGACCATCTCTCGATGGCGTCTACTGCCTATCTTGGTGACCATCCATGGGTTGATCCTTCTACCCATCTCTATCACCATTCCTCTAGCCTTTGTCTTGCTTAGGCTATTACTTTGGCTATCATGGAGGTGTGCCTTTGCCTCCTCCCTTGCCTCCTCCTCGACTTCCATCCCCATCACCATCACTGCCCTTGTCCCCTTTGCCTCATCAGCCCCACCCTCTCCCTACTGACGAGCCTCTCAGTCTCCTCTGCAGTAGAAGTGCACCTGGAATCATCAATTGAACTAGCAGACGAAACCAATCCCTATATGCCTGCGTCATCCCTCGGTCTGCATGTCCCTGATCATAAGGCCATGGTCTAGCCACTAGCTACATGAAACTCTATACTGCATCTACCACTTGGATTGTTTGACCCCATGTTATCTCCCTCGTAGTACGTGCAAAGATGGCCACGTACTGGTCATCGGGATGGTCCTGAGCATCTCTAAACTATTGGGCCACACGGTCTAGAAGATATCTCTAAATCATCATGTGCTCATGGCCCTACATCATACGGTCCTGCATGGAAAAAAATAATTGTTGTACATCATCATACCAGGTCGGCAACCCAAGGTATGGTCTCCAAGTGAAAATTGTCATCTAATCGATGACCCACCGCTAGCGTCAAATGCATGTTGCTCTTGTATGTGAAAAGGTCAGAGAACCCCTATATCTCCAAATGAATGGGTCATATAGCTCCATATCAACTGGTGTAACTCTCATAGGGTGGAGCATGCAAATGTGCTCCCAGGCCCAAATGTGTAGCAATGTGATCCTTCATCCGATAGCCCTACTATCGTAGTAGATGAACTCATGAAGGTCATGGTATAGGGAGGCCAACATCACTAGCCCCTATGCAAAGCACTCCCTCTGTCAAAGCATCCACTCCCAAGCAAGCTCCCATCTTGGGATAATGTATCGGTCATGTCGATTTGGTGCCACAAGTCCTAATATGATCACAACCACAATCAATTTGAAAGATGGTACCTGAGCCCTATACCGCTCTAGCTGGATCTGACCCTTTGAAAAGATGATCTCGACCAGGTCCATAATCTCAAAGTAGGAATCTCTCTCGACATCCACATCATAGATAACTCACTCTCCATGAATAGGTAAATGTGGAATGTGCCACACATCCTCCAGGGTCACTGTGGTCTCACCTGTGGGAAGGTGGAATGAAGATGTCTCGCTATGCTAGTGCTCCACCAATGAAGTCATTATGCCCAGGTGCATCCTGATAATTGGGGAATAGGCAACGTACCATAAGCCGATCACTCCTAGGTGCTCCTAGAGTACCTCATGCAATGGGGGGTCTTGAGTCAATCTGCTCAAAATGGAAGACTTGTGCTCACATGAATGAACTGGCTCCATGTCCTCCTACATCAAGAAAGTCACCGCATCAAGTTTCATAAAAAATCATGATCCTGTTTGGAGTCACTGCACCTAAAATAGCATATGCATCACTGTTTGCAGAGGCGACGTTGTTTGGAAACTCCAAACTACACCATTGGAGGTCCAAATGTTCCAAACTCCGCCGCCGCGACACAGTTTGAAAGCAACTCGATTTAAACCCTAGACCTAAATCTCAAATGGCACTGCCACAACATTGTTTGCAAGTGCAACGCACTTTGAGACCTGAACCCTAAGTTCTAAAGTGCACCACTACAGTGCAACTCTCATCAGCAACACAGTTTAGGCTTGCGCAACATCAATTTGAGTTTTTCAATGGAGCTATATAGCACCGCTTGACTTTGTTGACTTTTGAACCCTAATAAATGCACTCAAAAATTGAAAAATAGGGTCAGGACATGATGAGTTACCATTGGTCCTATGCAGGTAATCCTCTGGTACACTCGCATGTACTCAGAAATGTGTTGTGGAAGCACGCATTGTGCCATCCCGATCAAGGCTCAGAGCTCAAATCATAGGGAATTCTAAAGGCTAGGTGTACAAATGAATTGGAAGTGGCCCCTTGAGGCCTATTTAAGCTTAAAAGTTAGGGTTTTGGACCTCTGATCCTATTTTTTCCCTACCAAAGGTCGTTGTGTGTCATTTTTTCACATTTTCACACGTTTTTGGCATTGTGGAGCCTTTCTGGACCTGTCGGGCACCTTGTCCTATTTTTTCGCGATATCACCCAAGAATTGAATTTTTCATCTGATCTCTCGAGGGGGCAGTATACTAGCATAATTCCATCACCAAGGCAGTAGTGGGGCATTTAAAAAAAAAAAATGAATTTTGATTGTGACAGTTTATTCTTTGGACCAACGCAATAGGTACTTTGCTTCAAAGATGAGCAAAATGTAGACATGGAAAATGTACCGATTGCACTTGATCCTGATTACTAACATCATTTCATTCTAAATCATCCCCTTTGCTAATCATTTAATCAAATAATTTGTATTTGATTAAATTCATCACATTTCATCTCTTAATTAAATAAATTAAATTTATCTAATTAAGGCATCATCTCTTGTTAATTAAATAATTCATTTTATTTGATCAGATCTCTAAAGTCATTATATTAAACAGCATCCTTCTTTAACTAAATAAATCAAAATCTTTATATAATTAAGTCTAAATCATATTCCTCTCATTTTGATTTCAATTAATCCAAAAATCTAAATCAAAATGGTCAAATCAACTAATCTCCTTTTAAATTAATCAAATCTTGATTAATCTTAATCCTAATCACCTAAATCCTCTATATTTTGCAACTTGCTCAATAAATCATTTCTCTTGATTTATTAAATCTTCTAATTTCTTTCAAAAAGGCATCAAAAGGGAATATTCCTCCAAATTTGAAAAATCCCTCCAAGTGGACTTATACATCCGACAAAGCATTTAACCCTCTTACATATCTTTTTTCCTTGAGCCAAGTGGCATTAACTTCATTCCTTTCTCCCTCCAACATGCCATTTCATCATTTTTTAATTTCCACCTAATTGCATTGAATTGCACAACGACCAAAATGTGCTCCACCTTTGTTCACTCACATGTTGACAAGTGGAATTTGGTCATTGGTTGGTGTTTGATCCCACATTCATCCCTTTTGTCTCATTCTCCATCACTCTCATCTATAAATAAGAGGCTCTCACTTTTATTTGGGATCCACAACTTCATTGCAAAATCACTATCTTCTATTTAGAACTAATTTTCATCCATTTCATCAAGTGTTCATAGTTTTTATGGTTTCATAGCTATGTTATGCCAAAATTTTATCAAGGAGCTTCAATCATCATCAAGTCATCACAAAGCTTACAAGGGATTGGGAAAGGGCCATTTTCCACATCAAAATGGCATCAATTCCCCCATGGGATTAAGAGTTTTCTTTCTTTAATAGCATTTAATAGCTTTCTTTGTTGTGTTCTTCATTTACTTCCTATTTTGTGCATTGTAAATGAATTCTATGGGGAATGTTGATTTAACTTGCATATGGATCTAATTGTGTATTTGTTTATTGTGTTTATGTAGGTCTAACATTGATGTTCATAGGTTGGTATTTCCCAATGCAACCTCGCTTCATTTGGCTAGTGCCAAATTTGGTACTCGCCAAATGTCGTTCATGACTTTTGGAATGCATTTTTCTAAACTTTTTGATTTTCTCTTTCTCTTCTAGGGAAACTATATACATGAAATAAACATTTAAGTATAAGTCGACATTTACATATGGAAATTTACTTTCTTATACTTTAAGTTATATTTCATGTTTATAGTTTTAGGATATTTGAGAGTGGTTTCAGATTTGAAGGAGTTATAATGTGAATTCTAGTTTTTGGAAGATTTTAAAACATTTCAAACTTAGACAAATTTTAGTAATCAACATATCAAATTTTAGTAATTAGGAGGTCAAATTTTAGTAATCAGGAGTTCAAATTTCATCTTTCTGTCTCTATCTCACTCATTTTCATCTCTTTTTCTCTAGACCTCTCTCTCTCACTATCTACATCCCTTTATCTGACACTCTCTCCCTTGAGCTCAAGAACGATGTCTCTACATGTCCATCTATCTCTCCTTCCCTCTCTAATATCTATCTCCCTCCCTCCTTCCCTCTCTTCATTTCTCTATCTCCCCTCCCTCTCCTTTTATCTCTATATATCTCTCTCTACTCTCTATATCACCACTCTCTATACCTACTGATCCCTCTCTCCCTCTCTCTCCCCTCTTTCTCTCTCCCTCTCTGCTTCCCTCTCTCTCCTTCCCTCTCTACTTTCTATCTCACCATTCTCTCTCTCCCCTCTCTAGTTCTCTTCATGTCACCTCTCTCTCTTTCCATCCCTCCCTCTCTAATTTTCTCTATCTCCCCCTCTATCCTTCCCTTTCTACTTCTCTCTATCTCACCTCTCTTTCTCCTCTTCTCTCTCTCCCTCTCTCTCTCTCTCTCTCTCCCTCTCTCTCTTCCTTTCACC
>VDFB02373365.1:232127204-232156206 GCA_007258455.2 Sequoia sempervirens
TCCCAAGAAGAGAAATTTTAGGTGGAAAGATAATCATGGATCTCCTCATGGAAAAAACAACACAAACAAGGATGAAATAGTGTCTAAATAGCTAGAAGATAGTGTGAATACATCAGAGCATACCTTCACAATGTTTAACCCTCCACTTCACCCTGATGGTGGAATTCCCTCAACACCACCTGAAAGAAGCAATATAAATGATAATATCCTTAATTTTAGATTAGACCCTCAAAAGGTGAAAGAGTTTGAGGAACAGCTGGAAGAAGAAAGAAAATGGAGACAAGAGGAATATGATAGGGGATTTTCATCATAGCAAGAGGAAGAAAACCAGGAGGGGTGCGTTGGTCACACTGCCATTGATTTTGATAGTATGAATAACCAAGAGATTAAACTACAAATAGAAGGTAAAAAACAATAACTTAGAATGAGAGAATAGATGATACAAGAAAGCCAAAAGCTTGATAAAAAATTGGCACAATTAAACATCTATTCATCAAAGCCACCAAAATATATCCCTCCACATAAACATGGTGGTAATTTCAATTCACATAGGATATCTCTGAATGGTACTTCGATAGTACCTCATAATGCAGGTGGTAATCCAAGACAACGTACCCAACATAAAATGTCACCACAAAGGTCAAAACCCTAAAATGCTAGCAATATTCCCCAACACTATCCACCACCAGGCCATCAGTATGCCCCACAACATCAACAACATGTGCCACATCAGGATGTATACCCTCAACAACACATCCAACAAAATGTCTACCATCAACATCAGTATGGATACCAATACCACACTAATCCACCACCTTTGAATTTACATCCACATAACCATATGAGCACATGTAGATAATTTGATTTAATAGGATACCAATTATATCCATACCCAATGGATAGAAATTGGAGAAATACGGTTCCCAAATTCACTGGGAAAAATGTGATATCAACTAAAGAACATATCAGAAATTTCAATGCCTTTATATAGGATATTGGTATGGAATATGAGGATGTAAATATGAGATTATTGGTGCAGGAGCATCATTAAAAAAAAATTGTCGACTTAAGGTCATACCAAGTAGACTTTAGGAATTATTTATTTTTTGAACTTATTATGCTAAATAAGGTCTATTTAGACCATTTTAATATGTAATTGGTGGTTTTGAGTCTTAGGTGTTAAATTGTTAAAAGTTGCACAAAGAGATGTAATGTTGATAAGTCCAAAATTGATAAATACAAATAGGAATATGAAGGGTCGGGGAATTCAAAAAGATATTAAGGGAATTGGGGAGTTGGGAACTAATTGAAAAATATATAAAAATCCTCTAAAGGCTCAAGCACAAGGTTGTTGGAGGATTTTATTCAATAAAATCAATTGAAACACAATGTTCTTCTAGAAATTACTCTATTTTTCTGAGTTTTCTCCTTTTGTATGGCCTGTATAGTCTTGAAAATGATTTGAATTCATTTTCCTTTCATAGAGGAATGTCTTAGCTTTCTACTGAGTCCAATTTGAGGATCTTTCATTAAAATTTTGTGGAGATTTCTTTATTTTTCTAAAAAATGCTTGTTACAAAGAATCAAGGGTTTTGACAGAGTTTTAATCATGTAATAGTCAATCTACCTACTATTTTGGGTCTGTTACTCAATGGATTGACCTATCAAATGTAGGATAATTTTTTTTTAATGTTTTGAAGGATGTGGGAATGAGTTGTAGGTAAATGGATGAAGCACAATGGTCTAAAAGTGTATGTTTCCATATGCAAAGGGTGTGCTAATGAAGTTTTTCAGAGAAATGGTGAAAGAATGACTTAGGTCTTGGTCTTGTGAGTTTTTGTAGACCATTTGAAGTTTGTTACATGCAATTTTAAGGTACTATAAGCCTAGGGTATGTGAGATCCAATAAACCCTAGGGGTTTGTGTGTAAAAGACGGGTTTCTTGGGGCAGTGTGCTAGAAGGCCTAAATCTACAAATGGGTGTGTGATTCTATGGTTTTGTGACACAAATCATGACTTCAAGTGATTTTGGGTGTTTTTTAAGGGTTTAAGAGGTGGTCACTTTGTAAATTAGGGCTAATTGACTAGCCTTGGAGCAAGGCAGGTTTTTGGTTCTTGGTGTTGGGTCAAAGAAACCCCATGGAAAATTTTGATATGTTGTTTGGGAGTTTGTAGTGAACCTTTGAGGAGTTTGATAGTGAACCTTTGGGAGTTTGTAGTGAATCTTTGAGGAGTATGACCATCACTAAAAGTTATCTCCATTGATTGGGTTTTGAGGGCTACAAGCCATAAAGTGGGTGATTGAGTCAAGTTGAAGGATTTGTGTTATAAGGAGTTGTGTTCTATTTGAGTTTGGTTGTTTTGAGTTGAGTAAAAATTTCTTTGCCACCTTCCTTGCATTAGGTGGTATCAGAGCCCAGTTAATAGATCTCTTGGTGGGGATTTGTTTGATTTTGTAGGTTGGAAGGTTAAAAGACAAGTTGGGAAAGATTCCTCCAAAGGACAATGCAATGGCAAAGGAAATAAAATAATTGAAAGAGCTTTTTTCAAAGAAGGATATGCTCTATAGAGAGTCTCAATAAGCCACAATAGCTAGTATATCAGCCCTAGAGAAGAATTAGAGAAGAGGAAAGGTGAATGAAGATTAGAGTGATAAAGAAGATGAAGGTGAAGAAGGAAACCATTCAATTCAAGATGAGGATGAAGACTTAGATCCTCAAGAGAGGAGAATGATTAATATGTTGAAGGTAGAGAAAGGTGATAACACTCCAAAAGTGAAAGTTGATGTGCCAATGTACGGAGGTAAGATGGATAGTGAGGAGGTTTTGGAATGGATTGATGCCTTAGATAAAATTTTTGAATTTGAAGACATTGAGGACATCAAGAAAGTTAAGTATGAAAAGAAAAATTTGAAAGGACCAGCTCTCACATGGTGGAATTTTGTTTAAGAAGATAGGGTCAAGAAAGGTAAGTCTAAGATAAGCTCTTGGGATAGGATGGTAGAAAAAGTTAAGGCTTAATTTTTACCAAAAAATTATGCCATACAAACTTTCATGAAATTTCAAGGATTGAAGTAGAGGGAGATGGATGTGATGTCTTACACTAAAGAGTTAAATAGATTATGCATAAGAGCAGGTCACAATGAAGATGAGGTTGAAAGAGTGGCGAGGTACTTGAGTGGTTTAATATTGAACATAAGAGATGAAATCAACTTGAACCCACCTAAGATAGTAGAAGAATGCTTCCAAATGGTAGTGAGGGTAGAAGATAGAATCAAGAGAAGGAAAGAAAGAAAAGGAAGGGGAAAAGGTAATGTGAATAGAGGTAGAGTCCCAAGACAGTCCAAGGAAGATGATGAAGATGCTGATAAAAGTAAGGAACAAGCACCTGAATCAAGAGGTGGATGAAAAGGTGGAAGAAAAAAAATTAGGTAAAAGAGAGTTTTCAATGAGTTTTCAGGAAGATGTTATAAATGTGGTGAGTTTGGTCACCCTTTCTTCAAGTGCCCTAAGAAGAGTGGGACCACATCAAGTGGAGGAGAAAAGAAAACTAAAAGGAGAGCCCAAATTTCTTATGAGGATGAACCTGAAAGCTCAAGTTCCATACTCTCTAAGCTAATCCTGAAGTTGGAGAGATGTTGATGATGAGAAGCCAAACCTTGAAGAGATCCATGGAGGGAGATCAAATTCAGATAATATAATTATTTATGACTTATTGTAGATGATAAAATAAGGTATGTAAAGAAATTGTGGATTTTGGATGCACTAACAATATGGTCTCTTGTGATATAGTTGAAAAGTTGCATTTGGAAAGGGTACCTAAAAAAAAACCATAGAAAGTGTCTTGGGTTAGTGAAAAGAAAACTCTTTTGGTGAGTGAACAAGTTATTGTAGAGTTTCAAAGTGGTCCATATAAACATAAAGTTGTGTGTCAAATTTTACCTATGAGCTGCTGCCATGTTTTTCTTGGGAAACCCTAGCAATTTGATAGGTCTATAGTATACCATGGAAGACAAAACACTTATAGCATTGAAAAAGATGGGAAGACCTATATTCTAACTCCATTGGCTGAGGAAACAAGTGAAAAAGGTGAGGTCATAATGATGGGAAGAAAAGAATATGTGAGTGATGAAGAATGTGAGAGCATGAGGTTAGTAGCCAAATCATAGTTTGACACTATTAGGACAGTGAAGAGGAAGGATAATGGTGATGTGTAGACAAAGGGGAAGAAGAATTCCTTTGTATGGCAGAAGAAAATGAATGGCCATGTGTCTTAGTCAAGTATAGAGCAATGTGAGAGTGGAAATCCTTTGGTAAGGCAAGAAATCAGTGAGGGAGTGCTTGTTGGGTCAGTCATGTGCCCTATAATTATGCATACAATGAAAAGGAAGATCAAGGTTGTTAGGAAAAAGATTAATGATGTTGTGAATAAGAAGAAAAAAAAATTTAAAGCTGAGAGGATAGAGGATAAGAAGAAAAAATATTGTGATGTTGTTTGGACAGTGGAAAAGGAATGTGTAGGTCTGATAGAGACCCCTAAATGCATTTGGGAAGACTTTTGTAAGATGGATAGAGAAAAGAAAGATGAAAGGAAGCATACTCAGCATGAAGAACAGGGGAAGATGATGGTCAATGGTAAGGGCCTATGTGCATATGTGAAGGAAGAAGTAATGAAACAGTTGGATGATAAAAAAATTGGAGAGCACCCCACAAAGTAGAGTGTACAGTTGGAGCAAGGATCAAGGGTTGGTGATGGAACATATGCTAAAGATAGTGATAAACTAATGCAAACTGAACATGTTAAAGGAAAATGTGAAGGACAAAGTAATGAAGAGTACAGAGGGAGGAAGATCACTTCAATCTTTCCAAGGGACTTGGAAAAGTTCCATGTTGGCATGTATGGTGCAGGAGCACCATTAAACAACTTTTTGTCGATTTAAGGTCATACCAAGTAGGCTTTAGGAATTAGTTATGTTTTGAAATTATTATGCTAAATAAGGTCTATTTAGACCATTTTAATATGTAATTGGTGGTTTTGAGTCTTAGGGGTTAAATTATTAAAAGTTGCACAAAGAGATGTAATGTTGATAAGTCCAAAATTGATAAATACAAATAGGAATATGAAGGGTCGGGGAATTCAAAAAGTTGTTAAGGGCATTGGGTAGTTGGGAACTAATTGAAAAAGATATAAAAAGCCTCTAAAGGTTTGAGCACAACGTTGTTGGAGGATTGTATTCAAGAAAATCAATAGAAATTTTAAGGAATTTCTTAGCTTTCTATTGACTCCAATTTGAGGATCTTTCATTAAAATTTGGTGCAGATTTCTTTATTTTTTTGAAAAGCTGCCTATTACAAAGAATCAAGGGTTTTGACAGAGTTTTAATCATGTAATAGTCAATCCACCTATTGTTTTGGGTCTGTTACTCAGTGGATTGACCTATCAAATGTAGTATTAAACTTTTTTAATGTTTCAAAGGCTATGGGAACAAGTTGTAGGTAAATGGATGAAGTGCTAGGGTCTAAAAGTGTATGTTTCCATATGAAAAGGGTGTGCTAATGAAGGTTTTTTTATAAATGGTGAAAGAATTACTTGGGTCTTGGTCCTGTGAGTTTTTCCAAACCATTTGAATTATGTTACATGCAATTTTAAGGTACTATAAGCCCGGGGTATCTGAGATCCAATAAACCTTAGGGGTTTGTGTGTAAAAGAAGGGTTTCTTGGGGAAACATGCTAGAAGGCCTAAATTTGCAAATGGTGTGTGATTATATGGTTTTGTGAAACAACTCATGACTATCAAGTGATTTTGGGTGTTTTTTAATGGTTTAAGAGGTAGTCCGTTTGTAAATTAGGGCTAATTGACTAGCCTTGGAGCAAGTCAGGTTATTGGTTCTTGGTGTTGGGTTCAAGAAATCTCATGGAAACTTTTGATATGTTGTTTGGGAGTCTATAGTGAACCTTTGAGGAGTTTGATAGGACACTATATGGCTATCACTAAAATTTATCTCCATTGATTGGATTTTGAGGGCTACAAGCCATAAAGTGGGTGATTGAGTCAAATTGAAGGATTTGTGTTGTAAGGAGTTGTGTTCTATTTGAGTTTGGTCATTTTGAGTTGGGGATAAATTTCTTTGCCACCTTCCTTGCATCAATTATTCATGATTTATCTAATTGAAGAAGCAAGGGATTGGTTCAATGGTTTATCATATGCTTCAATTGATTCTATAGCAAAATTTTAGAATCAATTTCTAGAACAATATGGGAATCAGTGTGCCCCTGAATTCTCCCTCCACGAGTTGATAAGTATTCAAAAATACCAGAATGAGTCAATTTATGAGTTCTATAAGAGGTTTTCTAGCCTATACAATAAAATACCACATGGATCCAAACTCACTGATCCAAAATCCTTAAGTATTTATTTGAAGGCCTTTGATCCAAAAACAAGGTATGAACTCAGAAATAGATGACCTAGAAGTTTAACTGAAGCACAAAAGACAACATTAACCATTGAGAATAATATAAAGGTTGTGGGGATTATTGGAAAAAGGGAAAACCTTAGAGTTCTCCAAAACTCTAACAATCCTTAGAATAAGAAGGAAAACTCATGCAGAAATGAAAGACCAAGATTGCATGATATGTCATACAACACAAATTGAAAATATGGAAAACCCCTAACTGATAGGCATAAGTATAAAGAAACCCTTGACCCCTAAACGAAAAAAGGAGCCTACATGGTCAATAAAAACCCTTGGTGTCAAGTTTACAAGCTGCCTCATTCCTCAGATCATTGTGTTGTAGCATAGTCAATACAAGAAGAAAAAATACCAAATGACAATGAAGAGAAAGATCAAACAATATATCTAACTTCACATACCCTTCATCTAGTCGAACAAGGATATTCATCCTTAGGAGATGAAGGTTATGAGTATGATATAAACAATCAGAGGTACAATATCCACATGGCAGAACATCAGGTCTTCTCTAATCAAGATAATGAAAGCAATGATGAATCACATCCTCCTTATTCACCACCTAAGAAAAGTAAATATAAATTGAGGTGGCCAACTAAGGAAGATATCGAAGAGTTAACCATTGATGGAGTAGAGCAAGCAAAAATCAACTATAGGCTAAGGAAAAAAATGATAAATGTAGATGAAGGCATTCCAAGAGGATTGATTGTGAAAGATAAAGAAACAATGTAGGAAAAACCAAAGAAGGCAGAAAATAAGGACCCTATGAAGAGTGAGCAAAGGCATATTCCCAAAGAAGAAGACAAGGAGTTATACAAAAACAAATAGAAGTATGATGAAACAAATAAAAAGGAGAAAGAAGAAAATAAAGGAGATCCACTAGAACAAAGGAAGATAGCCAAAATAGAAAACGCCTCTTCATTTGATTTCACACAAGCATTGTCTCAGGTGAATATTTTTTTGCCACTATTGGAAATGATGAAGATAAAAGAATATAGAGATAGTGCTATTCAACTAATATCCAGTGGAACTAATAAAAAAACAAACTTGGAAAATGAAGAAACCACCAAAATCAGTAATGGTGGGAAGGAAGATATTAAAGTCCCTGAGGTCTGTCTTGGTGATACATTGATAAATCCTCCATAGGTCGATCCATTTTTTACCACATTGGTCATAAACAACAAATTGGTAAGAAATTGCATGATTGATTTAGGAGCTTCTATTAACATCATGCCAGTAGGGTTCATGAAACAACTTGGCATGTGGGTGGACACTACTGGTGGAAAATGCTATGTTATGGATAGTAGACCTATTCCAGTAGTAGGAATCATGGAGAATGTAGAAGTGAAATTAGTTTCTTATCCACAAGAAATATACATAATTGACATAACTATAAAAGACGCACCCCCACATTTTGGGATGCTCTTGTCAAGAAAATGGACTACTACAGTGGGAGGAAATGTGCAATTTGACTTATCCTATGCCACAATACCAATAAACGGTGAAGAGGTTAAAATGTATAGAGAACCAAGAGCGAACCAAATTGTGGAATATGTTGATCAAAATTAGATGAATTGCTTTTGTGATGTGGACTTAGGAAGCTTTAGAATAGAACATTCACAACCTAAATTATTGAACATTGATCCAATTGACAAAGACATCTCCAAGAATGAGCATGGTGTATGGAAAATGTATTTTGATGGATCATGCAGTAAAGAAGTTAATGGATCAGGAGTTCTTTTCATTTCACCTGAGGGCACAACATTCAAATATTCATTCTTTTTAATATTTGAATGCACGAATAGCATAGCAGAGTATGAGGCCTTGCTGATTGGATTGAACATGGCTATCAAACAAAAAATTAAACTACTAACTATCTTTGGATATTTTGAGTTGATTATTTCACAAGTGAGATCAAAATATTCTACAAAAAACAAAAAGGATAAAGTAGTACAGAAATGTTGAATGGGACACCATTGAATTGTTTGAGGCTTTCTCTATTGGATAGATAGATAGGTTCAAGAATTTAATGAAAAAATTCTTGGTGAATTTAGCTTTGAAGAGAGATGATGTCACTCTAGTAGGAATTTCACAAGTTGAACTCAAAACAAGACCTGCAATCCCAAATAACATCTATAGTTGGCAAGTTTTTAATGATGACACTAATTTGATTAAATTATTGCATTGCATTGATCATTATGAAGCCCAAGAAATTGATTTTAATGCATTTTTGGAAGAAGTAGATGGCAAGAAAATTGTATTTGGTAAGGAAATTGTTCAAATCAAAACTAACAAGATTCCTAAAGGACTTGTGCATTAGAGAGGGTTTTTGATGGAAATGATCGAGCACTTATGAAACAAACACCAGTAAAAAGGGAAGACATTGAAGAAATCAACTTGGGCACTGAATTGGCACCAAAAAAGGTGTACATTGGGAAAAAGATAAGCCAAACAATTAGAAAGATTTTGATTGCATTATTAAGGAAATATAAGCATGTATTTACATGGTCTTATGATGATCTTAAAGCATATAGAGAAGATTTGTTCTGACATGAAATCCCATTGAAACCAGATGCAAAACATTTTAGACAGAAACAAAGACCCATAAATCCTTCCTTAGAACCTTAAATGCATGAGGAACTCGTGAAGCTTAGGGAAGGGGATATCATCAATCCTATCATACAGTCATCTTCCAGGTCTCTAATTTAGTGCCTGTTAGAAAGAAAAATGGAGCATAAGGCTCTGTGTAGACTTCAAAAACTTGAATGTATCCTCTCTTAAGGACAACTACCCACTCCTAAACATGGAAGCTATGTTGCAAAGGGTCACGGGAGGTGAGTTGCTATCCATGATGCATGGATTTTTAGGTTACAACGAGGTGAAGGTTAAGGAATCAAAACGATACAAAACAACCTTGACCACACCATGGGGAACATATGTATATGTCAGGATTTCGTTTGGACTTACAAATGCAACATTCTAGAGAGCCATGGATGTTGCTTTTGTTGATCTAATTAATGTAATAATGGTGGTATACCAGGATGACCTAACTGCATATTCAAAGAAAGCAGAGGACCATGTTGAGCATCTAGAAAAAATTTTCATGAAAGCCATTGAATATGGCATCTCTTTAAATCCTAAAAAATGCCACTTTGTAGTCACATAAGGGAAACTATTGGGGCACATAGTGTCCAAAGAAGGGGTAAGGATTGATCCAAAAAGGGTGGACGCCATAGAAAAGATTCCTATTCCTAAGATAGTTAAATCCATCAAGTCCTTCTTTTGGAAAATTAATTTTGTGAGAATATTTATATCAAACTTTGTTGAGATAGTGAAACCAATATCAAAGATGTTAAAGAAGGGTGCAAAGATTGACTGGAAAGTTGAGGCCATAGATTTATTCATATCCATCAAGAGAGAAATTAAGGATGCCCCAGTTTTGAAGTTCCCTAATTTCAGTAAGCCTTTTCAAATCTTTTCATTTGCGTCTTATCACACAATTGCAACAGTAATGCTAAAAAAAATTGATGAGGGGTATGAACAACCTATTTCTTTATTCAACAAACCCCTCCAAAATGTAGAATTGAAATATGACATTGTAGAAAAATAGGCATATAAATTAGTAAAAGCTGACAAAGCATTTAGATCATATCTAGCGAGAGTGAAGGTGATAGCTTATGTACCTAATGCTACATTTAAAGATGTGTTTGTACAATCCAAAGTAACAGGTTGTAGGTGCAGATGGATAAAGAAAATCCAAGAATTTGACATTGAGTTTCAAATCACCAATCTTTTAAGAGGACAAGGATTAGCCAAATTAATGGTTGAAACAAATATTGAAGTTTCCCAAGTGTACAATTTGAATGATGAAGATAATATGATTACTAGTATTGAGCACACACCATGGTACACCGATATTATGTATTATCTTAAACATATGAAATGTCTTGAAGGATTTAATGATAACAAGAAAAGGACTCTTAAACTATAGGCTTAAAAGTATGTATTCATGAAAGGGGACCTATATTGGAAAAATAGGGATGGTGTTCTATTGTTGTGCCTAGATGAAAATCAAGCAAGGCATGTTTTGAAGGAAATGCATGAAGGAGTATGTGGAGGGAATTTCTCAGCAAAGACTATTACACATAAGGTGTTAAGGGTATGTTACTATTGGCCTATAGTTTCAATGATTCCTATGATTATACTAGAAAATGTGAAGCATGTTAGAAGTTTTCTGGGAAATTGAAGTATCAAGGGGTATTTCCTTTAAGACCTTTGCAAGCTGAGGCTCCATTTCACCAACGGGGAATTGATTTCATAGGAGAAATTGTAGAAAAATCTAGTGGAGGACACAAATGGATATTAGTAGTCACATACTACTTCACAAAATGGGTAGAAGCTATACCTACCAAACAAGTAACTAGTTAGGTTGTAACAAATTTTTTATTGGAAAATATCATCACCAGATTCAGAGTGCCAACAAGAATTATAATTGATAATGGGATGTGCTTTAGGTCAGATGAATTCAAGGGATTTTTCCAATCCTATGGTATAGTAATCTCATATTCTTCACCATATCATCCACAGGAAAATAGGCAAGTTGAATCTAGCAACCAGAGCATCCTAAAGATCATAAAAAGAATGTTGGATAATAACAAAAAGGCTTGGTATTCCAAGTTGAGATTAGCCTCATGAGAAAATAGAATCACTGTAAAGAAGGCCATCAGAAAATCACCTTTTGAACTTGTGTATGGGACTCAAGCTAGGATCCCTTTACATAATTTATTACCAGTATGTAAGTTCATCTTACAAGAAAATTTGGACATTTCTGAACCTATGGAGGAGACGATGGAGGAATTAATGGAACTGGATGAGGTTAGGAACCAAGCTCAACAACACAATAAGAAGAAGCAATTACAAATGAAATTCCTATATGGAAAAAGGGAGAAAAACAAAAAAATTGAAGTAAATGGCATGGTTCTCATGTGGAATGCCAGGAGTCAAGACAAAGGAAAGCATGTGAAATTTGAAGCTCTATGGTTAGGACCATTTTTCATTGTTGGAAAGGTTGGTGAAGATTCATATTACCTCCAGAACATGACAAGAGAAGAACAAGAATTTCCAGTACATGGGCAGTTCTTAAAGAACTTCTTTTCTTGAAGACCATAAAGAGGATTAAGAATTGTCAGTGCATGGACAATTCTTGAGAAACCTCTTAAAATAATTATTTTCCATGCACAGTAGTATAGGATTCCACTCTACCTCCAATTCCCACCATTTCTAAATTCACTTCCATTTCCATTACCATATAAATAAGACATTTGGTCTGCTTCCCCAGAGACCTGGATTCTTGCCAAAAGGGGTATACATCCCCAATTCGAGCCACTGTTAGGACTAAAAATCCTATTCACTATTTGTTACATTTGATTTCATAAAGTGCAAAAATTCATGTGACCGGATCCATTTCATAACCTAGGATCCCATATGGGCTTTGTCATATAAGTGTTTCCCTGATCATAATTGAGCAAAAGCTTTAAGAGCAATTGATCCTTATTGGGAAGATCAAGTGCATGTCTTTCCGATCAACCAGTCATAGTCCATTATTTAATATTTTCTCCATATCGGCAAGAGATGAACAAAGTTACAATGATCAAAGACCTCAAAGATAACAAGTGTGCATAATCGAATGACAATGCATAAAATTTCACTGATGAAGAACTTATCGGAAAAAGCAAGCTGTCAGAGGGAAATTTTGAAATCACATTGAGCTCGTGTGTCACATCGATGGAGACCTTATTGGGGAAAAACATACATAATTTCATAGATAAAACATGAGAATAGTTGTATCAGAGATACATGTATAATCAAAGTAAGTTCCTCAGATCTCTCTGACCATGTGGGTTACTCCGATGAGAGAATTTTTTGGGGAAAGTCTCACCAACTTATCCCAATGAAAAAAAGTGGTAGAGGAAACACATCAGGGAGACCAAGAACATTGGAAAGGAATTTTATTCTCTCAGTGATGGTATATGTCAGCCTCATGGTAGTATGGAATGAACACTACTTGTCAGAAAGACACCAAATGATGATTATAAGGATTTCTAATGGTCCAGACCACCTTGATATTGGGTAGACTTCATAATGTTCTCCCCGAAACATTAGGAATTGAAAAGTAAGAAAAAAAGGAAATTGTACAACATCGGCGATATTATTAAGTTTTCTTCCCCACTGAATAAGAGAACGAAAGGGATACTTCATATTGAAGGGACATTCAGATGGTCTTGGTGATTGGTTATGAACGTATAAACAAATATGGCACCAAATAAAGCACACAGATTGGCTTGAGACAACAGAAGTTTCACTGATGCAATCTTCTTGTATCGCTTTGAAATTTTGAAACTCGAAAAAACCCATTGCATTCATTTCTATTGGAAGACATTAATAACCACATGAATAAACCTTGTATAAATATTTCTGATCGAAAAGAGATTGAACCAAAAGAATTTTTAGAAGTTGCAACAAAGAAGGATGGAGGATCAAGTGAAGATCAATGAATTCAGTGTGCCCAAAGAAATACAAGTAAGCATACAAAATATCCCTGTAATTGATAGATTGCAATTCAATTCTTCCACCTTGTAGAGATGGAAATTTCAAGTTCTGCAAAAACAAAAAACAAGAAGCAACAAGGTGAAAGTAGTTAGTCTAAAAGTAAGAAGCAAAAAAATTTAAACTGGGTTGGAATTGAAAACAAAAGAATGGAAACTAAACCAAGACCTCATTGATTAATTGCCTGGTTCAAGGCCAAAAGTTAGAAGGTTTGCACAATTGAGGGCTGAGGTAGAAATATTATAGGATAAATGCAATCATGTAGGTGATGTGTGAACCCCCATTAGAGGATATGAATTGTTCATGTTTCATTATTATCGTAGGAGTAGATTTGAACTAGTTTGTAACCCTCGGAATTTCAATTTGGGAAAGCTGGTTGTTCTCAACATCTTTGTGAATGTAGAGCTCATAAAATTTTTGGCCAATCATTACAACCTAAACCTTAAAGCCATATGCAACCCGCAAGGAGAACCTTTCATACATGTATCCAAAATTTCACTTTGTGAAGTTTTCAACCTAGATGACACATGTGATCAACCTATAGTGCAAGAGGATTTGGAAAAGGAGTACTGGAGGATGGATACTACCTACAAAGGATGGAGGTTTCCATTACACATACCTAGAAATTATGGAGACCTAGTACCACTTGAGGATGGTGGTGCACCTCCCTTTCATGTTGATTTGTTTGAGCCCTATTTAAAACATACTTACTTCTCAGTAGGTCAAATAATGGGAATGAAGGTCTCTGAATTTATGTCTATAGGGCCAATGGTGATCACTGTAGAAAAACAATGTCACAATGCAAGACATTTTGCTTATACTTCACACATTTCCAAAGGGATTGACTCAGGGCTGATGGCCATTAAGAATGGATCTCCCACAATGCAATTTAAACATTATTCCCTTCTCATGCATACGATATTGTACTACGGACAATAGTTAGGAATATTGCCAAAGGAATTAAGAATCACACAGTTAGATAAAGAGAGTCAGCCATTACCGATAAAATTATGGACCTCCATTTGGAACAACAGATTTATCAATTCTAATTATGTTTATTTTGAAGAATACTTTGTCAAGAAATTATATAGGATTTATGATCACCCTTGTGATTATTCATTGTTTAATGAGATCAAAAGATTCTTAAAGCCTAAGGATTTCAATGTACCACTGACTGTAAGTCATAATTGGGGTGACTGGTACTCCTATGTTGATTCCACTATGATTAGGGTTTATGGTTTTGAAGACACACCTTTCCTATTACCTAAGACTGTGCTAGACAGAATTGCATATCTCAAGATTGTCAGGAAAATAGATTATTCCAATGTCATGAACTTAAGTGCATATGAAAAATAGTCATTCATGCCTAGTACATTGCATTTTGGGGACTTCATTTTGGAAAAATTGTCACATTTCAATATGAAGAAGGCTGCACCTAGGAAAGGATTTTATCCTAGAGGTTTTATTGATTTTTCCAAGAAAAAATAGAATTTAGGTGGATATGTTCATATACCATATCCTCATGATGATATTATCAGAAACATGGAAGAAATAGAGACTAAATTGGAAATTGATAATTACAATAGAGAAATTGAACAAAAGATGAAGGAGATACAACAAGCAGAAATGTTATCCTTTGGTAGTGAGGAATATTTTGATGAAAATGAACCCCAAATCCAATTTGATAAGATCCCCAAGTTGAGGATTGAAGAGTATCAACCTCCAAATAGAGAATAGGAAGTTGGGGAATCATTTGACACAAATACTAGTTAATTGGATTATAAATCCTTTGTCTAGGATGACCAGTTCATTAAATATCTTGATTTTAAATCTTTATTGTACAAACAAAAGGGAAAAAAAAGGGAATCATTTATAGACATCACACCCAACAATGAAAGCTAGTTGTTGAACACATTGAAAATGGATGTGGAGAATGAAATGAAGAATATGACTCCAGAGAAAGGAAGAAAATTATTAGAGTCTGGTGTGATGATCTTTCCTAGTTTGGACTTAAACTTTGCTTTAGTTTTTGATAGCTTTTTGCACAATAATGCTACCAAACACAAGCTCACTCTAGAAAGGGTAACAGAGGTATACACTGGGTCAAGATAGAATCTTGATGAGAATTCTCCTATGATCTAGCCTCTATACCCCCCACATAAGAAGTCTATAATTATTGATACAAAGAAAGCATTTGGTCATGTGATGACATTAAAACTGGGTGAAAATGATCTTGTGGTCACAATTGATATTGGCATAAATGTAGCCAAATTGAATAAAGTATGGATTCAAATGTTGATTAAAGAACGAGATATGTGAAAATTGAAAAGTGAAAGGATGCTCAAAGAAAATTATTTTCTAAGAGACACAGTCAAGGATACATTCAAAGGATCCACTAAAATGTTGACTCAAGGATAAGGCTCCCAACCAAAGGACAAGTGTGAGGAACTATAGATGAATAATCAATAAATGCACGCTCAAGTGATCATGGCTCTACAATACTCCAAAGGATGTATACCAATTTTATGATTTGGATGGATAAGTTTTGGGTAACTCACTCGAAGAGTTACATTGCCATTCAAGAACATAAAAGGATAAATGGCAGGCTTCAAGAAAATCTCCAAGAGATACAAAACATAAACACTTCCGACACTAGGGCCATTATAGCTCCTAAAGACATGATAAGGAAAAATAAAGACTATTATAAGGAACTTTAGGCAGATGCCAATGAGTTTATTGGTGCTTTAAAAGAATGTGTTCATGCATTGTTCAATGATAGTGGAGAACTAAAAATTCAGAATGAATTGATGAAAGAGTGCAGAGACTAATACTACAGGGAGCCTTGGAAGCAGCTAAGGATGAATATCTAGCATTAGAAGAGGCCTGTGAGCATTTGGAAAGGATGGTTATTATGGTGATTATGACAATGAATGTTGTGGAGGATGTTGGCATGCTCTTGATTCAGGCATATCTAGATCATATTACACAAATTCATTTGTGGCTCATTAGAGCTTAATGTTAATATTTTGTGTTGTTAAAATTCCAAAAGACACTTATGAAGAGGTATACCCTCTTCAAGATAATGCTATATAGGATGAACATGTGATGATTAAATAGGGAGAGTGAAAAAGGAGAGAAAGTAGAGATATATACATAAGAAGAAACTTTCATAATATATATCATGTCGATTATACTATAAGTGACCATGATGCATGCATAAATTTTGGCAGAAATCAATAGAAGATCTTTAATTTTGTGTGACTTCACATTGGTGTCTTTTATTTGTTGATTTGAACAATTATCTGAGTGTCTCCACATTGTTATTTTTTTGTTATTTGAACTTGTGTATCCAGGTTGATATTCAATTTCATCATACACATATTTTTTATTGTGTGTTCAAGTTAATTGTTTTTTATCAAAGAATTAAAATCCTTTTAAGTGATTGCAGTAACTTGGAAGTAACATTTGGATCAATAAGAAGAGCCCTATAATTGATAAGACTACCATGTTGTATCCAATTTTATATTATCTTGTTATTCAAATTGAGAATATACTTCATTTGTCAATACACATTTGTTGTCATTGTGTGATTCCTTTTAATTGGTCCCTTGAAAGAAGCATTAAAATCCTTTAAAAAAAGTCATAGTAACCTGATAGGATTGATTGGATCAATAAGTAGAGTTTGTAAGTCACATTCTTGCATGTTTATTCTAGGTATAAAAAAACATAAATTCCAAGCAATTAGAACTGTAACCAATACTAGTCACATATCATAAAAACTTCATTGACTCTGCTTACCCAAAAAGGCATTGATCCACTTCAAATTCCACTATACCTTACTTATCCACTTTCATATTCTAAAATTTTCAATTATCACATTAGGAGTAGAAGTAGTTAACAATCCTTCATCTATTCGACACTTCATGCCACTATGGATAGACCCATAAATTTAATTAAGTCACACAACCCTTAGATCTACTTTAGCTATCAAGGTCCACCCACCTAGGTTTAGCAAAGCCTAAAGTGCAAGGAGTCATTTACTATATAGGTTAACTCCATTCATTGGGTCAAAAATGTTGCAAGTTTGATCATAGAGCCTGACATCCTCTTAGGATTTGTAACCTACATTTTTGAGATCCAACAGTTTGCATGGAACACAAACGTCTGTGTTGTGCGCTTATGTCCCTGATGGATTTTTGCATTTTAAATTGGAAGAGGTGTTACACATCCCATTGGGGTCTATTTGTAACATCCTTCTTCGACCAACCAACTCGAATATGGTAAATTCTCTCCCTTCTTTAGATTATTCCATTCTTTATCCAATCTGTCTTCTTTTTGCACTCCCTAAGCGTTCTAGCAATCTTCTACACACTCTTTTAGCACTCTCAAGCATTCTCTAAGCATCCATCACTCTCAAGCAACACTTTGGCACTCCATAATAGTAGCAACAACACTCCATCAACTCCATAGAGCAAGTGTGGAACAAACCATTATAGTAGGTGCTTAAGTCCTCTTTTCTCCTCCATTAGCTAGTGAGCTCTTGGTGGAGGTGGTAAGAATTTTCACTCCTCTCCACTACGATTTGGTTGAGTAGCACATTACTATTTTGTAGTGTTTATTATGTTCTCTACTTTCTTTCCTCCTTTATCATACTTTTCTCTATCGTTGCTATCTTGGTTGTCTGTGGAGGTGGAAACACCAAAGTGGGGGTCTAACTAAGGTAGGCCCCTATACAACCCCCCAACAATTTTCCTCTTTCTTGTGTTTAGGTGGACATGAATTTGGAGCTAGCTGGTGAATAGACTCTTTTTTGAGATCACCTTTGTCACCTTTGCTTTAATATATCTAGTTTATCACATTTGTTTGTACTTCTCTTACTTCATAGTTTTGTTTTGTCCTCTTAAAAATCACTAGCTAGGCCGTCAACTCATTTTTTGGTGGTTCTTACTGTATTTTTGGTCCTCTAGTCATACGGACACCATCACACTTGAGAAATGCCAGCATGTCGCACTGTTGTCCCATAACTATTCTTTTGTCAAAAATTGGCTCACCTAGCCCCATTATGGATTTCACTTCTGCAAAGTGATTGAAGGGCCTTATAGTCCTCATAATTCTCATCCCTCATTTAAAGACATTCTTTTAGAGTGAGGTAATTTAGGGAAGCCTTCCACTCTTGTCTCTTCATGACCTGGGGCCTTAAACATGGTTGGTCGCCCTCTCTTACATTTTTGGTGAACCTGACATGAACCAACATTTTCTCATTCGTTGGTGTTGAGGCTTTTCCCTTATACCTTATGATCACCGTGCCCTTGAGTGTTGTGAAGGTTTATGAGCATCACAACCTAATCCACAACCTCCCCATGTCCCCACTCCTCCTGCATCTCCCACACCATCATCGATCGACAAGCATGAGGTTGTTCACATTCCCTTATAATATTTCTCCACCCTCAGCAAAGGGTTGGGTGACTTGGAAAACAACTTGGAAAGAGACTTGAAGTTGGCTAGGGCTGCCTAGGTTATTAGTGAAGTAAAGTATATGGTGGGAAAAGACCGAACAAGCATAGAACTCTTGGTTAGTATCTATAATTCAACTGATGCATGTACTCCTCCAAGCAATCCTAACATTGTACAAGGAGTCACTTTTGCAGACCATGAGAGATGACTAGGAATGTTGATGCCTCCTATGCCTATGTACATGGCCAATGTTGTACCCTATATCAACATTTCCTCTACCTCGGATAGACCCAAAACTATCAAAGTGAACAAGATCCCCTTGGGTTTTAGGTTCACCCCTCTTGTCACCTCTAGAGGATTTAATGGGATGAGTGGTGGGAGCTTTGGTAGTGGTGGTGACTTCGGCAGTGGGGGTGGTTCTGGTGGAAGTGGTTCTAGTGGAGGTCATGGTAGTGGCTTTCAAAGTGGAGGTGGTTCCAATGGAGGCCCTACTAGTGGCGGTGGCTTCAGAAGTCGTTCTGACAAAGGTCACACTGGTGGGTCTGGTGGTGGCTTCGACAGTGCTTCTAGAGGAGGTTCCTCTATCCCTATATCTTCTAATGACCCTATTCTGAACATTCTTCTTCAGAATATGGGTAAGATGCAAAGCAAGTTGGTGAGTCTCTCCCAATCATCTTCCCAACCTATCTTCCAACAATTCTTCTGGAATAGCCCATTTTTTATCACAATTTTGAAGACTCCCTTCCCTCAAGGAATGGAGATTCCTAAATTCAAAAAATATGGTGGCAAAGGGGACCCACAAATTCATGTATCCATCTTTACTTGTGCACATATGTCTTCCATCATGACGTGTTGATGGAAAAACTGTTCCCTTGATCTCTCAAGGATACAACACTTGAATGGTATTGTTCCTTTCCTAATATATTCTATTTTCACATTTGAAATACTTGTAAACCAATTATTACGACAATTCTAAACTAACATTGGGTCGAAGATGACCTTTTCGGATTTTGCCCGATGCAAACAAGGTTATAGTGAAAAGATTACTAACTTCATCACATGGTATCAATAAATACTTTCACTAATCTCGTATCCACTGCCTGATTCTGACGTGTAGAAGCTATTCATAGGGATCTTGTAAAGGCCTTGGTAGGAGAAGTTTTCCCTTATGAATTACCCTTCTTTCGTGCATTTGTGTGCAGCCCTATGAGAGTACCAATAGACGGTAGCTCTGTTCGGGGGATCCTCCTCACGCTCTCATTCTGAATGAGAGTTCATTGTATCAATCTTTGGGAAAGGAAATGTTGTTGTGAATGTAGTAATCACTATGGATGACAATAGCCTCAAATGCAACTGAAAGTTCACAAAGTTAGCAAAATCTTATTCTTCCATCTTGTAAAATTTATTGAAGGATAAGATCATAACCTTGCAAACCCTAAACCTTTTAAGGAACCTTAACCTAGTTGGTATGATGCAAATACCTACTATCAATACCATCAAGTTAACGGATATGATACCAAATGATGTATGTGCCTACATAATGAGATATAGGACCGCATTGAGCATGGTACTATTTATCTCGATGGAAGCAAAAAAAATACAAATAAATCAGTGTTGAAACGAAATAGTGAATTGCAGATATACATGGACCTATTTTTGTCACATTCTGCTAACATGATTGTTGACCCCACTAATTCTATCGCTCAGCCCAAGGCCTATGTTAACATGGTCATGGTAACTTCTACCACACAACCTATGCCCAGATCCCTAGACATGACATTCACTTCGCAAGACTTACCATTAAATAACAAGCTTTCTCCCCTCTATATTCCTGCTCGCCTCAATGGTAACATTGTGATAGGATTCTTAGGAGACTAACCACGTCCCCACTCCTCCTACATCTCCCACACCATCGTCGATCGATGAGCATGAGGTTGTTCACATTCCCTTAGAATATTTCTCCGCCCTCAGCAAAGGGCTGGGTGACTTGGAAAACCACCTAGAAAGAGACTTGAAGTTGGCTAGGGCTGCATAGGTTATTAGTGAAGTAAAGTGTATGGTGGGAAAAGACTGAACAAGCATAGAAATCTAGGCTAGTATCTCTAGTCTAACCGATGCATGTACTCCTCCAAGCAATCCTAACATTGAACAAGGAGTAACTTTTGAAGAGCATGAGAGACAGCTAGGAATGTTCAAGCCTCCTATGTTTGTGTACATGGCCAATGTTTTACCCTTGATCAACATTCCCTTTGCCTCTGATAGACCAAAAAATATCAAAGTGAACAAGATCCCCTTGGGTTGTAGGTTCACCCATCTTGTCACCTCTAGCGGTGGAGGCTTTGGTGGGATGAGTGGTGGGAGCTTTGGTAGTGGTGGTGACTTCGGTGGTTGGGATGGTGTTGGTGGAAGTGGTTCTAGTGGAGGTCATGGCAGTCACTTTGGAAGTGGAGGCAGTTCTAGTGGAGGCCCTACTAGTGGTGGTGGCTTCGAAAGTGGTTTTGATGGAGGTCACACTGGTGGGTCTGGTGGTGGCTTCGGCAGTGCTTCTGGAAGAGGTTCCTCTACCCCTATATCTTCTAATGACCCTATTCTAAACATTCTTCTTCAGAATATGGGTAAGATGCAAAGCCAGTTGGTGAGTCTCTCCCAAGCATCTGCCCAACCTATCTTCCAACAATTCTTTTGGCATAGCACATTTTTTATCACAATTTTAAACACTCCCTTCCCTCAAGGAATGGAGATTCCTAAATTCAAAAAATATGGTGGTAAAGGGGACCCACAAATCATGTATACATCTTTAACACCTTGTGCACAGATTTCTTCCATAATGACGCGTTGATGGAAAAACTATTCCCTTGATCTCTCAAGGATACAACACTCGAATGGTACTATTCCTTTCCTAATAATTCTATTTTCTCATTTGAAAAACTTGTAAACCAATTATTACAACAATTCTAAACTAACATTGGGTCGAAGATGACCTTTTCGGATTTTTCCCGATGCAAACAAGGTTATAGTGAAAAGATTACTAACTTCATCACACGGTATCAATAACTCCTTTCACTAATCTCATATCCACTGCCTGATTCTGACGTGTAGAAGCTATTCATAGGGATCTTGTAAAGTCCTTGGTAGGAGAAGTTTTCCCTTATGAATTACCCTTCTTTCGCGCATTTGTGTGCAACCCTATGAGAGTACCAATAGACGGTAGCTCTGTTCAAGGGATCCTCCTCACACTCTCATTTTGAATGAAAGTTCATTGTATCAATCTTTGGGAAAGGAAAGGTTGTTGTGAATGTAGTAATCACTATGGATGACAATAGCCTCAAATTCAACTGAAAGTTCACAAAGTTAGCAAAATCTTATTCTTCCATCTTGTAAAATTTATATAAGGATAAGATCATAACCTTGCAAACCCTAAACCTCTTAAGGAACCTTAACCTAGTTGGTATGATGCAAATACCTACTGTCAGTACCATCAAGTTAGCAGATATGATACTGAATGATGTATGTGCCTACATGATGAGATATAGGACAGCATTAAGCATGGTACTATTTGTCTCGATGGAAGCAAAAAAAATACAAATAAATCAGTGTTGAAAGGAAATAGTGAATTGTAGATATACATGGACCTGTTTTTGTCACATTTTGCTAACATGATTGTTGACCCCACTGATTCTATCACTCAGCCCAAGGCCTATGTTAACATGGTCATGGTAACTTCTACCACACAACCTATGCCCAGATCCCTAGACATGACATTCACTTTGTAGGACTTACCATTAAATAACAAGCTCTCTCCCCTCTATATTCCCGCTCGCCTCAATGGTAACATTGTGATAGGATTCTTAGGAGACTAACCACGTCCCCACTCCTCCTGCATCTCCCACACCATCGTCGATCGATGAGCATGAGGTTGTTCACATTCCCTCAGAATATTTCTCCGCCCTCAGCAAAGGGTTGGGTGACTTGGAAAACCACCTGGAAAGATACTTGAAGTTGGCTAGGGCTGCATAGGTTATTAGTGAAGTAAATTATATGGTGGGAAAAGACCGAACATGCATAGAAATCTTGGCTAGTATCTCTAGTCTAACCGATGCATGTACTCCTCCAAGCAATCCTAACATTGAACAAAGAGTAACTTTTGAAGACCATGAGAGACAGCTAGGAATGTTGATGCCTCCTATGTCTGTGTACATGACCAATTTTTTACCCTCAATCAACATTCCCTTTGCCTCCGATAGACCCAAAACTATCAAAGTGAACAAGATCCCCTTGGAATTTAGGTTCACCCCTCTTGTCACCTCTAGCGGTGGAGGCTTTGGTGGGATGAGTGGTGGGAGCTTTGGTAGTGGTGGTGACTTCGGTGGTGGGGATGGTGTTGGTGGAAGTGGTTCTGGTGGAGGTCATGGGAATGGCTTTGGAAGTGGAGGCAGTTCTAGCGGAGGCCCTACTAGTGGTGGTGGCTTTGGAAGTGGTTCTGATGGAGGTCACACTAGTGGGTCTGGTGGTGGCTTCGGCAGTGCTTCTGGAGGAGGTTCCTCTACCCCTATATCTTCTAATGACCCTATTTTGAACATTCTTCTTTAAAATATGGGTAAGATGCAAAGCCAGTTGGTGAGTCTCTCCCAAGCATCTGCCCAACCTATCTTCCAACAATTCTTTTGGCATAGCCCATTTTTTATCACAATTTTGAACACTCCCTTCCCTCAAGGATGGAGATTCCTAAATTCAAAAAATATGGTGGCAAAAGGGACCCACAAATTCATGTATCCATCTTTAATGACGTGTTGATGGAAAAATTGTTCCCTTGATCTCCCAAGGATACAACACTCGAATGGTACTGTTCCTTTCCTAATAATTCTATTTTCTCATTTGAAAAACTTGTAAGCCAATTATTACGACAATTCTAAACTAACATTGGGTCGAAGATGACCTTTTTGGATTTTTCCCGATGCAAACAAGCTTATAGTGAAAAGATTACTAACTTCATCACATGGTATCAATAACTCCTTTCACTAATCTCGTATCCATTGCCTGATTCTGACATGTAGAAGATATTCGTAGGAATCTTGTAAAGGCCTTGGTAGGAGAAGTTTTCCCTTATGAATTACCCTTCTTTCGCGCATTTGTGTGCAGCCCTATGAGAGTACCAATAGACGGTAGCTTTTTTCAGGGGATCCTCCTCATGCTCTCATTCTAAATGAAAGTTCATTGTATCAATATTTGGGAAAGGAAAGGTTGTTGTGAATGTAGTAATCACTATGGATGACAATAGCCTCAAATGCAACTAAAAGTTCACAAAGTTAGCAAAATCTTATTCTTCCATCTTGTAAAATTTATTGAAGGATAAGATCATAACCTTGCAAACCCTAAACCTCTTAAGGAACCTTACCCTAGTTGGTATGATGCAAATACCTACTGTTAGTACCATCAAGTTAACGGATATGATACTGAATGATGTATGTGCCTGTGTCATGAGATATAGGACCACATTGAGGATGGTACTATTTGTCTTGATGGAAGCAAACAAAATACAAATAAATCAGTGGTGAAAGGAAATAGTGAATTGCAGATATACATGGACCCCTTTTTGTCACATTCTACTAACATGATTTTTCACCCCACAGATTCTATCACTCAGACCGAGGCCTATGTTAACATGGTCATGGTAACTTGTACCGCACAACCTACGCCCAGATCCCTGGACATGACATTCACTTTGCAGGACTTACCATTAAATAACAAGCTCTCTCCCCTCTATATTCCTGCTCGCCTCAATGGTAACATTGTGATAGGAGTGTTAGTAGACCTCACGAGTCGAATGAATGTTATTATAGAAGAAACGTTGTGGCTTAACTCACTACATAGAAAAGAGTATGAAGAAACAAAATCCACCATCCGTACACATGATGGTCTTTTTCTAAAGCCATATGGCTCAATAACTTTGTCCATCCTAGTTGGACCTAGGGCTATTGACATGGTTTTTGATGTCATTCTGGAGTCATATTTGTTCAATATGAAGCTAGGCATACCTTGGCTAGTTTCCATGAATGGAATCACCTCTATTATTCATAAATTTCTAAAGTTCTCCCATGAAGGTTTCATGCATGTAGTGCATGACACTAGATACCAACCTCTGGTATCCCATGGGGGATCATTTTTGGCCCACCCCGGTTGGTCTACTTCCTCCAAGAACATACCTACTTTACAAAAACATGTGAAGTATAATACCATGGGCAAGGGACAATCAAAACTGGCCCTTCCGGTAGTACAATATCCAACTACCTCCTCTTCTTGAAAAGGGAAGGAGAAGCTTTCCTCCTCTTAGGCTAACTTGTCTACAACCATTTCTTGTGAGGAATATTGGATGAGCAAGCTTGGATTTTACCATTATGTCCAATGATCACTCCTTGGCGTAGACCCATGATCAGGATATCAGACATCCCTACTAAACCGCTTGGACCTTGGTACCATTTGTATGGTAGAGGAAAAGGCCCCCACATGGAGTTTTCTACATCTCGACCTTTGCTGCCTCCTACTACTTTTTCCCCCAAAGAAATAAATAAGAAGAGGCCTGTTGTTGAGGCATTAGAGATGACTCCCATCACTGCTTCTCAACCTGCTCCTCTTGCTCCCATTTAGGAGTCTGTTCCTCCACTAAAAATGGTTGTAGTGGACACTCCCATAGCTGAGTAGGGGCCTTCTCTTCCTTCGCACCCTCTAGCCTTTGGTTCAAAGAGTCGTAGAAACTGCCTTGTGCGTGAACACAAGCACCAAAAAATGGCTCTCATGGCTGAGCATACTGCCTTACATAGGAAGGAAGAGGAGATGACCACCCCTGTATCAGGGCCTCCTACCACATCCTCCTCTCTCCTACACTCTACTTTGGTTCAATCTAGCTTCGTATCACTTTTGGCTTTCGCTGTGAGTAGGAGTGTTCCTAACACTAAAAAGGTGCAAGTGTTCATCGCTCCTTCAGTGGAGCCTCCTTTGTTGATGCCCCTTCCAGATGTTCGACCTTTCTCAAAATTTGTAGATATGGTGATCACTTTGGTGCTATCTATAGTGATATTCGCTTCCTCCTCTTCCTCTGCACCTCTTGCCTCAAAGAAAAAGGTGGAGAGTGGTCCTTCCAACAATGAAGGATGTAAGAGGAGCCCACCTTCTCCAAAAGGTGGTCCTACATTGACTTGTTCTTTCTTAGTGACAAAACCAGTCTCAGCTTCCCCTGAGTCCTTTACCACTCCCACATCACTCAGTGAACCTAGTAGTGAATCTCAGGCACATCCTTCTTCATCTGATGAGGTGAAACATGGAATTCTTGTAAAGTGCATGTTTAAATCTCTAGATGAAGTTCTATCCTTTTCAATGATCTTCACAAAATCACTGAACTTAGCTACACAAGAGCTTGGTGGAGAGGGCCTTGTGGGGCTCTCTTATTTAGCCTTTGTTGTGGGAGTGTCAGATGCTACTCTTAACATTCCACCACTGTAGGCTCATCCTCCTTCCCCCTACAACGATCTAGAGTGGGAAGTAGACAACCTCTTGGTCGATCAGTATTAGGAAGAGGCTCCTTCTTTATCTTTAGAATAGATGTGTGTGTGTTGTGATGTGTTCCCCCATTATCATTCTATGTGTGCCTAGATGACCCTTTTCACCCTTGTTGGTGCTTGGATACAAGAGTGGTTTTATTTTCGTAAACCTTCTTCTATCTATTTCATCATTCTTCTAGGTTTGTGATTGATTTTTGACAAAATCAAGGATGATGCAAAGCATTAGGAGAATTTAGGCTTCCCTTCCATGTTGACCCAATTTTTTACTTTTACTTTGTCTTCTCGTGCATTCTTCACATGGTCTGATATAGTAGGGGGTTGATGATAGTTCATTTTATATACTATTATTATACTTATATATGTTTATGAGCAGTTCTAACCCTGAAATATCAGGCTATACCTATGCCTTGTGTTTATGTTCTTTTATCTTTTTCTCTTTTCTTATCTTTCTCTCTTTTCAAAGAATCATATTCTTGACTTGAAACCCTAACAGAATGTGTTTCCTTCATCATGGGTTTATAAAGAACTTGAGAACCTTCCTTTGAGGTGGAAGCAACTTTGACCTTCCCCTCATGTCAGGGAATTTTTTTCCTTTCGAATTCCTTGAGGATGAATCAATTTGAGAAAGAAACATCTCTTTCGTACTTTTGAACAACATGTCCCTTGAGTGGACCCCTTCTTTATGCTAGGTTCCAGAGGGACCCCTTTGAAATTTTTACAACTTGTCGGTAGTCTGTGTGACTGCCCGCTTACTTTCCTATGTGGTCACTTTCTAACATGTTCTATCTGCGGGTAAACATGTCACTTTATGGGTGGACCTTTGAAGCCACTTTTTGAATCTGCAAAGTCCCCCTTCCTTGGGGTTCCTCCATGTGAGAGATCTTGGGGGATACCTCCCTACAAGTCTACAGGTTTGTAGGGTGCTTTCCTGGGTTTCCTTCATGTGAAAGATCTTGAAGGACACCCTCCTTGTAGGTATGTGGGTTTGTAGGGTGCTTTCTCAGCTAACTCTAGGTGAGAGATCTTGGGGGATGCCTCCTTGCAGATCTGTGGGTCTGTAAGGCATTTTTCTAAGTTTCCTTCATGTGAGAGATCTTGGAGGATACCTTCCTTCCAGGTCTGTAGGCTTGTGAGGCACTTACTTCTTAGGGCTTCTTTCATGTGAGAGATCTTGGGGGTCATATCCTTGCAGGTCTATGGGCCTATAAGATGATTTCATTCTACAACTTCATAGTTTTGCGAGGCTGTGAATTCCTCTACCTATCCTACACTCTCAAGTTCACTAGATCGTGGTCTACCTCCTTGATGGTTCAGGTATACATTTCTAACGTTACTACTTTTTTAATCTACTTTACCAAAGCACTCATCAGTATTCATGCTCACTAAAGGGGGGGGAAATGTATAGGCACAAATTTACACCCCTTATGCAAATTCCCCTTTTACACTTCCTCACCTTAGAAAACCAAATCTAAAGTGAAAGTCCTCATCAGCCCGCTTCCTTCATTCCACTTGGCATCTGTCTTTTGTGTTGGTAGAAGAATAAATATTGAGGATGTCTGCACGAAACGTAGATGTTTGTGTGGGATGCTTATGTCCCTGACATATTCCTACATCTAAATTTGGAAGAGGCGTTGCTCTTCCCATTGGGGTTGGTTTGTAGCATCCCTCTTTGACCAACTCACTCGAATATGGCAGATTCTCTCCCTTCTTCATCCAATCCATCTTCTTTTTGTACTCCCTAAGCATTCTCAAGTATTCTCTTAGCATCCATCACTCTCAAGAAACACTTTCACACTCCATAGCAACAACAACAACACTCCATCAACTTCGTAGAGAAAGTGTGGAACAAACCATTGCAATAGGGGCTTGATTCCTCTTTTCTTGTCCATTAGCTAGTGAGCTCTTGGTGGAGGTGGTAAGCATTTTCACTCCTCTCCTCTATGATTTTTTTGAGTAGCAAATTACTATTTTGTAGTGTTTATTGTGTTCTCTACTTTCTTTCCTCCTTTATCATACTTTTCTCTATCCTTGCTATCCTGGTTGTCCGTGGAGGTGAAAACACCAAAGTAGGGGTTTGAATGAGGTAGACCCCTATACAACCCCCCAACAATTTTCCTCGTTCTTGCATGTAGGTGGACGTGCATTTGGAGTTAGCTGGCGAACAAACTCTTTTGTGAGATCATCTTTGTCGCCTTAGCTTTATAATATCTACTCTATCACATTTTTTTGTAATCTACTCTATCACATTTTTTTGTACTTCTCTTAATTTATAGTTCTATTTTATCCTCTTAAAAAATCACCAGCTAGGCTGATAGCTCATTTTCTAGTGATTCTTACTATATTTTTGGTTCACTGGTCATATAGACGCTAGCGCACCTAAGAGATTCCAATGCACCACATTGTCATCTCGGAACCCCACTTTCATCCTTAGGTAGAGAGCTACCTGAAGTACAATTTTTAACCCAAAAAGTAGCTCGCTTAGCCCCAATCTATATTTTGGGTCTGTAGAGTGATTTAAGGGCATTATAGTCCTTATCATTCTCGTCCCTCATTTCAAGAAATTTCTTTAGAGTGAGGTAAGTTAGGGAAGCCTTCCCCTCTTGGATCTCCATGACTAGGGTCCTTGAATGTGGTTGGTCCCCCTCTCTTATAAGGGGGATAGGTAGGGAGGAGATAAATGTGAGTGTTTTTGAGAGAGAGAGAGAGGGAGGGAGAGGATAGATAGAGAGTAGAGAGGGAAGGAGGTAGGGAGAAGACACAATTGAGATATAGAGTGATGGGAGGAGAGGGAAGATAAGCATAAATGGAGAGGGAAGGAGATGTAGAGAGAGATGATAGATAGAGAGAAGTAGAGAGTGGAGGGATGGAGGGAGAAGAAATGAGGAGATAGAGGTGAGTGTGTGTGAGAGGGAGAGAGAG
>VDFB02373365.1:232156306-232176176 GCA_007258455.2 Sequoia sempervirens
TTAAGATCTTCCAAAAACTATAATTTTCATTATAACTCCTAAAGACATGAAACCACTCTCAAACGTCTTGAAACTATATACATGAAATAAAACTTACAGTATAAGAAAGTAAATGTACATATGTAAATGTCAACTTATACTTAAATGCTTATTTCATGTATATAGTTTCCCTGGCAGAGAAAGAGAAAATCAAAGAATTTAGAAAAATGTATTCCAAAAGAGTTCACAAAAATTCATTGCAAAATTCAAGCCATGTGGTGAGTGCCAAATTTGTCACTCGCCAAATTTGGCGCTCTCCAAATTTGGCAAGTGCAATATGGCTTGTTATTGGTTTTTTTGCAATTTGGCACCAAAATTGTGTCACAAATCCATGCACTTACCCCTAAATCATTCTACTAAATTTGAGATAGCATTTGTTTGCATTGAGTAAAAAATCAAAAGGTATCTTTTGCTACTGGTATAATTCCCAACCTAATAGTGATATTCATTGTTTGCAAGTTGAAGCAAAAAAGATTACAATGAAATATCAAAAAATAAATATCAAAGAAATATCAAAACATAAAATTCAACTCTTTAGGTTATTCAAATATCTCTACTGGGCTATAGATGCCTAACTGGTAGTAGAGCTATGTTTGGGGGAATTACAAAGATAGCCTTGCCAGGGCCATGGATGCTTGATTAGCAATAAGGCTCTATCCAAGGCTGGCTTAAAAGGAAATTACCAAATTATGTAGGTCAATGCAAACACATGTTATGCTCTAAATTTACTGTAGTGGAATAAATCATTTGTACACACGTGAGCTCAGTGAAATTTAATCTTGTATGTTGGTTAAAGTGAAAAGGAATGTTGGAATGAGGGTCTGATTGTTTATAGTTTAAGGACTGCAGAAAGTTGAAGTATGGTTATTATTTCTAGAATTGACTTTCTATTAATTTGTTTGGTTTTGTTGGTTGCTAGTTGATCTGTGGTCTCACAACATGCCCCATTTTGTTCTGCAGAAAAATGTGGAACCTCTCTTTTTCTATTACCTTTTCCCTTCCTTTTCTTTTCATTTGCTTTGGTGTTTTCTTTCAGAGAAAATGGTAAAATAATGACGTCTTGATTGAACTTGTTCGACCCCCACTTAAGTTATTGCTTTGCAAAACTTGGAATGTTTACAAAATATTTTCCTTGGCCTTATTGACCAATCAGATCCCAAGTCCTGGGTGTTGGTGTTGTTGCTCTAAGGATGTTGTATCTTCAACAATTTTCACAAATTTCATTTTGAACTGATTTGGTCTCACTTGCACCCAGTCCTGGGTATCCTTTGTGCTTGATTCTCATGAACCTGGTAGGAAAAAAGTCTTGAATCTCAATAATTCTTCAAAACCCAGTTTCAGGTGATTCAAACCTTGATTGATTATTAATCGTTAAAGTATCCAAGATGGATATTTCCTCTAAGGCCTTTTCCCCTCATAAGAATTAAAGTGACATGTAAGTGTGCCATGTTAGCCATCTATGTTGCTTCCCTCACAAATGGTGGGCCCCTTCATAGGAACCAAGGAGTTCATAATTTGGACCCTAATCCACCATGCTTTTACCTTTATTCAAGGTAACTAATGCATAGAAAAAGAAATTAATGAAGGTGGAAAATAACACACATACTTGGCACCACCTCAAGCATGTAGTTGCTTCCAAAATACTCTACCTCGTTCCAAATTACTCACCTATAAGGACATCAAAGAATTAAAACCAAGATTGTGGCGTGCAAAGAATGGTAAGTCTCAGAATGCTAAAGAACACAACTACCAATGGTTTTGAACCTGTGTTTGCTCAATCATATCAGGAAAACTAGGTACACTTCTAGTAGTTGATTTTTTTTTAATTCTTTTATGCATGCATGGCTTAGGTTAAATGACATTACCATTGGTTAGGTTGTTGAGATTTTGATTATTTTTAAATAATTTTACCTAATTGCAAACTGTAAATTTCATGAATAAAGAACTTTTATGAAGTATTGAAAATGGATGATTGAATTTAACCCTAACTCACACACAAGGCACATATTTGCTAATAATGTAGGGAATCAAGAGAAATATGAGCACTTCTAGAAAGAAGCCAATAGACGAGGAATTTTAATTCCCCATTTCACAGGTCATATCAGTTGGTGGGATAGTTACAAATACTCATCCAAGAGGGTTCAATGATCATGAATTTGTTACGTGGATTTAGCAAGTAGGTGCCTCTTAGTGCATTAAGAATATCATTGCAAGTGGACTGCATTTGGCAGGAGGGTTTCTACTGGTAATGAACACCCCTAAATTGGTACTAGAATGTATGAGATGGTGTGACCCAAACAAGAGGGTCGTTGAGCAAGAAAGAAGATTACATGCATACCTCTCCACAAAGGGAATTGTATAAACATTTGGCCTCCCCATGTTCAAATAGATGAATCCATTGGATATGTAGGTTTTGGCCACAACATACCTAGATGTAGAGGAACAAAATAGGAAGTTTATGAGTTCCACATGGTGCTGAGAGAAGCTTACAAAGAAGATGAAGGAAATCCCAAGGTTAGCATTTATTCAAGATGTTTAGGACATAATAACCCTATTGAGTAGGATATCTAGATGGAAAGATGCCAGTAAATTTAAACCTTGGATATTCAGGCTTATAGTGAAAATAATGGAAGTCCCTATGCAAATTCACTTGGGAAATTTTATTAGTGACAACCTGCATGTACATATAATAATGTTCTTGGACACCAAATAGTTTTCCATGTCTTCATATATTATCTATTCCTATGCCCTAAGGGTGAATATACAAGGATTGAACATAGTTGGTACTCGGGGTAGAGAACCAAGGAATAATTTGATTTATGCTCATATGCCCTAGATTACTAACCACCAATACCGAGAGCATTACTGAAGGGTAAATGATGTGTTTTCTATAAAGCTAGTAAGATTAATGGAAGACAACAAAGCCAAAATATTATCCCTTAAAGCATTGAATGTTATTTGGTCTATTGGGGACTAGTATATTTAATTTCCTACTTTCACCTATATCAGGGTGGAATGATTGATATGACACTCCTTCACGCTACCCAGGTATGTGACAAACAAAATGTTGTTACTCAGGCTTGTGAGATAGGTGCAACCCTCTCATTCTCTTTTCACACAAGCAAGCAAGAAATTTTATGTCAAATTCCCTATCATAATCAATAATTACAAATGTGTTGTGGCCAAAAGTGCTTATATGTGCAAGGAGGAGTTGAAACTCTATAGGTTGGAGTTCTTTGCACTTTGACAGAAAAAATATGATCTGGAGGAAAATATCGCCAAGAAAATAAAAAAGAAGTATGCTCATGTTTATCATCTAGAGGATTTTTGGCTTAACTATGATGATGAACATGATGTGAGGAAACAGTCATACCAAAGGTTGACACTAGGAGCATCAAATTTTCTCAGAATTCATGATATTCTGAAACAATTGGATGCATATAATGGAGAGGTATTGAATACAATTTATGATATAAAAAAGGTTTTTGATGAACCTATCCCAGACTCAAATTATACAAAGAAAGAGGTGGGTGAGTGCAGGATCATGGGGGTCCAAAAAGTGGTGATATGACACAAAAGTGGCTAACGAATTTTTTATTCAAAATTGAGGAAACGAAAAAGGCTTATTGAGAAAATTTTCAGCTTTTCAAAATTATAAGATATGCCTTATTTGGAATCAAATAGATAATTATTATTGATTTTTTACATACATTCTAATTAAAGTCGATTGATAGGATGATTGAAAAATATCTATAATTCTTAAACAATTTCACATTTTTTTAATTCAAAATATGTAGCACATTCTATGATTAATAGAGTATAGGATTAAAAAAGGAAAAAATAAATTTCATAAATTTTTGACCAAGTTATGGTGGTTAGACAAACAAATTTTATTATTTTTAAAAAGTTTGAATAAAAAAATTATCTCTAATTATTTACTTGCAAAAAATTACAAAAAAAATGTGGCATATCCGAGCATGTGTCCTCTACTTATATTGAAAGTTTCCAAAAAAAAAAATCTTGTACTTAGGTTGGTCAGACATACACCTGCTCTTTATTTTTTCCTTAAAATTTAGTACTACTTCATTGAAATTTCAAATTTTCACCAAATAGATTTACTTTTTTCCAAAAAAGGAATAGTATCTTAGAAACTACATTGAAATTTCTACGAATTTAAATGTTCTTTTATATTTTTCAAACCATTTTAATAACTTATTGAAATTTTTAGGTAAAGTTTCCTAACTCTGTTTTTCTAAATTTTATTGCCACTTAAGGGCCTAGTTTGGACCCCCATGATCCTACATTGACCCAGGTAGTAACCATCAAAGAGATTTCTAAGCAAGTATTGACATATACTCAATACTAGATTAATGGTTGCATTAAGGCATTGAAATAAGTTGGGATATAACTCACATACTCGCCCAATGTCATGAGAAAATAATAGTTAGTGGATGAATTAGGGTATGGAGAGAATGTGAAAAAAGAAAAGAAAGATTGTAGAAATAGAGGCAACTAAGCAAGGTGAGGAGGAAGCTCCCAATACTTCAAGTCAATGAATTCCATTGATGCCATGACCAACTGGCCAGTGAAAAGAGATTGTGGTCACTCTAGCCAATGTAATGGAAATTCCAATTGCAGAATTTTCTTCCATATCAAATCTAAGAACTCATCATATGACTGATGAGGATGTGAGAATGAAAAAATATACATGTGCTAAGACAAGGTCTACATTGCAAAAGGCGAAAGATATATTTACTTCTCCACCCTCGATCAACATGACAACAATGAGACAAGCCTTGGCAGGGACTCCTATAATTCAAGAGGAAGGTCTTGACCTAACTGCAGAAGAAGTTAGAGAGTAGTTGGAGAAATTGACTTCCAAGATGAAACAATTTAAAGAAAATAAATCTAAAGGAGATCTGATGATGCAACCGGTAGTGGAAGAAATGTTGGATAGAAGGTCATATCCTAAAAATATAGAAGAATATTCTATAAGAGGATCACTTGCTCCAGAAGCGGGAAACCCTGAATAAATAGATGAAAGAAGAATAGGGGATACTGTAGGTTAGAATCCATTTCATATTGTTGATAAAGAAGATATAGTTGATGATCACCTTCTACAAGGAAGAAATGAAGAAATTGTTGAACAACCACATACTATTGAGAAATTAGGAGAAAGTGAGATAAAAATGAAGGTATAGATTTCTCATAGACCTTGGGTGGTGAACCAAGAAGTGATGAGAATCTTGATGTTTTAGAAAAATAGGAAAATAATGCTCCAAGGATTGATGTTGAGAATAGGCATGACAAGAAAATGTAGGTCTTGAAGAGGAAGAGATAGTAACAAATCAAGGTAATCCAGAATCCATGCCAATGAAAACAAAGAGTATTCAAGTTCAGGGGGTTGTGATGGGTAATTTGGAAAGTTCGAGAGAGGAAGTTCTTGAACATGTCGATCATCAGGAATGAGCTAATAATGAAGAAGCACCTGACTGGTTAGTCCAGAAAATGGCTCTATAGTTGGAGGTGGAACTGGTGCCTCTAGATTTCAAAATTTTAATACAAGGAATAGAAACACCTAAACCTAGAGTTAGAGAAAAGATGAGACATGCTTGAAAAAGGAATGAAGATGGAGGGAGAACTCTCCAGATAGCTACTCTGATAGGAGAAAAGAGAAAGCATGAAATAATAGCTAGGGAATATAGAGTGACGACAATTAATGTTGATCACCATGGAGACAAGAATTAGAAAAAATGAAAGTAAATTTAGAAACAACTGTCACCCAAGTAGAGAAGAATAAGTAGAAGAAAAGAGAGTTAAAGGAATGGATTTATTTCCTAGATAATTTCATTAGGTCTCTAGCCCAATTTGGTCAAACACAAACTAAATTTCCACAAAATCCAATACTAATGTCTCGGGAGAAAGTAGATGCTATTACAACGCTTTGCCATAAGGTAAGCATGTTTGAATTATGGATAAGTACTTGCTAAGGCAAGGAGAAGAGTTAATAAAGGACATAATTGGGAAGTGTAAGGAAGCATACTATTGGTTGTACAACAAGTCTAAGAGACTTGAAGGTGAATGCTAATTTTTCCAAGAATAGACTGATGCAGAGAGGAAAAAGCTAATTTTTTTTCTTTAGACAGATGCTTGAGAGTTGGTAAAAGAGAAGATTGCCATAGAACAGGTAGTTCTGACATTTGAGAAATGGAGGAAATAGTTAAATTAGGAAAGTGACACTTTATCATAATGTGTAAATGGATTGAAAAAGGTCATTGAGATATGCAAGAAATTGATAGATAAAGATGAGAGCTTTATTCAAATTCTATCTCAACAAAGCTATGATCCTCAAACTTTAGGAAAAAATGATAAGGAAGTAAAATATTTCAAGGAGTGGATCGAAAAGGTGAATAAGGATCTAATTCAATTATTAAGTTAGGAGGTTATAGATTATACCATAAAGTGTCAGATTGCTATGACCAAATATGAGACAAAATTAATGCAGAGAAATGAAAACATCATTCAAATATCAGAAGAGTATGTTAGGCATAAGTACAACTGGAAAGTGATCCAAGGTGTTCCAAAAGAAAGTATGCATCAATTGTTGATTGCTTTTCAGGAATATCAATAGAGGAGAGGTGAAGATGAGTCTTCAGACCCAGAGTCCAATGAAGATGAATAGGTAGTCGAGTACTAGAAGCCAGAAGTTTTGTGAATGGATATAGTTTTGAAGTGAATTTTGCAAGTTTCTTCCTGGTCCCTGAGAAGACGGTTAATCTCAAAGGTTTTGAAAGGTTTCAATAGTCTTATTTTTTTTTACAAAGTACTTGCAACCCAGAACTTGAAGTTCAAAGATTACTACTAATGAAAAGTCAAAATATCATTGACCTTTCCTAGAAAGTTTAGATGCCAAATATCACCTACCACATGCTGCATTTTGATTTGTTTCTTTGATTCTCTCTGATGGAATTAAGTTAAAAATCTTTGGGGCCTTGTTCCTATAAAAGGTCGTTAGTTGCTTTATTTTATTTTTTAAGTTCAAAATTTGTGGATGTCAGAGAATTAAAACTTTTTCAAGTTTTATTCTTTTTTTTGTTTTCTATTTCATTCCAAACTAAAAATGTGTATGTTTGATTATAATTTAACTAATATCAGAGCCAATTTCAAAGCAATTTCCTAATATGAAATCTTTAATAGTTGATTGTTTATTCCTATTAGACAAGACTGTGTGCTATGCCATTTAATGGTGCATACTGACACTATCTGGTGACAAATGATCCCCTTTTCTTTAAACTCTTGCATCATTATGTGCCTGGTTGTGAAGCAATCTGGTGATGTATATAATGGTTCACTCTAGTGTGTTTATTTCTTGAGGCATGTGTGGATAATACCTAGGATAAATTTTACTTTTCAATATTTTTTTAAGCTTTATTTTAGAATAGATGTTTTATATTCCAAAAAATGTTCCAAAAATGATAAATGCATGGAGTTTTATTACAAATATTTTGATTCCATGGAATTATTGAATGCTTAATGCTAAATATACTCGAATGTATGCAAGTTATTGGAGTTTCATGAAATATTGTTGCAAATCCTTTTATTTCATGAAGTTATTGAATGACCGGATTGAGATTATGCTTCTATTTTTTGGATACTAGTCAACCCTTAACAAATGTTTACCCCTCATGTCTAAAAAAAAAATTACAATGAACCTTGAGTGAACCTAGTGCATGAAGACCTAACATAAATGAGCCTTTGGATCAAGTCGAGTTTTCCTTAGATTTAGGTTTCCTAGTGGAATCTTTCAAGAAAGGTAGATTCCCACATTACTCTATGAGAATTTCATCTACTTGTTGGTGTGTGTGTGTGTAACATTCACGTCAACACCCACCCTCTCTCTCTCTTAGGTCTCTCACTCCCTCTATCCCTTCCACCCTACCTAGACAACACTCTCTTAGTTCCTCTCTGTTAGGTTTGTCCCTCTCTCTCCCTTCCAAACCCCTCTCTTCTTAGGTCTCTCTTTTTACCTCTCTCCCTCTCTCCCTCTCAATTCTCCCTCCCTCCCTCTATCCCTCCCACACTCTCTCTCTCATGGGTCTCTCACTCCCTCTATACCTCCAACCCTACCTATAAAACTCTCTCTTAGTCCCTCTCTCTCTCTCTAGTCTCTCTCTCTATCCCTCTGAAACCCCTATCTCTCTTAAGTATCTCCTTCCCTCTATCTCTCACAACCCCTCTCTCTATCTCACTACATATTATAAGTATTTATATAATATATACTGTATTAAATACTATTATATAATATACACTTCTATTAATATATATTATAATATTAATATAATGCCATTACATTTTGTATATACTATATATAGTATAATATACTTAATGTATATAAAATATATAGCATTATAGTATATATAATCATATAATATATTTAATGAAATATAATGTATGATGTATTAATATATAGGAGATTTGCTTATATTATAATAAATGTATAATATAATATAATATAATATAATATATAATATATTAGGCTATATATTAATGTATTAATGTACTTTAATATTACAAATAATACAAATTATCAAATATCTTTTTAAAATGATATCAGAACTTCAAATGGATCTCCGCCTAACAATCTCATTTCAAATGGATATCTAATTTCTTAGAAAAATGTAGAGTGGGCTTAGGTTTTTAAACTGGAAATTAAACTAAAAATGTATTTTACAAAATTTTTCTTAGTTTTTCAATATTTTCCTTGTAGGCATTGGCTTTTTTCAATCTAGATTTATGAAACAAAAAGGTTTTATTGAAAAAATTGTCAACTTTCCATCAATATAAGATATTCCTTATTTTGAATTTAATAAATAATTATTATTGATTGTCTACATACACTACGACTAATATCCTAATTGATAAGATGATTGAAAAACTTCTATAATTTTTAAACTATTTAACATTTTTTAAATCTAAAAGATGTGTCACATTCTATGCTTTGCATACTATAGGATAAAAAAAATGAATTTCATAAAATTTGGACCAAGTTATGGTGGTTAGACAAACACATTTTAATAATTTTTAAATGTTTCAATAAAAAAATCATAACTAATTATTTATAGCAACAAAAAAAACAAAAAATTGCAGCACATTGAGCATGTGTCCTCTACATATATTGAATGTTTTGAAAAAATATTATTTTTCCTTATACTTAGGTTGGTCAAACATACACCTACTTTTTATCTTTTTCTAGAAAATTTAGTACTATTGCATTGAAATTTCCAATTTTCATAAAATAGATTTACTTTTTTCCAAAAAAGGACTAGTAGCCTAGAAACTACATTCAATTTGCTACAAATTATGTTGTTACATATTTTTCAAATTATGTTAATAACCTATTCAATTTTTTATGTCAAGTTGTCTAATTATGTTTTTTTCTAAATTCCATTGCCATTTAGGGGCCTAGTTTGGAACCCCATGATCCTACACTAACCCTTATGTACAGATCATGGGATACAAAAAGTAGAAGGCAATAAATAGTGTTTTTAAAACTAGAGTAACATATAGTAGAGTCAAAATAGTTAAAATTTCAACTCTAGAGCTAGGGGAGTAGGTACAAGAGGGGTTGAAGTATTATAGTTAAATAAGACATTTTGAAGTATTTAATTTTCTTTGGTTGTCTCTTCTAGTGCTCAATAATTGAATTGAAAAATTTGGTGTCCTTTTTTGGTATCTCTTGTGATCATTTACTCCTAAGCAAAAGGTTTCTTTGTGGTTGTTTTTTATTAATTAGATGACCAAAATAAGATGTTAGAGGAAGGTCCTTGGTTTTGGGATTTTGTTTCTTTGTATATTAAATCATGGTTTCTAAGATTCAAATTATTTTACTTGAATTTTTAGGGTTATTCTAGTATGGGTAAGGCTTCCAAATATTTCTCTCAATCTTTCCACTTTGAAAAATATAAGACATACTTTGAGTAAATTAATTACACTAACACCAAATGCCCACAACCACGCATTTTTTTTTTACAATATTCTTGTATAAATTTATATGAATAAAAGTTTTCCTAAAAAAAACTATTGAAATTAAAAAAGAAAATGGATGGAAATAACCATTATATTTCAAAAATTATACTTTTAATATTAGAATTTCCCTCAAACAATTGAAATTAAAAAAGAAAATGGATGGAAATAACCATTATATTTCAAAAAATATACTTTTAATATTAGAATTTCCCTCAAACAAAGACCTAATATTCTTGAATAAAAGAACACAACAAGGTAATTTGAGCAATATTATGTTTGTCTTCAACATCAACTTTTAGGATTTTTTTTTGGTTCAAATCACAAATAGAAAAGAGAAAAGAGAAGACATTTTGGATAAAAATAGTAAAACTTTAAGGGAGCCACATGTAGTAGTATTTGAATTTAAAAAGATAGGAGATTTATATATAGAAAAATAAAAGAATTTGGAAGGGAGTACTATATATGAAGAGGAATATGTCTCACAAGGATTAAGGTTAATATTATATCCAATAGAATAGAGGAGACATTAAAGTGTTAGAATTGATATATACAAATTTAGAAGAATGTTTAGAGCGTCAAGATACTATAGAATAAGAATCATTGTCTTCTAATGAAGATTTATATTTATAGGTAGGTAAAAATGAGAGGGAGGTGGAGGAAGGGGAGTCTCTAACCTACCCAAAAATAGAAGATATAGATGATTAAAAGTAGGAAATCCAAAAGAAATTACAAATGACTTTGAGGTAACATTACAATCAAAAAATAGTTTTCGAGTAGTATTCTAGAGAGAAAAGGGTATATGTGGTAGGGACATGTGGAGGATTATATTATCACTAAGTAGGTATCTTATATGCATCTTTTTTATAATACATGTGTAGTTGAGTATTGTAATATGATTTATTTTCTTTCCTTTTCTAGGTGGGGTCCCTTATAGAACCTCAACTAATTTTTCAAGAAATATAATAGAATTACATTAAATAATTAAATTATGGAATACAAAATTAAGAGGTGTGTCTTTTTTCATTCTAATATTTAATATTTATTTGTATACAATATTTGTTTAGGATATCAATATTTGGTTTTATTTTATCTATTCCTTTTATTTTCCATAATTTTGATTTTAAAATTAAATTATAATTTTGGTGTAATAGAAATGATGGGGTGGCTATATTTTTATAAAATTCAACCATGGATTTGGTTGAAGTACATTCAATCCAAGGTGTGATTGATTTAAGCATGTTCATTAAAATAATCAATTTTAGTTAATAGGAAAAGAGAAACATATCATGGCAAAATCAAGGTCTAAATTTTTAATAATAATAATTCAAAAAATAATAATTAATAGTTTTTAAATAAAAATTATGAAAAAATATCTATTTTCTAGTTATTTGAGTTAATCGTCCTATTTTAAGAAATATTACAAAAAAAATTAGGTGTAGTAAAAGTTATATGTTATGGTAAAATGTTTGTCACTAATAAATAATAAAAAATAATTTTGAAATATCATAATTAACCTTGAAATAATGAAAATTATGTTTTAATATATATAAAAAAATAGATTAAATTAAAAAATGGATATTTATCAATAGTTTACAATCATTAAATTATTAATATTTTTCCTAGTATAATTGATAAAATATGTTGAATGCTAAAAGAAGATAATTTGAGTGGTCTAATAAGGCTAAAAAGTGGGTCAGACAATATAGTACTTTCAACCTACTTATTTTCTAGTCTTAGAGGCTTCTACTACATAGGGGAAGCAAGCCATGACTAGAAAGAGGTTATGAGTACATTCAAGTTTCTAGAAAACCTTAGAGAAGAGTAAGATAGGTTATTACAGAACACTAAAAAGAACACTTCCAATTCATAGTGAACCAGAGTTTGGATTGAAATTGGAATTAGAGTTTAGAGCTCCTCTTTTTATTAATATATAATATAAAATAAATATAATAAGTTCTATTGATACCTTCCACGTGTAACATGCCAACCCTTCACTGAAGTAAAAACTACCTAAGTTTTCTTACTATGTGAGTAAATAAACTATGTAACAAGCCATTGCAATAAAAAAAATATTTTCTTTATTGAGAATATATAAACAAAGATGCCATAACAATATACAATAAGGATTCCATTTGATTACAATACTTTCACAAGTTACAATAATACAAGAATGTACACAATTACATACATAGCTCAACCAAGCTTTGAAACAAATAGTTATAGATGGTCCAGGTTCCTCCTTTCAAATCTTGGTCTTCTATCGCTTGTTGTGGAGGAAAAGCATCACTCAAGCTCTTTTTTGCCAACCATGGACTTATATGTGGTCCCCTAGACATCTATCATTCGATAGATGCCCCTTCCCTTCGACAAAGAGATTGGTAGAGTAACCAGCTATTGACAATCAACTGAGCTTAGTGTTGCATCCTACATAACTAGAACTTGTAAACCCATAATCTTGGACTAGCATGTAATACTAGATCACGGTGAATTGAGAATGGAGCCAGAGGCAATTAGACTACTTTGGCCAAAAAATTTCACTTAGTACTTCGAGCGAAGGTCATTCTATCACATACACTACTTAGGGCCGATTTAACTTAAGACAATTATAAACTATGCATAGGTATTTCTTTCAATGGATAATCCATAACCACAGAGATAGCCTATCACCATTTCTACAAACTTAGAATAAATCTTCTTAGCAAAGTAAATGTACAAGCTCCCTCTCTTAATGGATAAGAAATCCTAGGAGTAAACCATTAGGTATCTAGTTAAATCAATAACCTAGCTATGAGGAACACTTATGCTACTCATGATTAATCATATCTATTATGCAATACTTATGATAAACATAAACCTTCTATTATAGAGTGCATACAAGCACATCACAAAATAGTATAATAGCTTCTAATTCCTTTATAAGCAATACTATTTTCCCTAAATGCAAGTACTCATAATAGACAATTCAAGAGAAATCATGGAAAACAATATTTCAAAAGTTTAAACAATAAAGAAGAAATATCCTCATTCCTATTTTTTCTTTATCCAATTGAATGACTGAAAATCAGTTTTCCCACAGTAGCTGTGAGATGAGGATTGCCAAGGTGGGTTAATTACGCTTAATCCATGATGAATCGAAGCACAATTTATCCACTAAACCTCAATCTACCAAACATGATCATTCAAAATTAAAAGTTAAACTAAGTATTTATACAAACTGAAAGTTACAAAATATGAAAATAGTTAAATTCCTACTCTAATCCATTTGAAAGTTATCCTGTTTTGGAATTGGTGTCATGTTGATGTGGAACAACGACCCTTTCCCAATCTCATGATTAGTGAGCCTGTTTCAATCGATTCTATCAAAGAGAATCAATGAAACCATTGCGATAAATGGATGAAAACCTAGTTTATGCTAAATTAAACATGATGCAAGCTAAGTTAACATGATTTTAAGCTACAAATGATCTAACTATGCTATTGCTAAGTTAATTTAAGCTAATTCTAAGCTAAAAGATGGAAACCCTAATTCGTATACAAACTAAGATGGATGCATGGAAGCCATGAATGGATGCTTTAAGCTATTATGCAACTAAAATAAACTAAAAAAATCTAAAAGTGAGTAAAGTACGAGTGTGGATGCAAGTGAGTTCAACAACATAAGTTTGCAATTGAAAGATGGATGGATGAGTTTCAATAGCATAAATTTTCTCTAAAAGATGGATCCATTTGTCTCAAAATAGTGTTCTATTTATAGGAGAACAAATGAGAAATGGAGGGTTGAGATTAAAAAGATCAATCAATGGTCAAATTTGAAAAGAAGAAGTGGCATGGATCATGGATTCTCATCAATGGATGAGAATGCATGATGGGATTTAATCAAGGGATCACATTTTCTTCAAACAAACAAACTTTTGACCTGCTCACACATGTCAAAGGTGACTTGTTCAAAAGGTTAAAGGTTAAAAATTCCATTAGAAGCTAAGTGAAAATATCCCTTTTTCAAATGACGGAGGAATAAGAATATTCCTTGGAATATTCATTTGGGTGAGGATAAAAGGCATTTTGCAAATTAAAAGAAATTCTTAATTGTGCAAAAAGGGGGATAAGGAATATTCTATGGGAATATTCCCCTCTTAGAGGAAAGTTATTTTAATTGATAACTAAACAAGGTTTAATCATGCAATTAGGGCATTTGGAGGAATTAAAGTGATATTCATTAAACTAAATGATTTAATGAATCAGGGACATATGAAATGATATTTAATTAAAGAACTTAGGGTTATTTAATTAAATTAGATGACTTAGGGGATTAAATTAAATATTTTGATTTATTTAATTTAATGAGATGAAATGTTAGAGTGAAGAGGGAGTGAATTAACCTAAATTGATAAAGTAGGTTAATGGACGAAAATGATGCCTTTAATTAAATTAGCTAGGTTAATTTAGTTAATTATGTGAAAAGAGGATGAGTTAAAGAGGAAATGATGTTAGTAAACCTATTTCAAGTGTATGATATCATTTAGGGAATTTTTTAGTGTCTACATTTTTCCCCTCTTTGAAGTGAAGTACCTACTACTTCGATTCAAAGAATAACACTATTTGGATCAAAACTATCGCTTAAATCAATAAATAAATAAAATCTAATTTTTTAGATGCCCCAGTGGAAGGATAAAGTTGATTCCTTGCCGCCTCAAGAAATCAGGTGGAAATTTTGAATTTTGGGTTGATTTCTTGACAAAGGTTAAAAGTTGCCCCAAGGGTCCAAAAAGGCTTCGGGATGCAAGAATTATGCCAAAAATACAAAAAATGATGCAAAATTAGGTTCCAATTGGTGAAATTGGCGAAAATGATGATAAACCCTAGCTTGAAGGTGAAATTATGGAAAAAAACCCTAATTTTCTAGCTTAAATGAGCCAAGAAGGGTCACTTTCAATTCATTTGTGCATTCACACTTAAGAGATTCTTGCCATTTTGAGCTCTAACCCTAAGATGAAATGGCACGATGAGAGCTTCCCAAGCACCTTTCTGACCGAGTTCAAGAGAATCAGCGGCTTCCAGGCATAGGACCACTGGTATGTAACTTCGAACTTGATTTGAAATTTGACTTTTTGATGCATTTATTGCTCTTGGAAATTTATACTTTGGGGGTGTCGCTATATAGTGACACCCAAATTGCTATCGGTGATGCTCCAATGAATTATAGCAACACATATTTATATGGTGATGCTAGTCACGATTTAAAATTAGGGTTTCTAATTTTAGATTGTGAAACATGCTTATATAGCGATGCTTTTTCCAATTTATAAATTAGGGTTAGGGTTACCAAAGTTTAGATAGTGACGCCTGTGTGTTTGGAAATGTACGTTGCGATTTGCAATTTAAAATGCTTTCGGGCATCGTAATTTGAAATTTAAATATAGCGATGCTTTTGTGATTTGTGAACTAAAAATTTCAAATTGAGTCAAATTTCCTCAATTTCCTAATGTCATGCACTTTGTGGATGCAGGAGGTCATTCCACCGCTGATGTTGCATGAGCACAGACCCACCGTGTTGGGGAGATTAAGCGATCTGTCATAGTTACACTAGGAGCACCTGGGAGAGATCAGCCTCTGGTATGTTGTGTATGCATCCATCATCTAGACACATTTAGCTATGTTGACTACTTCATGCGAGAGATGGCACAACGAGACTTCATTGTTCCACCTTCCGACAGGTGAGATGATGGTGACCCTAGAGGATGTATGGTGTATTCTACATTTGTCGATACATGGTGATTGCATGATCTACAATATTGATGCCAGACTTGATTCCTGCCACAAGGTGATGGAGATGGAGGACATTGTTTTGGTTACATCATAGATCGACCTCAAGTCATATAGAGGTCACGTTCTGACTTTCAAGTTTGGTGGCTCCTGACAGATGCAACAAAGGGTTCAATCCAGGATGGGGATTGGCATGGCATAGGATGTTGCATAGGACTCTTTTTGCATGGGGGCCAGTGATGTTGGCCTCACTATATCATGACATGCACGATTTCATTTACTACAATGGGAAAGCCATTGGTGTAGGGGTGACTATGCTTCACATTTGGGTGTGGGAGCATATCATTGTGCTCTGGCCTATTGTGCAGATGGAAAACATGGAGCCAGATGATCTTGTGATCTAGCAGCATAGAGGTGCTATTTCATTGAGGCACACTAGACATATTGGGCTCTTGTATTGGCAGCATGTCATTGATGATATGATAATTTTCTGATGGTACCCATGGCTATAGATGTTTCCTTGGTATGATGATGTCTGGAAGCTATACTTCACCAAGCAGACTCAATATATATAGGGTCATGAGCACACCATTATTGAGTGTTATTTACCAGATAGGGTGGCTTAATAGTTTGGGGAGGTCCACGACAGGCTAGATGACGCCTACAAGGCCATTTTTGATAGGTTAGACAAAGAGGTTCCCACATGGGGATTGACCATTCTAGCTCCTAAGGTAGTCAAGAGCTTTAGATAATTAGCGGCTCAGCCTTGGGCCTATGATCAAGGTCAAGCAGTAGCACAGACTATGCCTACATATGACACTTGTTTTGTACCTCCATCACAGTTGATAGATCCAACGGGTGCTCCTCCACGAGGGAGACCCAGAGGCAGGGGGGTCAGAGGTATTGGACAGGGTGGTCAGGATGGCTAGGATGGCTAGGTTCCAGGGGTTCCACCGATTGGATAGTGGCCTCCTTAGTACCCTCCAGTTCTACAATAGCAGGCAACACCGCCACCACCACTAGATGTTATTAATACACAAATAAAACAACTGTAGTAGCAAGTGTAGACTTTGACTGGTAAGAAGGATCAGGCCTTCCAGTAGATTTTGGGTATTACTGCTAAGTAGGACCAAGCACAATAGTAGGTGGTAGCCATCACGATCAAGAGAGATCAAGATTTACAATGGGTATAGGCCCTGACCAGAGAGAGAGACCAAGAGGTTTCCCGACGTTAGCAGATAGAGGCTATGATGGTGGCCACACATGGCAGGACCGTCTCGACAAGATTGCACAAAGAGGCCATGAAAGAGGTCGCATATTATAGGAAACACTACCACTGGGATGTACCATAGGCACTTAGACAACCTAATTTTTGCAATGAAGTGATGCACGACCAAGAGCCAAGGATCAACCTAAGAGGTAGGTCGAAGAGGGTAGTAGCCATCAGGGCTAGCTTTCATGTATAGACACTTTTTGATTTTTTTTCCCCATTCTTTACCATAGATATACATTCATGGGCTCCTTTTTGATAGCCTCATGGATATTGTACTTATGATCGTTATACATACATTGATCCAAATTTTGTACCATGACATTCATTTTGTGATATATATATGATACGTATATGGATTTGATGTGATGTGCTCACATTATTTCATGTATATGATATGAGATGCTTATAGTTGATGATGTATGGATGCACTTTACTTATTCCTATGTGATATGTGATGATCATGATATGGATGGATGCAGTGTTATCTTCTTTTTCATTATATTTTCATGAAATAGTATGGAATGAATTATTATGATATCCAGATGTTATGAATGCAAATGATGTCGATGCATTTATTTTTGTGTATTTTATATGCATGCATTTTATGATGGGATGATAATGCAATGCATTTGTATGATATGTGATACAACGATTCAAGATGGTTAGAATAACAAATCTCTATTATTCATCACAACTTAAATGATAATACAAAATGTATGATGCAATATGCAATGGTTATGTTGATGGATGTTTTATGATTATGCTATGATTATGAGATGCATGTATGCTAATGGTTTTTGGATGTATAATGGATGCATTGATGATGTTTTTATTGAGTGTCATGATACCAGGTTAGCACAAAGAGAAGATAGAAGAATACAGAATGAAAGAGCATTGATTTTGATGATTGCTTCAAAAGATCCAACAAGTCTATGATCCATAGAGACTTTATTAGAGATGGTGACAAGACAATGCAAAATGCGGATGAAATGAAAGATGATGAGTTTCTCACACTTTGGAATTAGGATTTTCTATTGTTCCTTATTGTTTGATATAACACATAGACATGATGCATCAAGGTATTGATAATCAGGATGGCGTTGTATCTAGTGTAATGAAATTTGAATCAAAAAATAGATAGGATAGTTCTTGTTCACACCTTGACATACAAAAACCTCATTGGAATGTAATTTAGAAACTTAGAATATATTGGACCAAAGCATACACAATAGTCAAGAACATACACTAAATGACCTTCCTACACACAACTAAGCAAGTATGTGCCAAGGTTATTTTACAATAGTACCCACAAGCACAACAAATGAAAGATAATGATCGATGCCCCATTCCTTTCTCTCTAAATCATTTGATATACATCATTGAGAGGTCCTTGGAATGGGTCATTAAGATAAAACACAAGAAAAGATCAAAGACAGACAATCAGTGTTATCTATATCCCTTGCTTGTTTAAGTTTAGCTATGGTAATGTCTATTACTGATGCCCATCGCAGGAAGGATACATCCTAGGACATGTTGATCAGAGGTTGGTTTTTTTGATGTTAGAATGATGATGCTAAGATGTGTCATTGATATACATTTCATTGACATATTTACTTATGATTTAGACTCTAGATTTTGACAATTAGGTTCTTACTTAACAACTTGCTATGTTTGCTTTCTATTTTTTTTGCGAAAGGGTGAAGGTGATGATTGATTTATTATAGATGAGGGTTTATTGTAGGTGAAAGTGAGATGGGATGGATGGGTTTTGTACTTTCTGGAATATTTCAATGTTTTTGGTATTTTGAAAATGTTGTTAGGCTATTTTGGTCTTTTTAAGAAGTTTATGTGAATGTTTAGGATTTTTCAGTTTATTTGAGGTTGTTTATGGTTTTCTGAGATATTTGGATATTTTTTTTGGATTTTTGAATGTTTTCTATTGTTTTTGGATTTTCAATTTTCAAATGTTTTTGTATTTTCTAGTTTTTTTAATGTTTTGGGGATTTTCCTATATTTGGATGTTTTTGGGATTTACGAAAGCTTTCGGACCAAGAACCTAACCTAAAGACCTATCCTAGGGGCCTCAGAGGAAAATCAAAGATAATCCTTTCCTACGTTATACACATAGGGACCATGTAGTTCAAAACACTCAATCTATTAGCAGGATGAAGATATGAACAATGATGGGTAAGTCAATTTGTTATGACAGACTCCTAAAGGACTAACCTAGGGTGTCTCGAGGGCACATCAATGATGGCCTTTCCTACATTCAAGCTCAGAGACAATGTAGTTCAGCAAGGGGACTCTGTTTTTGGATTTTTGATGTTCAACCTTTTTAGGGATTTTGATGTGTTTTGGATGTTTTGGATATTTCCTTTACAATTTTTTGAATTTTATTTTATTTTAGCTATATAGGATTTTGCAAATATTTTTGTATTTTCTAATGAATGTTTTAAGAATGTTTTTGGGATTTTTGATGACCAAAAGATATACAAGAACCCAATTATGATCCATAACCAATTGCCCCTAGCATGTCAAGTTAGACTACATCAATATAGGAAAGAAAAATTGACCTTTGGTATATGCCAAGTAGTGCTAAAGGGTTCATGATACCTCATAATATCAAGCTATGATAAGGACGCAGATGGGCGATTGATGAATGGTGGTGCAAAGAATGGTAGGAAAAAAGAGACAAAGAATATATGGAGGTGCTTTATTTACACAAGGCACTTGTTTTCTAGGTTTTCACCAAGGTACTTGCCCAAAGTG
>VDFB02373365.1:232176276-232271611 GCA_007258455.2 Sequoia sempervirens
TCTTCAAAACCCAGTTTCAGGTGATTCAAACCTTGATTGATTATTAATCGTTAAAGTATCCAAGATGGATATTTCCTCTAAGGCCTTTTCCCCTCATAAGAATTAAAGTGACATGTAAGTGTGCCATGTTAGCCATCTATGTTGCTTCCCTCACAAATGGTGGGCCCCTTCATAGGAACCAAGGAGTTCATAATTTGGACCCTAATCCACCATGCTTTTACCTTTATTCAAGGTAACTAATGCATAGAAAAAGAAATTAATGAAGGTGGAAAATAACACACATACTTGGCACCACCTCAAGCATGTAGTTGCTTCCAAAATACTCTACCTCGTTCCAAATTACTCACCTATAAGGACATCAAAGAATTAAAACCAAGATTGTGGCGTGCAAAGAATGGTAAGTCTCAGAATGCTAAAGAACACAACTACCAATGGTTTTGAACCTGTGTTTGCTCAATCATATCAGGAAAACTAGGTACACTTCTAGTAGTTGATTTTTTTTTAATTCTTTTATGCATGCATGGCTTAGGTTAAATGACATTACCATTGGTTAGGTTGTTGAGATTTTGATTATTTTTAAATAATTTTACCTAATTGCAAACTGTAAATTTCATGAATAAAGAACTTTTATGAAGTATTGAAAATGGATGATTGAATTTAACCCTAACTCACACACAAGGCACATATTTGCTAATAATGTAGGGAATCAAGAGAAATATGAGCACTTCTAGAAAGAAGCCAATAGACGAGGAATTTTAATTCCCCATTTCACAGGTCATATCAGTTGGTGGGATAGTTACAAATACTCATCCAAGAGGGTTCAATGATCATGAATTTGTTACGTGGATTTAGCAAGTAGGTGCCTCTTAGTGCATTAAGAATATCATTGCAAGTGGACTGCATTTGGCAGGAGGGTTTCTACTGGTAATGAACACCCCTAAATTGGTACTAGAATGTATGAGATGGTGTGACCCAAACAAGAGGGTCGTTGAGCAAGAAAGAAGATTACATGCATACCTCTCCACAAAGGGAATTGTATAAACATTTGGCCTCCCCATGTTCAAATAGATGAATCCATTGGATATGTAGGTTTTGGCCACAACATACCTAGATGTAGAGGAACAAAATAGGAAGTTTATGAGTTCCACATGGTGCTGAGAGAAGCTTACAAAGAAGATGAAGGAAATCCCAAGGTTAGCATTTATTCAAGATGTTTAGGACATAATAACCCTATTGAGTAGGATATCTAGATGGAAAGATGCCAGTAAATTTAAACCTTGGATATTCAGGCTTATAGTGAAAATAATGGAAGTCCCTATGCAAATTCACTTGGGAAATTTTATTAGTGACAACCTGCATGTACATATAATAATGTTCTTGGACACCAAATAGTTTTCCATGTCTTCATATATTATCTATTCCTATGCCCTAAGGGTGAATATACAAGGATTGAACATAGTTGGTACTCGGGGTAGAGAACCAAGGAATAATTTGATTTATGCTCATATGCCCTAGATTACTAACCACCAATACCGAGAGCATTACTGAAGGGTAAATGATGTGTTTTCTATAAAGCTAGTAAGATTAATGGAAGACAACAAAGCCAAAATATTATCCCTTAAAGCATTGAATGTTATTTGGTCTATTGGGGACTAGTATATTTAATTTCCTACTTTCACCTATATCAGGGTGGAATGATTGATATGACACTCCTTCACGCTACCCAGGTATGTGACAAACAAAATGTTGTTACTCAGGCTTGTGAGATAGGTGCAACCCTCTCATTCTCTTTTCACACAAGCAAGCAAGAAATTTTATGTCAAATTCCCTATCATAATCAATAATTACAAATGTGTTGTGGCCAAAAGTGCTTATATGTGCAAGGAGGAGTTGAAACTCTATAGGTTGGAGTTCTTTGCACTTTGACAGAAAAAATATGATCTGGAGGAAAATATCGCCAAGAAAATAAAAAAGAAGTATGCTCATGTTTATCATCTAGAGGATTTTTGGCTTAACTATGATGATGAACATGATGTGAGGAAACAGTCATACCAAAGGTTGACACTAGGAGCATCAAATTTTCTCAGAATTCATGATATTCTGAAACAATTGGATGCATATAATGGAGAGGTATTGAATACAATTTATGATATAAAAAAGGTTTTTGATGAACCTATCCCAGACTCAAATTATACAAAGAAAGAGGTGGGTGAGTGCAGGATCATGGGGGTCCAAAAAGTGGTGATATGACACAAAAGTGGCTAACGAATTTTTTATTCAAAATTGAGGAAACGAAAAAGGCTTATTGAGAAAATTTTCAGCTTTTCAAAATTATAAGATATGCCTTATTTGGAATCAAATAGATAATTATTATTGATTTTTTACATACATTCTAATTAAAGTCGATTGATAGGATGATTGAAAAATATCTATAATTCTTAAACAATTTCACATTTTTTTAATTCAAAATATGTAGCACATTCTATGATTAATAGAGTATAGGATTAAAAAAGGAAAAAATAAATTTCATAAATTTTTGACCAAGTTATGGTGGTTAGACAAACAAATTTTATTATTTTTAAAAAGTTTGAATAAAAAAATTATCTCTAATTATTTACTTGCAAAAAATTACAAAAAAAATGTGGCATATCCGAGCATGTGTCCTCTACTTATATTGAAAGTTTCCAAAAAAAAAAATCTTGTACTTAGGTTGGTCAGACATACACCTGCTCTTTATTTTTTCCTTAAAATTTAGTACTACTTCATTGAAATTTCAAATTTTCACCAAATAGATTTACTTTTTTCCAAAAAAGGAATAGTATCTTAGAAACTACATTGAAATTTCTACGAATTTAAATGTTCTTTTATATTTTTCAAACCATTTTAATAACTTATTGAAATTTTTAGGTAAAGTTTCCTAACTCTGTTTTTCTAAATTTTATTGCCACTTAAGGGCCTAGTTTGGACCCCCATGATCCTACATTGACCCAGGTAGTAACCATCAAAGAGATTTCTAAGCAAGTATTGACATATACTCAATACTAGATTAATGGTTGCATTAAGGCATTGAAATAAGTTGGGATATAACTCACATACTCGCCCAATGTCATGAGAAAATAATAGTTAGTGGATGAATTAGGGTATGGAGAGAATGTGAAAAAAGAAAAGAAAGATTGTAGAAATAGAGGCAACTAAGCAAGGTGAGGAGGAAGCTCCCAATACTTCAAGTCAATGAATTCCATTGATGCCATGACCAACTGGCCAGTGAAAAGAGATTGTGGTCACTCTAGCCAATGTAATGGAAATTCCAATTGCAGAATTTTCTTCCATATCAAATCTAAGAACTCATCATATGACTGATGAGGATGTGAGAATGAAAAAATATACATGTGCTAAGACAAGGTCTACATTGCAAAAGGCGAAAGATATATTTACTTCTCCACCCTCGATCAACATGACAACAATGAGACAAGCCTTGGCAGGGACTCCTATAATTCAAGAGGAAGGTCTTGACCTAACTGCAGAAGAAGTTAGAGAGTAGTTGGAGAAATTGACTTCCAAGATGAAACAATTTAAAGAAAATAAATCTAAAGGAGATCTGATGATGCAACCGGTAGTGGAAGAAATGTTGGATAGAAGGTCATATCCTAAAAATATAGAAGAATATTCTATAAGAGGATCACTTGCTCCAGAAGCGGGAAACCCTGAATAAATAGATGAAAGAAGAATAGGGGATACTGTAGGTTAGAATCCATTTCATATTGTTGATAAAGAAGATATAGTTGATGATCACCTTCTACAAGGAAGAAATGAAGAAATTGTTGAACAACCACATACTATTGAGAAATTAGGAGAAAGTGAGATAAAAATGAAGGTATAGATTTCTCATAGACCTTGGGTGGTGAACCAAGAAGTGATGAGAATCTTGATGTTTTAGAAAAATAGGAAAATAATGCTCCAAGGATTGATGTTGAGAATAGGCATGACAAGAAAATGTAGGTCTTGAAGAGGAAGAGATAGTAACAAATCAAGGTAATCCAGAATCCATGCCAATGAAAACAAAGAGTATTCAAGTTCAGGGGGTTGTGATGGGTAATTTGGAAAGTTCGAGAGAGGAAGTTCTTGAACATGTCGATCATCAGGAATGAGCTAATAATGAAGAAGCACCTGACTGGTTAGTCCAGAAAATGGCTCTATAGTTGGAGGTGGAACTGGTGCCTCTAGATTTCAAAATTTTAATACAAGGAATAGAAACACCTAAACCTAGAGTTAGAGAAAAGATGAGACATGCTTGAAAAAGGAATGAAGATGGAGGGAGAACTCTCCAGATAGCTACTCTGATAGGAGAAAAGAGAAAGCATGAAATAATAGCTAGGGAATATAGAGTGACGACAATTAATGTTGATCACCATGGAGACAAGAATTAGAAAAAATGAAAGTAAATTTAGAAACAACTGTCACCCAAGTAGAGAAGAATAAGTAGAAGAAAAGAGAGTTAAAGGAATGGATTTATTTCCTAGATAATTTCATTAGGTCTCTAGCCCAATTTGGTCAAACACAAACTAAATTTCCACAAAATCCAATACTAATGTCTCGGGAGAAAGTAGATGCTATTACAACGCTTTGCCATAAGGTAAGCATGTTTGAATTATGGATAAGTACTTGCTAAGGCAAGGAGAAGAGTTAATAAAGGACATAATTGGGAAGTGTAAGGAAGCATACTATTGGTTGTACAACAAGTCTAAGAGACTTGAAGGTGAATGCTAATTTTTCCAAGAATAGACTGATGCAGAGAGGAAAAAGCTAATTTTTTTTCTTTAGACAGATGCTTGAGAGTTGGTAAAAGAGAAGATTGCCATAGAACAGGTAGTTCTGACATTTGAGAAATGGAGGAAATAGTTAAATTAGGAAAGTGACACTTTATCATAATGTGTAAATGGATTGAAAAAGGTCATTGAGATATGCAAGAAATTGATAGATAAAGATGAGAGCTTTATTCAAATTCTATCTCAACAAAGCTATGATCCTCAAACTTTAGGAAAAAATGATAAGGAAGTAAAATATTTCAAGGAGTGGATCGAAAAGGTGAATAAGGATCTAATTCAATTATTAAGTTAGGAGGTTATAGATTATACCATAAAGTGTCAGATTGCTATGACCAAATATGAGACAAAATTAATGCAGAGAAATGAAAACATCATTCAAATATCAGAAGAGTATGTTAGGCATAAGTACAACTGGAAAGTGATCCAAGGTGTTCCAAAAGAAAGTATGCATCAATTGTTGATTGCTTTTCAGGAATATCAATAGAGGAGAGGTGAAGATGAGTCTTCAGACCCAGAGTCCAATGAAGATGAATAGGTAGTCGAGTACTAGAAGCCAGAAGTTTTGTGAATGGATATAGTTTTGAAGTGAATTTTGCAAGTTTCTTCCTGGTCCCTGAGAAGACGGTTAATCTCAAAGGTTTTGAAAGGTTTCAATAGTCTTATTTTTTTTTACAAAGTACTTGCAACCCAGAACTTGAAGTTCAAAGATTACTACTAATGAAAAGTCAAAATATCATTGACCTTTCCTAGAAAGTTTAGATGCCAAATATCACCTACCACATGCTGCATTTTGATTTGTTTCTTTGATTCTCTCTGATGGAATTAAGTTAAAAATCTTTGGGGCCTTGTTCCTATAAAAGGTCGTTAGTTGCTTTATTTTATTTTTTAAGTTCAAAATTTGTGGATGTCAGAGAATTAAAACTTTTTCAAGTTTTATTCTTTTTTTTGTTTTCTATTTCATTCCAAACTAAAAATGTGTATGTTTGATTATAATTTAACTAATATCAGAGCCAATTTCAAAGCAATTTCCTAATATGAAATCTTTAATAGTTGATTGTTTATTCCTATTAGACAAGACTGTGTGCTATGCCATTTAATGGTGCATACTGACACTATCTGGTGACAAATGATCCCCTTTTCTTTAAACTCTTGCATCATTATGTGCCTGGTTGTGAAGCAATCTGGTGATGTATATAATGGTTCACTCTAGTGTGTTTATTTCTTGAGGCATGTGTGGATAATACCTAGGATAAATTTTACTTTTCAATATTTTTTTAAGCTTTATTTTAGAATAGATGTTTTATATTCCAAAAAATGTTCCAAAAATGATAAATGCATGGAGTTTTATTACAAATATTTTGATTCCATGGAATTATTGAATGCTTAATGCTAAATATACTCGAATGTATGCAAGTTATTGGAGTTTCATGAAATATTGTTGCAAATCCTTTTATTTCATGAAGTTATTGAATGACCGGATTGAGATTATGCTTCTATTTTTTGGATACTAGTCAACCCTTAACAAATGTTTACCCCTCATGTCTAAAAAAAAAATTACAATGAACCTTGAGTGAACCTAGTGCATGAAGACCTAACATAAATGAGCCTTTGGATCAAGTCGAGTTTTCCTTAGATTTAGGTTTCCTAGTGGAATCTTTCAAGAAAGGTAGATTCCCACATTACTCTATGAGAATTTCATCTACTTGTTGGTGTGTGTGTGTGTAACATTCACGTCAACACCCACCCTCTCTCTCTCTTAGGTCTCTCACTCCCTCTATCCCTTCCACCCTACCTAGACAACACTCTCTTAGTTCCTCTCTGTTAGGTTTGTCCCTCTCTCTCCCTTCCAAACCCCTCTCTTCTTAGGTCTCTCTTTTTACCTCTCTCCCTCTCTCCCTCTCAATTCTCCCTCCCTCCCTCTATCCCTCCCACACTCTCTCTCTCATGGGTCTCTCACTCCCTCTATACCTCCAACCCTACCTATAAAACTCTCTCTTAGTCCCTCTCTCTCTCTCTAGTCTCTCTCTCTATCCCTCTGAAACCCCTATCTCTCTTAAGTATCTCCTTCCCTCTATCTCTCACAACCCCTCTCTCTATCTCACTACATATTATAATGTAGTATATAATATATACTATGTATTAAATATATTATATAATATATATTAATATATATTACATAATATTAATATAATATAATACATTTAATATATACTATATATAGTATATAATATATAATATATTATATAAAATATATGTAGTATATAGTATATATAATATATAATATAATATAATAATATAATGTATAATGTAATAATATATAAGTTATATATTATAATAATGTATAATATAATATAATATAATATAATATATAATATATTAGTATATATTAATGTATTAAATATTATGTATTACAAATAATACAAGTATCAAATATCTTTTTGAAATAGATATCCATTTCAAATGGATATCCGCTACAAACAGATATCTGTTTCAAATGGATATCTAATTTTCTTGAAAAAATGTCAGTGGGCTTGGGATTTTCAAACCTGGAAATTAAACTAAAAAAATGTGTTTACAAAATTTTCTTAGTTTTTCAATGTTTTCCCTTGTGGCTGATGACTTTTTTTAATCTGAATTTTATGAAACAAAAAGGTTTTATTGAAAAAATTGTCAACTTTCCATCAATATAAGATATTCCTTATTTTGAATTTAATAAATAATTATTATTGATTGTCTACATACACTACGACTAATATCCTAATTGATAAGATGATTGAAAAACTTCTATAATTTTTAAACTATTTAACATTTTTTAAATCTAAAAGATGTGTCACATTCTATGCTTTGCATACTATAGGATAAAAAAAATGAATTTCATAAAATTTGGACCAAGTTATGGTGGTTAGACAAACACATTTTAATAATTTTTAAATGTTTCAATAAAAAAATCATAACTAATTATTTATAGCAACAAAAAAAACAAAAAATTGCAGCACATTGAGCATGTGTCCTCTACATATATTGAATGTTTTGAAAAAATATTATTTTTCCTTATACTTAGGTTGGTCAAACATACACCTACTTTTTATCTTTTTCTAGAAAATTTAGTACTATTGCATTGAAATTTCCAATTTTCATAAAATAGATTTACTTTTTTCCAAAAAAGGACTAGTAGCCTAGAAACTACATTCAATTTGCTACAAATTATGTTGTTACATATTTTTCAAATTATGTTAATAACCTATTCAATTTTTTATGTCAAGTTGTCTAATTATGTTTTTTTCTAAATTCCATTGCCATTTAGGGGCCTAGTTTGGAACCCCATGATCCTACACTAACCCTTATGTACAGATCATGGGATACAAAAAGTAGAAGGCAATAAATAGTGTTTTTAAAACTAGAGTAACATATAGTAGAGTCAAAATAGTTAAAATTTCAACTCTAGAGCTAGGGGAGTAGGTACAAGAGGGGTTGAAGTATTATAGTTAAATAAGACATTTTGAAGTATTTAATTTTCTTTGGTTGTCTCTTCTAGTGCTCAATAATTGAATTGAAAAATTTGGTGTCCTTTTTTGGTATCTCTTGTGATCATTTACTCCTAAGCAAAAGGTTTCTTTGTGGTTGTTTTTTATTAATTAGATGACCAAAATAAGATGTTAGAGGAAGGTCCTTGGTTTTGGGATTTTGTTTCTTTGTATATTAAATCATGGTTTCTAAGATTCAAATTATTTTACTTGAATTTTTAGGGTTATTCTAGTATGGGTAAGGCTTCCAAATATTTCTCTCAATCTTTCCACTTTGAAAAATATAAGACATACTTTGAGTAAATTAATTACACTAACACCAAATGCCCACAACCACGCATTTTTTTTTTACAATATTCTTGTATAAATTTATATGAATAAAAGTTTTCCTAAAAAAAACTATTGAAATTAAAAAAGAAAATGGATGGAAATAACCATTATATTTCAAAAATTATACTTTTAATATTAGAATTTCCCTCAAACAATTGAAATTAAAAAAGAAAATGGATGGAAATAACCATTATATTTCAAAAAATATACTTTTAATATTAGAATTTCCCTCAAACAAAGACCTAATATTCTTGAATAAAAGAACACAACAAGGTAATTTGAGCAATATTATGTTTGTCTTCAACATCAACTTTTAGGATTTTTTTTTGGTTCAAATCACAAATAGAAAAGAGAAAAGAGAAGACATTTTGGATAAAAATAGTAAAACTTTAAGGGAGCCACATGTAGTAGTATTTGAATTTAAAAAGATAGGAGATTTATATATAGAAAAATAAAAGAATTTGGAAGGGAGTACTATATATGAAGAGGAATATGTCTCACAAGGATTAAGGTTAATATTATATCCAATAGAATAGAGGAGACATTAAAGTGTTAGAATTGATATATACAAATTTAGAAGAATGTTTAGAGCGTCAAGATACTATAGAATAAGAATCATTGTCTTCTAATGAAGATTTATATTTATAGGTAGGTAAAAATGAGAGGGAGGTGGAGGAAGGGGAGTCTCTAACCTACCCAAAAATAGAAGATATAGATGATTAAAAGTAGGAAATCCAAAAGAAATTACAAATGACTTTGAGGTAACATTACAATCAAAAAATAGTTTTCGAGTAGTATTCTAGAGAGAAAAGGGTATATGTGGTAGGGACATGTGGAGGATTATATTATCACTAAGTAGGTATCTTATATGCATCTTTTTTATAATACATGTGTAGTTGAGTATTGTAATATGATTTATTTTCTTTCCTTTTCTAGGTGGGGTCCCTTATAGAACCTCAACTAATTTTTCAAGAAATATAATAGAATTACATTAAATAATTAAATTATGGAATACAAAATTAAGAGGTGTGTCTTTTTTCATTCTAATATTTAATATTTATTTGTATACAATATTTGTTTAGGATATCAATATTTGGTTTTATTTTATCTATTCCTTTTATTTTCCATAATTTTGATTTTAAAATTAAATTATAATTTTGGTGTAATAGAAATGATGGGGTGGCTATATTTTTATAAAATTCAACCATGGATTTGGTTGAAGTACATTCAATCCAAGGTGTGATTGATTTAAGCATGTTCATTAAAATAATCAATTTTAGTTAATAGGAAAAGAGAAACATATCATGGCAAAATCAAGGTCTAAATTTTTAATAATAATAATTCAAAAAATAATAATTAATAGTTTTTAAATAAAAATTATGAAAAAATATCTATTTTCTAGTTATTTGAGTTAATCGTCCTATTTTAAGAAATATTACAAAAAAAATTAGGTGTAGTAAAAGTTATATGTTATGGTAAAATGTTTGTCACTAATAAATAATAAAAAATAATTTTGAAATATCATAATTAACCTTGAAATAATGAAAATTATGTTTTAATATATATAAAAAAATAGATTAAATTAAAAAATGGATATTTATCAATAGTTTACAATCATTAAATTATTAATATTTTTCCTAGTATAATTGATAAAATATGTTGAATGCTAAAAGAAGATAATTTGAGTGGTCTAATAAGGCTAAAAAGTGGGTCAGACAATATAGTACTTTCAACCTACTTATTTTCTAGTCTTAGAGGCTTCTACTACATAGGGGAAGCAAGCCATGACTAGAAAGAGGTTATGAGTACATTCAAGTTTCTAGAAAACCTTAGAGAAGAGTAAGATAGGTTATTACAGAACACTAAAAAGAACACTTCCAATTCATAGTGAACCAGAGTTTGGATTGAAATTGGAATTAGAGTTTAGAGCTCCTCTTTTTATTAATATATAATATAAAATAAATATAATAAGTTCTATTGATACCTTCCACGTGTAACATGCCAACCCTTCACTGAAGTAAAAACTACCTAAGTTTTCTTACTATGTGAGTAAATAAACTATGTAACAAGCCATTGCAATAAAAAAAATATTTTCTTTATTGAGAATATATAAACAAAGATGCCATAACAATATACAATAAGGATTCCATTTGATTACAATACTTTCACAAGTTACAATAATACAAGAATGTACACAATTACATACATAGCTCAACCAAGCTTTGAAACAAATAGTTATAGATGGTCCAGGTTCCTCCTTTCAAATCTTGGTCTTCTATCGCTTGTTGTGGAGGAAAAGCATCACTCAAGCTCTTTTTTGCCAACCATGGACTTATATGTGGTCCCCTAGACATCTATCATTCGATAGATGCCCCTTCCCTTCGACAAAGAGATTGGTAGAGTAACCAGCTATTGACAATCAACTGAGCTTAGTGTTGCATCCTACATAACTAGAACTTGTAAACCCATAATCTTGGACTAGCATGTAATACTAGATCACGGTGAATTGAGAATGGAGCCAGAGGCAATTAGACTACTTTGGCCAAAAAATTTCACTTAGTACTTCGAGCGAAGGTCATTCTATCACATACACTACTTAGGGCCGATTTAACTTAAGACAATTATAAACTATGCATAGGTATTTCTTTCAATGGATAATCCATAACCACAGAGATAGCCTATCACCATTTCTACAAACTTAGAATAAATCTTCTTAGCAAAGTAAATGTACAAGCTCCCTCTCTTAATGGATAAGAAATCCTAGGAGTAAACCATTAGGTATCTAGTTAAATCAATAACCTAGCTATGAGGAACACTTATGCTACTCATGATTAATCATATCTATTATGCAATACTTATGATAAACATAAACCTTCTATTATAGAGTGCATACAAGCACATCACAAAATAGTATAATAGCTTCTAATTCCTTTATAAGCAATACTATTTTCCCTAAATGCAAGTACTCATAATAGACAATTCAAGAGAAATCATGGAAAACAATATTTCAAAAGTTTAAACAATAAAGAAGAAATATCCTCATTCCTATTTTTTCTTTATCCAATTGAATGACTGAAAATCAGTTTTCCCACAGTAGCTGTGAGATGAGGATTGCCAAGGTGGGTTAATTACGCTTAATCCATGATGAATCGAAGCACAATTTATCCACTAAACCTCAATCTACCAAACATGATCATTCAAAATTAAAAGTTAAACTAAGTATTTATACAAACTGAAAGTTACAAAATATGAAAATAGTTAAATTCCTACTCTAATCCATTTGAAAGTTATCCTGTTTTGGAATTGGTGTCATGTTGATGTGGAACAACGACCCTTTCCCAATCTCATGATTAGTGAGCCTGTTTCAATCGATTCTATCAAAGAGAATCAATGAAACCATTGCGATAAATGGATGAAAACCTAGTTTATGCTAAATTAAACATGATGCAAGCTAAGTTAACATGATTTTAAGCTACAAATGATCTAACTATGCTATTGCTAAGTTAATTTAAGCTAATTCTAAGCTAAAAGATGGAAACCCTAATTCGTATACAAACTAAGATGGATGCATGGAAGCCATGAATGGATGCTTTAAGCTATTATGCAACTAAAATAAACTAAAAAAATCTAAAAGTGAGTAAAGTACGAGTGTGGATGCAAGTGAGTTCAACAACATAAGTTTGCAATTGAAAGATGGATGGATGAGTTTCAATAGCATAAATTTTCTCTAAAAGATGGATCCATTTGTCTCAAAATAGTGTTCTATTTATAGGAGAACAAATGAGAAATGGAGGGTTGAGATTAAAAAGATCAATCAATGGTCAAATTTGAAAAGAAGAAGTGGCATGGATCATGGATTCTCATCAATGGATGAGAATGCATGATGGGATTTAATCAAGGGATCACATTTTCTTCAAACAAACAAACTTTTGACCTGCTCACACATGTCAAAGGTGACTTGTTCAAAAGGTTAAAGGTTAAAAATTCCATTAGAAGCTAAGTGAAAATATCCCTTTTTCAAATGACGGAGGAATAAGAATATTCCTTGGAATATTCATTTGGGTGAGGATAAAAGGCATTTTGCAAATTAAAAGAAATTCTTAATTGTGCAAAAAGGGGGATAAGGAATATTCTATGGGAATATTCCCCTCTTAGAGGAAAGTTATTTTAATTGATAACTAAACAAGGTTTAATCATGCAATTAGGGCATTTGGAGGAATTAAAGTGATATTCATTAAACTAAATGATTTAATGAATCAGGGACATATGAAATGATATTTAATTAAAGAACTTAGGGTTATTTAATTAAATTAGATGACTTAGGGGATTAAATTAAATATTTTGATTTATTTAATTTAATGAGATGAAATGTTAGAGTGAAGAGGGAGTGAATTAACCTAAATTGATAAAGTAGGTTAATGGACGAAAATGATGCCTTTAATTAAATTAGCTAGGTTAATTTAGTTAATTATGTGAAAAGAGGATGAGTTAAAGAGGAAATGATGTTAGTAAACCTATTTCAAGTGTATGATATCATTTAGGGAATTTTTTAGTGTCTACATTTTTCCCCTCTTTGAAGTGAAGTACCTACTACTTCGATTCAAAGAATAACACTATTTGGATCAAAACTATCGCTTAAATCAATAAATAAATAAAATCTAATTTTTTAGATGCCCCAGTGGAAGGATAAAGTTGATTCCTTGCCGCCTCAAGAAATCAGGTGGAAATTTTGAATTTTGGGTTGATTTCTTGACAAAGGTTAAAAGTTGCCCCAAGGGTCCAAAAAGGCTTCGGGATGCAAGAATTATGCCAAAAATACAAAAAATGATGCAAAATTAGGTTCCAATTGGTGAAATTGGCGAAAATGATGATAAACCCTAGCTTGAAGGTGAAATTATGGAAAAAAACCCTAATTTTCTAGCTTAAATGAGCCAAGAAGGGTCACTTTCAATTCATTTGTGCATTCACACTTAAGAGATTCTTGCCATTTTGAGCTCTAACCCTAAGATGAAATGGCACGATGAGAGCTTCCCAAGCACCTTTCTGACCGAGTTCAAGAGAATCAGCGGCTTCCAGGCATAGGACCACTGGTATGTAACTTCGAACTTGATTTGAAATTTGACTTTTTGATGCATTTATTGCTCTTGGAAATTTATACTTTGGGGGTGTCGCTATATAGTGACACCCAAATTGCTATCGGTGATGCTCCAATGAATTATAGCAACACATATTTATATGGTGATGCTAGTCACGATTTAAAATTAGGGTTTCTAATTTTAGATTGTGAAACATGCTTATATAGCGATGCTTTTTCCAATTTATAAATTAGGGTTAGGGTTACCAAAGTTTAGATAGTGACGCCTGTGTGTTTGGAAATGTACGTTGCGATTTGCAATTTAAAATGCTTTCGGGCATCGTAATTTGAAATTTAAATATAGCGATGCTTTTGTGATTTGTGAACTAAAAATTTCAAATTGAGTCAAATTTCCTCAATTTCCTAATGTCATGCACTTTGTGGATGCAGGAGGTCATTCCACCGCTGATGTTGCATGAGCACAGACCCACCGTGTTGGGGAGATTAAGCGATCTGTCATAGTTACACTAGGAGCACCTGGGAGAGATCAGCCTCTGGTATGTTGTGTATGCATCCATCATCTAGACACATTTAGCTATGTTGACTACTTCATGCGAGAGATGGCACAACGAGACTTCATTGTTCCACCTTCCGACAGGTGAGATGATGGTGACCCTAGAGGATGTATGGTGTATTCTACATTTGTCGATACATGGTGATTGCATGATCTACAATATTGATGCCAGACTTGATTCCTGCCACAAGGTGATGGAGATGGAGGACATTGTTTTGGTTACATCATAGATCGACCTCAAGTCATATAGAGGTCACGTTCTGACTTTCAAGTTTGGTGGCTCCTGACAGATGCAACAAAGGGTTCAATCCAGGATGGGGATTGGCATGGCATAGGATGTTGCATAGGACTCTTTTTGCATGGGGGCCAGTGATGTTGGCCTCACTATATCATGACATGCACGATTTCATTTACTACAATGGGAAAGCCATTGGTGTAGGGGTGACTATGCTTCACATTTGGGTGTGGGAGCATATCATTGTGCTCTGGCCTATTGTGCAGATGGAAAACATGGAGCCAGATGATCTTGTGATCTAGCAGCATAGAGGTGCTATTTCATTGAGGCACACTAGACATATTGGGCTCTTGTATTGGCAGCATGTCATTGATGATATGATAATTTTCTGATGGTACCCATGGCTATAGATGTTTCCTTGGTATGATGATGTCTGGAAGCTATACTTCACCAAGCAGACTCAATATATATAGGGTCATGAGCACACCATTATTGAGTGTTATTTACCAGATAGGGTGGCTTAATAGTTTGGGGAGGTCCACGACAGGCTAGATGACGCCTACAAGGCCATTTTTGATAGGTTAGACAAAGAGGTTCCCACATGGGGATTGACCATTCTAGCTCCTAAGGTAGTCAAGAGCTTTAGATAATTAGCGGCTCAGCCTTGGGCCTATGATCAAGGTCAAGCAGTAGCACAGACTATGCCTACATATGACACTTGTTTTGTACCTCCATCACAGTTGATAGATCCAACGGGTGCTCCTCCACGAGGGAGACCCAGAGGCAGGGGGGTCAGAGGTATTGGACAGGGTGGTCAGGATGGCTAGGATGGCTAGGTTCCAGGGGTTCCACCGATTGGATAGTGGCCTCCTTAGTACCCTCCAGTTCTACAATAGCAGGCAACACCGCCACCACCACTAGATGTTATTAATACACAAATAAAACAACTGTAGTAGCAAGTGTAGACTTTGACTGGTAAGAAGGATCAGGCCTTCCAGTAGATTTTGGGTATTACTGCTAAGTAGGACCAAGCACAATAGTAGGTGGTAGCCATCACGATCAAGAGAGATCAAGATTTACAATGGGTATAGGCCCTGACCAGAGAGAGAGACCAAGAGGTTTCCCGACGTTAGCAGATAGAGGCTATGATGGTGGCCACACATGGCAGGACCGTCTCGACAAGATTGCACAAAGAGGCCATGAAAGAGGTCGCATATTATAGGAAACACTACCACTGGGATGTACCATAGGCACTTAGACAACCTAATTTTTGCAATGAAGTGATGCACGACCAAGAGCCAAGGATCAACCTAAGAGGTAGGTCGAAGAGGGTAGTAGCCATCAGGGCTAGCTTTCATGTATAGACACTTTTTGATTTTTTTTCCCCATTCTTTACCATAGATATACATTCATGGGCTCCTTTTTGATAGCCTCATGGATATTGTACTTATGATCGTTATACATACATTGATCCAAATTTTGTACCATGACATTCATTTTGTGATATATATATGATACGTATATGGATTTGATGTGATGTGCTCACATTATTTCATGTATATGATATGAGATGCTTATAGTTGATGATGTATGGATGCACTTTACTTATTCCTATGTGATATGTGATGATCATGATATGGATGGATGCAGTGTTATCTTCTTTTTCATTATATTTTCATGAAATAGTATGGAATGAATTATTATGATATCCAGATGTTATGAATGCAAATGATGTCGATGCATTTATTTTTGTGTATTTTATATGCATGCATTTTATGATGGGATGATAATGCAATGCATTTGTATGATATGTGATACAACGATTCAAGATGGTTAGAATAACAAATCTCTATTATTCATCACAACTTAAATGATAATACAAAATGTATGATGCAATATGCAATGGTTATGTTGATGGATGTTTTATGATTATGCTATGATTATGAGATGCATGTATGCTAATGGTTTTTGGATGTATAATGGATGCATTGATGATGTTTTTATTGAGTGTCATGATACCAGGTTAGCACAAAGAGAAGATAGAAGAATACAGAATGAAAGAGCATTGATTTTGATGATTGCTTCAAAAGATCCAACAAGTCTATGATCCATAGAGACTTTATTAGAGATGGTGACAAGACAATGCAAAATGCGGATGAAATGAAAGATGATGAGTTTCTCACACTTTGGAATTAGGATTTTCTATTGTTCCTTATTGTTTGATATAACACATAGACATGATGCATCAAGGTATTGATAATCAGGATGGCGTTGTATCTAGTGTAATGAAATTTGAATCAAAAAATAGATAGGATAGTTCTTGTTCACACCTTGACATACAAAAACCTCATTGGAATGTAATTTAGAAACTTAGAATATATTGGACCAAAGCATACACAATAGTCAAGAACATACACTAAATGACCTTCCTACACACAACTAAGCAAGTATGTGCCAAGGTTATTTTACAATAGTACCCACAAGCACAACAAATGAAAGATAATGATCGATGCCCCATTCCTTTCTCTCTAAATCATTTGATATACATCATTGAGAGGTCCTTGGAATGGGTCATTAAGATAAAACACAAGAAAAGATCAAAGACAGACAATCAGTGTTATCTATATCCCTTGCTTGTTTAAGTTTAGCTATGGTAATGTCTATTACTGATGCCCATCGCAGGAAGGATACATCCTAGGACATGTTGATCAGAGGTTGGTTTTTTTGATGTTAGAATGATGATGCTAAGATGTGTCATTGATATACATTTCATTGACATATTTACTTATGATTTAGACTCTAGATTTTGACAATTAGGTTCTTACTTAACAACTTGCTATGTTTGCTTTCTATTTTTTTTGCGAAAGGGTGAAGGTGATGATTGATTTATTATAGATGAGGGTTTATTGTAGGTGAAAGTGAGATGGGATGGATGGGTTTTGTACTTTCTGGAATATTTCAATGTTTTTGGTATTTTGAAAATGTTGTTAGGCTATTTTGGTCTTTTTAAGAAGTTTATGTGAATGTTTAGGATTTTTCAGTTTATTTGAGGTTGTTTATGGTTTTCTGAGATATTTGGATATTTTTTTTGGATTTTTGAATGTTTTCTATTGTTTTTGGATTTTCAATTTTCAAATGTTTTTGTATTTTCTAGTTTTTTTAATGTTTTGGGGATTTTCCTATATTTGGATGTTTTTGGGATTTACGAAAGCTTTCGGACCAAGAACCTAACCTAAAGACCTATCCTAGGGGCCTCAGAGGAAAATCAAAGATAATCCTTTCCTACGTTATACACATAGGGACCATGTAGTTCAAAACACTCAATCTATTAGCAGGATGAAGATATGAACAATGATGGGTAAGTCAATTTGTTATGACAGACTCCTAAAGGACTAACCTAGGGTGTCTCGAGGGCACATCAATGATGGCCTTTCCTACATTCAAGCTCAGAGACAATGTAGTTCAGCAAGGGGACTCTGTTTTTGGATTTTTGATGTTCAACCTTTTTAGGGATTTTGATGTGTTTTGGATGTTTTGGATATTTCCTTTACAATTTTTTGAATTTTATTTTATTTTAGCTATATAGGATTTTGCAAATATTTTTGTATTTTCTAATGAATGTTTTAAGAATGTTTTTGGGATTTTTGATGACCAAAAGATATACAAGAACCCAATTATGATCCATAACCAATTGCCCCTAGCATGTCAAGTTAGACTACATCAATATAGGAAAGAAAAATTGACCTTTGGTATATGCCAAGTAGTGCTAAAGGGTTCATGATACCTCATAATATCAAGCTATGATAAGGACGCAGATGGGCGATTGATGAATGGTGGTGCAAAGAATGGTAGGAAAAAAGAGACAAAGAATATATGGAGGTGCTTTATTTACACAAGGCACTTGTTTTCTAGGTTTTCACCAAGGTACTTGCCCAAAGTGCCACCAAAGTGGTTTTCACTAGAGGATGATTATTTTTCTTTACTTTTTCAATCCCTTTTTTTTGGATTTTGATCATTTTTTAATTTTTTGTATTTTCAGATTTTATACCCTTCAAGATTAGGCATAAATCCTTTTGAGATGCAAGCTATTAGTTGGCTCCTGCAATGGTTCACCTTCAAGGGTTGATAGTTGGTATGCTCCTAATTTGTAGCTTGTTGTGATGACAAAGGGATCCAACTAGTTAGGTTCAAACTTTCCTTTAATGTCTTGATCTAGAAGGTTCTTCTGATTTTGTTGTAGGACAAGATCTCTGACTTCGAACAATTGAAATTTGATCTTCTTGTTATAGCTTAGTTTCAATTGGTTTTGATATACTTGCAAGTGATTGAGGGCGTTAAGACGACACTCATCTAGGAATTCTAGTTCATTTAGCCGAGACACTCTATATTCTTCCTCAGTAATAAGGTTTTGTAATGATACTCATAATGATGGGATTTCAACTTCAATAGGCAAGATGGCTTCTCATCCAGACCAGGGAGAAAGGGGTTTCACCTATAGGCATGTAGATACTGGTTTGATAAGCCCAGAGAGTAGGCTTTAGTTGCATATGCCAATCATGACCAACTTCATTTACTATTTTCTTCAAGATTTTCAAGATGGATTTGTTTGGAGCCTCATCCTAGTCATTGCCTTGGGGATAATATAGGGTAGAGAATTGGTGTTGGATCTTGAATTTTTGGCACAACTCTTTTACATCCTGATTCTTAAAAGGGGTCCCATTATCTGAGATGAGATTTTGTAGAACACCATAATGGAAAATTAGATAATTTAGGATAAATTTGGAAATTTGCTTCCTCATTATATATGTCATAGGAATGGATTCAACCCACTTAGTAAATTATGCAGTGGTGGTCATGATAAACTTGTGGCCATTGGATGAGATTGGGGTGATTTTTTATATAAGGTCAAGTCCCTACTGCAAAAAAGGCCATGGTGTGATCATGGGTTGCAACTCTTGAGTTGGAGCATGAATCAGGTCTCCATGCTATTGACATCGGACACACTTCTGCACATACTGATGGGTTTCCTTTTCCATGGTTGGCCAATAGTACCCTGTCCTCAATAGTTTCTTAGCTAATGTCATACCACTAGAATGGGACCCACATATACCATCATGTACTTTTGTTAAAGCAGTTAAGGCTTCCTATTGGTTAAGACATCATAGCAATGTCCCTTCGATGCTTCGACGATAAAGGGTATCACCTAAGATCATGAATCGGGATTCCTTTTTAACAAAGTTCTTTTTAAGGTTTGAGGTGATATTAAAAGGGAGGATTCCTCTTCTTAAGTAAGTAAAGATGTCTTTGTACCACGTAGATCTAGGACCAACAATGACACACACGAATTTAGATTTAGGGATTTTGAAAGTTGGTACAAGAAGTTTGTCTACCAAGAATTCACATTGCAGGACATTGTTCGACATGTCTAATAGTGATCTAATAATTTCCATAGCGTCTGCTACTCTATTTTTTAGGTGAGGAATCTGCTCAAAAGTTATGTCTATGAAAATATCCTTGAGATTCTCCACCATTTTCTTGAAATGAGTAAGCTTTTTGTCTTTAGTTTGATAGTCATCATTAACTTGGTTGATAACTAGCTATGAGTCTCCATAGACTTTCATCTCTTGTATCTTCCACTGAACTACTATCCTCAAACCTGTGATTAAGGCTTCATACTCAACAATGTTGTTAGTACACGTGAATGATAAGCTTTATGAATTTGGAATGCAATCACCTTGGGGGTGATGAAAATAATTCCTGCTCTGAATCCATGTTGGGTGAATGATCAATCAAAGTACATCTTCCACTAAGCTATGGGGTTGATAAGGAACACTGATTCATCAGGGAATTCAGATACCAATGGGTTCTCAACATAGATTGGTGCTTCTACTAGTTGGTCTGTGATCACTTTTCCTTTGATTTCCTTTCACTCTACATACTCTATGTTGAACTCTGTTAAGATCATCATCCATTTAGCCATTCATCCTATGAGAGTTGTTTTGGATAACAGGTATTTCAACAGATTAATTTTTTTAATGAGCTTGATTAGATGTGACAACATGTAGTGTCTGATTTTTTGTGAAGCCAAAACAACTACTAGGCATGCCTTCTCAATGGGTGAGTAATTCATCTCATAGCCCACCAAGGTTCTACTGATGCAGTAGATGGCCCTTTCCTTTCCATTTTTATCATGTTGTGCTAAAAGAGCTCCTAGTGTTGTTGAGATATATAGGATCAATGGCTTGTTTAGTATTGGTGACATGAGCACTAGAGGTGTTAGTAGATAATATTTGATCTGATGGAAAGATTTATCACACTTCTCATTCCACTTATAAGTTATCCCTTTATGGAGAAGATTTGAAAAGGGGTGGATTTTATCTGATATTTGTGCTATAAGCCTTCTGAAAGATTGCAGTCTACCTTGTAATCCTCTCATTTTCTTTAGTGTTTGTGGTGGTTCCATTTCTAGGATGGATTTTACCTTTGCTGGATCAATTTCTACCCCTCTTTGTGAAACGATGAACCCCAGAAGTTTCCCTGATGTAACCCCAAAAACACACTTTTTCTGATTTAGCCTTACTTTAAATTCTTCAAGCCTATCAAAGATGGTTCCTAAGACTTGTATGTGCTCACTTCTTTTCCTTGATTTTTCCAAAATATCATCCACATAATCTTCAACTATTTTGTGGAGCATGTTGTGAAAGATGAGGGTAATTTCTCTTTGATAGGTTGCTCCTATATTCTTTAACCCAAATGGCATCACATTCCAACAATAGGTTCCCCATGGACATGTGAACGTAGTTTTATATTGATCCCCCTTACTGATTATGATTTGATTATAGCCTAAAAAACCATCCATGAGTGATAGCATTTCATGCCCTATTGTTAAGTCTATAATGAGATCGACATTAGGAAGAGGGAAATCATCCTTTGGACATGCTTTGTTTAGGTCTCTAAAATCAATGCATATTTTGATGCCCCTAGTGGGTTTTGAGACTAGTACCAAGTTTGAAACCCACTCAGGATAATCTATTGGTTAGATAAATCCAACGCCAAGAAACTTTTGTAAATCTAGTTTGACCAAGAGTGTTATTTGAGGATGCATCTTCCTTAATTTTTGCTTAACTAGCTTGGGTTCAGGATAAACTGCAAAGTGATGCACAACCACTTCAAGATCAAGGCCTAGCATATTTGTGTATGACCATGTAAAGTTATTTCTTTGGTCTTTGAGGAATTTTGTTAGGTTCTTTTGTTATTCCTCTAGCAAGGAATCAACATAGAAGGTGATTTTAGGTGCTTCTTCTATTCCCACATTGACTGGAGTGGCCTTTTCTGCTAGCACTGCTGACTTTTCTAGATGTATTGCACTAAGGGGTAGATTGAATCCCTCATCCTCGGGTGCCTCAGAGAGGTTTTTACTATTGGATGCATCCTTTGTTTTTATTATTTTAGAATCAGAGAGTGCCACTAGGTGGTTTTCACTCAAGAATCTGCATGTTAGCTGCATTTCATTAATTTTGAAACTGAAGGATTCAATCATCTCCCCATAGTATACCCCTAAGTCGAGCTCTATGTCAAAGCCCTCTTTGTGATCTACCCATGATAAGTTGTCCCAGAGTCCCATGAATTCTGAGATCACTTCATCATTTTCGAATAAATCTAGAATCGGTGGTCCTTCTTGGTCTGTGTCAATAAGTTGTGGGTATACTAGGTGTATTTTAGTTGGTTGGTTGCTTGAGACAAGGGATGTTATGGATATCATAAAGAGGGTGTTGTTCTCAAATAGTTCAACAATATCAAGGGGAAAGTCATCTAAGGTTTTATCACATTATGTAGGTAACCAAGAGGAAGCCTCAACTCATTTAGCTGAAATACCTTTGCCAATAAGTGTGACCTTGCTAGTAGTACAACCTAAGCCAAGATTCTCTATTCATTTCTTAGGAACGATGGGTTCTAGTAAACCATTACCATTTTGTCCTCAATTTTCATGCTTGTTATATCCCCAAATTTTTATGAGCTGCAAGCCTTTATTATCATCTTCCATGGGAAGAATAGGGATAGGTCATTCATCTTGATAGATGAGTTTAGAGATGTCCTCCTCATTGACATCTTCCTAGTTCAAATCCCCACTTGGTGAAGGTAGTAGCTGCCATCTTCATTGTTTCAGGTTCTTTGGTGATAGATGTGCATTTCCCATGAGACTAAGGAGAAATGGGTAACTCTCCTAAGACAAAGGTGTCTTTTAGTAGCTTGTAGTTCCCACAACCATCATCTTGGATTAGTGATTTGACATCAGGTATGCTCTACATAATGGGTATTTTTTCTATTGAGGTAGAGGCTAGGGATGATGGGTCAACAAATAAGTTTGATGGTGTAGGCCCTTCATCATTCTTGGGTATTTGGGGGATCTTATAGAAATTAGCTTCAAGACTTTCGTAGTAGTAAAAAGGCTCAGGATCTCCATGGATAGTGATTTATCTACCTTCAAAAGGAAACTTCACACATTGATGATAAGTCAAGGCTACAAATTTTAGAGCATGGATCCATGGTTGGGCAAGCAAGATGTTATAGGGAAGATCAAGATCAAACACTTGACATGTAGTTTCTACAATAAAAGGTCCCACCTAAATGGAAAGTGCAATGATTCCTTGTGATACCTGTTCTTGGTCATCATATGCTATGATGGTGGCACTCTTTGCTTTCTCAATAGTATCTTCTGAATAGCCCAATTTTTTTATAAACTAAAATGTACAAATGTTCAGACCAACACCTCCATCTACCAAGACTCTTTTGACCTTGTTTTTATGAATAATAACCTCAAGGTGTAAAGCACAGTTATGAGATGGTTGTGATGGTAGGTATTTCTCAGAGAAGGTGATAAGATGGTTGGTGATGTGGCCTACCATAGCTTGAAACTGATTAGTATCAATATTCTTGGGAATAGATGACTTGGACAAGGCTTTCTCTAATATTTCCTTGAGTGTGGGTGACAACCTTAAGAGTTCTAAGATAGATATTTGTGTGGGGTTCTACTTAAGCTGATCTAGAAGATTGTACTGGATAGGATTAGATGTGGGAAAAGTAGGTTGTGTCCTAGATTGAGATGGGACTCCTTCAATGGTTATTTTTCCACGTGTGGTAACTCCACATTCCATACTAACTCCTTTGATGGGGACAACAGTAATAACACTATCGTAGGAGGCAACTACATTGGAATAGGCATGTTGCACATTTGTGTAATGCTTAGCTTTTCTATTGTTGTTTTCTTTGTTATGATTTGGAATAGGGTTCTTATATATCTTAAGATTCTTATTCCCAGCCGGTACCTCAAAATATATGGTATCATTTTCTATGAGATCTTGAATGATATTCTTTAGTTTCATGCATTTTTCTTTTTATGTCCTTTGATTTTGTGAAAGTCACAGAGATCGTGCTCATTGTACCAGGATGGTTTCTCTTGTGGTTATTGGTAGTTTTCAAAGTTGGGAAGTGCTATCATCTTTGACTCTACCAACTTCTTTATGATTGTTTCGATAGGTTCTAATTGCTACGTGTACTTGCATTTGGGATAGTTGTTCCTATTAGCGGTTCGCCTTTGTTGCATATCGGTGTTATTGATGTGATTGTTCTGAGGAGGTGTTGTTTGTTGCATAGTTGGTTGGATGTTAGAAACTTCATTTTTATTAGGCCTCGGAGCACTTAGGATTACCTTAGCATCTACCAAACCGTCATTTTTTATGTTTTTGTTCTTTGCCTAGACATGAGGTTTCTCATTTGAACTAGTTGAGGGATGGTTGTATTTGTAAGCTTGAGTGTTTCCCTATGATATTAGGGCTCTCTTGATGTTAAGGGCTCTATGGAAAAGCTCATCATAGGGTACGATGCAATACATTTTCAAGTGGAATGATAGATTTGGATCTAGATTGGCTATGATGATTCCCAATTGTTGTTCATCAAGAAGAGGCCACTTGCTTTTACTAGCTCTCTATCTCCATTGTTGTAAGAAATTAGTGAAAGTTTCCTCTTGGTTTTTTCTAAGAGTGTATAATTCTTCTAGACTGACATCCATGTCAATATTGAAGGAGAAATGATCGATGAATTTATCAGTAATTTCTTGAAAATTTTTGATACCAGGAGGCAGATAAGAAAACCAATCCATAGTAGGACTTGTTAAACTTCAAAGGAAGAGGCACATTAGATAAGAATTATTATAAGCTACCTCCATGCACATGAAATTAAATTCTTTGATATGGCCCACAATACTTCCTCTCCCTTTGTATTTTTCAAATTTGGGGATTTCAAAACCATGAGAAATGGTACCATTACTATGTTTCAATAAAATGGACAGGGACACAAGTTATGTGTATGGGGTTTCTTTTCCTTCCCATGCGAAGGTCCTACATTTCTTGTGAGAGTTCATTAAATTGTGATGCTAGATCATCTTGCAGGTTGGGTGGAGGAACATATGGTGGGATGAAGGATGAGTTCTATGGGGTGTATGGTGGTGTGAGATTCTGTGAAGGTGATTGGGGTATTGATGTATATGTTCCAATGCGTTTGGATTGACGATGTTCAAGTGAGGATAATAGGAACCTTGTTGCTATTGTTGGGCATACTGTTGAGGTAGTAAGGCTTGTTGTTGGGATTTTTGTTGTTGTTGTGCCACTAAGGCTTGTTGTTGGGCATATTGTTTTTGGTGTGCTAATGAAGCTACTTGTTGTGCTAAGGCTGCTTTTTGATCTTGATGTTGTTGTGTTAAGGATTCTTGTTGAGCTTGATGTTCTTGTTGTGCTAAGGTTGCTTGTTGAGCTTGATGTTGTTGTTGTGCTAAGGTTGCTTGCTAAGCTACTAAGGCAACTTGTTTTTGTTTTTGTTTTGGTTGTTGTGCTAAGGTTGCTTTTTGTGCTACTAAGATAGCTTGTCATTGTTGTGTTGCTAGGGCATATTGATAGGATTTTTGTGCTTGTTGTAAAGCTAAGGCATGCACTTGTAATGTGGGATCAGGTGGTTGTTGAGACATTTGTGGAGGATTATGGATATTGATGTTTTGAGTGGGTAATGGATTGTTGATGAGAGGTGGAGGGTTTGACTGATTTAACATTCCTTGTAAGTTAGTAGATGATGATGGAGGAATGTATGTTTGAGGTTCAAATTGATTTGGCATGACAAAGGGAATTGTGGGAAAGGCTGAAGATGATGTCATTAAATTTTGAGATGGAAATGACACTCTAGGACCTTGAGTCCATTGATTAAAAATATTTCCTTGTCTCATGTCTTGAGGATTTCCTTGCGCCAAAGATGTAAACAAAGGATTCATGATCAAGGTACTTCCTAGGTTGACAAAACTTGTAACCAAGGTATTTTTTTGAGGTGGACTAATGATGGATGGTGTGGATGTGTTTTGTGAAACCAATGGTATGGACGAGCCCATTGGAGGATTGCGTAAATATGTTACTATTTGCTTTAAGGGTTGATTATGTGGTATTGTATTGATATGCCCTTGCACACTATTTTGAGATATTGGATTCACACTGCTTTGCATGATGGTAGGAACACTTGTTTTACTCATGGGTATAGATGAAGATGGATTTCCTCGATATGTCAAAGTCATGGTTGAGTAATGAAGATAAAAAGGTGTGTATATCTATTTAGGATCTTCAGGACTAGGAGGAGCACCAAAGCTAGGTGTCCAAGTGGTTGTGCTAGATGGAGGATTTGTTTCAAGTGTTCCCACAAGTGTGCTATTTTCAAATGAAAGGGCATGAACAAAGTCTTTAGAAAGGCATGTTGCAATACTAACAGTATAGGTTTGACTTAGCATTAATGATGGAGTTATGAAACCTTGTGTTAAATTTTATGCCACAAACATTGGGGAGATAGGAGCTACATTTTCAAAGGTTTGATGTTCCATAATTTCCTCCCTAGTGAGTTCAAAGGGGTTGTTTGTAATATATTCTATCTCATATGGTCTCGATGGTGATGAAGGTTGTTGTGATGGTGTAACTTGACTTCTCAGATCGAATTATAAAGGATTTGAATCACTTGAGGTCAATGTAACTTTGGCTTTCTCCATGATTCTCTTGTATTGTGATCTAGTCTTTACCATAAATTTTGTCTCACCTATGGGAGATTTTTTTGTGATTTGTGATGTTTGAACTCTCTAGTTGACTCAAATCTAGGTAAAAGACACACTCTAAGTCTTTTGGGAGCAATTGTGATAATGGGGGATGAAAATATGGGTAATATGGGGAGTGATCTTTGGAACCGTTTTGAAACAACGCTTTTGACTTTCTCTTGATGTTTTGATGTTGGGATAAAGGATGTTTATGAACTTGTAAATATTTAGGGAAGACTCATGACTTTCAAGATGAACTAGTTCAATGATGATAACTAACTTAACTAAGTGCATGGAACATGATACATTTCACATACAAAGTAGCTAAATTAGAGGTTGATTTGATTTGATGTTTAAGTCACAAAGTGTTGGTGTACTCAAAATTTTGCAAAGTGGGATGTAGTGAAGGGTGAAATTTGATGAAAGATGTTTGACCCAATGTTGAATTTAAAGTGAACCTTTGTTTTGACAAGACCAAGGTAGTGAGAATGATGCTAGACCTCTAAAATTTTCAAATCCTAAAGAACCAATGTTGATTTAGCGGAGAGGATGAATGGGGATGTTTAGACCTGTTCGGATCCTCTTAGCTCAAGCATAAAAGTTTCTTAACAAGTGGTAACGATTGTGATAGAGTATTGAATCCCACTTCCTACTAAACTATGTACCGCGATATCTACATTTGCAATGATGGGATGGAGATATTCCCCAATGTATTTTGATTGTGTGATGGATCATTTAGAGGAGTTTAGTATCATGAAAAGGACCAAGATTTTGACTCCAAAAGAATGCATATAATTCTGGACTATTTCTTGAAGTGTGTCTATAGAATTTTTCTACCAACTTGTCTCTATTCTTATGGAGTGCTAGGAGATGTTTCTTGAGAGCTTTTGGAGTGAGATTCCTAAGTATAAAATGAGGACCTATAGACCTTACTTTAAGGATCCTGACTTTATGTGAGATCATGTAAAAACAATTTTAAGTTTATGGAAGAAAGGAATCTATTTATTGCCAAGAAAGTGGTGGTAATATGGGCCTTCTAGACTCAATATCAGCTTGTTCCTCTTCTTCATCTAAAATGTTTGTTATGTTTCTTCATTGGGTTTTTGTCTCTTTTGTTTCAAAAGTGAAGCTTCTTAAACTGCTAATGAGATTAGTTTTTTGTCCATTAATGAATTCAAAGTTTGGTTGAATTATAGCACTTGGAAGATTAGGTTGTTCAATGGGAGAAATTAGTATCCAAATAGTCATGTGGGGTTGATTTGTCAATTCATCTTGCTTAATGAGTTTATTTTACCACAATCACTTGTCTGGATTAAGTTTCAAACTAAATGTTTATGTCAAAAACACCATAACTTTCACAATGTCCATTTTGTGAGAATCATGAGGTTGAAGCCATAATTTCCTATGTTGTCTTTGGAAAATATGGAGTTTGATATAAGTCAAGATATTTAGAAATCTCTAAGGATAGAATCCTTAGAACAAGCAGCAATATCAAGGCTTTTTCAAGAGGTATCCATATTTAGGCCAAAGTGTTTGGAATTTTGAGGAAGATAGTGAATGTTTGTTTTTGCATCATTTTGGAATCAAGAAAAGTATTAAACTGACTCACAATCATTACAACCCTAGGTTTGAAATGGCTGTATTTGTTGAGTCCCCACTAGGATTTCTCCAAACACTAAGCAATGTGAACTGTTAGATATTTGGCAACACTATCTCTCCTCCATGGAACACACTTCTCGGGACCACCAAATCCCAAAATCCTTAGAATCTAGAGATCAAAAGGATTTTTTTTCTTTTCTAGAATTGAATAGTACAAATATGGGGCCACTTTAGAACGATCGTTCTTACACCAACAAATATTAAGGATTTTTGGATTCTAAACAAGGGTTTGTAATAAGGGCTTCCAGTTTAGGGGGTGCAATGATAAACTACATCAAGAGGTCTCCCAACCCTTAGAATAAGGGCTTTACACATCATAAAGATACTAGGGGAGAGCTATAATGTACCGCTTCCCATTGATCACAATTTTCATTGCAACGACACATTCATATCACGCTTTGGAAGATGGCATTAGCTTGTTACCACTTGGGTCATTCCCTCCTTTTGAAGTGGGGAGGAAAACCCTCTAAAGGTAAACAATAGTAAGGAAGTACATCCATAGTTTGATCATCTTTATCCATATGAACAAAGAGAGAACACACGCTATGCATTTTTCTCACACTTGCAAAGGGGTTCAGTTTTAATCCAAATTGAAAGGTGTAGGTGATTTTGCAAAGTGTTAAGGAATGTATTTGTTTCTCAAGATCACCAAATGGTGTGAGAGAATTTCATATGCATCCACTAACAAGGTTGTAAATCACAAAACATAACAAACAGTTGTAAATTTTAACCCCTCAAAACAATGATGAGTTTGTTTTAAGCACCAAATGAAATGTGAAGTTGTCTTGTTTAATTTTAAACCCAAAAAATTAGTAATGAGATGAGGGTTCAATTTTAATCCTATTTGTGCGTTTGTTTTAAACCCAATTGAAATTTAATGTGTTTCCTAAAGAAGAAAGTAGGAAGCATAAAATTTGGGTTATAATTGCCCCAAAGTGTTAAACACTTGCTACAATCATAGAATTTTAAGATAGAAAAACTTTCCTCACTTTCACTCCATGTCTTTAAACCTACAAAACCTTGTTATTCTAACAACCAGCACACCGTCAAAGGTGCATTAGTGATCAGATAAATCAAGGAAATTAAAGCACATGTGAAAAAAAATCATAAAGTTTCTTACCTTAGTTGGGCATCATTGAACATGATAGCCTCACAATTTGAACTATGGGCATCACTCTGGTGAAAAAATGGGTGACGCTCTATAGTAAAACAGAGAGCACAATAGCATAGATATTTGGTCCAGTGTCGCTAAACATTGTAGCATTGCAATTTGAAATTTGGGGGCATCGTTGTTTCAACTTTCGGGCATCATCGTTTGATGTTTTTGATACCTCTATATTAAATGGGCATTGCCATATTTAAATCAACACTAGTGCATTTAATCAGCGTCAGTGTTTCAAATTGTAATGGTGTCGCTATATGGTGACACTCTTCAAAGTGTGTTATTTTTTGTAATTTGAGCATCATTGTATCCTACAAAACAAGCACAAAGTAAAATTTGAACTAAAAACTGGTTAAATTAATGTTTAGACCTCCTTCTAGCACCAAAATGTGAGATGAGGATTGTCAAGGTGGGTCAATTATGCTTGATCCATGATGAATTGAAGCACAATTTATCCACTAAACCTCAATATATCAAACAAGATCATTCAAAATTAAAAGTTAAACTAAGCATTTATACAAACTGAAAGTTACAAACTATGAAAACAATTAAATTCCTACTCTAACCCATTTGAAACTTATCCAATTTTGGAATTGGTGTCATGTTGATGTGGGACAATGACCCTTTCCCAATTGATCCCGTGATTAGTGAGCCTATTTCAATCGATTCTATCGAAGAGAATCAATGAAACCATTGTGATAAATAGATGAAAACCTAGTTTATGCTAAATTAAACATGACGCAAGCTAAGTTAACATGATTTTACGCTACAAATGATCTAACTATGCCATTGCTAGGTTAATATAAGCTAATTCTAAGCTAAAAGATGGAAACCCTAATTTATATACAAACTAAGATGGATGCATGGAATCCATTAATGGATGCTTTAAGCTATTATGCAACTAAAATAAACTAAAACAAGCTAAAAGTGAGTAAAGTATGAGTGTATGCAAGTGAATTCAACAACATAATTTTGTGCAATTAAAAGATGGATGGATGAGTTTCAAGAGCATAAGTTTTCTTTGAAAGATGGATCCATTTGTCTCCAAATATTGTTCTATTTATAGGAAAACAAATGAGAAATGGGGGGTTGAGATTAAAAAGACCAATTAATGGTCAAAGATGAAAATAAGAAGAGGCATGGATCATGGATTCTCATCAATGGATGAGAATGCTTAATCAAGGGCTCACATTTTCTTCAAACAAACACACTTTTGACTTGCTCACATAGGTCAAAGGTGACTTTTTCAAAAGGTTAAAGGTTAAAACTTGCATTAGAAGCTAAGTGAAAATATCCCTTTTTCAAATGATGGAGGAATAAGAATATTCCTTGAAATATTCATTTTTGTGAGGATAAAAGGAATTTTGCAACTTAAAAAAAATTCTTAATTGTGCAAAAATGGGGATAAGGAATATTCTATAGGAATATTCCCCTCTTAGAGGACAGTTAGTTTAATTTCTAATTAAACAAGGTTTAATCATGCAATTAGGGGATTTGGAGGAATTAAAGTGATAGTCATTAAATTAAATGATTTAATGAATGGGGGAGAGATGAAATGATATTTAAATAAATAACTTATGGTTATTTAATTAATTAAGATGACTTAGAGAATTAAATTAAATATTTTGATTCATTTAATTTAATGAGATGAAATGTTAGTGTGAAGAGGGAGTGAATTAACCTAAATTGATAAGTTAGGTTAATGGACAAAAATAGTGTCATTAATTAAATTAGCTAGGTTAATTTAATTAATTAAGCAAAAAGAGGATGAGTTAAAGAGGAAATGATGTTAGTAAACCTGTTTCAAGTGTATGATATCGTGTAGGGCATTTTTTCAGTGTCTACAATAACAACTAGCATATGCTTGACTCCTTTAGCTATGCCACAATAATCCCCCTTCTCTCAAGTTGATAATGTACATTCAATATGCTAATACTCTCACAAACACTAACAACTCTCTCTCAAATAGAATAGAATATTACATATAATAATTTAGAGAAGAATGTATAAAATACTAAGCATAATGCATATGGGATGCATCCCAATTAAGTGATTTTTCTCTACTATTTATATAGTAGCAAAGAGGCTTAACATCCTACACAATAGGCATAAGTATTGACAACAATCACAATGCATGGATACTCACTCAACTTAGCTAAAAGGTGGCACACAAAGAACATACTCAACAAAACAATGCTACAGGTTGACCTCTTTTGATGACAATAGTTTAAGACCATTTCAAATCAACACATGATGAAAAATGTGTAATTTGAATTTCCTTCATAATGAACATCTACAACAAGTAGGATTCATAAGGTGGCACCAAATAAAGCATTAACCTCCTATAGAGTTGGCGCGGTTTTCACTTGTTGAACCAATCAATAACATATATATAACACATGACTTATGTCGACTAGGTCTTTGCACGAGTCGGTTCCTCTCATTTATCAATTTGACCAATTCATTAACCTGATGTACATTCTTTGCATGTGATGCAGGAGCATCCAATGGTGTAAGGGAAATCCTGCATCACCCAAAAAAAAATATTTGCATTTCCTATTTTTAGTTTCTTAGATGTTTTTTGCAGTTTTGGATACCCTTTTCATCATAATGTAATTCCCAACTTTCAGTTTTTCTTTTCTGCTTTTTCTAGTCAACTACTATTTTTAGCAAGTATTGGAATTTGAAGGTATTTGGGGACCAAATTTATATGGGAGGATTTAGAACAAAAAAATAAGAACATTGGTGAAAGAATCAAGCCGAAAGCATTCCCGATTTGAAAGATATTGCAACTTTTAGTCTCCCAGAATTGCACCTAAAAACCTTTCAGATCAGATTTGAGGCATTAAATGGCCTCAGAACAGTCTCGAAACTTTCCAAAATCAGCATAGAATATTTTAAGCACGGTCTTGACTCTGAGACCTTTCCAACGATTCAAACGGTTCAAAAAATGGAGTCCCGGATCAAAAGTTATGGCTTCTGGTTAGTGCACTTTCAAAAATGTGCTAATTTCTAAATGTGGTTTTAAAATTTGAATTTCAAATTGTAATTTTTGGCACCAAACTGCCAAAACTCATAATTTGAATGTTGTTTTGGCTCCAAAACCAAAAATGAGCTATTGATGGGCGGGTTTTTTTATTTTGGTAGCTTTTTGCAGAAAAGATCACATACTACGAAAAAAGGGGAATTTCTATAGTTTTTGTAGCTTGCATGTATTGTAGAACTCGAGGATTTGAGATCCTCTGCATGTAATCTTTTCATATTCTAAATAATAATATTATTATTTAGTTTTGTGTGTGATTTTCTCTGTCTTGGGTTAGCACCCTCGTCAACATGCCTCTATTTGTTGTTGATATTTTACTCAATGACATGGAGTTTAAGAGTTTACTAAGTCCAAAAGGATTCCACATAAGGTGTCACTAAGTCTCCTTCTTATATTGACTTTAAGACTGAATTGTTTTACAGAATACTTGTTCTAAATACATGGGCAACATGAGTAATATTTGGCCCTTTAAAAGTACAATCACAAGTATAATATATGTGGCCTTTTATTTAGCTAAAAAATTAGCCCCAAAGCTTGCTAATGTTAATCAACACCAAGCCATTGATAATATTTACATATATATTAATATATATATTCCCAATATATATATATATATATATATATATATATATATATATATATATATATATATTCCCATATATATATATATATATATATATGTTAATATATATTTACATATATATTATGCTAACTAAGTATGTATACATTTGATAATTAAATGAATACAAACAAGATGTCATTCACATAGTAATATTTATAATATCGACCATGTAAATATATGTATATTTATATATATTGCTCTATGTACATGTTGTAGACACTAAAAAATGTCCTAAAATGATATCATACACTCAAATTAGGTTTACTACAATCATCTCTTCAAATCCATCCTCTTTTCACTAAATTAATTGAATTAGCCTAGCTAATTAATTAATTGTATCATTTTCATCCATTAACCTAATTCATCAATTCAAGTTAATTCATTACCCCTTCATGCTAACATTTCATCTCATTAAATTAAATAAATCAAAATATTTAATTTAATTTTCTAGGTCATCTTATTTAATTAAATAACCCTAAGCTATTTAATTAAATATCATTTCATCTCTCCCCCTTTCATTAAATCATTTAATTTAATGAATATCACTTTAATTCTTCAAATCCCCTAATTGCATGATTAAACCTTGTTTAATTAACAATTAAACTAATTTTCCTCTTAAAGGGGAATATTCCTATGGAATATCCCTTATCTCCTTTTTTGCACAATTAAAACTTTCTTTTAATTTTCAAAATAACTTTATCCTCACCCATGAGAATATTCCAAAGAATATTCTCTCCTCCAATAAACTTACTTGGCTTCTTGAGAAGGCTAAACCGCAAACCTCTTGAACAAGTTACCTTTAACCTATGAACAGGTTAAAAGTGTGTTTGGAGAAACTGTGAGCCCTTGATTAAAACGCATCATGCATTCTCATTCGTTGATGAGAATCCATGATCCATGCCTCTTCTTCCTTCCATCTTGGACCGTTGATTAATCTTATTGATCTCAACCCTCCATTTCTCATTTGCTCTCCTATAAATAGAACACTATTTGGAGGCAAATGGATTGATCTTTCAATTGCAAAGTCATGCTATTGAATTCACTCACACTCACTCTCAATTTACTCCCTTTTTAGCTTAATTTAGTTCATTTTAGTTTCATAATAGCTTAATAAATCCATTAATGGCTTCCATGGATCCATCTTAGTTTGTTTATAAATTAGGGTTTCCATTGTTTAGCTTAGAATTAGCTTATATTAGCTTAGCAATTGCATAATTAGATCAATTTTAGCAAAAAATCATGTTAATCTAGCATAAATTAGGTTTTCATCAATTTATTACAATGGTTTCATCGATTCTCTTCCATAGAATCAATTGAAACAAGCTCACTAATCACGAGATTGGGAAAGGGTCGTTGTTCCACATCAACACGACACCAATTCCAAAACAGGATAAGTTTCAAATGGGTTAGAGTAGGAATTTAATTATTTTCATAGTTTGTAACTTTTAATTTCAATAAGTGCTTAGTTTAACTTTCAATTTGAATGATCTTGTTTGTGATTGAGGTGTAGTGGCTAAGTTATGCTTTGATTCATCATGGATCAAGCGTAATAGACCCACGCTGATGATCCTCATCTCACATATGTATACATGTATTGATACATTCATATGGGCATATCCATTTGCTAACCATATGTGTGTATTGATATATATATACATATACATATGGATATATGTATATATATTATATATATACACCTTCAATTACACACAAAATTCATACACAACTACTACTGCATTAATAAGAACCTACATGATAAATCCATGCATATGTAGATGCATGTCGTTAGATCCAATTGATAGTTTCATACATATAGGCAACTTGTTCATAAGTTTTTATAGGTACGTCTACCTATGTACACTCATGTGTGCATTCCTTCATGCATATGGTCTATCATTGACATGCATGTGTGTACATATACATACTCCATGTACATCCTACTCATCAGTGTAGCCTCAATAATATAAGGAAGAGCTCATAAGCTCAAACAAATAACCATCACCCAATAATACACTCAATAGTAAACAAGACTCTTACTAAGGCAGACATATCAACTAAGGATGACTTACCAACTTCCCACACAATAACTTGACTCAATTATTCTACTGTGGTGTGTGTAAGCTCAAATAGTCTACGTTACTAATTACCTGACCAAGATGTTCTCCTGAGTGATACTTCCCCTCCACTTGGAGGAATTAAACATATAGCTGCATCCACTAACATATGCTTGAGGTAGTTAGTTATTCAACAAAATATGCATTTCATTTAATACATCTCCAAAGTTAGAATAACAGTTCAATGACCATCCATTTCACACATTTTCATAACATTAAATGAGATAACATTCACACATAATGCATCAATATCAAAGTGCAAGCACAATTAATTCATCTCCAAAATTCACATTACATTCATATTTACCCTACGTAGTAATAGTAAATAGTAGTTACACATTTGGGGTGCAACATACCCCCCCTTGTGAATCATCATCCCTGATGATTATATGTAGCAACATAAAACAATGAAAACAAAAAACATATTGTTTTTAAGCATTCTCAAAAGCATCTAAAACATGAGGAAACTTTTGTTGTATCTCAACATAGTCCTTCCAAGTGGCTGAGTCTTTCGCATACTGGTCCAATTTTACTTTGCACTGTAGAACCTCCTTGTTACACGAGTGAAGCTTATGTGTTTCGAGCACCTTGATGGGCTTGAGAGTTACCAATATGGGGTGTCTTGTACCTATAAAGTAGTCCAATCAATCACATGATTATCACCTAGTATATACTTATTGAGGTAGGACACATGGAAGACATTATGCATTTTGGCAAGAGCTAGTGGCAACACAATTCAATAAGCTACCAGATTCACTTCCTCTAGAATCTCAAAAGGCCCTACATAATATGGGGCTAACTTGGAATAATTTCCAAATTTAATGGAGCTCTTGTGAGGTAAATTCACTCTCAACAATACTTTGTCACCTACGAAAAAATTTTGAGGCACTCTATTGGCATCAACATAGCTGTTATCTCGGTTGTTAGCTTCATCCAACCTTTGCTTAAATTTTTTAACTTGCTCTTCCATTTCCACCAACATTTATAGCCCAAGAATTACTTTGTCCTCAATTCTATCCCAACTTATAGGAGTTTGACTCTTTTGACCATATAATGCTTTGAAGGAGCCATTTTTATCATGAAATGGTAAGAATTGTTGTAAGAAAATTCTACTAAGGGTAAGGAGTCTTCCCACTTGTACTATTGATCCATGCAATACATCCTAAGTAGGTCTTCTATTACTTGATTCACCCTTTTAGTTTTCCCATCCGTTTCTAGATGATATGTTGAGCTAATATTCAATTGAGTCCCTAGTGCATAAAACAAGGTTTGCCAAAACCTAGAAATGACTCGTGCATCCCTATCTGAGATTATATTTTTAGGAATTCCATGTAACCTAAAAAATTCTTGCACAAATTTCCTCTCTATTATATCATGGGGTTATAACACACCTGCAAGGTGATGATGCTCCACATTCACCCTTTGAAACTCAAGACACCTAGCCATGAATCTAATAGTATCTCCTTTCATTCCCTTCAAAAAATATAATGGCTTCACATCTGCCATCATTTTTGTCATTGTAGGGTGTCCAGAGTATGATGCTTCATGTACTTCCTTCCATACTAGATTTCTTAGTTCATCTTCGTCAAGTACATACATTCTACCCTTATATCAAAGTAATCCATTAGGTTCAAAATGAAAACCTTCATACCTAGAGGTTTATAGGAAAAATAGGGTCCATAAAATGAATCAACAAAGTGATGGACCACTTATTTTTCTAAGGACCTAAACATCTAAAATTATGTAAAATGAGATGCCAATAATAATAAAAAATTCAACCTAATTGTTATAGCAACTATGGGGGATGTTTTTAGAGCATAAAAAGTTGTGTACCTGGCCAGAAAGTTGTTTTTGAGTTATGGAGGACTCATTCGCCTTTAGTGGAAAATGGGTCCTTTTAGGGTTTCAAAAAATTGATTTCAGGATCCTATTCCTTGATGTCTGCACTCTTGAATTCCCTGTTATCAGCTTCTGGAAGTCTGTATTCAATTCCATAGAGCTCTTTCCATAATCTTCTACTTTGAATGAAAACTTTAGCAACTTTGCAACTTTGACAATGTTGCTCCAAATCTTGCTCAACTTGATCTTCAACCTCTAAATCTGCAATCACACACTCAAGGGCAGAAAAACTTGTTGATTTGTTAGTGAATGGGAGTTTTCCTTAGTCAAACCCCTTGTAGGTAATTAAACCAAATGATGAAACGAAGGAAATGAAGCATGGACATGAAATAATGTAAATGATATCACCTTGGATGATGTCTGGTGAATCAAATCTGCATACTAAAATGTAGTGGCCATGAAGAATGTAGATCTTGGATGTAGGTTGATCCTTGCAAATGGATCCTCAATTTAACATTAACTTCTTAGCTCAACACACATGAATGCATTAAACCCTTGACATGAAAAAATCATCTTGAATTATTGCAATAAACAATTAAAATCTACCTTGACATGCCTTTAAAATGCTCTAATGCTTGATCACTTGAATTCTTCATAAACTTCTAGGTGAAAACAATATGAATTAACTCCCTATTTATACTAAATTAGGAGATTAACCCTAAAATTCAAATAATTAACATTGGCACTAGATCTAGGAAGAAAGATAATTAAATTCTTGCCAGAATGAAATTCAAAAAGGGGGGTCTCATTAAGGGAGGACCCATTCACCACCTTGGGAAAATGGGTCCTGGCTAAGTTTCCAAGACCAAGCTTTGGGGGACTGAAAGAAGGCCAAAAATTCATTCCAGATCAACTAAGAAAGTGAGATCTTGTTAAGGGAGGACCCCTTCACCATTAAAGGTGAATGGGTCTTGGCTCAACTTACCAAGACCAAATTTTTCCCAATGAAATAATTTGTTATTTAATTTATGATTGTCAGGATAAATCTTCGGGAGGTGTCAAAATTAAGGCCTAAATTTGAATTAAAAGGGGGTTAATAACTCTAATTAACCACAATGAATTAATATCACCTAGATAAGTGTGAAAGTTCTTTAAAACACTTTACAACACTTAAACAAGGTACACATTATGCTCATTTTTATTGAAAGGGGCCCATTAGGCTTAATTAAGCAAATACATCATAGAAAGCATGAAAGTGTGTTACAACACTTTACAACACCTTTGCAAAGGATAAATTAAGGAATATTTTTGTCGAATAAAGGTCCTAGAATAGTTTGAATGTCTATAACACATTACAACACCACTCTAAGACACCATTAATTCAGCTTTAATGTTAATTATTAAACCAAGTGTGAAAAAGGATTACTTTTTTTGACACTACATTTTTCCCCCACTTTAGTGAGAGGATGACCCCATGTCAAACTCACACTAAACTAGACATTCAAGGAACTTAAGTATGCAACAATAACAAAGAAACATGATCATATCCTATCAAAGGCCAAGAAAAATAAACAAAAGCAAAGGATCAATCACAACCGATTTAGCGCGATGTGAGGCGATGGTTGTTTGTCCATAACATACGTTGCTCACTCTAGGGTAGGGGAACCTCAGTCTATCCACTAGGTGAGTTGTTCCAAAATATGTATGCTCACTCTAGGGTAGTGGAACCTTAGTCTGTCCACTAGGTGAGTTGTCCCAATGGGGTGGCAAATGAGAGAATCATATTAGCCTCTCATACCATACCAAATTTATCCTCCTAAAAACTTTGATAAGGCACCACAAAAAATGCTTTTGTAAATGCTTTTGAATGTCATGTAAATTTTTTTCTAAAGGGTATTTTGTTTTGTTCATGTAACGGTCTTCCTCTTAGGGAGCATTGTGCCTAATGTCTCTAAGAGACGACAAGTCAAAAGTGTTAGATCGTTTCCCATGTGATGCCTCATTCACATCATGCCATGTCAGTAGATTGTACACTCTTGGATGACATCAAACCCAATGACACCACCAAGAAGAGGACACATCATAAGAAAAAAGGAAAATCATGCCATGAAATTTTCTAAAAGATGTCATCGATATATTCCCCCACTTTAAAACAATTGCTACACCATTATTGTGAGCAATTTCTTTAAAGTAGCCAAATTTTTTACCCTAAGACATGAGAGATTTTCTCGGAAAACCCTATGCCAAGTCAAATGTTTCTGAAATAAGTTGTGTCATGAAATAGGAAGGAAGGGTTTCCCCCAAAAACACATAAGGGATCTATGGATTTGGGGTCAGTATGTTTGTGCTACAATATTTTCATAGAGCATGGAACTATCATCATTCCCAAAATACTCACAAAACTGGAAGAATGACATAAAGAAAATGAAAACATAGGAAAACCTTTTTGGGTCAACATGGAAGAAACATGAATTTCTTGATTCCTTGTGTCATCCCCAAACAAAAAACACAATATAAATGAAAAACATAAAGAAAAAGTTTTTGGGTCAACATGGAAGAGACATAAATGTCTCGACGACTTTCATCATCCCCAAAAGGAAAACACAAGACAAATGGAAAATGATTATGACATAGAGAAGAATGAAGGTACATATAGAAGAATACAAAAGAGAGGAACATCAAATGAAATTTCATGAGGGATCACATAAATAAAAATGAAAAATCAAAAGGCTAGCAAGGCACAGGTGAGTCAACCTAAAGTAGGTCATCTGCCTCCCAATCTCGATCGGTATAAATGGAAGGCATGCAACCAGCTAAAGGGACAAGATAAAGTGTCGAACTAGGATAAGGCTATCAAATTTATGCCCACACTTTGTGCAAGACAAGAATAAGTTGAGGTAGGTGAGGAAAAATGAGCTCCTTGCATTAGAGAAAATAATTTACAATAAGTGTAAAACATGTAATAGTGAGAATTTTTTGAGATTCTACAACTATTACATGAAAAAAGGAGCAGAAGGGTATGTTATGTAATCACTCGATGGAAATCATTTCCATTGAAGTGAAAGTTACTCAATACTAATTTTAATGCATGACACTCATCAGTACTATGTCCAAGAGTTGTTTGGTATTGACAATGTGGAACATTTGCATCTTTAGGATATAGTATTAGCTTGTATTCCATTGGTGGTAATGTTATTAGTTCTTTGTTTAGAAGTATTTGTAGTTTCCTTTCACTTTTAGGTAGCAGACAAGGGAACTTTAGTTTCTGTAGCTTGTAGGTCCTCTTGCACTTTCTAGATTCACCAAATTCTCTAGATGGGATTAGGGCAAGAGCTCCTGAGATGATCTTGTCTTTGTTATTCGTATCCTTAGGAGGTATGGGTTGCTCTCTAGGAAGGAGAACACCTATATCAAGAGGAGGATTTAAGACTATCGTACCATCACTACGAAGCTATAGGTATTCTTTAGGAGCACTTATGTTGAGAGTGGGATCTTGATATCCTAACCCTTTGGTTTCTTTAGTTGGTATTTTCTCTAGGAGTTGATGAATTGTATGTTCACTTGTTGTATCACATCCTTTTTTGTGTAAGATCGTGAATCCTTTGCCATATATCTCTTCAAGGTTGATTGATGTGTTGGTCACTTTGTTGACATAGGACATTTGAATGTTTGCTTGTTTAGAGGTGCTACGTTCACCTATGGTAGGGAACTTAGGTTCAACTTGTGAGTCAGTTTTAGGATGTAAAAGATCAAACATTTCAAGTTGTCTTGGTTGTTTCATTGAAGGATAAAAGGATGCATTGGACTCAAGGTTGTTAAGGAAATCATTGATGAATTCATTCATGTTGGCATCATCTTCTCCAATGATGTCAACATCATGAGGAGGATATGCATTAGGAGTTGTGTGAGCATGAGTGAGTTCCATTTCATTAGGGTCATTGCAAAAAACACAATTTGAAACATCAGTCGAAGAGAACACTTGGACTTTGACATATTGCCTTTAAACAGTTCTCCATTTTTAGAATTTTAGACCTAAACATGGTAATTTACTGACTACACAATGTAATAAGCTGAAAATGAAATGCTTTGATACAATTTTGAAGTTTTAACAATGCAGTGAAATGAAGCAATTTAAGCTAAGTATGGAGAAATTGATGAAAAAGAAAATTAGGAAACTGAAACAAAAATATAACATCACCAAACAGAAGTTAAAAATTGAGATTTTAATGTCCTAAAAATGTAGATTTGTAGCTAACAGGGACTCATTCACCAATAAGGGTGAATGGGTCCTGGCTAGGTTTTCTGGGATCTTTATGTGGATTTTATAGTCCTTTAATTCCTTTTAAGATGCTAGAAGGTATAGTCCTGTGGAAATTTTCTTTACAATTTCTGTAGAAAACTTCTATGCAAATAATTTATTTTCTACTGAGAAAATCTTACTAATATACCCAGATGATGCATTTGTATTATTTGTTTTATAAATGAAATATATATTTATATATATATAATACAAATTACATATGTATATATATATATTTATATTTATATATGTTTTCAAAAAAATATAGTGAATTTATTCTGGGCGTTGTAGGTATTGTCGTACGATGACAGTGTTTTTTTTTTTTAAATAATGTTTAATGTGAAAAGGGGGCTACCCCCAGCACCGTCGCTCCCCATAGGGGAGGCGCTACTGTGGAGGAAGCGCCCAACACTGCTCTTCACAACAGCGACCCCCAAATGGGGGACGGCTGTGGGTAGCGCCCATAGCAGGCTTAAAGCCTGCGCATAAAAAAAATTACTTTGTTTGAAATAAATTTACTTTAATAAAATTTGATGACATGTTTAGTTTAAATTTTATTTGATTTGAATTATAATATATATATTATATATATAAATATATGTATGTATATATATATAATAATAATATATATCTATATATATATATACAGTGAATATATGATTTAATTTTATCATGTTAATTATATTGTATGATTTTATATATATATATATATACATGTAATCGCGAGTACACACACACACACACACACATATATATATATATATATATATATATATAAATATGAAAATATATTTTATATATGTTGATGTTGTGAAAAGTTGGAAGATGGATTATTTAGCAAGTTGTTTTTATGAGGTGATTAATTTAAATGGAAATAAGCATTATTTATTAAATTAATATGAATGTTTATGGGTGAATCAATTATTTATTTTCTTGACAAAAATTGTGTTGACGAATTATTGTTGACTCAAGTATGATGTTTTGCTTGGTTGGGTTATAAGCATGTGGGGACCCTTAAGTTAGTCGACCTTTCTATAGGAGATAAGGTTACTGTTAAAATTTCCAGAGGAATGGGAAAATTGGTGGTTTATTATGTGACTTTTTAAATTGATACTTGTCTCCATTTTGATTATAGTTGTGATCTTGAGTTTACATTGGGTTGTACCCGTCTTTATGGGAGTTGATTCATATGATTTTTGGTGAGATGGATTTTACTTGCGGTTGTTCTATTTTGTGTTTTAGAGTACTTGTGGGTACAACTCTTTGGAATTTGTTGTTATGATTTGGGTTTCTAGGGAGAGTGTCTCTACGTGGGCGTCAGAGCACAAAGGGGATGTCAGGATAACCCACAATAGAGTTTGAGTAATAAGTGATAACCTAATAAATTAATTAGGGGGTGGGTAGTTAAACATTAATAAGATAATTATGGATGCCTCGTCCACCTGTTAGGGCTTTCATAGACTAAAGGTGGGCCAAGAGGGCCATGGTGGCATAATCATGACCTTATCTTCACAAGAGGTTAACGATTCCGCATGAGTCACCCTATGGAGTGGCACCTTGAGATAGGTAGTCAGGATAACCATAGATGGAGGTGGCACCTTGTGATAGGTTGTCTGGATAATCCATGTAAGGCCATGCGATGACACTCGCCTCTAGCATTCCCTTTGAGTTATTTTATTGGAATCCTCTGGAAGTGGTCTATTGATATGTTTTGGTGATTTTTGGTTGTTATGTTTTGGAAGTGGTTGATTGATATGTTTGGTGATTTATTATTGTTATGTCTTGGAAGTAGTCTTTTGATGTTATGTTTTTCTATATGTGTGTTTTAGCTTTCCATGCTTGGAGTTTAGTCTTGTGTATTTGATTGGATGTTCTTGGTCGGGGACCCTTTCTTATCTACTCCTAGCACAGGGGTGGTCGGGTGGAACATGCTCAAAGAGATGTACTTGTAAATTGATGTAATGTATAATCACAATATGTAATTCATTCTTGTATCATAATTGTTAATATCGTTAAGGTTGTGTTATAATAGAGTAAATATGTTCTTTATATTACCAAGTAAAATTTTCTATGAATACATGTATGGATTCTATATGGCTCATTCTTGTCTTATTGCTTATCATTAATAAATGTTTAAATGATGACATGTGAATGGATGGGTTACGTTAGTAGTAATGGTAAATTATTTTTATCAATTTTGTTATTGGATAGATTACGTAATGTCACATCGTGTACCCCAAGGGACTTAGGTGTTTAACTAGTAATCATTAGCTTTGTTAGTCGCATTAGTAAACTTAGTGTTTATACTTTATGATTAAAAAAAAAAATGTTGCATTTTTAGTTGTTCTTTGGGTTTATGCGACGGGGTGTTACAACCTAAAAAAAAAGCATTATAAGCAATTTAATTAATTTTAAAAAATAAAAATTCAAGAATTAATACCACTTACCTTATACAAATATAAAATTCTAATTCTCATTATAACATCTATTATTTTATTTAAACTATTCACCCAATCAAGAACATTAATCAATTAACTTAACTATAATTATCTATAAATAACTATATCAATTAAATAGATTAATTAATCACATAAAATAAATATTAATTAAATAACAAACATTTACATACTAAAATAAATAATCAACACTAACCCAAAATTAAACAAAGACGAGGTTGAGACAAAGACACGATCAGACTCACAACAAGGTGACGAACTTGGGACGGGGACACTTTCTTAACCACTCCCTTTTCAACATCAAACCCGTTGGGTTTATGGGACATGCTCAAACCTGTCAAGCAAGTGGAGTCGGTGTCTAGTACCTACATCCTGCATAGAAACAAACTTCAAGTAGCATGTAAATCTCCATTGTAGACACACCGTGAAAGGTAATTGTAGGGTAGTAGGGCACTTGCAAGCAAGTGAAGCCACTTCGTCCTTTCACCAAGACTCACTAGCAAACACATTAGAAATCATAGCAACATAAAATCACAACATCACCCTATATATATTATTAAAGAAAATCATAACATAACCATATAACATAATCACCATAAAATATATCATCAAGCATCATATGTAATATCAATTGCAACAAACCAACCAAACTATGAATCCACACACAATCAAAACTGGTGAACTGATCACCATCACGAACCGAGTACAAAATCAACACAAAAGAGTATTGACAACATGAGGGGTATCACACATGTGGAGCTGTTAACCTCTCATGAAAACAAGGTAACGACCTTGCCAACCACGACCTTCTCAATCTACCATTAGTTTGTGAAAACCCTAATGGATAGATGAGGTATCCAAAATTATCTTATTAATGTTATTACTACACATCCCCCTAAATTATTTTATTAGGTTTTCACTTTTTAACCTAACTCTTACATGGGTTATCCTGGCCCTTCCTCCTATTTGAGGCGTCGGCCCCCACGAAGAGCCACTCTCCCTAGAGACCCAAAATATAACCAAAAACATGGGTTGTACCAACATAGAATGAACATTAAATCTGAATAGAATACGTGCGAGGCATTACCCATCTCACTAAAAGCACATAACCAGAGTCTCAACAAAATCCCATACAACCCTTTCAAAATAATGATATCATAAAACTTTCCACACTAAGAGCACATAAGAAGAGGAACATTGACTAACAATTATCTCATGCCTCTGGAAGCCTAAGGTTCACAACATCCCTAAGGGTTCCTAAAGCAAACTGCGTACCCACATCGAAAAAGCCAAAAAAATGACCCAATGAAATAAAGAAGTCAAAGTTGATTTACAAAATAGAATAACATAATAATTTTCACACAATGTTAAACAATTTGTTTATTCCATTTACTAGTCTCCATTTTCTTAAATATAATTTTGAAATAAAAGTTCAATAATAATTCTGACATATATATACAATTTTCCTTTTTTTTCCATTAAATATCACAATCATAATTCAAAATTTCACAATCATAAAAAGAATCAATATATCTTTTCATTTATATTTCATATATATATATAATATATGTAAATATAAATATTCTATTTTATTTTATTTATTAAATAAATCTAACCTGATTAATTTTAGGATAATTAAATTGTACCCATAAAACACATATGCAAATACATAAATATATATACATATAAATATATACATATATACATATATACATATATTTATATATAAATATACACACACACACATATATATATATATATATATAAATATATTTAAATAAAATAAAAATTAAAAAATTAAAAGAAGTTTAGGACCGCTGCTAGCATAGTGGACTGTGCACAATAGTTCGTAGACTATTGTGGGTAGCCCCATTGGCCGCAAGGGGAGAGGGGGAGGGTACGGCCCAGCCGTCCCCCCCTTCAACCTTAATTCAATATCATCAAAAAAATAGTACACTGTTGACACACAGGTTCGGCCATAAGAAAAGACATTCCATTTTTTTTAATATTTATATTTATAAATATATATATATTTATATATATGTATATACCTCTATGTGGATTGTATATATATATATATATATATATATATTTATTTATTTTGTCAAGCACTTTCTATAGAAGCTAGAAAAAACATACTTATTTATATATATATAATATCTATATATATATATATAAATCCAATTATAAAAATACTGAACAATTTCAGAGACTCAAATAAAATTCTTTCATTTATCTGTTATCCAACCAATTCCAAAACCTCAAAAGATTTTTCTTTTACAGAACAATATATTTGTCATTTCAAATTTAACAAGCAATGAAAGATTAATAAAGGAACCTGGAGTCCTATGATTCCTGAGGAGTTGATGAAGCTTTCCTTTGGTTCCAACCAGCGTTTTTGAAGAGCCCCCCTTTCCTTCTTTAGAACTTCTCCACTAGTTTCTTTTGATCAAATTTTTAATCTATATCTTTTATTCAGAAGAGCCTTTTTCCTAGAACATTGAATGGGAAACAATTTTTACAGAGACAAAAGAGAGGATGCAAATTTTTTTAGAACTAAATTTTTTTTTTGAAGCTTTTGTCAATTTTTTTCCGTGAATCAAAACTTCTAATTTTTTCTATTAAATAAAAAGATAACCTCTTCTATTTTCGAAAACTTAAAAAAAATAGGATAAATAGAAATTTTCTATTTCTTGACTAGCTTTTTAGCCCAAAAATCTCAACATTCATTGGTCCTTTTATTCTTTTCTTGATTTTTTCTATTCGAGCTGCAATTTTTAGTTTTAATTTTAATTTTGCTAATTTATACTTAAAGTTCACACAATTTATCTTATTTAATTATTTTATTCCATTAATTATCCTGAACATGCTATTTTCATTAAATTATCTAAATACCAATTTAAATAATTTAATTTACACCTTTCAATTTATTTATCTTTAATAAATTACATGAATTTTAATTTAATACTTTTTATAATTTAATAAAACTATTCCAATAACTATTATTAACACTTACCTTTACTTATTTAATTATTTGAATTGCATCATACTACAACACCAATGTAAAATAAACAACATAAATATACACCCTGAAGACAACTATCATATAATGCAAAAATGACCAAGATAAAAAATGCACTACCACTAGACACAAGACGGTTTGACAAACTTGGGACGGGGTGAATTCCTTGTTGTCTCTATTTCAACTTCATGCCCGTTGGGATAATTTAATGCTCACCTAGTCCTACCCAAAGTAGGTGGAATCGAGACTTTACTCCTACAATTCCTGCATACAAACAAGGTTGTGTACACCATATATATATATAATCAAATGTATCACATCATGAGAAGGAATCACAGTGAAGCAGTCACAAATGAGTGGTGCTACACTGTCCCCTCACCAAAGCTATAATAACAACTACAAAATCAAGTATAAAGTAACATTGTTAAACTAAATTGATCACATCATATCATCATGACATAATTACTAATCTACTGCATCACAATATACTATTGCATCCATATAAAACATCATCAATCAAATATAACCATATTGTCATATCATCATAACCATGTCATCATACAAAGTAGCATAGTCATCAAGCAGTCTAAACTATCCAATCAACCAATCCAACCAACAAACAATAACTATCAAAGTATCAAAGTATCAAGCAAAACCACATAAAATATCAAGTCCAAACAACAACACGAGGGGTATTATAGTACCTCACAGGCCCCCTCTGCCCACCCCCTACCCGAGCCTTGCCTTGTCTCATGCAGACTCGTGTCCCTTGGGAGAAAATCTTGGCAGGACATGCCCTTTGTTTGTGGATCTTTCGGTGCCACCCATGTCTTCGATTGAAGTGTTGGTGATTGAGATTCCTTCTTAATCCCTTGGGTGGAAAGATGTTCTAACCAATAGTAAGTTGGTCCCTCTCCCTCCTCCTTCTCATGAGTATGAGGTTATTGTGTCTAGAACAGACTTTGCTATCTCTGATTCGGTCAGCGATAGGATCCTCTCTTCAATGGAGAATGCAGTGGTGGGTAGGTTTCTCTCTTTCTGCCCTACAGTGGATATGGTCAGAAAGTGGGCTGCTATTAAGTGGAGGCTCAAAGGAAGTGTAGAAATTTGTGCTATGTCTGGTGTACTTTTATTTTTTAAGTTCACAACGCTTAAAGATTTCTTATTGGTTCTATCCTCAAGACCTTGGGTGTATGGTAACCATAGTTTGGCTTTATGTTGTTGGAAACCAGGGTTTAACCCTAAGGTGGACCTCAATAAATCAGCTCCAGTTACATGGATTCACCTTCCCAGGCTGCCGCTGGAGTATTAGGATGAATCAATCTTTAAGAGCATCGGTGATTCATTGGGGAACTTCATTACTTCCAATCCCATCACCAAATCGAAGTTCAGGTTAGTGTTTACTCACTTTTGCGTGAAAAAATATCTGCCTAACTCTGTTAATCTCTACTCTAAATTCGGGTCATGGGTGTAACCACTGTGAGCTATGAAAATGTTGTGGTGTACTTTCAAAAGTGTGCCAAACCTGGGCATCTTATTTCTGACTGTAAGTCTACCTTTAATAATGATCCTATTAAGAGAGATTATGTTGCTCCCTCTGGTTCTCCTTCTGGTTCTATAGACCAGTCCAAGGAGGACTCTGCTTCCTTGACGGCTTCTCCTGACTCTAACTCTGAGAATCCTTTGCTGGAGTTAGTGGCCAATGTAGAATCTCCCAATCCTAATGTTCCTATTCCTGGGTCGATGATTGCTACGACTAAGGGCCTTGCCAATCTATCCGTAGCTAAGTTTATGGATAATATTAATATCCAGGAAGTTGGGTTTCCTGAGTCCAACACTGATGTTTGGGAAGAAGCCTTTACTGGTGGAGTGTTGTTGGAGGTGGCATCTATTGGTACTGGTGAGATTGTTGGAGAAGAGGGAAAAATATGGGAGGATCTAGGTTTGGGGGAGGCATCTTCTTGCATCCCAGAAGATATGAAACAAGAATCTATTGTCGATGAGGAGAACTGGACTACTCCAAAAAGGAAAGGGAGGAAGAAAAAGGCAGATGTGGGAGGTGATTCCAAGCCTGGTAGGCCTTCCCAAAGATCCACACAATTAAGGGAAACCAGAAATGAGATTGCTTTGGGAAAACAGAGGACATTGGAAGTGTCCTCAAAGAAAGGTCAAAAATGAAGGTCATGTCTTGGAATAAGCATGAGATGAATAGCTCCCATAAGCAACTTGCATTAAATAATTATGTTCTGGAACATAAGATAGATGTTTTACTCCTTTAAGAAACCAAAATGAAGAAAGCTAGTTTTGATAATTTTGTTAAGTTCCTATGGCCTAGGGCCTCTTCCTCTTATAGTGATGCCGAAGGGGCCTCTAGAGGTCTTGCGGTGCTTTGGAACCCCTCTAGGTTTATTGGCACTAAGTTGTTTTGCTGTCGAAATAGTGTGGGTGTCTCTTTTACCTTCCCTGGAAACTCTTGGTCACTTATCAATGTGTATGTGCCCAACCAAAGGAATACTAGGCTATATCTCTAGATGTCTTTGGTTGACTGGATAAAAAACAACAGTGGGACTCACTGGTTGGTGGCTGGGGGCTTCAACAACCCCCTTTTTCCTTCAGAGAAAAGTGGTGGTCTGATTGACTACTCTGACAACATGGATGATCTAGAACTCTTTTTGAGTTCTACAGGTTTGATTGATATTGATTTGTCAGGGAAATCTTTTACCTGGTCCAATAGACGTATGGGCAAAGACTTTATTGAAGTTAGGTTGGATCGCTTTTTATGTTCTTGTAACTGGGCTGGCTTGCTTAGTGCTTCTTTGTAGGCTTTACCTAGGACTGTCTCTTATCACAATCCCTTGTTACTAACTTCTTGTGACCAGTCTGTTGTCGAGCCTTATCCCTTCTATTTTGAAATCATGTGGAATTCTCACATGGATTTTAGAATGAAAATTGTTGAATGGTGAAATATCCCTGTGCGTGGTTCCCCCATGTTCAGATTGTTCTTTAAGCTAAAACACATTAAAGGAATGGTGGAAGGTTGGAATAAAATGGTTTTTGGGGATGTTTTCCAGAAGAAAAAAATCATTGGGGAAAATTTGAAAATGGTTCAAAAGCGAATGGAGGAGGGAGACATTATTCTTTCCATTTTTACCCAAGAGAAGGAGTTCTGGTGGGAGTGAGAGGAAATTTTAAAGAAAGAGGAGATCTTTTGGAAATAGAAATCTAGGGTGCAATGGTTAAAAGAGGGAGATAGGAACACTTCCTTCTTTCACATTTCTGCTATCAAACATAAGAAGAGGAACCAGATAAACAAGTCACACAATGCTCAGGGTGAGGTTGTTAGTTCTTCCTCCCTCATTGGGTTAGTGGTTGTAGACTATTTTCAGAAAGCTTATGCGAATCCCATTGACGATCCTAATTTGGATCTTGATAGTCTACTGGTTGACTTGCTCCTAAAATTAATTTCCCAAAATGACAATTTGGGGATTCTCAATGTTGTTACACCTGAGGAGGTTAAGCTCACCACTTTCAGCTGGGGGCTTTCAAAGCCCCGGGCCCTGATGGTTTCCCTCTGGCTTTCTTTTAGTCCTTCTAGGAGATCATCAGTGAGGATCTCATTCTGGTTGCTCATGATTTCTTCAAATCTAGTAAGATTCTTAAGCAACTAAATCACACATTCATTGCTCTTATTCCCAATGTGGAAGATCCTCAACGTATGACTAATTTTCACCCTATCAACCTTTGTAATACTTTTTATAAAATCCTCTCAAATTTTTTGGTTAATCGTATCAAACCTCTTCTTGATAAAATCATCAGCCCTACTCAAAAAAAAATTGTGCCTAGTAGGCATATCCTTGATGCTACCATCACTACTCATGAACTAATTCATTCTATGGATAGGTGCAACTATGCTCTAGTATGGCCCTTAAATTGGATATTTCTAAGGCCTATGACAACGTGATTTGGAATTTTGTTCCTAAAGTTTTGGCTAAGTTTGGTTTCAATCAATTAGTGGTCAATATTATAATGGAATGCATCACTACTATTAAGTACTCTATTTTGGTGAATGGCTCTCCCTTTGGTTTCTTTCATGCTGGGAGAGGAATCAAATAGGGACATCCCTTGTCTCCCTATTTGTTCATAATGGTGGTAGTTGTTCTAAGTAGGAACTTGTCTAGTATGCTGTTGGAGGGAACCATAAAAGGAATTAAGGCTACTACAACCCTTGAGCCAACTGTGATCCAATAATTTGTGGATGATACTTTTCTATTTGGGAAAGCCTCAGTTCTAGAAGCTAGGAAATGGAAAAATTGCCTCAACAATTATGCTGCTTGCTCTGGACAATGCATTAACTACAATAAAAGTATGATTTACTTCTTCAAAAACAATCCTAACCTGCAAAATTGGGTGACTGTTGTTTTGGGCTGTCAGAGTGGTTCTCTCCCCTCAGTTTATCTTGGGCTTCCCCTAACTATCAAAGAGGTCATTCCTGAGTTTTGGAATTCTATTCTTGAAAGGATTCAAAGAAAACTTGTTGGGTGGAAAGGTTCTTTACTCATCGATGCTGGTAAGCTTCAACTTCTTTTTGTTGTTCTTCAAGGTATCCTAATCTATTTCCTATCCATATTTAAGATACCCAGATATATTGCTGATAAGTTGGAGAAAATCTAAAGGTCTTTTCTCTGGTCTGGCAGTGAGGAGAAAAAGAAACCCACTCAGGTGAAATGGGATAAGGTTTTCCAAGCGAAGTGGTGTGGTGGTCTTGGGAAAAGAATAATTTCTAATTATAACAAAACTCTTATGGCCAAAGTGGCCTGGGATCATCTGAGGGATAGAAAGGACTGGTGTGAAATAATGAATGCCAAATACCTTCTGAACCAGCTGTTAATTAACTGCCTTTTAGAGGCTCACCCTACGGGTTCCTTAGTTTGGAAGGGAATTTGTAGTCTTCAGGACCTTTTGAGGAATGGGAATAAATGGAATATTGGTAATGGTAACAAAATCAGATTCTGGGAGGATTCTTGGTTGCTTGACTCTCCTCTGGATTCTTTGGAGTTCAAGCCTCTTAAGGATCGGGCCCAACATGTGTTTGGTATATATATTAGTGATTATCTTCTTGGACCTGTAAGAGCTAGGAAATGGAATGGCATTAGTCTTTGTTGTCCTTTATCTCCTAATCTGTGTCTCCTTGCCAAAAAGCTATAGGAGTTACTCTCTCTCACCAAGATACCCCCTGTTATCCGTGAGGATGAGTTCTTCTGGATTCATGATATTTAGGGTGATCTTACTGTAAAAACTACTTATAGACAGCTAGCTGTTCAGTGGGTGACCAATAATCTATGGAAAAAGGTGTGGAATAGATACATGTGATACCGAAAGTGAACTTTTTCTGGTGGATTGTAAGTCATAATAGAATTATTACTCAGGATAATCTAAGGAAAAGGGGATTCTAGATCCCCAATAGATGCATTTTATGTAAACGCAGTGAAGAATCTATTGATCATCTGTTGTTACACTACCTCTTTGCTACTGAGGTGTGGGAGCTGGATTTTGGAAGATTACGGATTCAATGGATTATGTGCAAGGACATCACATCCTTTATTTTGAGTTGGTTCAAACCCTTTGCCCATCCGCTAACTAGGGAAATATGGAATCAAGTTCCCCCCATTATTTGTTGGTGCTTATGGAAATAGAGGAATAATAGGATATTCAGGAACACTGAGATGGATCTGAAAGGGGTGTTTGGGATTGGAGCTCAGCTCATTGGGGAAAATATTTCTCTTTTCAAAGGAAAAACCCCAGATAAAGGGCCCACTGAGTTGGAAATAAGCATAGCTAAAGCTTGGCATCATAACCTAGATGCCAACTCATATGACAATTCTAAAATTTTAGCTAGGAGAGCCACTATTTGGAAACCCCTTGACAGAGACTGGTTTAAATTAAACTTTGATGGGGCTACTAAGGGAAACCTGGGAAAAGCAAGCGTAGGAGGCGTTATCAGAGATCACAGAGGTAAGTGGGTGGCCGATTATGTTGGGGGGATTGGTCAACATTCGTCTATGACAGCAAAAGCTAGAGCACTGTTAAAGGGCTTACAGATTGTGGTTTCCTTGGGGATAGAGAACCTGCATATTGAAGGTGACTCTAAGTCCATAATTGATGCTATAAATTTTGATAGACTCTTGGGGTGGAACACCAAGGATATTCTTCTTGACATCAGATTTCTTGTGGCTAAATTAAAATTAAAGGTGGCCAGTCATATCTACAGAGAGGGGAACCAAGTGGCTGATGCATTAGCCAATTTTGGCTCTCATTGGAATTTATCCAAATGTTGGCATGATTTAAGTCTTCTTCTACCAAATTGAGTATGATAGTTAAGGAACAAATCCCTTTCAAGACTCATGATGGAAACACAACTTGTGCTTAGCTAGATTATTGGGTGGCCCACTAGCTTCCTCGTCGGGCTTTGTGGTCTTATTGGTTTGAAGAGATGGATGATTAGCTATATCGATGGGCTGGATACCAAGTGGATTTTTTAAAATTACAGATTAAATCATGTTTGGAATAAGGAAATCATTTTTTACATCGGAAAGTATTGGTTGATTAGCTCTAAGTTGGATCGTACTTGTCGCAATCTCCTTATGAGGATTCTTTTAAGATCGCGGATTTACAATTTCTGTGTTTTTGAATTTGATGTGACTTGTAATTATGAAACTAAACTCCTCTTTTATTGTTCCTTACCGCTATTTTGGTTTGGCACCTTTTAGCCTCTATCTGGGGTATAACTAAATTTTATCAACCTCAAATTGCTATCCTTTTGGAGATTGCTAATTTTGTCCCCACGACTATCCTGCCTAGATTTTAGAAGTTTTTCTAAGTGGAAGGTAATCCTTCCCTGTCGATCATGTTCTTAGTGCTTAGTTGTTTATGCGAGAATTTACTCATGAAATCCTATGCTAAGATTTTTACTGGGAAATTATTAGCTCATGCATGTGATATGTCCTTAGGCTTGATTCCCAATTTCTTTTGTTTGTAGCTTAAATGCCTTATTGTGGGGGTGATTTTTCACCTTGATATTTTCTCTAACTTTTTGGTTTTTTAGGGTTCTGGGTTCTACTGTGAGCAATGCAGAGTCACGGGGGGGATAAAGTGCGAACAGAGCCAGATAATTGCAATGAGTTTTGAAAGGATCCGCTTGTCTGACATATTTGTGTCAAAGGTGGCTTTGCTCCTCTGATGGAGAGACTTGTGGGCCATGACCCTAATCTGTCGACCCAATTCGTCAACTCTTGGAAGAACTGGCATGTGACTGTGGGAGGCATCTCCTTTACGGTTGATGAGGAAGTGATTGTGCAAGTGACGAGCCTCCAAAGTTCTGGCATGAAGCATCCTAAACATTTGAAGACCTAGGACAATGCTAGTATGGACAAATTCTTTGTGAGTGATGAGAAACTTGTGCACAACCAGTTTGGGTTCAAACGGGAGGCTCTTCCTCAGCCATGGAACCAGGTGTGTCTTGCGTTGATGAAATGTCACGTTGGAAGGAAGGTACAATCCTTATTACTATTACCATTTTACCCTGTTAAATCACCTTAGGCATAAAGTTTTAATGAGCTTTCCCTTTTATCTGCTCTTGGACCTTGAAAGTTTTGTTGATAAATGTGTGAAGTCTGCTACTTTAAATCCTAATGAATCCACTCCTCTATCGCTTCACCACGGTCTTATCCTAAGAATCTACCACTTTCATCTGGCTTTATGCCCTCTGAAACCCATTTCGGCTGTTCGCATTGAAGAAATTGAGCCACCCAAAGAGACAAACTTATCTCCAGCCGAATCCAAAGGCCCCGTGAAGAAAAGCCACCTTGTTCTTGAGGATGCCCAAAAACCCAAAACTGCCACCAAAAAACTCAAGGGTGTTGAGGGAGTTTCCAAAACCTATCCGACGGTGAGCCTATGTGATCTCAAGTCTACCCCTGCGAAGACTCCCAGCAAGGCTGGGCCGAAAAAGAAAAGTGAGGAGAAGGTGCCTCTGAATAAAGGGAAAAATGTCATGAGCAAGGATTTGTTGGGTGACACGGTGGTGGTAGAGACTGTGGTTGTGGGTTGTGATACTATCATTCGATGTTCAGGAAGATTGGTGAAGAACAGAAAGAAAATGTTGGTTAGAGATTTGGACACTGAAGAGGAGCTATCAAACAGTAGAGATAACAATGTGGAAGAGGTTTTGGAAGGTGATGATGAGGTGAAAATTAGTAGTCCCCCTTCCATTCCTGACAAGGGTAAACCTCTGAAGGAGGTTTCTTCCTCTCACTCTTTAGAACTGTTCAGGTTTGAGTAGAATGATCCTGACTATATTATGGGCAGAGGTGAGGAGCTCAAAGTGTTGAAAAAAAGAATGGAAAACATGGACAAAAAATTCAATGGTTTGACCTGTTTCACAGTCAAATTAGTTCACTGTGTTACTAGTACCCTATCTGCCATCATGAAAGAAGAGATGGAGATGAAGAAGGCTGAAGACCACTAGGAGTGGATTGGTGATGATTTGGTTCAGCTTCTGTCAAAGAATTGGGAGAACACTTGCTAGTTTGTTGCTAGTCGGTTGTCGGACTGTGTGTTGTTTATCTACGTTTGTTTTGGTTTAGTATTTTGTTTTGTTGATTTTTGATTTGGACTCTATTGACCCTTGTGGCTCCTTGTGAAGGGTACAACACCCTATAAATGTTGCATACTTTATCAAAAACAATTCAATAGCCATCCATTTCACACATTTGCATAACATTAAATGAGATAATATTCACACATAATGCATCAATAACAAAGTGCAAGAACAATTTATTCATCTCCAAAATTCACATTACATTCATATTTACCCTACTGTAGTGATAGTAAATAGTAGTTACACAATTGGGGTGTAACACCACGTTTGGTTTTCTCTTCTATATAAATGGTTTCCTAGGTGAAAATTGAAATGTTAAGTGTATATAAATCTTTAATTTAATTTCTAACTTATTTGAACATAATTAATCCTCTTAAGGATAAGATCATATAGTTCTAAACAAAGGAAAATAATATTTTTGGTGATTAGTACTCCCTAAAGCATAGTTTTATAAGTTATTATAGATCAATACATATCTTATATTATGTTTGAATACTATAATCATGTAGCAAGAATAGAATATGATAACTATATACCATAATTAGGATAATTTATGGAAGATTAGTGTAATAAATTTGATTAGGATTTGGGTATTATGCACAAGGAATTTATAGGATTAGTTTATTGGTAGGGTGAGGTAATACCATGTGTAACCCCATTTAATTTAGATTTGTATATGCTATAAAAACCACTCACTCATTATAAAAAGTCATTTGGAAAAAAATGTTACTATCAAATTTTTCATTTAATAAATTCTTAAGATGTGAGATATTTCATGTATAACTAATATGAAACATATTAAAGAGGGAAACATCATGGATGGTGACATAATTTGAAGCTAAAGTATTAGTGTAATTTTTATTATTTACTATAATCTAATTTATCAAATAAATCAACACGTCATTATTAATTTAATCATAATTATTTGACTCATCCTTTAGTATATCTTTGCAATGTTAAAGACTAAAATTTAAAATAGAAAGCAATATGAAATTAAAAAAAACACTAAATTCATTAAAATAAAAAAATTATTATGATGGAAACTATAAAATTCCCTTCAAATTAAAAAATAGAAAGTATTATGGCTTTTAGATAGAAAAAATTTATAATAAATTAGAATTCAAAAGTAACATAAAAACAACTAAAAAAGAGATTAGTCCAATTCTTGAATTAAAAATAGAAACTTAATTAAAAATTAATGGTTACATTAAAAATAGAAATTTGAAAAAATAACTTTATGTAAAATAATTACATGTTTGAGTTTTAACACCAATAAATTATGAAAATCGATAAATTTATCTAAAGATTGTATTTCTAAATTTTTAAATATTTACATGGGCCCGCCTTTAATCATTTACTTATATGGTTAAAATGAATTTTTTATTATTTTGATTAATAATTAGAAGATAACTTTATTGTTCTTACAATTTCTAGGGTGCATTTTTTCTAACCCATATTTCCCAAATAAGAACTTTAAAGTTCACAAATTTAAGCACTCACTCTGTCCATCACTAGTAAAGGAACTACATATAGAAAGGTCTTGTAGATTCTTAATCAAAAGTTACACCCTATGTTAAACAAATCTAGAAATACATCTAGAAAGTTTTAAGCACAATTAAAAGAGCTCAAGTGATAGATTGAATGACTTTGGTTTGCAAAACAATTATGTGATTATGTATATTATTGATGGTCTAGAATTTGGAGTATTTTGTTACCAAATGTATACATAATGGGAAGAGTTTTTGGGCATGCAAGTCATTTTAGTTGTGCAAAATCTATTAATTCTTTTTTTCAAAATGGTTGATGACATTATTTAGGTTTAGGTTTAGATTGTAGATTTTTGGTTTTATTTTGTTCTATACCTTATTTTTCATTATGTTATAAGGATATAACACCTTATTTACACTAGGAGGATGTTCACACTAGAAGTACAATGTGTTGTATTTTAAATATTGTATTCACCAAGAATATAATTAGCTAAGTACTAGGAGGACTTGTTTTGAGTGTGTGATGTATTTTAGGGATACAATATATGTTTGATAGTTTTCTTTTATGTGAATCATGTACTAGATATATATTCAAGTGAAAGTATTTTTGTAATAAATTGAGTTTGGAGAAAAATGGATACATAAACCCCACTGTTGTAATGACTTTTTATCATTAAGCAGTGGAGATTTTCTAATTTTTTCATTCAATTTCTTATGCATATGTTCTTATGAGTTTATTGAATATGATTATCTAACCATCTATAAATTAATAAAATGGTGAAGGACTCAAGAATTAATACTCAAGTGAGAACTTGAAGATTGTGATGCCAATGTATAAGAGTTTTTTTTTTAACCTAGGTTATCTACACACATAGAAAGATGGCTAATACAAATCCTTTAGAATAGAAGAAAAATATCTAACAAGTTCTATAAAATATGAGAAGTTACAAACATATTGGAGTAATGTTTCTAAAGAATATTGAGCACCATATTTTTGGTAAAACGATATGATGTCCTTAAGGACCAATGGATTAGACACAACTAACTTATGAAAAAATATTGAGATCCTTGATATAAGAGTGGATTTAGGAAAAATAAATAAATTTGATTATAATCCATGATCCAGGTGGATCCAAAATATCTCAAAATTTCACAGTCTCAAAATTCATCCAAAGAAGCATCAATGCATAGAGCTCGCTAACACAATCTTGATGCAACTTTAATGGGCTCAAAAGGAGTTTGTATGCAGAAGTTATGTTTAGTCAAAGGTTCGATCAAACAGTTAAATCAAGGGTTCAAAAAGGAAAAAAAATTATTGTCTCAAAATGAAATAAAAATGATTCCAAGTTGTAGTGCTCGTCACGCTGGTTCCATAACTATATTCGGTTTCAAAAATGGAGCTCATATGTGAAAGTTACGGCTGGTCAAAGGTTGGTCAAAATTTTGACTTTGGTTGACTTTGATGACATCAACAAGCTGACGTGGCAGGTGGTGATGTGGCAGGAGTGGTGAGTTGGCACATACATGGTGGAAAAATAATATGGATTAAACCATATTGTTAAAAGAAAACACGTATGGTTTAAAAATTAAAAGATTTTTATGATTTCAAGGAGGATTTGGTGGGAATTTATCCCTTAAAATCCTCTTCCCTTGCCCATAAAACAAGGAGAGGAAAAAAATCCCGTAAACTTACATTTCAACAAATTAACCCCTTTAACCACCTTTCTCATATTTAATGGGTTTATTTTAAAGAATATCCAAGGAGATTATTAAGGGGCTTTTAAAAGATATTTTTTAAGATTATAATGTAAGTCCAAAATTATAACGGCCCATAGTTAAAGGGGTTCGTTTTTTTAATTGTATGGCTTGGAATTATAAAAGCCAAAGGTGGATTTATTTTTGAAAGATTAATTTGTTATACTAACGGGATATTAGCGATTTTTATTGTAAAAGGGGGAAATGGTTGGAATTTTTACTTGTATACAGGAGATATGCAATATTTGCAAAATAATATGGTTAAAGCCATATTAGCAAATAAATGTGTATATAAAGGGGTGATTTTTGTAAAGGGACAATGGAAAAATTATTGAGTGGATAATTTTGTAGGGGAATTTTCTTGGAGAGAATTGTAACAGGGAGAATTATTCAAGTTCATTTTGGGAGAATAATTCTTTGGAGGAGAATTTACAAGGTGCTTTTGTACACCAAAAATTGTAAAAGAGTGAGAGATTAAGGAGAGATTATTGCAGGTTCTTGGAGCTTGGGTATTGTAAGAAAGCATAATTTTGCTTGGCGATATCAATAAAGCGGTCCCAGCATTGAGAAGCGGACACAGAGACGTAGTCCACATTGGACGAACTCCGTTATCAATCTATGTGTTGTGATCCTTCTATTTCTTTGTATCATTCTTCTCTCTTCTGTCTCAATTTTCTCTCTAGTTTAAATTCAGTATTTGAATTTATAATTACTTATTTTGTAATTTCAATGGTTAAAAGGCATAATCACGCAATTCTGTATTAGATCGAGAAATTACTATAATTAGATTTAATTTACAAGTTTATTTTGTAAACTCTAATTACAGATCAATCCATGACTATGATCTAGTAGTGAAAATCCCACAAATTTTAGATATGAAAGAAAGATGGGTAAAATTAATTTAAGAAAACCAAAAGATAGAAATCAAATTTAAAAACTATTATGATTCATCAAAATGTAAGGAAATACATACACCCTATTGATATAGACCATTAAATAACATTGACCATACCTAAATGAAGAGTTGATATTAAGAAATATAAATATTAAAGAGAAAGTTAGAATATACTTAGCTTTGTTTATTTCTTGCTCAATGCTTGATTTTTATAAAGATTATAATTTTTATTATTTTTTTTAATTTGTTGATGAATGTTTAGGATATACTTAGATTTGTTTGTTTCTCCTAGCATGATTATGTTCTTGTGGCATAGTGCTTACTCTCATGACCTTTGGTACTTCTGCAAAAATATATTTGAAGTTGGGTAGTGCTAAAAAGCATGTTAGGGAGATTGTTAATTTGCAAAGTGAATGTGTAAAATTTCCTTGGTAACTAGTCAATCCTTATTTCCAATGAACAAGATTAAATAAATGTCAATTCAAAATACAAGATTCTTAGATGATGAGATGATTATGTAGCACTTGCCTTATACAAGGGTTTCAATGTAAGTTCATTATTTGTATATGGTGTAGTGCAAATAAAATTTTCAAAGATCTAATCAACAATTAAATACACTATCCTTAAATACAATATCCTTGGCACTCAATTCAAAAGTGTGTTGGTAGACAAGCTATCAAATAATGATCATAATCTTTAAAATGGTGAACATGAGAAAAATGAAAAAAGTAATTTAAATTGGGAGGACGAGGTTGCATGGGTGATCTTCTCTAGGGGACAAATCCACTCTTGCATTATGATCTAAAAATAACTATAAAATCTAAGCATGAAAAAGATTAATTCTAGGTTAAAGTAAAGTTGTCATACAAAAAACAAACATAAAAAATATATATATTTACTTTATTGATAAGGGGTTAATTAAGGATTATAAGATTTGGTTGCCACATACTGACATTAGTAAGATAGGTGGTATGTGTTACAAGGGCAATAATAACCATACCATAAATGACACATGCTCGCATCTTCAAATGGTTGATTATTAATAGGGATGGAGGGATTAAGATTATGATGTGTAATGCCTTAATATCCATACATTACAACTATAACCCTCTCACATGTGAAATGGATGACAGATGAGTGAGAGGATCATGGACCAAATGCGGTGATATAACTTTTCTTAAAAATATTTTTCCATCACACATTTATATAAAATGGATCTCTATGTTGCTTTTCATATACATTTGTAAAAGCCAATTTTATGAGAAGATGGTTGAGGTAGAGAAACATGGAAAGGGGAAGAGAAAGAAAAGACCTTGAGATGAGGCAGAGAAAATAATACATAAGCAAACAATTGGAGGGATGGAGGATGTTGGTAGGGTGGTCGAAATCCTTTTTCCAATAAATGAAGAGGGAGATACCAACCATGATGTAAAAGTCTAGTTATTTTAGATGTGAAGTATGGCAAGAACATGGATGTAATGTTTTGCATTGGACTATTAGAAGCCATGAGGTCACACCTCCTTGACCTAGGGTAATCTATTAGTTGCAAGAACGTGTTTGATGTTGCATAAGCACTCATCTATACACCAATGTTTTTGGTAGTTATGAGAACATAATGGGGGTAAATAACTAGGAAAAGGCATTCCATGACTATTATATGGCTCATTTACATCACCTCATGGATGGATTCGTGAAGCTACACAAATGAATAAAAGAAATCGCCATAGCTCTCAAAGTGAATTTGTATGCTAAAACAACTTGGGGAAATGAAAAATGATGTGGATATTTTATTCCGTGGAATGGCAAAAAGTGACAATATTGAATTGTAAGTAGTTTGTCAATTGCTAGGTGCTTGTGTAATTTATCCTTAGTGCTAATGATTATCATTAAGTATGCCCTACAAATGATGCATGAAAATATAGTTACCTAGCAACAATAGAAGAAAGTTTTCTAGAGAACAAGATGTGATAAATAATGTATTTTTTAAAGGATTTAGTGTAACATATATAACCAAAATCTACACTTTCACTCTTTTTTGTGGTCCTGAGGTATCTAACTCAAGTTATATAGCCTCCACTAACCCAACCCAAATTCAAAAAATAAGGACAATTTTAAAGCCATTAGATTTCTATAGCTCATGATGCTGTATAATAGATCTTTCTGGATTTGTATATGGAGAAATATTCATTTCAGATCACACTCCATGATTTATTACTAAAATTCAAATAACAAGAAAACAAAAATAAAGAAAAATTCAGATAAAGAAAATACAAATCTAATCTCATGCTCCATATACGTGAGATGTTTTTAATTAAAACAAGAAAATGGCAGAAATAAATACAATACAAGACAATATCCCTGCACGAGTTTTGATAACGTACCCAAAATGACAGTGGGATCTCGTGGTTTTCAGCCAGCTTCAAATAGGACACTGTAAAATCACAGGCGCGGCCATTAATTGCATGGAACTTCAGGAACATTACTAAATTTGACGAAGATCCATGCCCCCAACATATTTCTGAGACTGCTACAGGTCTAAAATTGCCATTAATGCGATCTTTAACAGAGCAAAATATCAGAAGGACAGAATTTGCAAATATATTGCGGAAGTATATACGCAAATTTTCAGGACTTCACCATCAATATATGGTATACTAAAATAAATAATGATATTTACAAAATATATATATGACAGTGTGTCCAAATGGCGGCCCTTATAAATGACGAGCAAGATAGAAGATACAGGTAGATCAATTTTTCAGATGATTATTTACCCTATAAGCTTACATGGCCGTTAATTTTAAACACTGTTGGAGGAACAGTTAATGACAGAATTGGGAGAAGTCTTACAACCGTTTAATGACGTCAATGGTGCGAACATTCTCCAGCCTTTGGATCTGTGCTTCCCTTCAACCAGCCTATTTTCTTTGACGGACTTTGATTTCTGCCTGAAAGTCGGATCTCTGTTCTCCGTCTTTCCAAGCTTTGGGCCTTCCCGGTAGTTACAGGAAACCGATCGCTTTAGAACCGGATTCTCCACGCCATTGTTGGTAGGCTTCCCTTGCCTGAGATGCATGTCTTCCAACTTAATCGAAGGAGCCTTGAGTAATCCAAGAGTTAAAAACTGCTGCCATTTCAGAGACATTTTACCGCCTGAAGGGGGCGGCGGCGGCTTCGAAGACGCGCTTGAGGCCCGATTTGGTTTAGATTTAGACTTGGCAGCGGCGGAATTGGCCCGCCGTATATTTCTTTTAGGTTGAGAATTATAATTCTCTGTATTGGAAGCTCGAGAATTACCATTCCAGAAATTTGCCCTAGGCTCCAGCGGATCAATTCTCCACGCCTGCAGCTTTTCATTCAACAGACGGCGATTTTCACTGCAGCTGTTCGATCTACCGTAAGAGAATTGTGCGTTTGATTCGCTGTTGCACCTTTGGAGAGTGAGAGGAAGGAGACGCCCTTGGCAGAAAAGATCGTCGGCAGGGCACGCCTGGTACGCCATTGAGCCCAAATCGAAGTTGAAATCCTGATGCTCCGAACAACCCCTGTTCGAATCCCCTGCACTGCTCTCGTACGCAGCTCTGCCGTTCTGGGGCAGATCGCATAACGAAGGAGCCTCCTCCTCCTCATCCGACACCATACTCAGATCCAACTTTAATTCCGTCCACATAGCAGTAAAACACCCTCAGAACAGAGCAAATAATACAGAGAAAGGCAGAATTTTTGGTTCCTACTGTCTAAGAACTAACTGTTCGAATTCTACAAAACACCAACCTTTAGAAAAGAGTCGCGAGAATATCTCTGACAAAGGAAAGCAAAGGAGGGGAATCACATTTTTACAGCTGGTATTGATGTTTGAGAATCAATCAGAGCAAAATGGGTATGGTGTTCTGTAATGAAAAAGGGCGAGGGATTTGTACTAGAACTGGATTAGATTAGGCTTCCGCAAGACTACAGAACAAAGCGAAAAAGAAAGAGCGCCCACATTTTCGGCCCTGTGATCTGAAACACAGAAACATTGCCGGCCACTGAAAATTCAAGTAGCCCATTCGTGGGACCCAACGTCCTGCGATGTAGATTTCTCTACCACTTTCGAATTTTTGTGCCTGCCATCGCAATCAGATGCGATCGTGTAGATCATATATTGACGTGAAAAATAAGGAAGTGACGGAAACATGGCCTCTGCAGTTAAAACTAGGTCATGCTCACGCAGCCTTGAGCTTCAGGATTTGAAGGCCCGCGACTCGAACCCGTATCTTTGGGGTTCTTCCCAAAGGAATTATAACTGCTGGTCTCATCACTTCTGCGCCTGCCATGCCAGGTACGTCAGTTGCAGATAAACCTTCATTTATTTTATTGCATAATACTTGTTCTGGAAAAAAAATTGTTTTCCTTTAGTATATTTTGTTTTCCTTTTGCATGATTTTGAAATTTCTGTATTATTTTTCACGAATCAAATCATGCTAATTGTACTGTAAGAAAATTGTGTCATATTAAAATTTGTAAAGGAAGAGAAATATAAATTATAAATTATAATGAGTTTTGTATGTTTTAGAAATTTAATGAGACAAAGAAGTGTATTGATTAGTTGTTGGGTCGTATTAATAAATAGAGTTACACATCTTTGATGCTCATAATAAATAAAATCTCATAAAGAGTCATAATTTATCCATGCTCCCCATGTGATATTATTAAAATGTCTGTCCATATAAACATCATTTATGCTCCTCATAATGAGATAAAGATTCCTCATCTAACAATAGTCACTTAGTAAACTCTTAATCTTTAGATTTATATCTGTAAAGCTCTTGCTATATAAAGAGCTTTTGAATTTTGTGTATTAAATATTTCTTTATAGATATTTAATACAAAGAGAGCATTTTTAGACCAACCACCTTTGGACAATTGTCTTAGTAAATTTGATCATTGAAATTAGGGAGCTTTATTGAAGTTATAAAGTGCAAATTTGAACTCATTATATGTAGATTAGTTTAAAATAATAATAATAAAAATTTATGGAACTTTTGAAATACATTCAATTCTCTCATTCTGTTTGGTAGATTAAAGTAGTTATAGATATGAGGAAGAAAATTACTTAACATCTTTCCATCTTGTATGTTTTGGTTACCACTACAAACATATTTTGATGTTCAAGCCTTTATCATAAAGAGGAAGGAGGTAGATAACAAATTGTGGTGTTCCTTATAAGTTCTTTAAATATTAATGAGATATCTATGTTATGTTTTTTATATTGATAATATTAAAGATGTTAGCTAATTGAATGATTTACTACAAAACTTCAAAATGTATGAATTCTCTTGTTAATTTTATCTTAAATACTATTTGATCTAATTTACATCAAATTTATTTAGAATCTATTCACATAAACTATTTGGAGGATCCTATTATCAAAATCAATGACAAGTTCATTTTCACATTAATAGTATTGAGATTATAATTAGGTACCACCCACAGTTTTTTTACAAAATTATTTTCAAAGATTTGACCTTAATTGAAAATCTATTTCCACTTTTTCCTACTTCACTTATGACAAATATGTCTACTAGAATATTTTTTTAGTCTAAGGAGCTATAGAATGGGCCCTCACCTTGTAGCCACTAGCTTTTTTGTCAAGATTGATTTTGATAAAACATATCATGGAATGTAATGGCCTTTAATTTTGGAAATTATTTGAGCTTCTAGATTTGGATCTAAACTTGTCTAGTCTAAATTCAATATTTTTTATGGATATTTTCACATTTCACTATTAATGTGAATTAATCTGGCTATTATGAAATGATTTATCAAATTCATCAAGGATGCATTTTGGCACCCTACCTATATGTCTTAGCTATGAAAGAATTTGGTATTTTTCTATTTATTAATGGCTACCATTTTTTATATTCTATTTTAATTTTAATTGAAGAGTTTATGATTTTTAACATGAAATATCCTAAAATGTTTTCCTTCCTTGGAGATTCAGTTTCAATCCTACTTTTACTTGAAATGACAAGAAAAATAACTAACAAAAAGGAATATCCTTTCTTATACAAGTATATTTATAATCATTAGATTATTTATTTTACACATTTCATACCTCATAAAAATATAATTACATATTACAAGAACACTTGATTCTAAATTATATATAAGTACATACATTTAGGTGGAAGCATAAATTTTTATCACATTTGTGGGATATCTTACAAAAATGAATCATATGAAAACAAAATCTTTGAACATCTTCAAATGGAGGAATTTTGTTAAAAGGTATAGCAATTTTCATGCATCAATGGGGTTCAAATAAATGTAATTTCTATTTTTTTAATCTTTTAAGTAAAAGAGTGCATAAAAAACATATTTAATCAAAGGTTCTTTATTGGAAGGCATTCCATTTGAACCCCATGATGTGGCCCCTCCTCTTTTTGGTCACTCATATTTTTATTAAAAATGATGATTGAAAGAAATATTTGAAAATAAAATCACAATAATAATTAAATAAAGTCACCATAACCCAAGAACTTAGTGTAAGCTTTTTAAAATATAAGTGATATTGATTTTTGTTTAACTACTAGAACTTGTACCTAAAGGAGGTTCAAGGATTACATCGATAGAAAATCATATGTATGTTAATATGTTAGAGAGTACGTGTTTGTGCATGCAAATTCTAGTTGCATGTGGTTGGATTAAACAATTAATAATCAATTCTAAATAATGGAATGAAATAAACTTAGACAAATCTAATTTTTTTCCTTAAAGAAATTAACTATTATCTTGATTACAAAATATTTGCATATAGACTTAAAACATAAAGAAATGCAAATGAAAAAAGAAAGTTGCCATTAAATTGACAAAAAAAATTGCAAATGGAAATAGAATATTCCCATCCAGTTGTCAAATCAACATTTATCTGGCTTTTATGTGAAGTGAGATTTTGGAGGCCTTTACCTAATATTTTGAAGGCTTTTACCATTAAACGGTAGTTGGTTTACCATTAAATGACAACTAAAACTTGTTTTCTAATGTCTCAACAATGGTTTGTAAGTGTGAGACTTGTTTCAGGCTCAAATCTCACACTATATGTAGCCTATCAGATAATTATATTTATATTGAATATAGTTATTTTACCAAACTTAAATGTCTCTATTAGGTGTGGAGAAATATTAAAAAATAGAATTTTTTTCTAAAAAATATGACAACCATTTGTATTGATTTCCTTGTTTCAAAAAAATAATTAACTTGTGTATATACAAAAAAGGGTATGCTACGTAGGAAAATATTACTATAAATTATAATAAATTTGAATTTAAAAATCAATAATAAATCAAATATGCAACACAAAATATTAAAAATATGTATGTCCTAGATATGAGTGTTATTGATTAAAGAAATTATGAATTGATGGTATTTCTAAAAATAGTTATGTTGAGTTGAGAAATACTAGCATTTGTATCTTTAGAAAATCTATGTAAAAGATGTAAAGAGATATCATTGTGAGATGCCTATTTTTTTATAAAATTTGTGATCTAAGTAAAATATATACCTAAAAGATCACATCTCTCATTCCTTTACAAATATTTTCTAAAGATGTGTGTGCTAATTATATTTATTAAAACTGTATTTAATTTTATTTACTTAAACTATATTTTATTTGAATTGTTATTTTTATTTAATTACATGTTTTTTTTATTTTACTTTACAATTCTTTAACAATTATACTTGGTTATTTATTTTATTACATTGCTTTATTTTTATTTATTTGAAGAACTATTTTAATTTTACTTTTGAAAAGTCACCATTCATTATTTCATAATTCTTTTATTTTGTATTTAATTTGACAAGTATATTAAATAACATTTGAATACTTTTATCTAAATAATATTAGACATGGAAGTTATTTTATTTACTTAAGATATTTTATTTTATTTTAAAACTATTTTACATGATTTTATTCATTTTATTCTAAACCCTATTTTTATTAACTTAAGAGTTAATTTAAGATGTAAGTTGAAGATGGAGAGCAAGAAGAGAGGTGGGAGTGGGTGTTTGAAATATTTGGAGAGAAAGGGAGATGGAGAGTCTGATCTAGATGATGATGATGTAGTTTCGTTGGGAATTTTTGGTTTGCTTCTCATTTTTTGATTGCTTTGTGGATGTTGTGCTCTGCTATGATCTAGATGATGATGATGCATTTTTGTTGGGAATTTCTAGCTCACTTCTAGTTTTTAACTACTTCGTGGATGTTGTGCTCTACTTCATGGATGCTTTGTTATGTGGGAGCTCCTATTTGATTGGTGTTGGCGAGTACGAGGTTTTTATTGCTCCAGCGCTGATGGTTTTTCTTCCATGGGTCATTTTCTAGAGGTGGAAGTTATTGTGGGTTGTAGCTTGGTGTTTTATTTGCTATATTTTGGCAACCCTTTTCAACATCTTGCTTCCCTATCCTTTGTCTCTTGGAAGGTTGTTCTTGAGGGTGGTTTGCTTCTTGTGGTTGGTGCTTTGGCGGGTGGCTGCTACTAGGTGGGAGGGGAGTTGTTGGTTGGGACCTCTCTTCATGCTTTCATCTATGGTGCCTTATCTTGCCGAGTGCTTATTTTTTGGGTTTATTTCTACAATTTGGTTTGGCCCTTGGTGCAACTATTTTAGAACTCTTTAGTTGGAGGCATTGGTTTGTTCTTTGTTAGGCCTAGTGCAACTTGCTAGTTGTATTTTCTTTTACCTTTTGATGGTTGTTTTCTTGTGGACTTTGGTTGTTTGTTGTCTGTGGTGGCTTTCAGAGGATATTAGTTCTATGGCATCCTTGCTTAAGTTGACTATGAGAGTAGTGTTTTCTTATGCTACTATTATTTAGCGGATGGCTAGGATGAGTTTAATGTCTATTATGAAATTCCAATGTTTTGGGTTGGTAATAGATGCTTTCCCCTTTCTGAATATGAAGCTTTTAAGGTTTAGGGGGATGACTCCTTTTACTAGCAGAAGGTTTCCTACTTTTGGCTCTTGATGATGGAGTTTGTGATGTTCTTGGAAGTTTTGGAAGCCCCTATTTTGTTAGATTTGTTGTTGCATGTTGGGGTTGTCACCTTTTTCTTGGTTGAGTTGTTCTTAATGCTTCTTTTGAAGGTCGAGGTTTTTTTTTGGCTGATTATTGGGTTACTCTTTCAATCTTGCTTCATGTGCCAAGAGCTCATGATGCCTAAGGATATTGTTTCTTCCTTCTTCCCTTTCTTTTGAAGCTATTTTCAATTGGACTCTAGAGTTCGAGTCTTCTTTAGAGGTGGAGATTTCTCCTATTGAGGAGAAGCCCTCTCCTATTGAGGTGGAGTTGGATGTTGTAGGTGTGGTGGGAATTTTTCTTCTCTCTTATCATTTTCTATTGAGCACGAAGCTTGTGGGAGTTGGAGAGTGGTGGCTTTGGTAGCAAGGGTCCTCATACTATCCTCTCATTTAGAGGGGAGCTCTCTCTTATTGAGGTGGAGCTTGAGATGGCTATCCGAGTGGATTGGTGCTGCAAGGTTGTTGTTGTCTCTCAGTGTTTAGTCATGTTCTCTTACCCCTTCTTTAATGAGAGGGATCTGTTGGTGCTGGAAGTTCTAATTAATAGAGGTGTGTGGGTTTTCTACACCAATTAGTTGGTTGTCTTTCTTAGCTCAATATTGGGCCTTTTTAGTGTTTGGTTAGCTATTTCCTGGTTGATTCAACTTGTTATTTTGATTAGTTAGGGTTTAAGGTACCTATTATTTCTTGGTTGCATGGGTTAAAGGTCCCTTCAAAACATGCTTGTGTGTTGCAACCCATGTTGTACTATTTATTTTATATGGGTGCTATTGTTTAGGCTATTATTTTTTTGCTAATTTTTTCTACTACAACTTTATTGGTCTAGATAGGGTTTCAGGTGGACCTTCAAAGCCTATTTGTAATATGTTTCTGGTCCCTTCAAAACTTTCTTTCCCCAAAATTAGAAACTTAAGAGTTAATTTATCTATGGAAGAGTTATGTTATTTACTTAAAATTCATTTTATAGTTATTTAAGAGTTTTTTGAATTTTATTTTAGAACTATTTAAGAATTATTTTATTTAAGAGTTATCTTATTTACTAAATAATTTTAATTGTTTTCAATATATGATATCTCTTTAAAATAATTGTTAAGAAACTCATGTCATTATACTCCATATCTTGTTGGCATTGTAGTTATTGATGTCAACATAATTATTCACTAAAAATATTATAAAATATAAGTAATTTTTTTAATATATGTTTAAAAAATTATATATATATATAATCCACACATGAAATCTAAAAATCACCAGTTCACATTGTCTTCAAATTCTTAATTTTTCTCTTGCAAAAAAAAAAATGTATAAAACTTTTGATTTGAGTGTCTCAATTAGCAAAAAAGTAGGACACACCTTTATGCTTCCACCCATCTATAGTCTTATAATCTTTTTAGACCATGGAGTACTCTAGTAGTCCAGGAAGGGAAGGGTAATGAACTTGACCATTGATTGAATCCCCATCTACCAGATCCATCAATAAGGTCTAGATCAACCAAATGGATGATCCATATTAGTCCATAAAATTGCATATATATTTAAATCATATACACATAGATAAAATTCAAGCATACACCCATCATATTTCCATCTACATTACATCATCATATTAACTATGCATGACATCATCATAACATATACAAATAAATAGTAATCAAACAACATACTGGGTTACTTTGTGATTACTACTTGTAACTAGGTTAATGGTATGACAATTCAGTCAAGGTTCATACCAAAGGTCACTTGAATTGAAGGATTTATTAGCAAGGGATAATCTACCCTAGCTCTAATAGCCTAGCTAATGATCATATCAATAATTTTGTATTATCTCACTAACATGGCATACAATGCACCTAACATAATTCATAGAGGATAGTTCTTGACACGACCACTATTTCTAGGAGAATGTAAATGTTCATATATTATCTACTAGGTCATTAAGACTATATTGTAGTACATTCATAGGGTAAGTAGGGGTAAGATGTTTGAGTTATTTCATCCTATGTTATTTATACAATTCCCCATCTATTTTCTCTATGTGATGCAAGACTGTTAGAAGTCACAAGGACCATGCCACTACCTTGGAGTTAGAGGGTAGTTGTTGGAATTATATGTCCATCTCTACTCCCTAACATTCTAGTCTACAATATTTCTATATTTTAACCCACTTATTTACATAGTCTAATATTTCAGATTAATTTTCCCATTAGAAGTAATATTTTAAAATGCAATTTACTATATAATCTAAAGTACCTTGCCATAATTGACAACTACTGTGACCTTGCAGATTTACAAATTTCTATTTCAATAACTAGTTTAGACAATTGGATTTTGAGTTTACTTCTCTAGACTCCCTATCATATTAGTCACTAATTTGATACTAGTGGGTTTCATGGTTCCTTGGACACTTATCTAGTTTTGGTACTAACCATCTTTAATTTTTATATCACATTACATAAATTGACCAACTATTATAGTTCACAAAATAGGAAAAATCTCTACAATAGATATTTTAGACCTTAAAACAAAGCTTTAAGCTCTCTAGGCCATTTTGACAAATTTGGGTCATTTTATGTGGCGTAAAATCACTCAAGTCAAATTCATTAGCATAAGAACATCCCAACACTTGTAGATTCATTTGTGTTCATAGTTATTTTACTGCATTAATAATAAGTGGAATGATTTTTTTTGTCTTGAAAATGAATTAATTATGATCATTTCACCATTTCCTTCTTCATATTCATTATTTGAAATAGTTCCATTTAAAGGGATTAATTATGATCCTTTAAGAAATTTTGAGTTCTTAATCATTCATAATATGTTTTCGTAGTTTCTTTAGAAATGTTTGTGATTCAATGTTGCTTAGTACACAAAATACAATAATTATTTATTGTTTACCTTTACAAGACATATTCAAATAACTTATTAATGAAGATCATATTTAAAAGTATAAAATAAATTTACCCTACTCTAATCTACTCTAAGTTTAACAAAAGAGAAAAGAATATAAGGCTTAAAGAGATGGAAACAAATGAACTCATTATTTTCAAATTGTACTGCACTTTCATATCTTAATCTACTCTAAGTTTAACAAAAGAGAAAAGGATATAAGGCTTAAAGATATGGAAACAAATGAGCTTATTAATTTGAAATTGTACTACACTCTTGTACCTTAATTACAAAATTTACTTGAAATAATACAATTGAAGAATATCACTATACAATATGCTACTTATGAGAATCTTAACAAAAAGTTAAATTGATATTTATTCATATACTTTATTAGATGTCACAAATATACACAAACCAAAATATATTTTATAATTTTCTTAGAAAAAATGAAAAATTAAATGATCTTAAATGAAACCACATATTAAATAATCACATTCCATTAAGATAAAAACCTAACATCTATGACAAATAAAGAATAAAACTTAAACACAAAAAATCAAAAACCTAGATATAAATATCCATCACTTGACAATATAACATTTTATTCAGTTATCTTGAGATGACTTAAAACTGAATTACATAACTTCTATCACTCCCAAGATTACTACCATATACTGACCCCATCAAGATAGGAAATGATCTCAAATCAGAATCATAATTAATTTTTTCTTATGATAAGTGATTCCTCTATTTATAAGTGCCCTCCTTTCCATATTTAGTAGCACAGTGGAATTTGCATCATGGTATAATAACCGATCTTTCCACTGTTTATCTGCATCTCTTGAAAATGTATTGATATAAAGATTCATTTCTATTAACACAACCTGGTATAAACTTCTCTAGGTGAGCAGTCTGGTACATCTCTATTTTCAAGTTTCCTTTTATGATTCTCGTGAGAGTTATTTGGTGTTGATGTGACTAGTACCAGATTTTCCTGGTGATATTAATATGCTGTCACCTGGTTTTCTTTTTCTTCTCCAGATATTCCTTTTGCTTTAAATTCTAGAGTTTATTGATAATAAATCTAGGTAGTTTAAAGTCTCTGTCTGATAATGTCATCCTTCCCAAGGTTCATTGCCATAAGGCATTACCTGAATTATCTTTACCAAATCCTATCTGTAATCTGGGTCCTACTGGTCACACATTTAGATAATAAGAGAAAAAATCATATGCTATGTGTTATTATCTTAAAAGCGAAAGGTTTATCACATGCTCTCTAAGTTACCTTGAAAGAAACCAGACCGGAAATCTCCCAATTAATATGATTTAATAAGCTTGATTATTTTGAGGTTTAATTCCGTCCACATAGCATTAAAATACCGTTAGATCGGAGCAAATAATACAAAGAGAAGCAGAATTTCGGGTTCGTATGTCTGAGAAGTACCTAAGTGTTCAAATTCTACACACACCAACTTTTAGAAAAGCCTTGCGCGAATCTGTCTGACAATGGAAAGGAAAGGAGCGGAATAACATTTATACAGCTGTTGTTGATAATTGAGAATCATTTGGAGCAAAATGGTGGATTGTTCTCTAAAAAACAACAGGGCGAGAAACTTGTACTAGAATTGTAAGAAAAGAGCGCCCGTATTTTAGGGCATGGTAGCTGCAGCATAAAAATATTGCCGGCCACTGAAAGTCGAAGTAGCCCATACGTGGGTCCCAACGTCTGTGATTTGATTTCTTTACCAGTTTCGAATTCCTGCGCCTGCCATAGCAATCAGATGCGGATATGACGATCATATCTTGACGTGAAAAGTAAGGAAGTGACAAAAAAATGAGGACCCCAACTGGTTCACGTCTTTTGCTGCGCTTTCCGAAAGAATGCCAACTGTTGCTTTCATCACTTTTGTGGCTGCCGACTTAAAAATATAATGTATGTTAGTGGCAGATAAACCTCCATTTATTTTATGCCACATTATTTGTCTTGAATAAAATTTATATACAATCGTCCACTAGGCCATGGAATGAGATTGTAAAAATAAAATAAAATGAGCACTGTGTAATAGATGAGTTAGACGGGAAATTTGTATTAATGAATTTGAGTATACAATCGTCCACTAGGTCATGGAATGAGATTGTAAAAAAATATAAATGAGCATTGTGTAATAAATAGATGAGTTAGATGGGAAATTTGTATTAATGAATTATTTTAGTAAGGAAGGTGTAATAGATGAATTAGATGGAAAATTTAGGTGGTTAGGTGTTATATTAGAGTTTGTATCTTATATGTTAATGAATTTTAGTTTTTTAGTAAGGAGAGTGTAATAGATAAGTTAGATGGGAAATTTAGGTGTTTAGGTGTTATATTAGAGTTTGCATCTTATATGTTAATGATTTTGAACTTTTTTAGTAAAGTGGTTTACATTTATAAATGTACATGATGTATTAGTCAATTAAAAAGATTAGATGATGGAAAGAATGAAAATAGTGTGAGACAGTTTTTCAAGTATGAATGTTGGTATAATAAATTTACTAGTTAAATATATTAAAGTTCATAGAAAAGAGAGATAAATCATAATCTGTTTATGCTTTGATATTGAGGTTGACAAAATAATTTCAAGGTAAATATTGAGATAAAGAGTGTTTTTTTATATATATTAAGTTGGAAAAATGGGTCCTATGCCCTTACATAAGAAACATATTATATATAGATAAAACTAAAGTTAATATGTTCATGAAGCAAATAAATAGTGTTGTACTAGAAGGAAATAAACAAATAGTAGAAATAAAATCTAAAAATAAAACCAAAGCAAGAGAACAAAAGACACCAGAAACCAATAACTCAAGTAGACTTGAGATTTTGGAGGTTCATTAGTGCACTCTATTCATTAGAGAGAAATCTAAGTTTATCATTCCAATCTTCCATCTCCACAACTTCATTGTCTTAATTGAAATTTTAATGTTTATCTTTTGTCTTGATTTTCTTCAACTCTTTTTCCATTCTTGAATTTTTATTTGCAAAATAACAATACTAGTGGTCAAACATTTCATCATTTCCTTGATCATATTCATTACCTTTGACATTATGCTTTGTGGCAGACATGTTTAGTCCTATCTCTATAATTGAGTCTTATCTTAGCCCACAATGTATAAGAGAAGTATTTGATTCCTAGAAAGAAAGGGGCTAATGGGTTAAGAGAGAAAGGATATTCAACACCTTCTCTTCCTCAACCTTCTAGGTTAACTCCACAAAAAATTGAAGAGAAGAGAGAAAAAGGGTTTTGTTTCAATTGTGACAGTAAATATAGTGGAGGACATAAATGCAATGAAAAGAAATTGTTCTATATTGAAGGTCTGAGTGTGGAAGAAGAGGAGGAACCAATATTAGAGGGTGTTAGGGATTTAGATGAGGAATCACATGATTCCAAGCCAATCATTTTTTTTCATGCACTCTTAGGTTTTAGTACCCCACAAAATCTCAAGGTACTAGGTTTCATAAAGAAACAAAAAGTAATAGTGTTGATCAAATCAGATAGTACTAATCATTTCATCAACAAAAAAGTTGGCAAATGGTCTAAATTATTTTATGTAGTGTAAGAAAAAGTATCCCTTTTACTCACTTAATTTGAGAATTGTTAATATTAAAATGAGGATAATGTTGCCTTGATTTAGTGTTGTAATGTGTTTTACACATTCACATTAAGTTTAGGACCCTTTTAAACTAAATGGACTTGATTGTTCCTTACTTAGGGTGTTGTAAAGTGTTTCTTTACACTTTCACATTGATCTAGGGATTTATTAGTTAATTTGGATTTTTTATGCCTTAATTGGTCCTATTTTGCATCCACAAGGCTTATTAAATGCATTTTTATGAGGATAATACCAACACTTATCAAATAACCAATCATAATCCAATGTTTGAGGTTGTCTGTTCCAAATTTAGTGATCTGGGACTCATATGCCACCTTGTTCATATGAGTCCCACCTAGGTCTTGGGACCTAATTTCAAATTTCACATTAAACAAGACATTTCTTGGAGTCTGTGTCTCATGTTTGAGCCATTGGGACTCATACGCCATCTTGGGCATATGAGTTCCACTTTAACTAGAACCTAATTTAAATTTAATTCTTGGTGGGATTTTATTAACCTAGATTTTATGTCGTCTTGTAGTGTTGTAATTTCAAGAAATTTGACATAAACATGTATAAATACAAGGCTATTTCACCTAGTTTCACCTAGCAATTTTGAGTCAAGCATCCTAAGATTTTACAAGAGTATTATGGAGTATTCAAGAAGGCATTCAAGGGTAGATTTGTAGAAGATTTTTTTGTAGAAAACAAGATCCATTATCATGTCAAAGGCTTGATGCATCATGCATGTGGTTTTGGGCTAATGTTGTGATGTATTGTTCGATATCAATTCAAGTATTCAAAGGAATTATAATTCATCGAGAATCATGATCATGATCTACATCCATTAAGGCCACTTCATGCTTGTTTTCATATCTACAAGGTTGTAAACAAGGTTCTATTATTTTATCTTATGTTTCATGTTTCATTTCATTCATGCTTCATTTCTCATTAAGTTTTGATTACCAAAACAGGGTTTAACCAAGGAAAACCCCCATTCACTAACAAAACAACACTTCTTCTCTCTCTTTGTATGTTGTAGGTTTATAGGTTGAAGAAAAAGTGGATTTGAAGGCTTAAAAAGTGCCCAAATTGCAAAGTTGTATAATTTGCAAAAGTTGTCATAAAAAGTTGTCAAGGCTCAAGAAAAATCAGATCTCGAGCAATATATACAATTTATTTACAGGAGACCAGTGGGAAAGTGCATATTTAATCCATCTTTAGAGGTTCACAAAGTTTCAATTCAAAATTTTGCTCCTGGGACACTTTGCAACAAAATGAGACACTTTGCAACAGTTTGGGCATATGTGTCCCAATACTACCTTTTTACCAGATTTTAGCAGATCTAGATTAGTTAATGAGAGCTTCCAGATCCTACCCAAAAACCCTAGATTGGGACTAAATCACCCAGTCTGGAATATGAGTCCCAATATGCCTTAAAACCATCAATCTTTAGGGTTTTTAGGCCTTGATTAGTCATCTTCATTTCTCTAGGTACTCTATTTTATTTTGTTTATTAGTCTGATTACATGTTTTCAAATTCCACTTTCTAGGTCACATAGTTAGATTTGCATATTACATTCATCTCCCTTCTTTCAAAGAATTTGCTTAATGGTGAACCCCCCTTCTTTCTTTAATCACACCCACAAAAACCTCCCTACTAGTCCATTCCTCAATCAAGTCAATTGGTTGAGGGATCTTGGTTTCCTTTAATGAACTAAAAGTGAAATAGGTCCTCCTAGTTCCACCTCCCAAAAGGTGGAACCCTATTTCCTTGTTTTCATTTTGGTGAACCTGACATGAATTGATTGAGGGATCTTGGCTTCCTTTAATGAACTAAAAGTGAAATAGGTCCTCTTGGTTCCACCTCTCAAAAGGTGGAACCCTATTCCCTTGAGTTCATTTTGGTGAACCCGGCCTTCAAACCCTTTTTTCTAATTTGGAGTGCATTAAAGTTTTAGATCCACCTTACATTAGCTTTGCATTAGATATTTCATTAGTTAATTTTCATTAAGGGATTCTAAATCTTGCATTAGTGAAAGTGCATATAGGTTGCATTTTTGCTTCTTAGATTATTCAATTTCAATGAAATTTTGTAATTGCAAATAGTCAAGATAACATACAAGCTAGAAACCTTAACATTCACTCAAAATTTGCTTAATTTAGTGTCAAAACCCTAAACTAGGACTCATTCGCCCCTTTGGGTGATTTAGTCTTGGTACAGGTTGTTTTACCTAGTTTCTGGGAATTTTGTGTTATGTGTTTTTTTAGTATTTGGACCTTCTAAAAACCTTAAGGGGGACTCATATGCCCCTGTAGGTGATTTAGTCCCATATTAGACCTGAAACTACATTTTACAAAATTAAAAACCTTTTTTTTGTGCTTCTATTTACTATTTTTAGGTACCTATTTCAGTTTGATGATCTTTTGTTTCATTCATTTCATTAGATCTAGCTTAATTTGCTTCATTCATTGTTTTTCTTAAATTCAAAATGACATTTACAAAATTTCATTTTCAAATTGTTACATAGCATAATCAGTCAATTATCATGTTCTAAATCTAAAAATTGCATTATCCTTCTACATGTTTGCTCTGTCATTGTCACATTTGAAATTTGTAGGAAAATTATTACATCATGTTTTCATTGCAAAAATCTATGGTTATCATACTCATGCTCTATTTTCAGATCTTGTTGAGTAGTGTAAGAGATTTTTGTTATGTGCATATGAATATGAATTCCTCTCCCCTCTCTTTTTGTTCATCATTGATCCCTCTCCTAGTAGTATCGCTTCTATGATTGAGATTAAGCTAGTGAAATAGAATATAATTTTGGGTAATCATAACAATCATATTTGTTCTTCTCCCAATATCTCTCCTATTTTTGAAGAAGATATTTTGGTGTTAGAAGAACCAAGCAATAAGAGTTTTGAGAATCCTATTTGTTTCTTTCCTCCTACCTGTCTTATTAGGAAAGACATTACTGAACAAGAAGACACAACCATAGGTAATCATGACGATCACATAACACAACAAAAGACCATTGAAACCTACCTAAATACCACTTCATCTAGTCTACATTCATCTCCCAACCTCTTCCCCACTTATGAGAATGTTATAGCGAAAGAGGATGCAATTGTAAGAAATCATGACAATCACATTATTTGTGAGGAGGATATGTTGGTGTTGGAAGATCAAATCTTTAAGATTTATGACAACCCTATTTACTTTCCTTCCCCTATCTCTCATATTTTGGAAGAAATTATGGGACAAAGAAATGTAATCATAGATAACCATCATATTCATACTTGTTCTTCTTCTAATATCTCTCCTATTTGTGAAGAAGATATTTTGGTGTTAGAAGATCAAAGAAATGAGAGTTATGAGAGTCCTATTTGTCCCTCTTCCACTAGAAAAAAAATTATTGAACAAGAGAATGTCATCATTAATAAATAATAAAGTCCAACCACTAATAACTCCCTTACTTGTGATGAAGTAATTTTAGAAGAACCAACCTTGGAATGTCATGAACATCTAGTTTTTTATTCTCCTAAAAACTATCCTACTAGGGTAGATATCATGGTGCAAGAGAATGATGGAACTGATGCATGTATTTCAAACAATAGTAATGTGGCTTCCTTAGATGAAGATGATGAGGTAACATTATACTCCTCTTCACTAAGGGATCATGAAAATAAGGATAAATGTGTTGAGTTTATGAACATTAGAACTCTGTCGAGTCATTTAATTCTTAAACCTCTCACTAATACATTTGACTACAAAATTTGACAAAACTGTCCAACGAAATATGTATAATTTGATGAATCGTCGGGTGCTTGTAAAATTTGATGTGTAATTTTCATTTTTTTGAAAGTTTATCCTCGACGTTCATCAAAATTTTGACGAACCTGGGGTTCGTCAAAATGTCGGCTATCATTTTCATCGAATTTTTGACAAACATGAAAAATAGAAAAAAAATTAAATTGTGGCCGACATAAAGAAAAGTGAGTTCACGCTTGGTTTATTGCGACAGTGTTTTGCTCTACTTGAGATAGTTTGTGGAGAACTAAGGACGATTTTCTTGGGAAAAATTAGAAAAAATTCAAGAAGATATTGCCAGGTTGAGGGTAGTCATTGAATTTTTGCAGAATTTAGTTGTGAAGTTAGATTTGCAGTTCCAGGTTTGAAAATAATATTTTAAAGCAACATCTCATCAGATTTCATTTTTAGAGGTTTAGGGTTTTGAGAATTTCATGTCCAGATTTTGTTGTGTGGAATCACCATAAGATCACAACTAAGGAACATATTCTTGTGACTGTAATTATGTGATCCATAACTCTATTGGTCATGTGGCACAATTGTGCTATAAAAAATACAGGATGCATTCATGCGTGACCCAAGTTTAAGGTGGTTATGTTGTGATAGAAATGGAGGAACTCATATAATGTAGTTAATTCAGGTTGTATAATGTAGGTGTCAATCATCATTGGGTGCATTCAGGTTGTCTCAAGTTTAACAAGTTAGGATGTAATTATAGCATGATCGAAGAGTGATTACCTCTTGCTGCAATAAAGAGCTATAACTCTGGTTGGTATGCAGGTGGTTGTGTTATATCAATTATGTAGTGCATTCAAGCACAACCCATGTTTAATGGGCTATTCTAGAGAGCGATCAAGATTTTCTAAACCTTATGAATGTTACTTGATATATATTTGCATAATCTCAAATTCCTTCAAAGGCTTTTGAAGTATCAATGCATCCTATATAGGGTTTAGAATGATTTCTTTTAATTAAAAAATAAATAAATAATGTATTTCCCTATAATTAGATAATGTGGAGATCTCCTAAATCTGCCCCAACACACTATCCTCTTTGGCACTGTATTCATTACTCTAGCTACTAGGGTTTTGCATGTGACATCTTTAATATCTTCATGACCATGGATTTTAAATAGATCTCAGTCTTTGCTTTAATCCTTTTCATGGTAACCCTTGAGTTCCATAATCCACTTCAATCTCTTCTAAGAACGATGTCTTAAGCTAGACTGCATAGTATGCATATAAAGCAAGTCCTTCATACTTGTCATTGTTCCAAACCACTACTCACTTCCTTGCTTAAAATGTTGCCTCCATAAGCACAATATCATGTTTTAAAATCATGGTTGCCAGTGATTGACCATTAAGGTCACCACTTTCATCATGAAGATACAATGAGATTTTTGTCTTCAAACTCAAGGCATTATGCAAGATAACATTGTGAATTTTTTGTTGTGTATGATTTGATTTTCTTGCACATTTACTGCTTTGATAACTTTCTTTAAGATTGGGTATTGCACCCTCAGCTGCAATCTCAAACAACTCACTCACTATCACTTGAAAATTCCTTTCATGAGCATCCTTCTATAAAATCAAACTATGCCCTATAGCCTGCCTACTTACTACAGGGGACTCATTGTTTCATGGTATTGTAGTTCTTAAGATCCTTCAACCTTATTGAAACTACTTCACAGTCCACAAGGTATTATTCACTATTCTCCCATCTTTGATGAGTCTCAAAACACTGCTCAAACATGCAATCCACTAACTCCATTATACATTAATGGCTAAGAAGAAACATTGAACCTATGATTACCACTATTACTTCATTTGGACATTCATTCCCTGATTGCATTTGCCTTATCTAACACTACCAAAAGCATTTGAAAAACCATTAAGGTTAGCAAGGGGGTAAGGAAACTCATTGTTAAAATCTCCACTTTACTATGCAAGGTTTGAGCTTTATTATCTTGTCACCGTTCAACCTCTTTTTGACTATCACATCTCAAGTGACTATCACTCTTCTTATCGTAGATTACATTTACAAATGTCACTAAGCTACATAGTGTGCTTGTTATTGGCTACAATTTTTAGATTGCAATATTTTATTATTACCTACAATGTCTCAATCTTTCTAGTATTGCAACCTCACTAATCCGCTATAGTTAAAGTTTATGTTTGTACGAAGGCCTAGGGTTTGTACCCTAATCATGCTCTTACCAATGCTTCTGTTGTTTTTTATTAGGGCTCTCTCAATGTTGAGGGCCCTAGGGATAAGCTCATCATAAGAAGTGACACATTGCATCTTTAACTAAAAGGATAAATCTGTATTGACATTAGCAATGATGATTCTGACTTGTTTCTCCTTAGGAATGGGTCACTTTCTCTTACTAGCTCACTACCTCCATCATTGTAAGGAGTTTGTGATCAAGTTCAATATTATGATTTTAGGAGTCTTAATGGATGGAAATCATAGTAAAGTCATAATTTAATAAGTTTTGGAATTAGCATTTTAAAGTGTTTTTTGGGGTCATTAACTTTAGAATATCTTCTCTTTTGCAAGGGTGGTTGCATGCCAAATTTTTTTGGTGTAAAATATCAGAATTATTAGATTATGTTACCTATCTATGAATAAAAATGATTGGAGTGTGAGTTTGATATTTTTTGAAGATCTAAATAGTCAAACTTGGTAAAGAAAAATCATGTCAAATAATATTAGTCCAGAATAAAATGAAAAGACACTTGATAGATTGTGGGATAGATTGAAAAGAAAGGGTGATGGGAAATGTTATTGTCCTTGCAATAATTGCAAGGGCTTAAAGATGAGACGAATTTTAATCAAAACATTTGAAAAACATTGTAGGAAACATGGTCACATTGAAGGGGGCATGATTATCGTCCATTGGTAAGTTATTCATTATATGTGTTTATATTGATTGAATTTGTAAATTTTTATATCGTTTTAACAATTTATAAATATATATATATATAGAATCACTTGATCATGATCATGGTTTAGTTTTGTCTATCATTATTATAAAGGTGGGGCATCCTAGGGAAGATGATATGTATTATCACGACCCGAAGAATGTGGTTTTGCAAGTGGATGAACATGGAGCTATAAATATCGAAGATGAAGTTAATGATCCTATGGAAGAAGATGATCATGCACTAGAAAACATAGTTGAAGATGATGGTATGAATACATTGATCCATGACACATTTAGTGGTAGAGCTGATCATGATGATCAAGATGACTTTGATGATGTTCATGATTTACATGTACTTGAGAAGGCATATGAGCCCCTTTATGAAGGCTCCCAAACAATTCTTCTCTCTGTTGTATTGTTGTTGTTGAACTTGAAGGTTATGAATGGTTTATCAAACATAACAATCTCACGGATGTTAAGGTATGTCATATATGTCATTTTTTTTTATTTATTTTAATTGTTGTTAGTTCATCACTAGTAAATAAATGATGAAATATGTACCATTAATATTCTTTATATGAACAAATTATTTTTTGTTGTAGATTGATTGGTAAATTTTTGTTACTACCATCAAATATTTTACCTCGCTCATATCGAGATCTATGTGCCATTATGAAAGATATTAGAATGGAGTATCAAACAATAGATGCATGTCCCAATGATCATATTATATATCATAAACAATAGGAATTTGCAATAGAATGCCCGAAATGTCATATCAAAAGATATCAAACATATCAACTAACAAAAAAGGTGTCTTGCAAGGTTCTTTGTTATATTCTCATTATTCTACATATGCAACGATTATTTAGGTGTGAAAGCTTAGTGCAATTTATGGATTACCATGCATGGAATAGAAGTGGATATAACATTGTTTGAATGCCTATGGATGGTTATGCATTTTGGGACATGGAGGAAAAATGGACACACTTTAAAGAAGAACCTCATAATCTTAGGCTTTCATTGGGAGCAGATGGTGTCAATCCATTTGAAGAGCTGAGATCTATTTACTCAGTGTGGCTTGTTTTTGTTATCAACAATAACATTCCTCCATGGATGTCAATAAAGAGGGAGCACATAATGTTGCCAATGATTGTTCCAGGTATTTGTTTACATCAATTTTCTTTAACATAGTAGCATCTCATTTGTCTTATTTGTTGCATAATGACTTATATTTTTTTCATTCAATAGTCATGTACATTAATTTATATATATTGCAGTAAAATGGTTATAATAATTATGTAATGTTTATGTTCATTCAACTAGGTAAGTACCAATTTAAAGATATGAATGTATATATCGAGCCTCTTATCGACGAGTTACTAAAGTTATGGAATGGCATCACTATGTATGACATCTCTAGACAAAGAGGACAAAGATAATTTCAATTCCATGCAATGCTTGTATGGGCAATTCAAGATGCCCCAGGGCTAACACATTTTTGTGGTATGTTATAACGTTCGACTGGACTTTAACAATATTTAATTTGATGAAGTAGATACCATGCATATTTTTAAAATAATCTATTCATTATATATAATTAAAAAACTTGACATATTTAATCCAATTATATATCATATTGTAGGTCTTCAAACAAAGGGAAAATTTGCATGTCCAATTTGTGGTCCAAAGATGAAATCTTGTCATTCAACAAGTTTAGGAAAGCAGGTGTTTGATGAGTATAGACACTTCCTCCATAGAAATCATAAGTATCAAACTACTGAAAAACATATTTTCAATGGGAAAGAGGAAACTACATCAAAACCACGAAGAATGAAACCTCGCTTATGGAAGTTGGAATATAATAGAATTAATTGTCAAGGTTATACATCAGATCAAATTTTTTATCTATCATATATGATATGTTTTGAATTTATATTTTTATAGTGTTGTGTTTACTCATGTTGTAATTGACAATGATTGTCGTTGTTAATTTGTTTAACTTATATGCTTCATGAAGGTCGACAAGGCATTAATGGCCAGCTTCTACAGGGACTGAAAAGTTATCCCCGACAATTTAGTAGGTTGCCCTACTATGAGCAGCTACAAATTGTACATTTGTTTGATATAATGCATATCGGAAAGAATATAACACAAACGTTATAAAAAATATTGGATGAAGGCATGACAAAGAAAAAATTATCAAAATTTGTAGTGACATTTAGGAAGCCAATCATGCAATGAAAAATGTCATTCAATTAAATAGCGATGGAGACCAAATTAATATAAGTGCCCTTCATTTGTTATTAACAGAGCAGAAAAACAATGCTATAAAAGAAGTCATATGAAAATTTTGATTTCTCATAGGATTTGCTGCAAATATAAACAATATAATAACAAAGAAAGGCGAATTTGGGTCAGGGATGAAAATTCATGATTGGCATACCTTCATTAAGGTAATTATTTTGGTATATTATATACACTTGTATAATGCATGTACTTTTTAGTGTATTGTGTTTACTACTTTTGTAAAATAATGAAAAGATCATTTTATAATTGTTACAGTACGTTCTACCTCTATCTCTCCCAAACAACTTTGACAACAATGTCAAGTGAGCTATATATGATCTTGGAAAATACATGAGGTAAGTAGCGAGATTTGTTCAATTCATTGTATACATCTTATAATTGCCATTTTTTAACTTTTTATGTAATATACTGTATATTTTTGTTAAATCTCATTAATATATTTGCGCCTTGAATCACTTGTAGATGGCTGTCATATAAAGAAATCCATAAAGAAGATATAAATTATTGGAAGATAAAAATTCCTCGTCTAATGTGTGAAATGCAAAAGTTTCTACCTTCAACATTTTTCAATGCACAAGAACACTACCTCATACACCAAGTTGAGGAGATTGATTTGTGTGGACCTATACACACAAGGTCAATGTGGATGGTTGAGAGGCACTTGAAATTTTTGAAGGCTTTGGTTAGACAAAGAGCACATCCTGAGGGTTCTATGGTGGAGGGATATATGGTATACTAGACCATGGTGTACATTAGTGAATATCTTCCTAAGTTTGCAGCAAAGATCCATGTTGATTGCATTTGAGATCCTAACTCCATTAAAAAATCCAAAGGGGAGTACCTGATGGGGAAAGGTAGATTGAGGAAAGTGAGAGGTAATTATAAGATGGTCATGGAGATTAATTGGAATACATTTTACATATGATTTTTATGTATATTGTACTTATTTAACTTTTAATCTTCAATATACATCAATTATAAATTAAGGTCGTATATTGTGGTATTTAACTAATTATACGTTGTTTGTGAATTTTTTTTTTTATATAGTTGGTCGAGAGTGGGATGAACTACATTTTTATATCGCCAACAATCTTGATTGGATGATGGTATGGATTGAATGATGTCAACAATTTGGTCACACATTAACATGGGAAGGTGTGGCTTCATTGGTTAAAAAAGCTCATCGTAATGGAGATTCCAATGTTACACAAAGGGAAATTGATTTAGCATATGGTTTAAGAGATAAATAGGTACGTATAAATATATTAATAACCCATATTATTTAATTATTTTTAAGTATATTGATGTATATATATGTTGAGATTGTTTTGTCTGCATACATTCGACCAAGAATAAATATGTTTATCAACTGACAATATTACAATAATTTTTACATGTTTGACATATTGTAGGTGAAACACCACAAGGCTATGTGGTGCAATGGTCATAAATTTTGAATCAAAATGTTGGATGACATGAAGAAAACTTGTGATTAAATTTATAACTTCTGATCTTTTGGTGACTAATGTTTCATCTAGAAGTGACATACATCGGAAGTCTCGAGAAGAATTGATACTATGGGATTTTGGATGATATACTTGAGTGTGACTTTTTGAATGATCGCCAGTTAATTTTGTTAAATTAGATCCTATGGTATAGGCTATGATTGAATGAAAATGATCATGAGAGAACTATTATTGAACATGATAATGAATTTACCATGGTTAATACAAGGTTGATCGAGGGAGTTGGAAATGAGCCCTATGTTCTTCCAAGCCAATGTGAGCAGGTATTTTATTCAGAAGTTCTAGGTAAACCGGGTTGGTCATTTGTTGTTAGACATGATCCAAGAGGAAGGCCGGTAAAGTATAATGTGGTGTAAGAAGAAGATACCGAAGAACTAGAAGATGATGTAGATGATGATCAGGATCAACAGTTAGTTGATGATGTCCCCGACGAAGATGTCGAAGAGGAGGAACTAGATCATGATGATGTAGGAGTTAATGTTCATGAAGATGATATCTGTGTCGATGATGACATTATCAAAACTGATATTGATGACGATGATGATGATATGACCAATCCTTACAATGTCGAATCTAGATCAGATGATACAAACAAAGAGTTGGATGAAGAAGAAGATCAATGACATTGAAATGTATAAGTTATGTGATTATATTATCTATTTGATATTAATTTCTTGATAGAATTATATTTGACTTATGTTTTTACATAATTAATTCATGATGCTTTTAATTTTTATGCCATTACATAATTAATTTAATGATGTACTTTTTAATGTTTGAAAGGTCAAAAAATTAAAAAATTTCAATAGTGATGTTAACAACCTTGAAATTAGTGTGTTTTATGTTTCATGTGATTATAAAAGATTAAAAAGCTAGTTGTAGAGGTGGTTGTTCAGTGGTTGACATGTAGGTTCTTTTTACAATGTAACCAGGTTTGTTTTCTAATCTACCTATGGATTTTTCAATTCCAATCGAAGGAAGCTCAAAGGACCTAGACCAACTGACGAGGACTTTAAAAGCCTCCTACACTTCAGGCTCTGCAAGACATGAGAGGGTGATCCCTTAATGTGTTTACAACCTCTGCATCATTATTATAAACAACATTAACAATAGTAGATGATCTCACTTAATAGCTCAACACGATAAGATAATATCAACTAGAATTGGATGTTCATAGACAATATCAACTATCTGGAGTGTGAGATAAATAAACACAATCCATTTTATAAGATAGTGAATGATTTGCAATTTGTAGCAAGCTCTAGGAAAAGACAAACAAATACTGAACTACACTAATAATTACAACTTAGATTAGTGCCATATATCCATTGCAGGAGTCAAATTCATAAGCATCTAGAGGTTTATAATAGATTTAATACATCACATATAAGATCCCTGACAATATTGCATTACAATTTCATCAGTATGCATTCTAACCCAGGACTACTTATCAAATCCTTATACAACACATATCTACCTATAATCCCATTCAAGCATTTTGATTAATTCCTTGAATTAAAGCTAAAATAGAATCATACACACCACAACAGTGAGATGGATAAAACAACCCTTAGTTATTTCATTCAAAGTTTAGATATGCATGTACAATGGAGAGACATGAGCTCAAATTTTCATTTCAACTCAAATGCTATTACTGTTATACAACATTAAATCTCTATGAACTCAAAACCTGTTACATAATGACTCAAAACCTAAATTGCATTTCTCTAAAACCATCGGACTTTACAAGTTGCTTTGCAACTTCACCTAGACTCGAAAAAAATTATATAACTTGCTAACTTGTACTTCTGGCCTTGAAATCCTTCCTATAGAAAATGAAGGAGCAAACAAGCACCGGGCCAGAAAGTACACCTGTCACTAGTCAATTGGAGCACCTGGTGATATTCCAAAATTTGTTACAACAACCACCACCTTGAAAAATATTCTTGTTCATCATATCAGCTGAGGAACGTTGATGCAAAAAACCACAAGAAAATCGCACCAAGAAAGCCGTCAACACAAAACTAGAACTGTTGCAACCACAATATCTGATCTTCCACCTATTAGTAGTTCACTCCTTTTACTCCTCCTCATTCAAATATTTCGTTACCCAATTCTAGTACTCATCATTAGTCAGCGAATAAAAATTAATTACCTCATCCACCTTGGTATTATAAGCTATGTATTTTATCGCTACCTGATTCACATCCCTTTCAAAAGATTCCAAAAATGAGCTGGTACTAATAATTTTGTCCATACAGCTCACCAACAAATCATAGTCTGAGTCATCACAAGTTGAATTGATTTGATCATTGATGGCCTCACTTGCTTGAACCTGCCATTGTTGAAATGACCTAATTTTCCCTTGCTCATCAATTATATCAGGTAACAATGTGTTACCCCAATTATTGAAATTCTTCACCAAATCCCTAATCTTCCTACTCAAGTCATCTGGTAAGTTCTGAAAACCTTGCAATGATTTTACTAACACATGAGTAGGATTTAATGATTGGGGCTTATTATTTATATCAAAACTTGCGGCCTTATACATGATATCCAGATCACTAGCCCTAGGGATCCAATTTTCAATTATTGGTATCGCTTCTTTCTGATCCCTATCAATATTTTTTATTGTTTCTAACAACAAAGAATATAAAGAATGCATAGATAGAAATTTTCTATCAACCTTTTCATTTAAATGCCTCAAAAGAATAGTAACAATTTCCATTTTCTTTAAGAGAGATTCCTCCTTAATTTTCTTTAATGATGCCTGCAATTCATCAATTTTTTGCAAGAGCTGCTTCTTTGTAGGATTGACAGAGCACTCTGTTTCTTCTTCAAATTCCTCTAAAGAAAGGGTGAGTATAGGATTATGATTGGGAGATCTTGGTGTGGAAACAATTGGAGAAGCGGGAGGCACTGGCTCTGCTGTGGAAGGTAATGTATTGGTTCTTGGAGCACTTGATGTCTCACCAATCTCCTTACACCTAAACCTCTCCACTTCAGTTTGCAACTCAACATTTTTCTACTGCATCTTGCTATACTCCTCAATCAAAAGTTTATATTTTTCCATTAAACTCTTCTTTTTAGCTTCCTCCCTTTCAGCAATCTTTTGGGCCAATTTGGCCACATTCACAGTCAAATTAGTGGCCTCAGTGGTTGAGGTCTCTGAAGCTCTCTTTATTATCAATCTTCCCTTGAAATTTGGATTAATATTAGAAACATCTAGTTTTCTCCCTCGTGGGGCCAATGCCCAAATTTCTAGAGCTTCATATTTCTCACTGAAAGCAGAGTTTTGCAATGCTACCTTGACCTCTTCTTCAGAATCTTGAAAGGGATTCTTATACTTCATAATAGCATTAAAGGCTACTACATCTACAATATCCCATTTAGGTAGAATTAATACACCAGCCTGACTCACCAGTTTTCTTCCTTCTTCAGGAGTGATGTTCTTGAATTCTTCCATTAATTCAGCTTTTACCTCCTCATCATTCTCTTGGTCTGACCTGTCTGGCCTTAGTTTTCTTCTCTGCCTACATTTATCTTAATACTCTTCAAACTTCATCCTCCATACCAATTGCAAGAATACAAGAGTTTTTACAAATGTATTGTCATCTAGAAACTCCTTGCATGCCTCCATTCTTGCATCTTGTACACTTTTACCTTTCATATCTAAATTAGATAAAACTAATTTAGTTGGCCTAGGAGGGGAAGGCATACCAACTTCCATGTCTTGATCAGTAACAATAATCTCATCCATCAGATCCTCCTGTGGTTGATCAATTCTTTGCCTCTTAGGGCTTGGCTCAGATGGTGGTGATGAGGGATTGTCTTTTAGTGATGATTCTAAATCAATAATTTTGATTGCCCCAGACACTTTGAATTTTGGACTTGGTTGTGGAGGCACTTTCATAATCTGTTTTCCTTTTCTGTCCACTTCTTCTTCATCACTGCTACTATCCTTTTTCCTCCTATAAATGGGCCACTTTTCCATAGGCTGGTATATTGGCCTTGTTTCAATTGGTCTGACACCTTGCTCTTGTACACCCAGACTCAATTCTAAATTTATCTTTTTTGTCCTCAATGTGCCCATAATTTCCTTGAAGTTTCCCATCAGGAAATCAATTTTCTTATGGTGGGGACTGAACTCCAACAGTGGATCATATTTCAGATCCATTTTGTACAAAAAATCTAGTAGCTTACCATAAGCTATCCATTTCTCCTTGTTCAACTCTTATCTATTCAAATCAAATTCATTTCTAATCAAGTCTTTAGGGAAATTGAACTCATGCACAAATTTTCCATCTTTTATTCTTTGTCTAAAAAGAGTAAAAAAACCCTTAGGATCATGTTGCTGCTTTGGTCCACACCTCAAATGATAATCATTAAATAAATTATCAAAATGTGTCCAACCTCCCTTTAAAAATATAAAATCAGACACCACTATATAATTTGGGAAAATGTTCCCTTACCCCTTCCAGTGAGGTTGTTCTCATGAATACAACCTATCTACCACATAACTTCTACAAATCCCACTCTTGGTTGCACATTGTATGGTAGTATATGAGGGGCTCCCTAAAAACCATATACTCTCAACACAGTGTTGACTGGGTATGGGATAATGTCACCCCAATTATGGTAAACCTTCAATTCTAGCTTCCTCTCCTTTGGCCTAAGGAAATCATGTAATTCCTCAGGGATCCTAGGTATATTCACCATTAATCTAGCCCTTAATCTAGAAGAAAAACAATTATTAAATTGCACATAACTAGTGCTTTCCTTATTACAAGATAAATCTTTAGCCCATATTTGTACTAGAAATCTTTCTCCATCAACTGATTGCCTTAATTTCATCCTCTTAGAGAAAAAGTCAGCATTCTTAAACAAAAACATATGCATTAGCATAGAATACCAAAAGAATTGAGTGTTGGTATTATTGTTTTGTAGCTTTGACCACCCTTCATGCATCCTCTCAGCCAAGAAAGAAGTAAAGTCATAGGTCACAGAGAAGCTAGGGTGTTGTATTTGCACCCCCATGAACATATAAGCAATGGGCATTACCATACCAGGACTGAAGCCTAAAATATGACATAAAAAATAGAAAGTGGCCAGGAAATGGTTTGCAAAACAATTTAATTTGAAAGGTTCCTGGTCACTAGGGCTGATATGAAATTTTGAACCTCCTGCCCTAGCCAGATGAGGTGGAAGCAACCTTGCTCTAAAAAGAGATTTCAGCTTTGCATACTCCTGCTTCATTTCCTCAAGGTTGATAGGAACCAAGTCTTCACTTGGTTCACTCAAGTAAAAAATATGTTGGACATCTTCTCTGTTAATGCTCAATAGAACGTTTCCATCATTTTCCCTAATTATCCGTGTAACAGGGTCATATCTTGCAACCACTATCCTAAGCAGGTTTACATCAGGGAATACATTTGGTACTGTAGACATGCAAAATTAACATTATGCATTCGATCGGATTCAGTCAAATTAGGTCTCACATTGGGCCCATTCATCACTTTCATCCATTCATTAAATAATCTCATTTACTAAGGTCATTTATCAAATAAACATTATCATTCAGCCTTCATCTTGCATCATCCATTTAATTAAATAAATCAGGACTTCATTTAAATCAAATCCTAAATCATATTCCATTATTTTCTAATTCAAATAAATCAATTATCAAAGTCTTAAAAGTCAACTCACCTAATCAACATTAAATCAGCATAATCATCATCTATTTAATCTAACCCTGATTAAATGTTAATCCCATCCCACTTGCATTATCTAGATATCTCCACTTGCACAATAAATCAATTTTATTGATTTATTAAAACCTCATTTTCCCTCAACATGACAAGTCAAACATGGCATTTATTGCTGTTTTTCTTGTCCCCCTCTCAAAATTTATTGCAAATTTGAATTCAAATTCTCCCTCTCATGGGCACTCTTCCCAAATCTTGCACAACCATTGACCACTCATCATTTGACAAGTGTCATCTTCTCATTAGAGGATCTTTAGTCCCACATTCACCATCTTGGCCAATCTCTCATCAACAAAATCTATAAAATAAGGCCTTCATTCTCATTCATGGATCCACAATTTTATGCAAGGTTACTCTCTTGGTTTCAGAAATAATCTTGTTTTCATCTCCATTTGCATTTCATCATCTTAGCTATTGATCAAGGGTTGGGAAAGGGTCACTAGCACATGTGAAACCAATCCAACATGGAATAGGTGATTATCATGCTTTTGAAATGTCTTCTTGATGTTGTTTTTGTTACTTGTGGCATTTCTTTAGCATAGGTATTTTATTTCATGGAGGTATTTGTAGATTTGTGTGTTTAGACTAACCTTTCTAATAAGTATTTGAAGTTGTTCTTACATGCAGATTTAGGGTACTTCATCTTGGTGCTAGAAGGAGGGCAAAAAATTTGATTGATGTGTTACTGATTTAGTGCAGATCCAAATTTAGTATGAATATATATGTTACTAAAATTTCTAAATATCATCTCTACTGATTTTTATATGCACTTCATGTTTTAAGTCTGTCATACATGTAATTGTTTACTGCATGTCATACTATGTGGTATACTGCATGTTGTTGATAAACTTTGCCCATAGTGACAAATTTAAATTATTCTAATATGCCTTTTCTGTGCACCCTCATTATTGCATTATACTCGGATTTGTGAACACACACGGCTACACTCCTGCCAATTAAAGATTTTGGCTTCACTCTTGCCAATCACATCTACACTCCATCAAACTTTATGGCAGTACATTGAATAAGGCACTGTAAATCCTGCGTTTGTCCAAAAGTTCACACAACCTCGATTTGAAACATTTTGCCACACAGTTCATATGTCTTATCTATGCGTTCACAACTCGCACTTGCTTGCGTTTGGTCAAATAGTTTACATACCTTTTCTTTTTTTCTTAAGAAACACAAAATTTTCTTCTTCAACAACTTTTCCCCGAGCTCTGCTATCTTTATGCTATCATTGTGTGTGCTTGGCGGATTTGTCAGGATTTTCTGTGCAAGAAAATATTTGCTTTGTTTTTGTTTTTGTTTGTGGTTTTTGCACTGGTTCTCCAACATAGAATTTATGAACAAAGACTGTAGGCATTTCTTTTAAATCGTAGTTTCAGTATTTTCTATCTCAGCATTATCGACAGAGCATTATAACAGAAATTATGCTGATTATTTTTAATAAAAACATTTATCATGGTATCTATGTTGTTATATTGCTTTAAATTGCTTGCCCTTGTAGCTTTTATTGTGCATTCAATCCAGAGTATAGGGCTTGGTTTCCTTTTGTCATTTTTTTAAATAGACTTATCCTTTCATCGTACCTCTGTTACTATTTGGAGAGTCATGAAATCTCATCTCCAGCGCTGATTGATTGCTAATCTTTCTCATTATTGTTAACAAGAACCAGTCATCCCTTGGATCGCGTACCATGCAGGTGGATATATTCGATGATCTGTGTGTAGGTATCATGGTACTATGGAGAACATCAACATCAACGTAGAAAGTGACACATAAAACTTTCATTATTCTCCTCCCGTATACTCTCGATTGAATTGAAATAGTTTCTGAATGAAACTCAGCCTCTTTTCCTCTTCACAAGCCTTGCGAGTAGCCTACCAAATTATCTAACCCAATCACCAAATTTCTTCACTCACTTTCATTTTCTTGTCAATTCTGCCATATGCGAGTGCAAAAGAAATTCGTGGCGGCCATTTGAGGAGTTTTTGAGCAAAATGATTCAACACCAATACCATGGTGGAGGCATCTTTTGTATGAGGCAACACGTTTCCCAATAGAGTGGCTGTTCTCACTCTTGATAGGCCTAAAGCACTTAATGTCATGAATTTAGGCAGCCGCACACCAGCTAGTCATCTGGTGTCCACTACCTTTCATTTAAGGGTCTTATCTAACCGTAGGTGTTGGTCGGGGGTTAAGATAGTTGAATAGTGAAAGAAATAAATGTCTTTGATCTCTATTTTTTAAATAGCTGAAGGCACCCCTGTCAAATAAGATTTCCCTCATAATCTATCTGGATAAAATAGATTGCATTCGTTGTTCATTATTAATATCACTGTTGATTCTATGTTGACTAAGCCCACTAAAAAGACCGGTGTATTTCAGGTACAAAGAAATCTTCTATTGATGGAGTTTTTGAACAAATTTATTAAAGGAAATGTTGTGCAAGGTTCAACAGCTGCTCACCAAACTGGAGAATTAAAATCTGGAGGCGCGCACAGCTGGAGTCTACTTTGCGCAGCATATATCATTCGTTGTTCAATAATTAATTTGATGATTTGGGCAAATTTGTTCATAAGTTTAACTCAGTATTTCATCATGTTATATCATTATTTATTAGCTTGATGATTTTAAATCTTTTTTTCACCACTATGGTCACATTTAAAAATCAGAACTTGTGGTGACGCTTTTAGAAAGAGTTATGGTGGATAAAATTCATGGACTTGGAAAAGTTTGTCATATCATTTTGATTATTTTAAAATAGTCAAATACTTGATTGGGATAATACTTTTGAAACATTTGTTCTTTTAAGTTGATTCATTGAAATAATTTATTAACTTTGGTATTATGAATCATTTTTTCATCATTATGACCATAGTTAAAATTTTAAATTTATGATGATGCTTTTAAAAAGACTTATGCTTGGTAATTGATTCATTGGCTCAATATTTCTAGTGATGAAGATTGTGATAAGGGAGAGAAAAAGATTAACAAGTGTGATTCCTTTTTAGGATCATTAATAAATCTTCATTTTATTATCATCACTTAGGAACATGTTGTTGTTTGGAGTCAAATTAGAATAAATTGAGTTCTCACACAATCTATATTTTTCTTTTATAGGTACCAAAAGCGAACAAAGGCAAGTGAACAAGGTACAAGAAAAAGCGAAAAGTCAACAAGGAGGAGGCTAGCAAACGAAGATGAAAGGAGGATGATTTTTTTGAAAACACAATGTGTTTTTTAACACTTTAAGTGTTTGATCAACACTACTTCACGAAGTTGTTTATCTTTTCGTTTTAGAACACTAATTTTCATTTGAGTCTAAAATGAACAATTTGATTTTCATTGCAAAGGGCTTAAAATGAATCTTAGGACCAACTCACTAGATTTTGTTTGAGGTTAAGAATTGAACAATCAAAACTCACACTTCATTTTGGTGCTTAAAACGAACTCACAATTTTTTTGAAGGGTATAAAATGAGCAAGTGCTTGATTTGTGTGATTTTGTCTTTTGAGTGCGTATCCTCTCCCCTTGCGCTTCGTGCGATCTAGGGTGCAAGAGAAACACTCAAAATACATTTTATTGCTTTGAAACACTTCAATTTGGGCTTAAAAATTGAACATCTTGTGCGAGTGTGAGTAGGGGCATTTTCGCGTACATTATCTTTCTTTGTGCCATCAAAGATTGATCAAGTTACGGATTGTGTCTTTGCTTTCTTTTGTTT